>CM031608.1:55309859-55312359 GCA_018398815.1 Conus ventricosus
CACGTCCCTGCAATCTCAACCACAGCCTGACACAATGTCTCTAAGCATCAACGTCCTCTGCAATCATCAACAACGTCCTCTGTAAGCATAACACGTCCTTGAACCAAACGTCTCGAATCTCCAAGTCAATCACAATAACGCCTCATCCACACGTCCCTGCAAGTAACAACGTCCTTGCAAGTCATCAATAACGTCCTCTGTAAGTCATCAACAAGTCTCGTAAGCTACAACGTCCTCTGCAAATCATCAACAACGTCCTCTGTAAGCATTAACAACGTCCTCTGCAAGTCGTCAACAACGTCTCTGCAAGTCATCAACAACGTCCTCTGCAAGTCATCAACAACGTCCTCTGTAGGTCATCAACAACGTCCTCTGTAAGCATTAACAACGTCCTCTGCAAGTCGTCAACAACGTCCTCTGCAAGTCATCAACAACGTCCTCTGCAAGTCATCAACAACGTCCTCTGTAAGTCATCAACAACGTCCTCTGCAAGTTATCAACAACGTCCTCTGCAAGTCATCAACAACGTCCTCTGCAAGTCATCAACAACGTCCTCTGCAAGTTATCAACAACGTCCTCTGCAAGTCATCAACAACGTCCTCTGCAAGTCATCAACAACATCCTCTGCAAGTCATCAACAACGTCCTCTGCAAGTCATCAACAGCTCCTGTGCCAATCGTCAATGGAAAACTGAATAGAGTGTCTTTTTTAAAGACATCCGTGAGGTTTCCTTCTGGAACATTTCTGTTTCAGTCTCGATGCTGGATGTACCTGTTCAGGTGGATGTATAGTTTGTTGATTTCTTTTTTTTTTCTTTTTTTTTTTTTGAAGTTTTCTTTGTTTCTTTGTTTAGATACTAGATTTGTCTCCAGGAACACATTATCTTCCTTCTAATGAACACCCTGACCCCCTCATTTTCGTTTTTATTTATTCATTTATTTATTGCGGGAATGCTTGTTGTTGTTGTTGCAAGTCACTTGACAACTCCACCCAACTGGTCCCAGCCACCCTCCTGTACACACTGTTCAAACACACACGCAACCCCCACCCTCCCACCCCCTCTTCTCCCCTCAATCTTTCTCTCTCCTTTTGTCTCACAGAGAGTAGTATAGATTTCAAACCTATGCCAACTCTCCGTCTCTCCCCTCTCAAAATTCTCCCTCCCCTCACCCCCTCTCTCTCTTTGATATGGCAACAATGACACAGTGAAAGTTTACATCACTTTGTAACTACGTCATCCGTCCCCCCCCCCCCCCCCCCCACCCCCCTCCCCTCTCTCTCCTCTCCTCCCCTTCCTTAGCTGATAGCGCTACAATGTAAAGGGAAAGTTTTCCTCTTCACACAAACACACTGGGCCCCCCCCCCCCCCCCCCCCCCCCCCTCCCCATATTCACCACCCACACACTGACAGTCATACATGTGGCTTGCAAATGATGCAGTTGTGTTAAACAGCGCGATGTCAACTGGCATGTGCTGATATAGGCGCTGTAAAACAACCCCCAACTGCTACGGCGCAAGCGGATTTTCGAAAGTTCGAAATTGCTCCCTTCTACTGCAGGGGGTGGGGGGTGACCAACCCCCTCCCCTCCCTTTCCTTTGTCTTGAGTAACACAAAGTCAACCACAACAGGAACAGGAAAGGGTGAACATTGGTGAACATTCCTCTTGGTGAACATTCTCCGCGTCCACAGACCAGCTGTAGATGGAACAATGCAGTGTAGCCACGAAGACAGCAAGGGTAAACCAGAGAGAGTCTGTGCATAGTTCTCTCACTTGCTCTGAACTCCTTGTCTAGGGTTCACTGATCTCCCAGAACTGTAAGCTGAAACTGTGTTTCTAAATTTTGAGACTATGTATTGATTGTATGTGGTTTAACAGTATAGCTTTATACCAAAACTTGGTGACATCTGGTAAGATGACGAATGAGTATTCTGTTGCAATAGTTTGTTTACCAAAATTTGGTAAAAGCTATTACCATGCTTGGTTAAGATTCTTTGTTACAATCTGACCACCATTCTTTGTGTACAATCTGATTTTTGCCAATAAGCCATTCTTTCTGCTAAGATGATAATTGAATGATAAATTATGATCGGAAAAGCAGTATGCCTATACTAGGTGAAAACTGTTAAGCTGATTTATGAATACTGCTGATTGTTGGAATGCTCTGTAGTGTGTGACTCTCAAGTCTACACCACATGTGTACTTGGGCCAAGTTTATTCCAAGTTACTGCAATTTAATTCATAAGAAAAATTGAAGAGTTACTGGACTAAAATTGTTTAGCATTGTATTGCTGTCTCCTATTCTTTGTTACACTCCACTCAAAATCTGAACAATAGTAGAGGTTGATAATTATGGCAGATGTGTTTAGGCTATTATAATCCTTTGTTGGCTGAGATCTCACACATTTTCTGAAAGCCAGAGGGCAAGCGTGTAAACTCGACAAGCCAGACTCTCAGTTACTTAACTACAGACCAGGTTCTGTTTGTCCTAGAACCTGGGT
>CM031608.1:55314859-55322359 GCA_018398815.1 Conus ventricosus
TCATCATCATCGACATCATTACTATTTTTATTATCAGACATGTCTTCCCAAAATCTCAAAGTGCTTTATAAAAACAAGAAGTGTATGTATACGACTGTTCTCCCTTTTAACCGCGCAGAGGCGCTGTCTCCCGTCCTCTATACCCATGCAGACACATTCATGCCCATGATCAAACCAACACCATACTCACATATACACACAGGCAAGCAAGCACACACACACACACACACACACACACACACACACACACACACACACCACACACACACTTATACAAGAAGACACGTGAGCGATGTGGGCTTCAAAGAAAAGACTGCGTAAAAGAAAAACAGTTTTCAGATTAGTGTTGAACGTTGAGAGTCACTGACTGGCTGACAACGACGGGCAGTGTATTCCAGGTTTGGGCAGCAGAAACACTAAAAGCTCTTCACTAAGCGTTTCTCTACTGAACTGTGGTTAGCAGAAAACTGTCTGTCATTAGCAGAAAACTGTCTGTCATTAGCAGAAAACTGTCTGTCATTAGCAGAAAACTATCTGTCATTAGCAGAAAACTGTCTGTCATTAGCAGAAAACTGTCTGTCATTAGCAGAAAACTGTCTGTCATTAGCAGAAAAAACGCAGAGACCTTGATGGAACATAAATCTGTAGAAGTTCAGAAATATACTGGGATGTAGTTCAAGCGATGACTCGGAAGTAACGTCAGGTCTTGTACTGTATTCTTTGTTCAGTTGGAAGCCAGTGCAATTCTGAAGAGGTCCGCAATGCTGAAACTTGCTTGCTTTAAAAATGTTTTAAGCGGCAGAATTTTGATCCTGATGGAGAAGTCGTGATTTTCTGTGGATAGCCTGCAAGAAGTAAAGTGCTATAGTGAGGCTGGACAAAATGCATACCGTAGTCAATGTCTCATTTGCCTCCAGTCCGCCTTGGCTTAAGGCTGTGTCAGACCAACTGACATAGGCTAGAACACCAAGGCTACATCAAAATGTTGTTATGCTCTGCATAGTTATGCGGGGATTGTCTTCAGTCGTGACAAGCTCCTAGCATAACATTATCAGTCTCCAAAATCCCTCGAAGTCGGAGTGTGGCTACCCACGTGGCAGGATAATCAAAAACGGTCACACACGTTATGTTCTCATCCCTAGCTGATCATTTGTACCATAGTGTTCAAGTAATTCGGCTGTTCAGATGATCCCAGGAGTCTTTAACCAGGGTACAACAACAACAAAAACAACATTTGCCTCCAGTGTGAGGTAGCAGCGAATGGAGCTGATGCCACTTACATGTACTGATGATGTGTAATTCATTGAGAGATTCTGATCGAAGTTTAAAACCGTGAGCGATCTGAGAAAGGATTGGTGTTTTTTTTCTGAAAAGAAAAGAATCCGCAGAAGTGGAAGGGGTGGGGGGGGGGGGGAGTGGGGGGGAGAAAACCAAAAGGTGTCATGTTCATCAGTAAAAGACTCATAACGCATAGAATTCCGTTTCATAAATTTAACATGAAACGTAACTCCATCATCCAACTCGATCTAAATGAAAATACACGCAGGCAGCTTCAAGGCCAGGTCGGCTAGTGACGAATGTTTCAACCGCATAGCTCTTGGATACCTGGTTTAAATAGGGATTTTTAAGCCTTACAAAATTCTCTTTTGTTCCTTGTGGATCAGATCCAGCTGGAACTCTTTTCAGCTGCCTCTGCCATTGCCTAGAGCGTTCTGATCTTCTTCTTACCAGAAATGCCCTGATACGGCCCTAAGAGAAATGCCCTGATATGGCCCTAAGAGAAATGCCCTGATATGGCCCTAAGTGCTCGACTGGACTGTAAACATCATACACTGATACCAGACATCGGGAGCCGTTTCGTGAGATCATAGGTAGTTGAGCTATACAAACCTCTTGTTCCAGCAGCTAGAGTGAGGGCTTTTGCCTGCAAGCAAGATTTCCCCAAGCCGTTGGCAAGTTTTGCACACTTCTCAGTCTTGTCGATGCCAGCTCCCTCCTTTTGGCTTTCACATGGCACCGTGAGTTCAGTTAGAATCGTTTGAATGGAGCACTTTATCCGGTCTCTTGCCACTCTCCCTGATGATCTGTGGATGGTTTTCTCATTCTGGAAGGTCTGCTGTGCGTTCTAGTCATCTGTTCCATCCAGTAAATCCCTCTTCCATGGTCTAGATGACACAGCTGTTCCAGACCATAAAGTGCTTCCTCCTACCATACAGAACGTCGTTGATGTCACAGCTGTTCCAGACCATAAAGTGCTTCCTCCTACCATACAGAACGTCGTTGATGTCACAGCTGTTCCAGACCATAAAGTGCTTCCTCCTACCATACAGACCGTCGTTGGTAGTGCTTCTGGTGGCATCGTGTTTCCTCTGGCAGCACAAACCGTAGGTTCCCTCTGCACTTGGCCATGCCTCAGTGTGTGCATTCCTTGAGTTGACGCCACTTTGCTGTGCAATACAATGCAAAATGTTACAATGAATACAATAGTTTGAAATGCAGTACAACACACAGTACAATACAACACATAACAACACAATATACGATGATTTGATGCACTCTGATCTATTCAATACAAAAAGGTATAAGATTATAATGATATGTGTAAGATAATATACCATCAAATGATATGAGACAATATGATTCATATATATATATATTTATATATATATATATATATATATATTATATATATATAATATATATATATATATTATATATATATATATATAAGGGAGATACTGGGTTCTGGCAATCAACCCTCGATATGATATAATACAATATCACATAATGTGATAATTAATACGATACAATACAATACAGTACTGTACAGTACATTATGATATAAATTAATGTAATACAACGTAATATAAACACAACACAGCACAAAACAGTTTTCTTTGTGGAGCACAAGTAACTACGCACTTGAAAAACGTAGTGTTCACTAGTTTGGACCACATTTGTTGGATCACAGTGCAAATGTGTGAAAAGAATTGTTGGATCACAGTGCAAATGTGTGAAAAGAAAATAATAATTGCATTGTCTGTGCAAATGTGTGAAAAGAATTGTTGGATCACAGTGCAAATGTGTGAAAAGAATTGTTGGATCACAGTGCAAATGTGTGAAAAGAATTGTTGGATCACAGTGCAAATGTGTGAAAAGAATTGTTGGATCACAGTGCAAATGTGTGAAAAGAATTGTTGGATCACAGTGCAAATGTGTGAAAAGAATTGTTGGATCACAGTGCAAATGTGTGAAAAGAATTGTTGGATCACAGTGCAAATGTGTGAAAAGAAAATAATAACTATGGTCCTTTGACCACTAGCCAGACAACTGCAGTGACGTCACTAATCATGGCGGCTGCTTCCTTCCGACTGATCAGCACCGTCAACAGGCATGTAACCCAATAAGTTCCCACAGTTCAGTTCAGTTGCTGTATCCAACGTCTCTTCGTCATACTTGATATCAGACACTAACAGTTATAATAACATGCGCTTCGTGATTTCCGTTTATATCTATAAGACTTTAACACCAATAGTGACATCTTCATAACCATCTAGCAACTTCAGCCTGGGCAGTGACAGCTGCAATGGTAATAACGCATGGATCCTACAAGATATGGCTTGCATTTCGATGATCTCCTCATTATCGCTCCGGATTAATACTGGGCAGTCCAATAATTGGTGGTTGACAGAAATGCATTCGTTGCAAATACTTTAACATCACGTGAAATTTAGTGTTCCGAGTATTTAACCTCAACCTGTTAGGAGAAGAAAATGGTGGAAGAGTGCGCTCACCAGGGTTTGAGTATGGTGATCGGGGGAACAAGAAGGAAAGCAAGCAACTTTCTGCTCATAGAGCTGTCATCAGGCTTAGAGTTAGTGGGTGACAGAGACAGATCTTATATGAGGACTGACAATAAAAAGAAGGAGGAGGAATGAACAGAGCTCAGAGACAAAAGGAAGTTAACTGGGGTTAAGCAGTGAGTAGGAATCATGAACAAGTTAAAGTGAAAAGCAAGAAGACCTGTTCAAAAAAAAAAAGGGGGGGGGAGGGTTAGTAGAGAAGGGGAAGGGGGTGCCTGAAGCTCAGCTGCTGTCACTCTCTGGTGTTCAGGCCGGCAGGGGCGAGGGTCCCCAGTCGTGCGATGATGGATGACTCCATAAAGAGGCGATAGAGTCCACTGGACCGGTTCTGCGAGACAGCAGCCACTCTCGCATGGGTGAAGTTGTGGTAGGGACTGTTGAAGTGAGAGCCCACGGGATCTTTATACCCCAGCCGCATTGAGCGAAGGTGCTCAGAAAAACCCTCATTCATCCAGTGTATTTCTTTGAACACAAGGTGCAAGTGAGGACGTACACTAGGTACACTCAACTTATTACATTTTTCCTGGCTATGAGCCTTGTGCAAGTGGGCAATGTATTAGACTTCACTGCAGTTTGAAAAACATGTAGATTTTTTTCCACTATCCGAACTGTTTCTTGAAGATGAATTTGTAGTAGACAATTTATGACATTTTTCCTTGGTGTTCCTGCGCTCTTTGCTTTGCAAGATAATCTGCTGCTTCGCTGCACTTGAAACAAAATATCATGGGACTCAACAGAAGTCTATGTCTATACTTGGAAATGCAATAGAGCGTGTGAAGTATTCAATATTATCGAACAGATTTCATGAAATATCTTCTTCTTCTTCTTCTTCCTTCTTCTTCTCCATGGGGAGTCATCAGGGCATCAACCTGAAGATGAGTTCATCAGACCATAAGGCTGTGAAGTCTGATACATTGCCCATTTGCACAAGGCACATAGCTAAGACAAAATTATTTCAGAGGGAATGGTTACCTAAAAAAACAAGCTCTAACTGTTTCTCACGAATAATTCCAACACTGAAATATTATCCTAGTAAATTGAAAACACCATTTGTTAACAATAGTTGTTGTTGTTGCTGCTGCTGCTGCTGTTGTTGTTGTTTACTCATATTTGGAACTCTTAACCCAGCACTGTGGTAGCTGCAGCAACACCCAACTGTTTGAAAAACTGAACCGGAATGAACAGGAAAGAGTATTGCTCAGAGGGAAGTTACCACCAGTAAAAAATTAAGGGGAGGGAAATTTTTTGGGGGGTTCCTCTTTGGCTTTTTTTTTTTTTTCGGGGGGGCCCCTTTTTGGGGGGTAAAAAAATCAATTAAAACCTCTAAACCCTGAACAAAAAAGGCGAAAATTTTTCCCTCTTTCATTTTTTTTTGCTTTTTTTAAATTTTTTAAAAACCCCCGGGGTTTTAAAAAAAAAAAAAAAAAAAAAAAAAAAAAAAAAAAAAAAAAAAAAAAAAAAAAAAAAAAAAAAAAAAAAAAAAAAAAAAAAAAAAAAAAAAAAAAAAAAAAAAAAAAAAAAAGGGGGGGGGGGGGGGGGGGGGGGGGGGGGGGGGGGGGGGGGGGGGGGGGGGGGGGGGGGGGGGGGGGGGGGGGGGGTTTTTTTTGGGGGGGGTAAAAAGAACTAAAACCCAGTGCGCCCCTTTGGGGTTTCCCCTGCCAAAAAAAACCAAATGTTAAAAGATGTCACTGGAGGGTTTTCCGCCCGCGCATCTTTCAGCATCTTTTTTTGTTTTCATTTTAGTGCCCAAAAACGCAGATTCTCAATCAGGTGGAAATTTTTTTCAACACCCTCCACCCCCGTCTTTACAATTTTTTATTTTTTGTTTTTCTTCAGCTTTTTTTTTTCCTTTTTTGTGACTTTTTTTTTTTTTTTTTTAGTCCCTCCTTTCCTTTTTTTTCCCCCCTTTTACTTTTTTTTTTTTAAAAGCCTAACACATGTTTTTTTGTCTTTTTGTGTTTCTTGCCGAATGGAAAATTCCTTGCTATTTAGTGGGGGGGGGGGGGGGGGGGGCGGTTATTATTAGGCAGGGTTTTTAGGGTTTGATGTTTAGTGTGTTTCGCCCTTTCGCTGTTGAAACCCACCGGAACATTAAAGACTTTGGGGGTTTAAAAATGGGAAGGGGAAAAAAAAGTTGGGAATTCCTTTAATGGCAGGTTACATTTTACGAACCGCCAAAG
The DNA here is from genome assembly GCA_018398815.1 of Conus ventricosus. Classification (NCBI taxonomy): domain Eukaryota; kingdom Metazoa; phylum Mollusca; class Gastropoda; order Neogastropoda; family Conidae; genus Conus; species Conus ventricosus. The sequence goes on from CM031608.1 coordinate 55,320,903, forward strand.
CGGCCTTTTAGCCCCATGGTTGTGCCAAGTTTAGGGATGGGGGGGAAAAAAACCGTTGTGGGAGTGAGTAGGGGAGACGCCATAATAAAAGGCCCTTGGTTTTGGGGTTTGTCAGGTGGCTAGGGTGGGCGGGTTTAAGGGAAAAGGGTGAACAAACAATGACTTCGTACGAGATCCTTTGTCAACCGCTTTTTTTACAGAAGGGCGAAAACTTTCTCAAAAAAGGGAGGGAAAGGGGGGGAAATAAAAGGGGGGGGAAAAAAGGGGGATCATTTAAGTGGAAGGGGAAAGGGGTGGGGGAAAGCAAAGGGGTGGATGACGTCGGATAGGCCCTCACAAAATTTGAGGGTGAAGAGGAACATTTGAAAAGGGCGTGGGCCCCCCCCAAGTGGCAGCGCGCGTATGTGTGTGTGTGAGGTTTGGGAGTGATGTGTGTGTGGTGTGTGTGTTGTGTTTTTGTGGGGGTGTGTGTGGGGGTTTGTGTGTGGTGTTGTGTAAAGAGAGAATAAGAATGGATGAATGAATGAATAAATGATGGTTTATGTGGAACTTTACAAATCCATCAAAGGTGGGGGGGGACAAAGGGGATGGGGATGTACATCAAAAATTAGAAGAAAAAATTCACAGGGGTACATTACAGGAAACACACCGCCGAGTTCCCAAAGATTAGACCATAGAAGAAAATGAAAACACGGGGTAAAGTCATCGGTTTTTTCCAGATGTTTATCAACTTACAAGTGCAAAAACCCGTGGTCGCTAGAGTTGGGTTCTCAACCTCTTTGTATGTGGGCTGCCTTTCTCTTTCCTTCAATTCCCAAGGCCATCATTCATTTTTCTTGTCTTTTTCCCCCAAAGTAGTCAATATGTGTGTTGTTTTCTGCATGGGTGCAGTGTTTAAGACCAGTGGTTCCTGCAAAAATTATTATACTGTTGTATCACAGGATTTTCTGCTTCAAAGGGGGAGAGAGAGGGGGAGGAGGAGAGGAGAGGGAGGAGAGAGAGAGAGGTTTCTTTTCCTCCCCTCTGCTTTTTTGTGAAGGGAAAGTACGAGGGGCCCCTTTTAAAGGTGTATAAACCCAAACCGAAAAAATTCCCCCTACTTGGGCCCCGTCCCCCCGGTTTCGCTTCCCCTTTCCCTTTTTTCAGCCGTTAAAATCAAAATTGAAATGATTTCTTTTTTGGATGTCGGGCCCCGAAAAACAACAGGGGCCTGAAGGGGAATTTGAAATGAAAGGACTAAATTTTTTAAATTTCTTCTTTTTCCTCTCTCTCTTTTCTCTCTCTCTTCTTTTTCCCTCCTCCTCTCTTTTCTCCCCATATTTATAATATATATATTATATAAATATATTTTTTATAATTTTTAAAATACATATGTTTATATAATGCATAGTTTACTTTGGGTGGTGTGTGGTGTGTGTGTGTGTTGTGTGTGTGTGGGGTTTGGGTTTATGCATTGA
>CM031608.1:55329859-55332359 GCA_018398815.1 Conus ventricosus
GATGTTTTATAATTCTATATTTCTTGCAGTCATTGCAACACCAAGGGCATGCTCGAAGTTGCGGAATGGTAGCTCGTACCGTCCTTGAGGAATTTAATAGTTATCGAAATTTATTTAGTCCCTTGCGATTCATTCCAAAACTGGCCCTCACACTTGTGTCTTAAGAGGTATTTTTATATTTTCTACTTTTTCCACTAAGAAAATGTAATCTTGTTTTTGGCTCTTTTCATGATTTTTCTGTTTGCTTCTTAGGTGGGCACCTTTGGTTGGTTATTTGAAAACTCAACAAACAAACTACGGTATTTGACCACACCATCCTTTTCTGGGATAGCATTCCTTCTTAAAATCGAAAAGGCATAGAGTCAAATTACCACTTTCCCGGTCACTGAGGAAAACAAACCAGTTTCCTTAAATATCGGTATCTGACCATGCGTATATGTTAGTGAGATTTCCGCCAATGGAGATTGTCTCCCCCCTTGGAGACATTAGTTTGGCTGAAGGGCTCATTTAAAGAAAGCATTAATTTTATTTTCCCCATTCAACGCCACTCAACACATACTGTATTTCGCGAATTATCTACCACTGCAGATATGCATGCTTATCCTACCTTATTTCTTCACTATAAGACAATATATAAATAATATAAAAATAATTGTATATAGACACATGCGGCGCGTGCGCACCCACACACACATCTATGAGCGCTTGTGCTCACAAACGCGCGCGCACGTATCAACTACTGTTTTCACCGCTTGCGCGCACACACACTCACTCTCTCCTCACACTATACCATGCACACCACATCACACCATACCACGCTAAACTACACGACAACAGGAAGAGAGAGAAAGAAACACACGCACCGCACTCACTCTCTCTCTCACTCTCAACACTATACAATACGGATCCGGCTCATTACTACTTCCCCGTATCGGTTTACTTCCTCCCGGCTCTTACCTCCCCCGCTGGTTAGGGTTAGCCTAGGGTTTTAAGGGTTTAGGGGGAGTAAAGATCCGGGGAGTAATGAGATGGTTACCCCTATCTATATCACACAAATACTATACAGGCCACAACCATACCACGCTAAACTACACTACAACAGAGAGAGGAGACTCGACCTCGAAACAAATCAATTTGTGCAGGCCGTCGTGAATATCATTGAAAAAGAAATGAGAAAGAAAGAAAGAAGAAAAATGAAGAAAGAAAGAACATAGAACGTAAGAAAGAAATTACAGAAAAAAAGGAAAAGGGAAGAAAAGAGGAAGGAAGGAATAGAGAAAGGAAGAAGGAAATGGAAAAAAGAAACAAAGAAAGAAAGGGATGAAGAAGTAAAGGATTGAAAGGAGGAAGGAAGGAAAAAAGAAGGAAAAATAAAGAAAGAAAGAAAAGAAAAGAACGACTGTCTGTGGCGGGCGCGGACTGGATCATGTTTGAGAGATGAAGTGATAAACAACTCCTTCGCTAGCTACGACCCAAGGTCAACAGCTTCTTTTCCCAGGCCAGCCCGGTATATATATACGGTCCAAGTATTTAGTAACTCACGACAGCTGGAGCTTTCCGCCATTTTCACTCCCCCCCAACCCCACCCCCACCCAAGAACCCCAGCAGCCCCGACCCCCACCCAACCTTCATCGCCCTCTCCTCCTTTTCCAACCTTCTCCACATGATTTTTTTTCACCCCTTATTTCTCCTCCTCGTTTCTATTCCGCTCCTCACCTCACCTCCTCCCTCTTCTCTTCTTCTACTTCTTCTTCTTCATTTGATCAACTTCTTCTGTTTTCTCTTCTTCATCATCTTCTTCTTCTTCTTCTTCTTCTTCTCTTCTTCATCATCATCATCATCATCATCATCACCATCAACATCATCATCATCATCATGCATCATCTTCTTCCTTCCTTCTTCATTCTTCTTCTTCCTTCTTCCTCTTGCTTCTCTTTTTTCTTCTCTCCTCTCCTCCCCTTTCTTCTCCTCCTTCGCGTCCACCACTTTTTCTTTTCACTACTTTCTCGTCCTTTCAAATCTTCCCCACTTTCCTCCTTTTTCTCCCCCCCCTCTTGTTCTCGCTCCCATTATCCATATCCTCCTATCCTTCATTCTACTCCTTCTCTTTCTTCTCCGCCCATCTCCTTCTTACCTACCCCTTTGTTCTTCTCCTCTTTTCCCTTCCTCTCCTTCGACTTGTCCCATCGTCCTGCAACTCCTTCTCCTTATACTTTTCCTCCTTTCTACTCCTCTTCCTCCTTCTCTTTTTTACTTCCCTTATTTACACCTTTTTTTTCATCCTTCTGTCCTCTTCCTGTTCTCTATCTCGCTCATCCTCCACTCTCCTCCTCTTTCTTCTTCCATCCTCCTACCTCCCACTGGCGGCATCTCCTGCTTTCTCCCTTCTTTTCCTCCCTTTTTCTCAATATCTTCCTTCTCATCCTCCTCTTCCTCACACCTCTTTCCTCTTCTTCCTCTTCGTCCCATCCTCGTCCTTCTGCTCCTCTTTCTAACTTCT
>CM031608.1:55337359-55342359 GCA_018398815.1 Conus ventricosus
GTGTCGTCTCACCAATTGGATGTTCCCCGATGAAGCCAACCTTACAGCGAAATGAAAGGTCCGCAAGGAAGACACGGGAAATCCAGGAAGTGAGACAACAGACATATTTGTATTCCTTCCTTCACTCCTCCTCCCCTCTCCAGACCCCCCGCCCTAGATAACCGGACCCTCCCTCCCCCCACTCCGCAACTCTCCCGCAGAGAACCTCCCCCCCCCCCCCCCCCCTCCCACCAAGCATAATGAGACTTACACTCTCTTGCCCACCCAGGAAGTTTTCCTTTTACACCCCCCTTTGGACATTATACTCTTCTCAAAAATTAGTTGCAGAGGGATACCCGTGTTCGTCTTTTTGAAAATACTAATACACATTTTACTCAATAATATGATATAATTGATACATTGATCATTTGTCTTCGAAACAATCGATTTACTGATGCCAAACAATACATCTGTGTTTGATAATTTAATATGAGCAATGTGTTTCTAAGTAAATTTTTTTGCTCAATAAATCTCCAAACATTGTTGACGATTGGACACTCACATAAATAGTGTTCAATGAAATCAGTTGTGTTAAGACAGTACGAGCATTTTTGACTCTTTTACTTTCATTTTACTAAGCAGATAATTAGTAGGATATATATTGTGTCGTATTTTCCAGTGGAGAACTTGAAGTCTTACCTCTTTTGTAACGTCTGTTGCAAGACACCATGTGGATTTGTCTAAGTCAGTACCAAACTTTCTGTTCCAGAAGGCATTTGCAGTAGGAGGTTTTTTTTTTTTTTTTTTTTTTTTTTTCCTTTGTATGTGATTTTATGCTAAATTTTCCGATATCTTAACTGATTTTCAAATATCATGGACATTGGTAATTTTGATTCAGTCTTTTTAGCAATACTAACACACATTTTTGTCTATCAAAATTATATAATTAATTTTCTTAGGTTCACTGCATCAATATCGATGCTCTTTTTTGCTTTCCAAACAGAACATCAACCAGAGATAAGGATACATTAATTTCGCACTGTACAGTATAAATTGACAAATGTATTTCCAGAAGTATCTAACAGTTGGACATTCATAAAAGAAATGCTCGATAAAATCGATTTCGTCAGTGCAATAAGAACATTTTTTATCATCACGTATTATTCATCTTGCATAACATAATATTAGGGATAAATGTTAGATAACATTCCATTGGCACCAAACATATCCTGAACTATCAGTATACCACCTCGTATCCAATCGGGAAAGAAAAGAACATTTCCCCGATATATAATACCACAGTTGTTCCACAAAAGAGAAGAACATGCTAAAGATCCACCATGCTTATTAAGATCTAACCATGTTTTTAACACCGTTTTCCAGAAAAAAGAATTAACTAAATGTAAACCTTTAAGCACAGCACTATTAACATTTGCATAGAAGCACACGTAATTACTGCCAAACGGAGCAAAAATCTTTTTCGGAATAAAGGACCACTTCTCATTTTCTCCGGCTCTCCACAAACGTATTACCCATTGCAGAAGAAACGCTGACTGCATTTGTCTGACATCTATCATTTTCAAACCTCCCTGTTCAAATTCTTTACACATAATATTTCTCTTAACTTTTTCATACGCTCTTTTATTACAGTTTCGCTTACGCCATAGAAACCTGAAAAGTATTCTATTGATTCTATAAGCACATTGTCTGGAAATACCAACGCCTGCATGACGTAGACTAATTGAGATATCAAAAATGTCTTTATAATATGTACTTTACCCATTACACTTAAATTTCGTTTTTCCCAAGAATGAACAATTCTTTTATGTTATCGATTCTTTGCAGCCAGTTTTCCATTACCAAAGAAGCACATCTATCACTGACAAAATAAACTCCAAGAATTTTTAATCTGTTTTTTCCAAGAAATTCCATACCATGCATCTTCACAATGTTTTTTACTTCCTAACCACAATTGTCACTGTCTTGTGACGATTTATCTCCAATCCTGAAAACAATGAAAAGTCAAATGATATGTTGAGTGCATGCAGCATGTCATGCTCATCCTTCAAAATAAAGTTTATATCATCCGCATAAAGTGCAAGTTTAATTAAAGTAGCCAAAAAATTGTTACCAGATCTCCATAAATCAAGCCCTTTAATATTACGACAGTTTCTTATTTTTATTGCTAAAATTTCTATAGCAGTTACAAAGGCCAACGGTGAAAATGGACAACCTTGACGAATTCCTGTTTCTACCGGAAAATAGTCGGATATCCAGCCACAGTAATTCACACAACTCGTAGTATTTTTCATTATTACTTCAACCCATTAATAAAATCCATCCCGAAACCAAATTTTTTAAATGCGGTTATCATGAAGTCTTTTGAAATACGATCAAATGCTTGAGTGTAGTCAATACTGAGTAGCAGACCAGGTTTATTATTTGCATTCAGTTGCTCAATTACATCATCAATTTGCCTAACTAATGTCCCTACGCGCCGCCTTTAATATACCCCACTTGATCTTCGTCAACGACATCTTGTATTACCTGCCCCAAACGGTTAGCTAAGCATTTGGCCAAGAGTTTATAATCAGTATTTGTCTCCAGTTTTTTAACTCATTCCTCGTAGATCCTTACCTTTATGTAATAAAGTAATAACTGCTTTTCTTTGTGTAGGTGAAAGTGATCCTTTATCAAACCGGCGTTAAAAGTCAGAGTGAGCAGTGTTTTTATGTGTTGCCAGAAGACTTTAAAAAACTCGACCGTAATACCGTCACAACCTGGTGATGTTCCATTATTTAAATTTTTTAGTGCATCAAGGAGTTCGTCTTCTGTCACCGTACCTTCACAACTAATTTTCTGAATCTCAGAAATATGAGGAACACTTGCGTCTGCCAAAAAGTTATCTACTTGCTCAGACATGTTAGCATATGACAGTTTCTTTGTGTACAGATCAGCAAAGAAATCTTTTTGAACTTTTAATATCTCGGTCTGATTAGTTCTTAATACATTATTTTTATCTAAAACACCTTCCATTATTTTAGAATTAGCTCTTGATTTTTCAAGACTGAGAAAATATTTTGTATTTTTCTCCCCTTCTTCTACCCATTTTACTCTTGCTCTGACCTGTGCAGCACGTGCCTTATAATTTTCCAGTATTTCAATTTCTGTGCCAAGTGTGTGCGTTCACTCTGAGCCAGAATACAGTCTGGCTCAGATGAAAGCTGAACATCTACCTCGTTTAATTTATTATATAAATCTATCAACGTATTTTTTCTTTCCATACTTTTGTGTTTACTATAGTTCATAGAAAAAGTTTTAATCTTTATTTTCAGAACTTCCCATTCCATTTGATAGTCAGAATGTTCATTTACGAATGAAATGTGATCATCTATTAAAGCATTCATTTCATTTACAAACTCTAGATCGTTTAATAATGAATTATTAAACTTCCACAATCCAGGGCCTCTTTCTATACTAGAAAATTTCACGGTAATAGAGCATGCTCTGTGGTCAGTGGAAGGCATAGAGTGAATGTTGCATTCCAACGTTTTGTCCAAAAAGTTCGGAACTCATAAAGATATAATCGAGTCTCCTTGCAATAAATGGTGACTTTTTGCTCCAGGTAAATTCTTTTTCCTTCGGATGGAATAACCGCCAACCATCAAACAAGTTATGGTTTGCTACCCAGTCACAGAATCTCTGTACTGCGTTATCTGTATGTTTTTCCCCGGAAACAATATCTAAATCATTGTCTAACACACAATTAAAATCACCACATACTAAATATATTATCTGAAATTATATTTGACATTAAAGTTTCTAATTCTTCAAAAAATAACGTTTTCTCTTGAGCAGTATTAGGAGCATAAATATTTAAAACTACTGTCTTTCTCTGTGATATTTCCACTTCAACGGCCAAAATTCTTCTTGAGCTGTGTAGCATTACGTAACTGTCAACTACGTTTTTACGGAACAAGATTACCTGTCCACAACTATGTGCTGTGAAAGTGTTACATAGAAATTCCCCTGTACCCCATTCTTTTTTCCATTGATCATGTACATCTTCTGTGATGTAAGTCTCCTGTAAACATATAATATCATATTTTCTCTCTTTAATTAATTTGAACAACGCTTTTCTTTAAAACGAGACCGCAGTCCTCGTACATTCAGCGAAAACAGGCGCAAATTGGAGTCGCAAGCCATGAGGAAGTCCGAATGCGATAGAAAAGTCCGTTACCCGAAAATTGATCCGAAATCAGAAGTCCGTAAAGCCAAAGCGGTCGTCGTTAGGGCAAGGCATTTTTTGAACCATTCGTGCCTAACCCACGTCTTTTTGAGAGTGGGGCAGGGAGGATGCACGCGACATGCGTGAGTATGGTGTGAACTGATGTGACCAATTCACTGTTGTTGGGGGATCCCCGTCCGTTTGCTCCTGATTCAAACCGGGATCAGGTCGGGCTGGTTCCCTTTCTTTCACGGTGTTTACCCGGCCAGATTTAAGGTGAGGTGTAACTGAATTACTGTCCTCTGGCACCGAACGAGGTGACTCCTCTGCCTTTGCCTTTTCCATAGCAGAGAACTCCGAATCTGCAGCCTGAGTGAGTTGGGTCTCAGGTACAATGTCTGTATGAGAATCTTCAAAGACGTCCTCTGTCTCATCAAAGGTAGACGGTGCAAGGTCAACGTCCTGGATCAGAGGGGTAAAGTGCGGGAAGACGCATTACTGCTGTCTGTAGTCATCTCCTCCAGACCAGTTTCCAAGGATACAGGATCAGGAAAAGCACCACACTCCGGGTCCCCACGTCTGTGTCCACTCTGATGACACTCTCTGCAGGTAACCATGTTTTGGCACTGGTGCAAAAAATGACCAGGCTGTAAACATCTGGAGCACACCGCTTCCGTTCCACCTTTGGTTGTTCTTTATGATAAAGTCTTGCCGTGAAAGAGCCGACCTTTATAAATCGCTCCAGTGGAACAGCGGGAGTATTGATAAAGACAAACCGTCTTCCAGTCACAAA
>CM031608.1:55347359-55349859 GCA_018398815.1 Conus ventricosus
TACCTCCAAAACAAAAACAAAACAGAAGAAGTGCTACTAATCAATTAACCCTTTTTTTTCTTAATTAAACTATGGTGAGAAAAATACCCCATAGCTCTCTTCTGGTGTTATTTAAAGTAAGCCAGTTCTTAGAACATTACACATGAATTAAGCAGTGTGCACATTAACACCTGGGTATGATTCATGATCTTGTTCTGTCCTATCTGATCTGGCCTCGATAGGATCACTTAGAACAGTAAAACACACGCGTACAGTTTGGCCAAAGAGAGGTGAGAGTACTTAGAACAGTACCACACACACGTACGGTAGTGCCAAAGAAAGGTGAGAGTGCTTTGCTCTGGAAACGCGTTATTTCCATTTCCTCTGGCACTGGTTTCAGGCCACTTCACCGCACAGCTTTGTCCAGAAGTCCTCAATGATACGTGATTGATCTTGTCCCATTCTGGCACTGATCTCAGTGGCCCCTCAAATTCACGGTACAGCGCCCCGACAGTCATCATCTTCACCACACAGTCACTCAATCACCGCTATGTCTGTTTCATGGTTTCTCTCTTCTGCTCGGCTGTTTTCAGTTCTACAGCCTCATACGCATAGTTATCTCACTTCTTCTCTTCTTGACGTGAGTTCACCTCCTTTCATTCCCAGGCTCCAACGCTGTGCCACACCTCCTTGCTCCATCCTGTTGTTGGGGATCCTCTGTACAAATCTTCCACCTCCAGTATGAGCACTCCCCCTCTTCGAGATCTTGGCGCCTTCTGTCTGTCTCTGTCTCTGATTCTGTCTGTCTGTCGGTCTGTCTCTGTCTGTGTCTTCTATCTGTTTGTCTGTCGCTCTCTCTCTCCTGTCTGTCTGTCGGTCTGTCTCTGTCTGTCTTCTATCTGTTTGTCTCTCTCTCTCTCTCTCTCCTCTCTCCTCTCTCTCTCTCTCTCTCTCTCTCTCTCTCTCTCTCTCTCTTCTCTCTCTCTCTCTGTGCCCGATCATGCCACCCATACCTGAATCTATTTCCCAGACGACACTCGGTGTTGCCTTCATGCATTTTCATGCACCTACACAGTCACAGTCACTGGAGAAAACCAAAGAGATCGTTCAAGCTGCTTTGTTTCAAATTCGACTTCTGTCCGCGTAAACTCCACTTTATATCCCCCCCCCCCCCCCCCCCCACACACACACCACACACACCTCCCCACCCCACCCCCCACCCCCGTTGGAATCCTAAACAGTGTACTGTGGGTTGTTCATTTGCTGTATATGTTATAAACACAATACACAACGCTCAACACCACTAACAGAGAAAGATGGTTTGCACTCTTGTTCACAAAATCAATAGGATCTTGTTTACGACCAGACGCGCTCTTATGAGCATGTGCGCGATCTGACTGTCGACTTCACGCGCGCTTATCGTAAGCTGCCTTTTCAGTGGCGTCATAGACATGAATAATGGTATCATAAATATTCCGTCTGTGATGTTGCTGACAAATTTCATTACGTTTGTGTGACATTTTACAACTCAGCTGTTGAAAAATTGAAAAAGAGAAAAAATAAAAATGGCTGAACCTTGAGTGCGCTGAAATATTACTTTCTTCTTCTTCATGTCATTTTAATGTCTATTCGTTACGAGCTCATTTACACTCACGCACATTCACGCTTTATGTATGTGTGTGTGTGTATATATATTTACACACACACACACACACACACACACACACACACACACACACACACACACACACACACACACACATATATATATATATAGAGAGAGAGAGAGAGAGAGAGAGAGAGAGAGAGAATATATATATATATATAGAGAGAGAAGAGAGAGAGAGAGAGAGAGAGAGAGAGAGAGAGAGAGAGAGGGTGACACACACACACACACACACACACAACACACACACACACACACACACACACACACACACACACATCACATCACATCACATCACATCACATCACATCACATTTCCTTCTACAGTTTGACTGTGAACTTCAGCAGCAAATGTTGCAGATTGATGAAATCATACAGAGCACCATGAGCATCGCCGTGCCTAGCACGTTGATCCATTCTTTTTCCCTGTTAAATGGTTATTCATCTATCGAGTCATCTAGTTCTCGCAGTGTCCTGCATGTTGATCCATTCTCTTTTCCTGTTAAATGGTTATTCATCTATCAAGTCATCTAGTTCTCATTCCTGCGCACATTTGCTTTGCCATGTCGCTGTGCATCCTGCGCAGTATGGTCTTATGCTTTGCCATGTAGCTGTGCATCCTGCGCAGTATGGTCTTATGCTTTGCCATGTCGCTGTGCATCCTGCGCAGTATGGTCTTATGCTTTGCCATGTCGCTGTGCATCCTGCGCAGTATGGTCTTATGCTTTGCCATGTCGCTGTGCATCCTGCGCAGTATGGTCTTATGCTTTGCCATGTCGCTGTGCATCCTGCGCAGTATGGTCTTATGCTTTGCCATGTCGCTGTGCATCCTGCGCAGTATGGTCTTATGCTTTG
>CM031608.1:55372359-55374859 GCA_018398815.1 Conus ventricosus
TGTGTGTGTGTGTGTGTGTGTGTGTGTGTGTGTGTGTGTGTGTGTGTTTGCGCGTGGGTGGGTGGGAGGGGGGCAGTGTGTGTGTGTGTGTGTGTGTGTGTGTGTGTGTGTGTGTGTGTGTGTGTGTGTGTGTGTGTTTGCGCGTGGGTGAGTGGGAGGGGGAGGCAGTGTGTGTGTGTGTGTGTGTGTGTGTGTGTGTGTGTGTGTGTGTGTGTGTGTGTGTGTACTGTCTGTATGCGGGAGCGCTCGCGCACACACGCGTATGTACACTGATGAAGAAAATGGGGGAGTTGATGGACCACACACACACACACACACACACACACACACACACACACACACACACACACACACACACCCGCACACGCATACACACACACATACACACACAGACAGTCAAATGCACGCGATCAAACACACACACACACACACACACACACACACACACACACACACACACACACATGCGCGCGCGCGCGTACCGTAACGAGTAACCTTTTGGAAAGTCCATTAAGGAACATTTTATAATCATAATCGTAAGTTAGATTACTTTAGTTATTTTTCTCCAATTTTTCATACTTACTGTCCTACAATTCATCTGTCCTTTATTTTTATTCTATGTAACCACATCATCATCCTCTCTTCTTTTATGATAATATTCTAAAATTGTAAACACTATGTTATTTAGACGTCTGCAATCACCTATATGTGTGACGAGACGTAAAACAAAATTCCTTCCTGCACACACACACACACACACACACACACACACACACACACACACACGCGCGCGCGCGCGCGCGCGCGCGCGCACGTACTCACACACGCTGAGAAAGAGACACACGGACACAATGAGAGAGAGGAAGGGGGTGGGGAAGCTGGCAAGAGAGCCTGGCAAAGGCCTAAAAGTGGAGCACAGTATATTTGTGTATACATCCCACAGTTTACAGAAGCAAGGCATCTTTCCCCTGCCGACAGTCGACAGGCGTGACAGTGCCGACGTGAGCTATGCCGACATCCGTGGATTCTGTCTTGGGTGAGGGCTGCAGAGCGCGTGTCGAGATGATCCTGGGTGCCGTGTTACCCCCCCCCCCCCCCCCCCCCCCCCCCACCGCCACCACCACCACCACCACCACCACCACCGCCGCCGCCATTCCCTCCCTTCCACTCCACTGCAGCTACTCCGTCGCATCCAGCTACTACCATCTTCTTCCCACCATCTTCACCCACCCACCCCTCCACCCCTACTCCCTCCACCCCCCACACCACCCTTGCCTTTTCTTTGTGTTTCGTCATTCCAAGGATTAATCGGTACGCAAAGGTCTGTGATCAAAAGGGGGGCTAAGGAATTCGTCTCTTACGATCATTTTTTTTTTTTTGGGGGGGGGGGGGGGGGTGGTCTGAATTCGAAGATCTGTGAACATCCATTTTTCAGCCTTACTGTCTGTTTTCCTCTTTGACTACTGTTTTTTTTTCTTCATTTTATCATCACTTTTCTTGTTCATTTGGCCAAGAAAGAAAATCCTGATGCACATTGATGTCAAATGGGGTTCTTATGCTCACGTGTTCTTGATTATTATCACTCCGTGTTTATATGTTTTTTTATACTGTGTGACATGTACCAGTCTGATTTATGTTGTTGTGAAATTACAAAAGAAAAGAACTGTATTTGAAGGGAATCATGTGTAACCCGTCCCCCCCCCCCCCCCCCCCCCCTTCCCTTTCACTATAGCCCCCTCTGCCCCCATCCACCAACAAACACATTAGGATTGGTCACAAGTCCCAACTTCGTGTTGTTGATTGTTTAAGCGTGTTTTGTAACAGTGTGTGTGTGTGTGTGTGTGTGTGTGTGTGTGTGTGTGTGTGTGTGTGTGTGTGTGCGTGCGTGCGTGCGTGCGTGCGTGCGTGCGTGCGTGCGTGCGTGTGTGTGCGTGCGTTCAAGTTCAATACAACTCAATAGCAAGTAAAAAAGAAAAACGTAGGGGGGGGGGGGGGATACAGAACACTCTGTCGCCGCAAGTACCACGCCATCATACCTCTCAATGTGTTTCACATCTAAATGGCAAAGTCGAGATCGATGAAGTTGTACAAAGTTGCATGATATGAATTAACTTTCTAGCGAACCTGAACAGCTGTTGCCATGGGATTAATTTCATTAACGTGGTTTTAGAGCTGATCCTCTTTTTACATGTGTTTCACGTGCTCGGTACGGACGTGCTGAAAAAAGGCTACTGTGCACATTTTAAAAAACCTGCTATACATTCATCTTCTCTCTCTCTCTCTCTCTCTCTCTCTCTCTCGCTTTGTTGTTCGTGTTCGTGTTTTAGACCGACCTGTAAATTTGGCGTGCAAAACTTTTCAGAGCTGGAATCAGCTGATCATTTTTTTTTAACTTATTGTTCGTGTTGTTTATAAATGTCACCAAAAGTGAACAGGCTCAACATTAAAGAAACTCGACCTCTAGCTCTCGAGTATCTCTAGAAACAAAAGACCATTTGAA
>CM031608.1:55379859-55392359 GCA_018398815.1 Conus ventricosus
CTTGAAAGGCCCATGAGCCGTATTCCAGTCACGTAGCGTTTTTAACATATGAGTTGTGTCTTTGACGTGACTTGGGAGGGTGGTTACGATATCCTGAAGCCAGAAGTCAACCAGTTTTGAGAGATTTTCAGTTGGGCCATTTACTCCCGACACGATTAGGCAACCTGGAGGATTCTGCAGGGTCTTGTGTATTTTTGGCAAGTGGTAGAACTGATGAGTCCTGCATGCCTTTAGCTCCACTAGCGCCCATTGCTTGGTGTTGTCATCAATATGGCCGTCGCTGTGGAGATGTTCTACCAACTCGTTTGAAATCTCTGCTATTTGGATGGTAGGATCATTTGGGAGCTGCTTGTAATGCAACTGGTTGTTTAGTAGTCTTTTGGCCTCAGTGATGTAGTTTTCGGTGTCTTGGACAACAACAGCACCACCTTTGTCAGCTCTGCTGATTCTGATGTTCCTGCTGAGGACTAGCTGCCGTAGCTGTTGTAGGGCTGCTCGTAGATTTTGCCTCAGGTTGTCCCTCTGGTGTCCAGAACTGCGGTATGTGTCAGTCAGGTTTTCTAGGGTGGCACAGTACGTATCCAGAGCTCTGTCTCTTCCGACGGGTGGCTGGTATCCCGTCTTCTTATAAAATTTGGGTACAGGACTGTCTTCTTCATCTGCAAAGAGCTCTCTGAGTCTAACTTTCCGGCACCCTTCCCTGACGTCTATTTTAAGTTATATAAAGGCTTACAAATGTAGGTGGTTTATTTCGCGTGTACACCGTGATGCTAGAATAATGGGAATCGTAGTAGATTCAAGCAGTAAATCGGCTATGATAAAGTTGTGCCGGTTTGTTTGTTTTTTACGCGTGTTCTCAGCCTCTTGGCCGACAAGAGGTTTTTTACGCGTGTTCTCAGCCTCTTGGCCGACAAGAGGTTTTTTACGCGTGTTCTCAGCCTCTTGGCCGACAAGAGGTTTTTTACGCGTGTTCTCAGCCTCTTGGCCGACAAGAGGTTTTTTACGCGTGTTCTCAGCCTCTTGGCCGACAAGAGGTTTTTTACGCGTGTTCTCAGCCTCTTGGCCGACAAGAGGTTTTTTACGCGTGTTCTCAGCCTCTTGGCCGACAAGAGTTTTTTTACGCGTGTTCTCAGCCTCTTGGCCGACAAGAGGTTTTTTACGCGTGTTCTCAGCCTCTTGGCCGACAAGAGGTTTTTTACGCGTGTTCTCAGCCTCTTGGCCGACAAGAGGTTTTTTACGCGTGTTCTCAGCCTCTTGGCCGACAAGAGGTTTTTTACGCGTGTTCTCAGCCTCTTGGCCGACAAGAGGTTTTTTACGCGTGTTCTCAGCCTCTTGGCCGACAAGAGGTTTTTTACGCGTGTTCTCAGCCTCTTGGCCGACAAGAGGTTTTTTACGCGTGTTCTCAGCCTCTTGGCCGACAAGAGGTTTTTTACGCGTGTTCTCAGCCTCTTGGCCGACAAGAGGTTTTTTTACGCGGTGTTCTCAGCCTCTTGGCCGACAAGAGGTTTTTTACGCGTGTTCTCAGCCTCTTGGCCGACAAGAGGTTTTTTACGCGTGTTCTCAGCCTCTTGGCCGACAAGAGGTTTTTTACGCGTGTTCTCAGCCTCTTGGCCGACAAGAGGTTTTTTACGCGTGTTCTCAGCCTCTTAGCCGACAAGAGGTTTTTTACGCGTGTTCTCAGCCTCTTAGCCGACAAGAGGTTTTTTACGCGTGTTCTCAGCCTCTTAGCCGACAAGAGGTTTTTTACGCGTGTTCTCAGCCTCTTAGCCGACAAGAGGTTTTTTACGCGTGTTCTCAGCCTCTTGGCCGACAAGAGGTTTTCTTTCTATATTTCTTTCTTCTTTTTTTCCTTTGTTGTTGTTGCTGTTCTTTTGTTTTGATTTGTTTTTTGTATGTTCTTATCAGTCGACGGGTGAAGCCACACATGCTACTCTTTTCGTATTCCGTGTCTCCATGGGGATGCCAAGCGTTCTTTCACAACAAACAGCTCCCTCACTCTCTGAAAATTTTGTGCTACTTCCTCTCTTCTGTCACTCTGTCGCTTTTCAAAATTCGTTTTTTTGTCTATTCTTTTATACTGTTGTCTGTTTGTTTGTTTTTCTGCTTTTGTGGACCATTCTTCTATCTTTGTCTTAGAAATTGCTATATTTTGTTTTTATCTGACTGCAATTTATGACGTACTAGCATGTATGTTGTGATCTGGTGACTAGCACGTGAGAATCGTATGGAAAATGCTTGGCGCTCTCATCGCAGCCTAATTCTGTACTCCATCAGATGTCAGAAGTTTACCTATTATGACATGATCAACTTGTACACTTTTTCTTTGCATGGTCTTACTTGTACATGGTGTGATTTTTTTTCTTATGTGAGTTCTACATTTCTGAAAAAGCGCTGTGTGGTCGGCTTGGTTTGTAAGGAGTTGAATGAAAACTTCATAATTCGTAAATGAGATCATGGATCATTTTGCATTTTGATATATCCAGAATTATCAGATCACTAAATGATGTGGACGCTGGCTGTGACTCTAATTGCTCTTGAATGGTCGATGTCTAGAGGACTGAAAACAGGAACCGTTTGTTTGTTTGTCATACTGCGAACATTTGAAATCGACAGTCAGCATGGCGTGCACATACAGGCAGCGCGCTCTCCTACCTTCTTCCGGTGCACCGGCAAAATTCGCTGCAAAATAGTTATGATCATGTTTTGAAGAAACCAAGACGAAGAAAAGGGGGAAGCTTGTTTGTTTGTCTGTCTGTTTGTTTGTTTGTCTGTCTGTCTGTCTGTTTGTCTGTCTGTCTGTCTGTTTGTCTGTCTGTCTGTTTGTCTGTCTGTCTGTCTGTCTGTTTGTTTGTCTGTCTGTCTGTCTGTCTGTCTCTCTGTCTGTTTGTTTGTTTTGTTTTGTTTTCCCTGCTGTCGGCATGATCTCAGATTCAATTTCCTGTCCACATCCATATCCGTGGTTTGATGGCGTCAGGGTTGTCGGTATCGGTAAGATCATGGGGACTTCCGTTAGATAGACGAGGTGGCGCCCTCCGGAGGGAAATGTCTATTCACGCTGGCACTGTGTCAAAACAATTTTCGTCGTCAGTAGGGGGCTTAGTAGGGTGTCCTCCAATTTGGCCGCCTATACTTCCGCTGCGAACTTCGCCGCTTATATTTTCGCCGTCGAGTGGGGGTATAATTTACAGGATAGGGGAAAGAAAACGCTTTTCATTGGTGTATTCCATTCCTCCCTCCCTCCCATCCTCCCTCCTTCCTGTCTCTCACTCTCTCTCTTCTCTCTCTCTCTCTCTCTCTCTCTCTCTCTCTCTCTCTCTCTCTCTCTCCTTTTTAAACATTTTGATTTCGCTGTTTACAATGTTCAGCAAAAAAGGGGAGAAAATCTAAGAACTGACGGCTAAAAATGAAGACACGATATATATATATATATTATACATATATATATATATATATATATATATATATATATATATATATATATATATAACCCGTGTCTCCCTGATGAGTCCGATCCAGCGGACAAAAGGCCTAGGAGCAGGCAATACATATAAATCTGCCTTCGAGAGGGATTGTGATGGTTCCCTCATGCAGCTAGTGAAGGGTTTTCATATTTACAACATATATTTTCCCATTTTCTTCATCTTCAATTTTTTTTTTCCCCACAAAAACAGCTTTTCCCATATATTCCCATTTTCTTCATCTTAATTTTTTTTTCATTTCAGATCTTTGCCAAGTCATTACTATAATGATGAGAGAATTGTTAACCTGAGCTTGTTTTCCCTTACTACTTAATTGTTCAGCATAATATATATATATTATATATATATATATATATGTATATATTTATATAGATATACATTACATATATATATATACATATATATATATATATATATATATATATTAGATTAGTGTGGTTAAAATACCCAAAATGATTTTGATAGTGCTCGACCCTTGGGGAGCAACATTTGTTAAAAACCTATTTTAACAAATATTATATTATATATATATATATATATATATATATATTATATTATATATTATATATATATATTATATATCTGGACGACATTGACATGAGATTACACATGCTTGCGTTAATCTTACATGGCTGCATAATGATGTCCCCATTACAGTGCTGTATAATATACAAAAAGGTATGAAACATGCATGCCACTGTTTTCCCTCTTATTTCAGTCTTTTCCTTTACAGTCGTAGTTGCTCTCTCTCTCTCTCTCTCTCTCTCTCTCTCTCTCTCTCTCTCTCTCTCTCTCTCTCTCTCTCTCTCTCTCTCTCTTCTCTCCTCTCTTCTTTATTCCCCTTCAAGACTGAAGATGATGACACTGACTGACAACTGCTTAGTGCCAGGGTCTGATCTCAGCTGTACGACATCTTTTTTCTAAATCTTTCTTCAGCACTCTCTCTGATTCCAAGACTTATCTGAGCTGGCAGCCCTCTAACTTACACTTCCAGTAGGACCCATTGCATTGTCTGTAATTGATGCGGAAAGCGTAGTCAAGCGTAAACCAAGTTTGCCCTCCCGTTTGTTATGAGACCAAACGTCACAATGGATCTCAGCGTGAATAGTATGCCAGTGTGCATGTTCTGATAAGAAGAAAAGTCCACCTGATATGTACTGGCAAAAGCCTCGTCCAAGTTCTCCAAAATGTATACGATGCAAAGCGAAAAGTTCACTGTCTAAGAAACGCATCTGTTGCTGTTAATGCATGGGGTAAAAGTCCAGAAAACGGCGTTGATGGTACAGGCAACAAAAGTATAGGGTAGCCTTTATAAGTAGTGTCCTGCGTATGTTGGATGGCGAGAGGAGCCACCGCTGTGACTCGACAGCAGGGCAGTGTGTCCTCTGGTGGGTTTCCGCATGGCGACCTTTCACAGATTGCCTCCTGGGGACTCTGGCGCTGGGGAGTGGCGTACGAATAAAATCACTAGGAAAGGGGGGAGGGAGGAAGGCACTGAAGACAAGACCAAACAAACGACAAACAGAAAAAGAAAAAAAGGGAGAATAAAGACACATCAATTAATCAATCTGAAAGGGGATGATGTTATGTATGATAATAAGCATTGGTAAAAGAAATATATAACCATCCACACCCCACACACCCCACACAGTCCTTCCCCCTACTTCTCTAACACATACTAGGGCATATGCTAACACACATGAACATAAGTGTGTGTGTGTGTGTGTGTGTGTGTGTGTGTGTGTGTGTGTGTGTGTGTGTGGTGTGTGTGTATGTGTTGCGTGCGTGCGTGCGTGCGTGCGTGCGTGTGTGTGTGTGTGTGTGTGTGTGTGTGTGTTCTTCCTTCACCGAAAAAAATATTCCTTCATGATGGGAAACGCCACTCTCAAGTCGTGAAAACATTCTGGAAAAGGAACACGAACAAAGCCCACTTTGGGAACGCAGGCTAAGGAGAAACCTCGTCACGGGAAACGGGACGTGTTCACCTGGTTGGGGCTCAGAGAACAGTTGGCCAAGAGATAGACGAGTAATGCGAGGACACGTGTTTTGTGGGCGACTAATCAATAGGAACAGAATGGTGAGCCATGGGGGGAAGGCTGTTTTCGTGGGGAGAAATCAATATTGATAGAATGGCAAGCCTTTGAAATATGGGATGAGGGGTGCTGGGGATTCAGGGATGGAGCTGTTTTGTTAGGAGGAGATCAATAGTAATGGAATGGCAAGCCATTCAAATATCGGGCGGAAAGTCGTATTCCTCTGAGAAATCAACATCAGAAGAATAGAGCGTCAAATCTTCAAACACGAGCAAACTTCTTTTCCTTGTGTGTGTGTGTGTGTGTGTGTGTGTGTGTGTGTGGTGTGTGTGTGTGTGTGTGTGTGTGTGTGTGTCCGGGGCTGGAGGAAAGAAGAGAGAAATGTGGGGGAGGGGGAAGAAGGAGGGTATTTGAGTGGCTGGCACCAACGGATGTGGGAGGAACACAGTGCATAGTCATAGTTGTTGTGTCTCAAATTGATCAGCTAACAAAGCCCACTGACAGCCTAGGAAAGCATCGTGACCAGTATGTCTCTGTTGTTTTGAGGGGCATGTTTTAGTGCTATTATCAGTGTATAGATGCCCTCTTCTTCTTCGTTGGCTTCGGTTGGATTTTCGTTCTTGTGGTTGTTGTGGCTTTAGCTGTTCCACATTATACTTCTAATGTAATGCCCATGCACCCGTGCATCCATGTGTGTGTGTGGTGTGTGTGTGTGTGTGTGTGTGTGTGTGTGTGTGTGTGTGTTTTAAAGTGAGTGCGTGTGTGTGTGTGTGTGTGTGTGTGTGTGTGTGTGTGTGTGTGTGTGTGCGTGCGTGCGTGCGTGCGTGCGTGCGTGTGTGTGTGTGTTAAGATCGCTGAAAGCCTTCATCTGCAAATCGAGGAAGGAAAAGCAATATTTTGCAATTGAAGGATAGGTAGGCACAACGACTGCCTCGGTTCACAAGACATAATTGACAGCATTTCCTGTTAACAAGGTTTTATATTTTTACACTGTCCTATATCTTCATCTTGTTTCAGTGCTGTTTTCACCCTCTCTGTGACAAGCCTTTCAGAAGTAAGTATCCTTTTGATGAAAGAAGGGCACGCATGCTTTTCAGTATTCTTTCTTTCCTCGCCAAAACATGACTCAGTCGTAATGAGAAACGCCACTCTCAAATCTTGAAGAAAACCCGGAAAAGGAACACGAACAAAGCCCACTTTGGGAACGCAGGCTAAGGAGAAACCTCGTCACGGGAAACGGGACGTGTTCACCTGGTTGAGGCTCAGAGAACAGTTGGCCAAGAGATACACGAGTAATGCGAGGACTCGTGTTTTTGTGGGCGACTAATCAATAGGAACAGAATGGCGAGCCATGGGGGGGGGGGGGGGGGGGGGGGGGAGCTGTTTCCTTGGAGAGAAATCAATATTGATAGAATGGCAAGCCCTTGAAATATGGGGTGAGGGGGTTGGAGATGCAGGGAGGGAGCGTTTTGTCAGGGAAAGATCAATAGTTATGGATGGCAAGCCATTCAAATACTGGGCGGAAAGTCGTATTCCTCAGAGAATCAACATCAGAAGAATAGAGCTTCAAACTTCAAACATGAGCAAACTTCTTTGCCTTTTCTTTTGTGTGGCCGAGAGCGCAAGCAGGAGAAGGGAACTGTGGTCGGGGGGGGGGGGGGGGGGGGGGGGCAGGCTGTGCAGAAGGAAAGTATGAGAGGAGTGGGCATGGATGGATGTGGGATGGGAAGAAAACAATGAATATTCACAGTTGTTGTGTCTCAAATGATCAGCTAACAAAGCCCACTGACAAGCTAGGGAGCGTCGTGATCAGCGTGTCTGCTGTTTTGAGGGGCATGTTTTTTCTGCACTTGTCAGTGTGTTGACGCCCTCTTCTTCTTCGTTCACTTCGGTTGAATTTTCGTTCTTGTAGTTGTAGTGGGTTTGCTTTGCCACGTTATAGTTTTGATGTAACGGCTGGACAGGATGTTTTCCGTCCTCTGCAGATCGTCAGCAGGGTCTTCTGTGGGTTGTCAATGTTCTCTGTCAGTCATCAGCAGGGTCTTCTGTAGGTTGTCAATGTTCTCTGTCAGTCATCCGCAGGGTCTTCTGTAGGTTTGTCAATGTTCTCTGTCAGTCGTCAGTCGTCAGCAGGGTCTTCTGTAGGTTGTCAATGTTCTCTGTCAGTCATCAGCAGGGTCTTCTGTAGGTTGTCAATGTTCTCTGTCAGTCATCAGCAGGGTCTTCTGTAGGTTGTCAATGTTCTCTGTCAGTCATCAGCAGGGTCTTCTGTAGGTTGTCAATGTTCTCTGTCAGTCGTCAGTCATCAGCAGGGTCTTCTGTAGGTTGTCAATGTTCTCTGTCAGTCATCAGCAGGGTCTTCTGTAGGTTGTCAATGTTCTCTGTCAGTCGTCAGCAGGGTCTTCTGTATGTTGTCAATGTTCTCTGTCAGTCATCAGCAGGGTCTTCTGTAGGTTGTCAATGTTCTCTGTCAGTCATCAGCAGGGTCTTCTGTGGGTTGTCAATGTTCTCTGTCAGTCATCAGCAGGGTCTTCTGTAGGTTGTCAATGTTCTCTGTCAGTCATCAGCAGGGTCTTCTGTAGGTTGTCAATGTTCTCTGTCAGTCGTCAGCAGGGTCTTCTGTAGGTTGTCAATGTTCTCTGTCAGTCGTCAGTCGTCAGCAGGGTCTTCTGCAGGTTGTCAATGTTCTCTGTCAGTCACAGCAGGGTCTTCTGTAGGTTGTCAATGTTCTCTGTCAGTCATCAGCAGGGTCTTCTGTAGGTTGTCAATGTTCTCTGTCAGTCGTCAGTCATCAGCAGGGTCTTCTGTAGGTTGTCAATGTTCTCTGTCAGTCGTCAGCAGGGTCTTCTGTAGGTTGTCAGTGTTCTCTGTCAGTCATCAGCAGGGTCTTCTGTAGGTTGTCAATGTTCTCTGTCAGTCATCAGCAGGGTCTTCTGTGGGTTGTCAATGTTCTCTGTCAGTCATCAGCAGGATCTTCTGTAGGGTTGTCAATGTTCTCTGTCAGTCGTCAGTCATCAGCAGGGTCTTCTGTGGGTTGTCAATGTTCTCTGTCAGTCATCAGCAGGGTCTTCTGTGGGTTGTCAATGTTCTCTGTCAGTCGTCAGCAGGGTCTTCTGTAGGTTGTCAATGTTCTCTGTCAGTCGTCAGTCATCAGCAAGGTCTTCTGTGGGTTGTCAGTGTTCTCTGTCAGTCATCAGCATGGTCTTCTTGGGTTGTCATATTCTCGGTCCGTCGTCAGCAGGGTCTTCTGTAGGTTGTCAATGTTCTCTGTCAGTCGTCAGTCATCAGCAGGGTCTTCTGTGGGTTGTCAATGTTCTCTGTCAGTCATCAGCAGGGTCTTCTGTAGGTTGTCAATGTTCTCTGTCAGTCGTCAGCAGGGTCTTCTGTAGGTTGTCAATGTTCTCTGCCAGTCATCAGCAGGGTCTTCTGTAGGTTGTCAATGTTCTCTGTCAGTCGTCAGCAGGTCTTCTGTAGGTTGTCAATGTTCTCTGTCAGTCATCAGCAGGGTCTTCTGTGGGTTTGTTCAATGTTCTCTGTCAGTCGTCAGTCATCGCAGGGTCTTCTGTAGGTTGTCAATGTTCTCTGCGAGTCATCAGCAGGGTCTTCTGTAGGTTGTCAATGTTCTCTGTCAGTCGTCAGCAGGGTCTTCTGTAGGTTGTCAATGTTCTCTGTCAGTCGTCAGTCGTCAGCAGGGTCTTCTGTAGGTTGTCAATGTTCTCTGTCAGTCATCAGCAGGGTCTTCTGTAGGTTGTCAATGTTCTCTGTCAGTCATCAGCAGGGTCTTCTGTAGGTTGTCAATGTTTCTCTGTCAGTCGTCAGTCATCAGCAGGGTCTTCTGTAGGTTGTCAATGTTCTCTGTCAGTCGTCAGCAGGGTCTTGTGTAGGTTGTCAGTGTTCTCTGTCAGTCATCAGCAGGGTTTTCTGTAGGTTGTCAATGTTCTCTGTCAGTCATCAGTCATCAGCAGGGTCTTCTGTGGGTTGTCAATGTTCTCTGTCAGTCATCAGCAGGGTCTTCTGTGGGTTGTCAATGTTCTCTGTCAGTCGTCAGCAGGGTCTTCTGTAGGTTGTCAATGTTCTCTGTAGTCGTCAGTCATCAGCAGGGTCTTCTGTAGGTTGTAAATGTTCTCTGTCAGTCGTCAGTCATCAGCAGGGTCTTCTGTGGGTTGTCAATGTTCTCTGTCAGTCATCAGCAGGGTCTTCTGTGGGTTGTCAATGTTCTCGGTCCGTCGTCAGCAGGGTCTTCTGTAGGTTGTCAATGTTCTCTGTCAGTCTTCAGTATCAGCAGGGTCTTCTGTAGGTTGTCAATGTTCTCTGTCAGTCATCAGCAGGTGTCTTTGTAGGTTGTCAATGTTCTCTGTCAGTCATCACAGGGTCTTCTGTGGGTTGTCAATGTTCTCTGTCGTCATCAGCAGGGTCTTCTGTAGGTTGTCAATGTTCTCTGTCAGTCATCAGCAGGGTCTTCTGTATGTTGTCAATGTTCTCTGTCAGTCATCAGCAGGGTCTTCTGTAGGTTGTCAATGTTCTCTGTCAGTCATCAGCAGGGTCTTCTGTAGATTGTCAGTGTTCTCTGTCAGTCATCAGCAGGGTCTTCTGTAGGTTGTCAATGTTCTCTGTCAGTCGTCAGTCATCAGCAGGGTTTCTGTAGATTGTCAATGTTCTCTGTCAGTCGTCAGCAGGGGCTTCTGTAGGTTGTCAATTTTCTTGTCAGTCATCAGCAGGGTCTTCTGTAGATTGTCAATGTTCTCTGTCAGTCATCAGTCATCAGCAGGGTTCTTCTGTAGATTGTCAATGTTCTCTGTCAGTCGTCGTCATCGGGCAGTGTCTTCTGTAGGTTGTCAATGTTCTCTGTCAGTCGTCAGTCATCAGCGGGGGTCTTCTGTAGATTGTCAATGTTCTCTGTCAGTCGTCAGCAGGGTCTTCTGTAGGTTGTCAATGTCCTCTGTCAGTCATCAGCAGGGTCTTCTGTAGGTTGTCAATGTTCTCTGTCAGTCGTCAGCAGGGTCTTGTGTAGGTTGTCAACGTTCCTGTCAGTCATCAGCAGGGTCTTCTGTAGGTTGTCAATGTTCTCTGTCAGTCATCAGCAGGGTCTTCTGTGGGTTGTCAATGTTCTCTGTCAGTCGTCAGTCATCAGCGGGGTTTCTGTAGATTGTCAATGTTCTCTGTCAGTCGTCAGCAGGGTCTTCTGTAGGTTGTCAATGTTCTCTGTCAGTCGTCAGTCATCAGCAGGGTTTTCTGTAGATTGTCAATGTTCTCTGTCAGTCGTCAGCAGGGTCTTCTGTTAGGTTGTCAATGTTCTCTATCAGTTTCAGCAGGGTCTTCTGTAGGTTGTCAATGTTCTCTGTCAGTCATCAGCAGGGTCTTCTGTAGGTTGTCAATGTTCTCTGTCAGTCGTCAGTCATCAGCAGGGTCTTCTGTAGATTGTCAATGTTCTCTGTCAGTCGTCAGCAGGGTCCTCTGTAGGTTGTCAATGTTCTCTGTCAGTCATCAGCAGGGTCTTCTGTAGGTTGTCAATGTTCTCTGTCAGTCATCAGCAGGGTCTTCTGTAGGTTGTCAATGTTCTCTGTCAGTCGTCAGTCATCAGCAGGGTCTTCTGTAGATTGTCAATGTTCTCTGTCAGTCGTCAGCAGGGTCTTCTGTAGGTTGTCAATGTTCTCTGTCAGTCATCAGCAGGGTCTTCTGTAGGTTGTCAATGTTCTCTGTCAGTCATCAGCAGGGTCTTCTGTAGGTTGTCAATGTTCTCTGTCAGTCGTCAGTCATCAGCAGGGTCTTCTGTAGATTGTCAATGTTCTCTGTCAGTCGTCAGCAGGGTCTCTGTAGGTTGTCAATGTTCTCTGTCAGTCATCAGCAGGGTCTTCTGTAGGTTGTCAATGTTCTCTGTCAGTCATCCGCAGGGTCTTCTGTAGGTTGTCGTCAACAACATCTTCTGTGGCCATCAACAGAGTCTTTGTTTAAACATCAACAGCATGCATTGCAGGTCAACATTATCCTCTGCAGATCGTTAACAGCGTCCTCTAAGATCGTCAACAGTCTTCCCACTTCAGTCAAACAAATCCGTTGCAGGTCGTCAACATTATCCTCTGCAGATCATAAACAGCGTCCGTTGCATGTCGTCAACAGCGTCGTCTGATTGTGTTTAATAGCTCCTTCTGCAGGTTGTCAACAAACGTCATTGACAGGTTGTAAGCAATGTCATGTTTAGGTTGTCAAAAGCAATCCTCTGCAGCTTGCAACAAATGTCGTTTACAGGTTGTCAGCGTCGTTCTCCGCAGGCTTTCAACAGCGTCCTCAGTAGCTCTTTGACAATGTCGTCTGCTCTGCAGCCCGTCAATGGTGTCCATTTCAGGTCGTCAACCAATCCCTCAGCAGTTTGCCAACAACGTCCTCTGCAGGTCTTCAACATCTCCCACAGAACACCAACAACGTCCTCTGCAGGTCTTCAAATCTCCCACAGAACGCCAACAACGTCCTCTGAAGGTCTTCACATCTCCTACAGAACGCCAACAACGTCCTCTGAAGGTCTTCAAACATCTCCACAGAACGCCAACAACTTCCTCTGCAGGTCTTCAACATCTCCCACAGAACGCAACAGCGTCCTCTGAAGGTCTTCAACATCTCCCACAGAACGCCAACACGTCCCCTGAAGGTCTTCAACATCTCCCACAGAACGCCCAAAAACGTCCTCTGAAGGTCTTCAACATCTCCACTGAACGCCAACAGCGTCCTCTGAAGGTCTTCAACATCTCCACAGAACGCCAACAACGTCCACTGAAGGTCTTCAACATCTCCCCCAGAACGCCAACAACGTCCTCTGAAGGTCTTCAACATCTCCCCCAGAACGCCAACAACGTCTCTGAAGGTCTTCAACATCTCCACAGAACGCCAACAACGTCCTCTGAAGGTCTTCAACATCTCCCACAGAACGCCAACAACGTCCTCTGAAGGCCTTCAACATCTCCACAGAACGCCACAACGCCCTCTGAAGGTCTTC
>CM031608.1:55397359-55404859 GCA_018398815.1 Conus ventricosus
TCAGACAAAACATTACTTTTTGTCAGCAGTTTTCGGGGTTAACTTTTTTATGACGGCCTTTTGGGTTTTAAAAAAAATATTTAACTAACTCTCCTCTCTCTCCCCTCTCTCCTCTCTCTCTCTCTCCTTCCCCCTCTCTCTCTCTCTCTCTCCTCACACACACACACACCAAACACACCACACCAACACACCCACAACACACACAAAACACCCCCCAACACTGTGTGCGTGTGCGTGCGTGTGGTGTATGCTGCGTGCGTGCGTGCGTGCGTGCTTCGCCTGTGAAAGCCCCGGGTTGGGCCCCCGGGGATCTTCCACTTTTTTAGTCATCCCAACCCTTGGTTAATTGCAATAAAATGGTTTCAGTCAGTAGTGTGTGTGTGTGTGTGTGTGTGGGTGTGTGTTGTTTGTGTGGTGTGTGTGTTGTGTGTGTGGTGCGTGCGTGTATGTTTGTTGGGGTTTTGTGTTTGTTTTTGTGAGTGCGTGTTGTATTTGTGTGCGGGTGTGAGTGTGTGTTTTGGACAGAGGGGGATGCGTGCGCGTGTGCGTGACATGTGCGTGCAACATGATAAATGCATTTTCTTTCTACTGGTAATTTCCTCTTTTTCTACCCCTCTTTTCTTTCCTTCCCTTTTCCCTTTTAATGCTTTCCACGGCGAGCCCCTAATCCTGCTTGGGTTTCGGGCCCCAAGTCCGCCTTGTGCAAGTCGGCCGCCAAAACCTCTCGAATTTAAAGGAAAAAAAAGGGTCTCGCCACTTCTTTGGACCCTTTAGCGTACATAATGCCCCTTTTTCCAAGTGAAGTGTAGCCCCATGCGTGTGTGTGGGTGGTGTGTTTGGTGTGGGT
Organism: Conus ventricosus; assembly: GCA_018398815.1. Classification (NCBI taxonomy): domain Eukaryota; kingdom Metazoa; phylum Mollusca; class Gastropoda; order Neogastropoda; family Conidae; genus Conus; species Conus ventricosus. The sequence continues at coordinate 55,398,207 of CM031608.1, forward strand.
TGTGTGTGTGGTGTGTGTGTGTGTGTGGATGTCTGTATCTTTGCGTGCGTGTGTGCGTTGTGTCTTGTGTACTGTGTGGGGTCTGTGCGTGCGTGCATGCTGCGCGGTGTTTTATTATGTCTTTTGGGGTGGGTGTCTGTGGTGTGTGGGTGTGTGTGTGTGTGTGGGGGGTGTGTGTGTTTTGTTGTGGGAGCGCGTACAGGAGGGGGGGGGGAAGTATGGAGTGAGAGGCTTAGATGGGCATGTTTTTGTGCAGTTGGGGGGGGGGGGGGGGGGGGGGGGGGTTTGTAAATCGGGGAAAGTAAAGGTAAAAATGTGGGGGGTTTTTTGGTGGGGTTGTGCGTGGGCGCGGTACGTGGCGCGTGCGTTCCGTGTGGGAGGGGGGGGGGGGGGGAGGGGGGGGGCGGATTGAAGGAGTATTTGTACAGGAAAGGGACAGGTATTGAAAATTTTTGGGTGTGCTGAGTGTGGCTGTGTGTGTGCATTTGGTGTTTTGTAGACATCATGGGGAGAGGAGTTTCCTTTCTCTCTCTCTCTCTCTCTCTCTCTCCTCTCTCTCTCCTCTCTCTCTCCTCTCTCTTCTCTCTCCCCCAGACCCTCTTTTGCGCGTGCGTGTGTGTGTTTTGCTTGTGGGGTGTGTTGTGTGTGGTGTTTGTGGTGTTTGTGGGGGTTTTTGAGTGGTGTGTGGTGTGTTGTGTGTGTGGTGTGGTGTGTGTTTGTGTATGAGTGTGTGGTGTTTGTTTGGTGTGTGGAAAAAGACAGTGACACAACTGACCAGGGAGAGAGCAATGCCGGTTCTCACGCCTTGCCTCCCTTCCCCCTACCCCCCCCCCCCCCCCCCCCCCCCCCCTCTGCCCCCTACTCTTTCTCTTCCCCCCGCCATCACATTTCTTTTCCTAATCACTACCCTCATCCCCCCCCCCCCCAACCCCCCTCCCTACCCAAGTCTACCACCATCACCTTCCAAACCCCCCTCCACCTTATCCAAAAACAACTCCAACACCAACACCACACTACCACCCCGCCCTCCCCCTTTCCCCCCTAACAAACATCAAAGAGCGGTGCGGGGTCGGGGGAAGATTAATTTTGCTTTTTGCATGCTGTCGCGCTCAGCGGTTTGGCGAAAAAGCTGGGCATGTAATGGATGTTGTGATTTGTCGAGAATTTCATTTTCTTTTTTTACAATTCTGTGCCAGTGCTTTTTTTTTCTTTTTTTTTTTTTTTTTTCCCCTTTTTTTTTTTTTTTTTTTCTCACCTACGGAAAGTCATTTCGTCTGTTTACAATGTGGTATCCCCGCTTTTGTGCGTGAGTGTGTGTGTGTGGTGTGTGTGTGTGTGGTGTGTGTGGTGTGTTTTACGGTGTGTCTGTTCTGTCTGTGTCTGTTGTGTCTGTTGGGGTGGTTTTTGTGTGTGTGTAAAAGCTGTTTGGGCGTCGTTTTAGTGGTGTTACGTGTTTTTTTTGTTGAGTTGTTGGTTTTTGTTGTTGTTGTGTGTATTTGTTTTTCCCATTTGAGTGAGGGGACGGGGGAGGTTTTTTGTGTTTTTTTTTCGTTTTTTTTGTTCAGTGCGGTTATTTTGCGAGTGTATTTAGGAGATTTTATTTTATCGGGTTTTTTTTTTTTTTTTTTTTTTTTTTTTGTTTTTTTGTTTTTTTTTTTTCTTTTTTTGTGTTTTGGGGGGATGTGGTGGCTTTTTTTTTTTTTGGGGGGGAGCTCTTCTCTCTCTCTCTCTCTCTCCTCTCTCTCCTTTCCTCTCTCTCTCTTTTCTCCCCCCTCTCTCTCTCCTCCTTCTCTTCTCTCGTCAGCCTACCTGTTTCCCCACTTCGTAGCAAGGAAAAAAAAAAGCAAAATAGTAAGATGAATACAGACAAACGACCCTTTTTTTTCTTCCCCTGGGAAAAGGGGATTTTTAGATGATAAATAAGGGGGTGTTTTATATTTTATGTTCTCAAAAAATAGATGTACTTTCACGTATTAACTGAATCGGAATTGTACAAGCGAAGAAAAAACAATTGCAGTTAATTTTTTGGGCCGTGTCAAAAACGGGCAATTGGGAAGTTTTTAATTTTAGTTTCAATTTAGTTGAAACGCCCTTTACCTATGTTGTGCTTAACTTTTAAACCTCTATAAGTTGATGGCCTCACAATAAAATCTCACTGTTTTGTCCGTTTGTCTTTCCCCCCCCCCCCCCCCCCCCCCCCCCCACCCCCTTCCTTCTTCCCCCACTCTGCTGTCTGTCTGTCTGCTTTTTGTCTGTCTGTCTCTCTCTTCTCTCTCTCTCTCCTCTCTCTCTCTCTCTCTCTGTGTGTGTCTCTGTCTTTTGTCTGTCTCTGTGTTTTACATTTGGGTTTTTTGCAGAAAATTTAACGCAAACGCTTTGTGCCAATGGTTTTACTGTTACAAAGTAATTGGGTTTTGTTGTGTGTGTGGTGTGTGTGTGGTGTCGTTTGTGTTTTGGGTGTGGGGTTTTTGTGTGTGTTGTGTGTGTTTTTCTCTGTTTCTTTTCTTTCGCCTTACCAAACCAAACATTGCTGACCTGAGAACAAACTGGGGGGGGAAAAAAGGAACTGTGTCGCTTTTTGGTACAAACCCATTTGATTCCAACGGGGGGGGGCCATTTTTCTCTCCTTTTTTTTCACAACACAAATCCTTTGTAACATTCTGTCCGTCTCCCGGGGTTTGCCTTACATATCGTTAATATTTGGCTTTTTCAAATCACAATGTTTGCAGCGGTATGTCAGTTTGACACTTGCGATGTGATTATCACACATTTTCCACCTCCTTTTTCTTTTTTTTTTGAAAAACCATTTATTTCTTTGAAAAATAAAGAGAAGTCATGCTATTTATTTTAAATGGTTGACTTCCGGTTCTTACCGACCACTGATTTTTTTCCCCTTTTAAAAAAAAAAAAAATACGGAGGTCAAGGACAGGGAGCTTGAGGTGGGATGGAGAGTGAGGGGTGGGTAGGCGGAAGTGACGTGGAACAACGACGACGACGGAAATCAGACAACGGCGAGGGACGAAGTTGCAGGCGATGACGAAAGGAAGACGTGGCGTCCTCAGTCGGAGGAAGGAAGTGTGCTGGTTCTGTCGACAGGAAGTCGTCCTAAACATGCCCGGCCCAAGAACGCATTGAAACAACAAAGAAAGCGACAGTTCCCATGTTCAGAATGTAGTGAAGTTGTCACCGCACCCCTCCCCTTTGCACGCTTCCTCCCCCCCCCCCCCCCCCCCCCCCCCACTCTGTCTCCCTCACCGCCACCCGACACCCCTCTTCCCATTCCCATCGTGGGAACTGGAAAACAAAGCTGTGGTAATAAACGAACACCACCCGCCCGCTGTTGTCAGGATCTGACTGTGGATTGAGGACTGTTGTGTGGAGTGAGCGGGTTGTCGGGATCTGATTGCAGAATACAACAATCCTCAATCCACAATCAGATCCTGACAACTGCTCACTCCACACAACAGTCCTCCATCCACAATCAGATCCTGACAACTGCTCACTCCACACAACAGTCCTCCATCCACGATCAGATCCTGGCAACTGCTCACTCCACACAACACAGTCGCCCCACCAGGCCTCGCTGTCACAACAGTGAGCTGATGAAGACAGGCGATCCTGCCGAAATATTCTCCAAGTAAGTTTTGATTCTGAGTCCTGTAAACCATTTCCTAAAAAAAAAAAACACCATGTGCTTTCTAATCATGAATGGTCCGTTCAACTAGACAGGCTTTTTGCAATACCCGGACTAGAGAGAAAGGGTACCTTTTGTGATATGGATGAAACAGGAGATGAAGAGCTGAATAGGCGTAACTCCGATGTCCTTCGTGTTCCTGGTGATGCAGGGGTTAGTTGTTCGAATCACCCCTTAGCTGTTTTTGGTACAGCGGGATTTTCCTCTCGGAGTAAACATTGGTTCTGACAGGGTTTGTTTTTTTTCCTGAAATGAGACCAGCAGCCGAAGTTCCCTTTGTGCACGTAGCACCCTATTACCAGCTGTGGAACTGAGATAAGATAAGATAATGTTTCTTATAGCCCAGCCGACCGCAAAGGGCCACATCAGGGCTGTCACCACGTTAAAATCAACTCACCAGTCAGTGGAACTGAGAAAGCCAGTTTGACCGTTAGTGTGGATGACATGTATACACTTAGCTGAGTGATTGACATTCGACTGAATGACACGGGAAAGGACTGAATGTAGCGCCAGCAGGCAGCTCCCCAATCGGCTCTACCCAGGTAGGCAGCCCGTTGTGTGAACCACAGCATAGATTGTAAAGCGCTTAGAGCTTGGTCTCTAACCGAGGCTGGGCGCTATATGAGTATTCCAACAACAACAATAACAATAGTAATAATAAGTATGGTAATAGTGACAATGGTAATAATGATAATAATAATAATAATGATAAATGATAATCATCATCATGATATAATGATGATGATGATGATGATGATGAATCATCATCATCATCATCATCATCATCATCATCATCATCATCATCATCGTCGTCGTCGTCATCGTCGTCGTCATCATCATTATTATCATTATTAGTATTACTATTGCTGATGTTGTTGTTATTGCATTTATAATTGTTCATTTGCAGTCATTAAAGCCTGCAGGTCATTACGATTAACAATGTTTCTAACACCATCCGATTACTGTTAAACTTAATGCTGTAATAAAATTTTATGCCCAGTGCAAGTTCGAGCATGTTGAAGTCGCAAAATTTATTCGCGCGATATGAACTATTTTATCCAGAACATAAGTTATAACCAGAAATGACCGTTGTTATGCAATAATATCGCTGCAGTGTTGGGCGTGCTCTGTTGTTTGTTTACTGAGACATTAGTAGTACTCTGTTTATTCACTTCATTTCTGTATTTTGTACAGGAAAGTCTTCTTCTATTGTTTATGGTGGTAGTGGTGGTATTTTGGTTGTTTTTCCCCCCCTTTTTAGCACTTTCAAAAGTATTAAATTTTGCTTTAAAAAGTTTTAACATTGCTTTTTGCTTTCATTACAATATATTACTCTCCAACAGTCTCTCTCTCCTCTCTCTCTCCTCTCTCTCTCTCTACTCTCCCTCTCTCTCTCTCTCTCTCTCTCTCTCTCTCTCTGTGTGTGTGTGTGTGTGTGTGTTGTGTGTGTGTGTGTGTGCGTGTGTCTGGCGACAGAGAAATGAGATTATACACTATCCACAGTACCTGTTCATTTTGCAGTATCCTTTTGCTCATATGCCCCCCTCCCTTTCTCTCCCCCTCTTCTCTCTCCCTCTCTCTCTCTCCTCTCTCTCTCCCTCTCTTCCACTCTCTCTCTCTCTCTCTCTCTCTCTCTCCTCTCTCTCTGTAGCACCTTTTTTTTAAAATGAGAACAATCGATTAAGAGGAATGTAAACTGCCTTGTCTACTTTCATAATGCGTAAGTGGTCTTGATTGTTATTAATTGAGCAGTTAATGTAGGGAGATGTCTTTGTTGTTTGTTTCTTTTTCGACAGTAGATAATATCTATATATTGCATATAATATATATATATATATATTATATATATATATATATATATATATATATATATATATATTTAAAACTTTGCCAAGTCATTAATGTAATGACAGAAGAATGATTAGCCTGCGTTTGTTTTTCCCCCTCTACTAAATTGTTCAGCATAATATTGTTTTGTCAATCAGTGGGAGATTGCATCTCGTAGGAGATCCAAGTAAAGGTTGTTCTGCATAATTCCTAGCTGCTGACAATGCTTGGGTTATTAAATACCAGAGCTGACCACTCGGACTGTTTGACCTCCCTTGCATCCTTGAATGAATCCTCAAACATAAGCTCGAAGTTTTTCCCATACATTTTGCACTGTTTGTACAATGATTTTAGTTTTTCAGCAACTTATTTCCTACCACACTTTCTTTTTTCTTTTACTTGTCTGTCCTTTGCTGATTGCTTTTGGGTGCTGTTGGATTCCTTTTTTTTTAACCCATGATGGTGAGGACACCACAGAATTACAGACTGTGGTGTAACTCCATGTGACGCCAAGAGCGCAGACACAATCAGCTGTGTCTTCCTGATGAGTCCGATCCAGCGGACGAAAGACCTAGGAGCAAGCAATATGAACTGATCTGTCTTGAGGAAGGATTACGATGGTTCCCATATGCTGCTAAGGAAGGGTGTGAACATTTATGATGGATTTCCCTGATTTATTTTCTCATTTTCCGTCTTGGCTTTAAGGCTGTCAGGCCAGTTGACATAGGCTAGAACACCAAGACTACATCAAAATGTTGTTATGCTCTGCACAGTTATGCAGGGATTGTCTTCATTTGTGACAAGCGCCTAGCATAACATTATCAGTCTCCAAAATCCCCCGAAGTCGGAGTGTGGCTGCCCACGTGGCGGGGTAATGAAAAACAGTCACACACGTAATGTTGTCATCCCAGCTGATGCATTTGTACCATAGAATTTGTCAAGGAGCGTGAAACCTCTCACAAAAGGCATTAGACGCTTGGAGACAAAGGGACATTGTACGTGGTATACAAATAAGTAATTGACAATTAACCAGGGTACGTTACCCACCGCACACGGCCGAAGTGGTCAGATGACAAACAACACCTAGGAGAGAGTTCGGACTGCCCAGTGGCGAAAAGGGGAAGGGTTGTA
>CM031608.1:55409859-55412359 GCA_018398815.1 Conus ventricosus
CTCTCCTCTCTCTCTCCCTCTCACGCTCTCCTCTCTCTTCTCTCACCCCTCCATGCCGTCCACACACTCCCCGCATCTCCCCCCTTCGTGTGAAAATCCTCATTGAATATTAAATGAGGGAAAATGTCCAGCAGAGGTTTCAAGATTCTGAACAACTACATATGAAACAGATTCCCCATCCCCCGTCAAAACCTCCCTCCCCCACAACCTTCATCCCGTCCATCTCTCTCTCTCTCTCTCTCTCCTCAGGATCTCACTCTTCTTTGGGTTTCATCCCGACCAACACACTCTCTCTCTCTCATCTCTCTCACACTCATCTTCTCGATCTCTCTTCTCTCTCCCCCCCCCCCCCCCCCCCCTCCGTCCTCTCTCTCTCTCTCTCTCTCTCTCTCTCTTCCTCCTCTCTCTCTCATAATAGCACATTTTCCTCTGACGTTGCTAAGTAGTTTTGAGTTGGGGGGGGGGGGGGGGGGGGTCAGGTTCACCTCCATGTTTCGTTCTTATGCAACAGGCGTTTGACATTAATGACGTGTTGCCATTTGCTGTAACGAAGGATTTAGAGCTTTGAATACAGGAACTGATAGTCATTTATCACCATCTTTTTTCTCTCACGTTTTTTTTTATTTTATTAACATAATATGATAAAATGGTTGAATTTTACAATCGTGCCTTTTTCCCACTTTGCTCTTCAGAAGCTTTATGTGGAATCCTTTTCCTCTCACACCACTCACTTCACACCACTCGCCCCGCCCCTCACATCCTCATCTCCTACCCTCTTCGCGCCTCCCTCTCCTCTCTCTGGACGTCTCATTCTCTGTCCCCCTCTCTGTTTCTCTCTCTCTCTCTCTCTCCTCTCCCTTCTCTTCTCTCTCTTCAATCTCCCAACTCTTCTCTCTCTCTGCTCTGCTCTCTTCTCTCTCTCTCTGACGGTATTAATTGTGAACTAATTTAAACATGCATCTGATCGGTAATCAATCTTTCTGAGATTTTAATATATTATTTGAATAAAGGTACGTTTCCATAAAACTGTACTGACTCAGTTAAATTGCCAATTTTAAAAAAAGGGCGACGTTAATAACCCCAACATTACAGAGGGACTCTATTAGTGATATTAGGTACGTAAAATCTTTGGGACAATATAAAAAATCGACTGCAGAATGTGTAGAGGAAAATATATCACAGGTGATTTATCAAGCAGGCTTTAAGAAGTGTTCTCAACTATTGATCCCAGTTTACAATTACTTGCACTTGTGCAGAACAGTTTACTAACAATAGGAAGTTATACGTACTTTTATTGATATCCAAAAAGCGTTTGACTCCATTAATATAGAAATCACTGGCCTCATTTGACAAAAATGGTAATAAAGTAAACTCCATAGATGTATTCGAATAATGTATGAATAGTAAGGAACCAGAGTCCGTTGTGGAGCAAAACTTACTGACTAATATTAATTGTTCTAGAGGAGTCAAGCAGGAGATGCATGCAGCCTATCATAATTTCAATTTGATTTAACTAATGAGTAAGACTCTTGAGTAATCAACAATGGTAAACATGGATTCTTTATTATCTTCACGAACGCTTTTGAATTGTTTATTCCATCTGTTGGCCTATTAGTTGTATTGAATACTGAAACTGTTTATAGGGTTGCAAACACAATTGAAAGCTTGCCACCGTGCCGCAATAACATTGCATGTTGAAAGACCAACATGGAAAAAAAGCAAAAACATAGTTATCGTAAAGTGGTGGTTTATAAGTGTAAGGTAAAAGGTTGGTAAACGATGACACTCCTAGCCAGTTGACAATTGCATAAAAATATATCGGATAATATTATCTCAATCACACGAATTAGAATTTTGTTGGTGTCAGTGCAAATCCTATTCAAGTAAATCGAAAAATTTTGAGCTTTGAATCCAAAAAAGTTACATGCTCATAAAAATTCTTCATTCATGTTGTTTATAAAGCTAATTGATTCTCAGGATCAACCGATATTATACAGTACGGCTCTGAGCTAGGGACTATAAACAGCTGCAGTCTAATGTGAGATCCGTTCAAATGTTTGCTCTGAAAAGTGTAACTGAGTGTATATAGACTACTTCCAATGAACTAATTACGGAGAGACTAATCGATATCCCCATTACATTACCACAGCAGTCAGATGAAACCCGCTACTGTCGCTGAAACAGTTACAAATTGGAAGACTTAGAAATCCTCGTAAGAGCGTACATATGTTGTATGACTTAGATAGCAAAAAGGCAAAAGTAACTGGGTTTCCAAAGTGCGCCTTTGTCAATATTGTAAAACGGAATTTGGAATTGATATTGTGCAGAATCAAGGTGTTGGTAAAACTAAAGAGTATTGAATGGATTTTTCCGTCAACGGTTGGTTGACTGCCGATGGCAGAAAGGCCTAACATATTCCAAAGACAGCGACATGATATGAGTAATACATGAACTTTGTGATGTTCATGGACTTGAAATACGTATCTTAACCTTAAATATG
>CM031608.1:55429859-55432359 GCA_018398815.1 Conus ventricosus
CACACACGCGCGCGCGCACGCACGCACGCAGCACGCACGCACGCACGCACGCACGCACACTGAATGAATGAAACCAATTTATACAACCACGCACGCACGCACGCACGCACGCACGCACGCCGCACGCACGCACCACCACACACACACACACACACACACACACACACACACACACACACACACACACACATATCCCACTCCTTCTTCGTCGCCTCCCTTTTAGTCTTTCTCCATGTCATTTCACATTTAGTGGAAAGACGTAAACCCTTAAGACGACGATTACCTTAAACACACGTTGAAACACACCTGTCGACCGTATGAGATGTTTCTGTCCAACACTAAGCGATGTCTAGGGCTGGAACTATCTACAGTAACGACATTTGTGCCAGTGGAATGGGAACAGTCGGTGCATCTTTTACAACGCCGCGTGAGTCACGAGCCGCACTATGCAGAATCGCAGCAGGTGGATTTCGATGCCTCTGCCTATCAATTGCAAGGAATTTTATTTTCAGTTTTCAGCGAATCATTTAGCTCGATAGCGATAGGAACACACACACGCGCACGCACGCACGCATGCACGCACACACACGCACGCACGCGCACCACACACACACACACACACCACACACAACACACACACACCACGACACGCACGCACGCACGCACGCACGCACGCACTCAGGCACGCACGCACGCACGCACGCACACACACACACACACACACACACACACACACACACACACACACACACACCACACTAACACTAACACTGACACACACCCGCACCAACACACAGCACACACACACACACACACACACACACACACACACACACACACACACACACACACACGCACGCACGCACGCACGCACGCACCACACACACACACACACACACACACACACACACACACACACACACACACACACACACACACACACACACACACACACACACACACACACACACACACACACACTAACCACACACACACACACTCACACACACACACACACACACACACACACCACACACACACACACACACATGAAAGCTGAAGAATACAGTGTGTGAATCAGCTTCCTTTCGCTGGAACCTTTCGGAATTATGTTCATACATTATTTATTCCCTTATGACCAGAAATAGCAACATAATCTCTTTGGTAGGAATTTTTTTTGACACTCATCGAAAGTCTTCATGTGATACTGTGTGTTACATACCTCTGTGCATTTCTAGGTACTCCGGCTGTCAGTGTTGGGAGATTTTGAATGCCGTTAACTACAGAACCCCACCACAGTGTGTGTGTGTGTGTGTGTGTGTGTGTGTGTGTGTGTGTGTGTGTGTGTGTGTGTGTGTACGTGTCTGTCTGTCTGTGTAATAGATTTGTAGGTGGGTGGATGGGACAGAGGAGGACGGAAGGAAGATGTATGTGGTGTCTACGCACATACGCATGTGTGTGCGTGCGTCTGTCTTTCTGTCTGTCTGTCTGTGTGCGTGAGAAGGAGAGAAACAGAGAGAGAGAGAAAAAAAACACATGTCCGCCCACTTGTGTGTTTTGTCTGTCTGTCTGTCTGTCTATCCGTCTGACTATCTGTCTGTCTATGTGTTTGGATGTGTGCGCACGCGCGCGCGCGCTCGCGTGTGTGTGTGTGTGCGCGGCGCAAGGCTTTAAGAATGATTTGATTGATACCTTCTACACATCCACTTTCACTGGCACCTCCCTCCCCCTTTTAAACGTAACATTGATATGTTTGACTTGGAAGGGAGACGGGCTTTGGGGAACACTTTCTCTGTGTCAGCAGTGATACCATAGCAACTCCATTAACATTCCTGGCTCCGGTACAGTGTGTGTGTGTGTGTGTGTGTGTGTGTGTGTGTGTGTGTGTGTGTGTGTGTGTGTGTTGGTTGGAGGCATGTGTCTGCTCTGCGTGTGTGTATGTTTGTGTGTTTGGTGTGTGTGTGTGTGTGTGTGTGTGTGTGTGTGTGTGTGTGTGTGTGTGTGTATGTGCGTGTGTGTGTGTGTGTGTGTGTGTGTGTGTGTGTGTGTGTGTGTGTGTGTGCGTGTGGGTTGCGCGCGCGCGTGTGTGTGTGTTGTGTCGCGCGCGCGGTGTGTGTGTGTGTGTGTGTGTGTGTGTGTGTGTGTGTGTGTGTGTGCGTGTGTTGTGTGCGTGCGTGTGTGTGTGTGTGTGTGTGTGTGTGTGTGTGTGTGTGTGTGTGTGTGTGACCTCTTGTCATGAATGTCAAGGAACCTCTTATCGTTTTGTGACTCCAATCAGAACTTGTTCAACCCCACACAATTGAAATAGCCTCTGTGGTTATAATTATGTCTTTACCTTTATGCGCGCGCGCGCGCGTGTGTGTGTGTGTGTGTGTGTGTGTGTGTGTGTGTGTGTGTGTGTGTTGTTTAATTCTGTTTGCAGGTGTATGTGCGTGCTCGCGCTCTCGTGCTCATGTGTATGTGTGTGTGTGTGTGTGTGTGTGTGTGTGTGTGTGTGTGT
>CM031608.1:55437359-55442359 GCA_018398815.1 Conus ventricosus
GCCTCCCTACCTGTCTGAACTTGTTCATCTGTCTGTCCCGTCACGCTTTCTCCCTTCTTCAGCTGATACACGCGCATCTTTCTCATACCACATCCGAAATATCTCCCAGAAGTCTTAACGTCTACGTCTTGCGTGCTTTTCGCTTATCTCGCACCTGCTGCGTGGAGCGAGCTTCCATTTTGCTGTCCTTCGTGTGCCGTCTCTTGTTACTTTCAAATCCAGGCTCAACGCTCATTTATATTCAAACTGCTTTTCTTCTTCCCCCCACTGACACAGTTCTAGCTCTTTCATGCTGCACCAGTTGTACTTCTGCCCGAATCATTGTCAGAGGATCTGCGGTGGGCTGATGTATTGCTTAGCCTACGTGTGTGTGTGTGTGGTGTGTGTGTGTGTGTGTGTGTGTGTGTGTGTGTGTGTGTTGTGTTTGCGTTCGTGTGTGTGTGTGTATGTGTGTGCGGTGCGCGTGCATGCGCGCGTAAGCCTGCTTGATGTGTTGATATGTGTGAGGGGAAGAGGGAGGGGGAAGGGTTGGGTGGTGAGGTGAGCGGGGATGTGGAATGCTGAAGGGTTGGCGTGCGTGTTCACGTGCATTTCGTAAGAATGAATGCAGACAGGTGTTTGAACGTTGATTGTCTGTTTCTTAGAGTGTTGTTGTAAGCACACTGTGCTCAGCACTGAGAGAATGGACGCATGTAACTCGGTATCATCATCATCATCATCATCATCACCACCACCACCACCACTAGTACCACCACCACCACCATCATCATCATCGTCATCGCATTATCATTCATTGTTGTTATTATCATCGTTATTATCATTACTAATTATTTTATTGTTGTTGTTGCTGTTGTCGTCGTCCTCATCGTCGTCATGGTCATCGTGTCATCACCATCATCATCATCATCGTTATCATTATTATTTATATCAGTATTATTATTATTATTTTTGTTGTTATTGTTGTTGTTATTATCATCATTAGTATCATTATTATTGTTGTTGTTTGTTGTGTTTTTGAGGTTGTGGCTGTTGTTGTGGTTGTTGTTTTTGATCATGATGATGTTGTTGTTGCTGCTACTGCAGCTGCTGCCGTTGTTGTTGCTGTTGTCACTACTATACGATCAGTGGGCATTGATCAGTAGGCAACTTGCAGCTGGGTTTGTCCAGGGCAAGCAAGCACATATGCTGATGCCTGGAAAGAGTGACAAGGGTTTGTCCAGGGCAAGCAAGCACATATGCTGATGCCTGGAAAGAGTGACAAGGGGGAAGGTGGGAGAATGAAGAGAAGAAAGTCGGCGGGAGGGGAGGAAGGAAATCAGGGGGTGGTGGTACTGGTGGGGCTTATGTGACATTTGTTTGTGTGGCGAACATGTGTCGATGTCATAGAGAACGACTTGTGTGTGTGTGTGTGTGTGTGTGTGTGTGTGTGTGTGTGTGTGTGTGTGTGTGTGTGTGGCGTGGGCGTGCGCGCATGTGTGTGTGTTTATAGATGTGGTGTGTGTGTGTGTGTGTGTGCGCGCGCGCATGCGTGCATACCTGCCTGCCTGTGTGCGCGCGTGTGTGTGTGTGCGTGGGTGCGTGCGTGTGTGTTTGTGTGTGTGCGTGCGTGTGTGCATGCATGCATGCGTGTGTGCATGCGTACGTGAGTGTGCGTGTGTGTATGTATGTTTGTGCAATGGCATACGTTTGTGTGCCAATATACAAATCAAGACACAAAAGCTGAACGTAAAGAATAGTAACGCTTGTTTAATCCACACCATAAACTGGACAGGTGAAGTTTCCAACAAATATGTCTACCTCAGACGTGGCGAAGACCTCACATGAAAAAAGCATCAGACAATGCTCCCAACATGCTTGTCATCAGCAGGGAAATGGCCATTATTCTTCTGACAGTCGTAGAGGGAATCTTGTTTGGTGTATTATTTATTTCTTTCATTATGAATGATGTCTTGAGCAAGATGTATGTGTAGGTGGAAAATCCACTTGTCTCTTTCGTATCGTGTTGACTGTGAGCGTCGTGTCACACTCTGTTTGGTGGCGTTATTTGCGTCTCTGGGCTTGTTTTTAGCAACACCGCTGTCTGTTTCACATCTTAAGGCTTGTTTTTAGCAACACCGCTGTCTGTTTCACGTCTTTGGGCTTGTTTTTAGCAACACCGCTGTCTGTTTCACGTCTTTGGGCGTGTTTTTAGCAACACCGCTGTCTGTTTCACGTCTTTGGGCTTGTTTTTAGCGGGTAGGGTTCACTAGTCCGAGGGTTCAATAGTCCGAGGGTTTAATAGTCCGAGGGTAGGGTTCTAACCCTAACCCTAACCCTAACCCTTACCCTTACCCAAACCCAACCCTAACCCTAACCCTAACCCTAACCATCGGACTAGTGAACCCTCGGACTACCCTAACCCTAACCCTAACCCTCGGACTAGTGAACCCTCGGATAAGTGGGACGTTCCCGTTTTGAGCAACACCGCTGTCTGTTTCCTTCGTCATGATTATGTTCACGTGCATGTCATGGATGTTCAGCGTTCTTCAACTGCGAGCATTACGTTGCCCTCTGTTTCTACAGCATACGTAGCCCTCTGTTTCTGCAGCATACGTAGCCCTCTGTTTCTGCAGCATACGTAGCCCTCTGTTATTGCGGCATACGTAGCCCTCTGTTATTGCGGCATACGTAGCCCTCTGTTTCTGCAGCATACGTAAACCCTCTGTTTCTGCGGCATACATAGCCCTCGTGTTCTGCGGCATACGTAGCCCCTGTTTCTGCGGCATAGATAGCCCTCTGTTTCTGCAGCATGCATAGCCCTCTGTTTCTGCGGCATACGTAGCCCTCTGTTTCTGCGGCATACATAGCCCTCTGTTTCTGCAGCATACATAGCCCTCTGTCTCTGCGGCATACATAGCCCTCTGTTTCTGCATGCGTTCCAGCGTTTGTGGTTTGTAAACTTGGTGATACGAGGGTGGGGGGATGGGTGGTGTGTGTGTGTGTGTGTGTGTGTGTGTGTGTGTGTGTGTGTGTGTGTGTGTGTGTGTTGTGTGTGTGTGTCTGTCTGTGTGTGTATGTGAGTGAGTGTGTATGTGAGTGTGAGAGAGAGAGATTGAGAGAGAGAGAGAGAATGTTGGTGAGTGTGTGTACGTGCGTGAGAGAGAGAGAGAAGAGAGAGAGAGAGAAGAGAAGAGAGAGAGTGTGTGTGTGTGTGTGTGTGTGTGTGTGTTGTGTGTGTGTGTGTGTGTGTGTGTTGTGTGCTCCTCTTTTTCTGTTCCACCTTTCCAACTTTTCTTCCTCCTTCTCTTTTCTTTCTGCTTTTCTTGTTTATTTCTTCTGGAATCCTCCTCCTCCTTCTCTTCCTTTTCCTACGCCTTGTTTTTTAGTCTGTCCATACTCCTCTTGTCCTCTTCTTTCTCCTTCCCTGCCCCAGTCTGTCCATACTCCTCTTGTCCTCTTCTTTCTCCTTCCCTGCCCCAGTCTGTCCATACTCCTCTTGTCCTCTTCTTTCTCCTTCCCTGCCCCAGTCTGTCCATACTCCTCTTGTCCTCTTCTTCTCCTTCCCTGCCCCAGTCTGTCCATACTCCTCTTGTCCTCTTCTTTCTCCTTCCCTGCCCCAGTCTGTCCATACTCCTCTTGTCCTCTTCTTTCTCCTTCCCTGCCCCAGTCTGTCCATACTCCTCTTGTCTCTTCTTTCTCCTTCCCTGCCCCATCTGTCCATACTCCTCTTGTCCTCTTCTTTCTCCTTCCTGCCCCAGTCTGTCCATACTCCTCTTGTCCTCTTCTTTCTCCTTCCCTGCCCCAGTCTGTCCATACTCCTCTTGTCCTCTTCTTTCTCCTTCCCTGCCCAGTCTGTCCATACTCCTCTTGTCCTCTTACTTTCTCCTTCCCTGCCCCAGTCTGTCCATACTCCTCTTGTCCTCTTTCTTTCTCCTTCCCTGCCCAGTCTGTCCATACTCCTCTTGTCCTCTTCTTTCTCCTTCCCTGCCCCAGTCTGTCCATACTCCTCTTGTCCTCTTCTTTCTCCTTCCCTGCCCCGTCTGTCCATACTCCTCTTGTCCTCTTCTTTCTCCTTCCCTGCCCCAGTCTGTCCATACTCCTCTGTCCTCTTCTTTCTCCTTCCCTGCCCCAGTCTGTCCATACTCCTCTGTCCTCTTCTTCTCCTTCCCGCCCAGTCTGTCCATACTCCTCTTGTCCTCTTCTTTCTCCTTCCCTGCCCAGTCTGTCCATACTCCTCTTGTCCTTTTCTTTCTCCTTCCCTGCCCCAGTCTGTCCATACTCCTCTTGCCTCTTCTTTCCTTCCTGCCCCCGTCTGTCCATACTCCTCTTGTCCTCTTCTTTCTCCTTCCCTGCCCCAGTCTGTCCATACTCCTCTGTCCTCTTCTTTCTCCTTCCCTGCCCCAGTCTGTCCATACTCCTCTTGTCCTCTTCTTTCTCCTTCCCTGCCCAGTCTGTCCATACTCCTCTTGTCCTCTTCTTTCTCCTTCCCTGCCCCAGTCTGTCCATACTCCTCTTGTCCTCTTCTTTCTCCTTCCCTGCCCCATCTGTCCATACTCCTCTTGTCCTCTCTTTCTCCTTCCCTGCCCATCTGTCCATACTCCTCTTGTCCTCTTCTTTCTCCTTCCCTGCCCCAGTCTGTCCATACTCCTCTTGTCCTCTTCTTTCTCCTTCCCTGCCCCAGTCTGTCCATACTCCTCTTGTCCTCTTCTTTCTCCTTCCCTGCCCCAGTCTGTCCATACTCCTCTTGTCCTCTTCTTTCTCCTTCCCTGCCCCAGTCTGTCCATACTCCTCTTGTCCTCTTCTTTCTCCTTCCCTGCCCCAGTCTGTCCATACTCCTCTTGTCCTCTTCTTTCTCCTTCCCTGCCCCAGTCTGTCCATACTCCTCTTGTCCTCTTCTTTCTCCTTCCCTGCCCCATTCGTGTGCTCTTTCTCCTGTCTTAATCCTCCTTTTTTTTTTACTTCCTGTGAAGTTTGTGGCCTTGCATCATTCAAACGTTCGCTCGGAACATAAACAGATGAGC
>CM031608.1:55449859-55452359 GCA_018398815.1 Conus ventricosus
GCTGTTCCTTCACTCAGTGTCGTGCTGTTCCTTCACTCATGTCTGGCATGTTCCTTCATCGTGTCGTGCTGTTCCTTCACTCAGTGTCGTGCTGCTTCCTTCACTCAGTCTCGTGCTGTCCTTCACTCAGTGTCGTGCTGTTCCTTCACTTTGAGTGAGGCTTCAACGCCGATCTCTTTCTTCATTGAGGGTGGTCGAGGTGCATCACAGGTGTTGATGCTCGGTTTATTGTTATGATTTTGAGGGGTAGTTTTGCCCCCAATCGGCATTGTGGTAACAAATGGCGGCTCAATCGTCGTAGAATGTCGTTGAGTATATCAACAACTGAACTGCTGATTTTTAAGAACAGATCGCATGGAAATGCACAGAATCCGGCGAGTGACGTTGCCTGGTATACATTGTAGTAAGCTTATATTTCATGTCCTGTGCGAGAGACAGAGATGAGAGCAAAGTGTACACAGTCACAGTCCCTGATTTCGATTCAAGAGACAGAGATGAGAACAAAGTGTATATAGTCACAGTCCCTGATTCAGATTCGTTCCGTTTGAAATCCGCTTCCTCCTTGATTCAGGCAATATGAATGGTGATGTTTTGGAGTAAAAAGACAGGAAAGAATTTTTTCTCATTGTACACCGCTACTTCTTTCCCCGCATGCACTATAAATGACAAAAGTGCACTGATTGGTGGACATTACTATTACAATAGACGATGTTCGGAAATCTGCAAGGGAGATCATCTGTGTTAGAGCTCACAATCAGCGAGAATGACCCTGCCGTTTTCATAGGACTAACGACGCTGGTGGGCACGCCCAAAGCCGTTTGGCGCCATCTGTCAGCTGAACTGTTCGCCATCTGTCAGCTGAACTGTTCGCCATCTGTCAGCTGAACTGTTCAATCAGAGAGAACAGGCCGACACATGGCGCCATCTGTCAGCTGAACTGTTCGCCATCTGTCAGCTGAACTGTTCAATCAGAGAGAACAGGCCGACACATGGCGCCATCTGTCAGCTGAACTGTTCGCCATCTGTCAGCTGAACTGTTCAATCAGAGAGAACAGGCCGACACATGGGTGTGAAACAGGGCGCATGTCATGCTGACGATCAGCTTCCCTGTCGGTATCCTGGCGTGCGCTTCACATCAAATCGTTGACTCTCCATAAACTGAGAAAAGTTCACTCTGTGTGCAGTGGAAAGACATGTGTTATCTTCCCACGATTTTTGTTTGTTTGTTTGTTTGTTTCTCCGTAACAGGTCTGTTTTGTCCTATCAGTCAAGTGAACACTGAAATCAGGGAGAAGGAAAAAATGCCGAAACCTGGGAGTGAAACAATGCGCATGTAATGCAGACACTGTGTTGGGGGCTAACAAACCGGTCCACTTCACGTGGTGTTATGATCGGTCCCCATCACTTCACGTGGTGTTATGATCGGTCCCCATCACTTCACGTGGTGTTATGATCGGTCCCCATCACTTCACGTGGTATTATGATCGGTCCCCATCACTTCACGTGGTGTTATGATCGGTCCCCATCACTTCACGTGGTATTATGATCGGTTCACTTCACGTGGTATTATGATCGGTCCCATCACTTCACGTGGTATTATGATCGGTCCCCATCTGCATATCTTCGGTTTCATATGGCGTTTGTTTACCAAATGACACATGAACAAGCTGCGTCATGATCTTGACCCGTAAACTGAGAAAAAAGAACACTCTACTTGCAATGGAAAAACAGGCGTTGTCTTCCCTGGACCCCTCGTTATTTTTTGTTTGTTTTGTTTTGTTTTGCTTTTGTTTGTTTGTTAAACATCCGGAACAGGTCGATTCTCACTCCCCTATGACAGCTTCTGACAGGGGCGATAAGTCAGTTGATCTGTTGTGATGCTGAAGCCTGGTTTGACCGGACGCCTGGCCGAATGAACTCGGGGACCACCAGACTGGCTAAGGGAAAGTCCAGCCCTGCGAAGAGACCGTGCACCAATATCCTGGCCTCTCTCCTGCGAGAAGAGTTACAGTCGTGACGTTTGGGGATCCTGGCCTCTCTCTGCGAGAAGAGTTACAGTCGTGACGTTTGGGGATCCTGGCCTCTCTCCTGCGAGAAGAGTTACAGTCGTGACGTTTGTGGGCTAGGGTAATTTTGGTCGGCACCTGCGCGGGTGGAGGGAGAGACGCCATGTTGACTTAGGTGGTAGGTGGTGACTCTGTGGCTGGCTGGCGCCTCGTGGAGCTGGGATCGTCGTGGGGAATGTTGATGGGCGGGTAAATCACACTGCACTTTCACCTTCACAGCAGCCCTCAGCCTGCTGTAAGGAGGTAGGGGAGGTGGGGGGGGGGGGGGGGGGGCGGCTAGTCGCCTGGATGTACAAGAAGGGGGCGGGGTGGGGGTGGGGGGGTAGGGAGTCGTGTGTTTCCGCCCTGAGGTCCATGGACTTGTGGAGGGGTGGTGGAGCGTGTGTTGTGGGGGGGGGGGGGGGGTGGGGGGGCAGACGGAGGATGGAGGAAGC
>CM031608.1:55457359-55458633 GCA_018398815.1 Conus ventricosus
TTCTGTTTAAAATCTTTTGATCCTCAATATGAACAAGATTCATTTCGTCCTAAAGGGTTGTAACTCTAAGAGCAGATCTTTTCGAATTATGTTCAGTCATTGTTTTTGTCACCATCACTAAATAAGAAAAAGATAGTGACGTCGTTTGGTCGGTAAAGACAGCCATCAGCAATTTTACCTTCTGTGCCGGTAGAACTGTAACAGACGTTCCGGGTCCGAAGAGCATTCTACACACAGCTTGATGTGATAAAATCTCTCTCTCTCTCTCTCTCTCTCTCTCTCTCTCTCTCCTCTCTCTCTCTCTCTCTCTCTTCTTGTCTTCCAACCTCCATTTTCTTTTCCTTCATCCTCCTACTTTTTTTCTCATTTTTTTCTGTTTTTTTTTTTCTCTCTCTTTTTTTTCTGTTCTCCTCCTTACTGACACTCACCATGCAATGTCTGTATGTTTTTCAGCGGTTGGACATTTTGCTTGCTGAAGTTAATGTTTCGTCGTTTGATACAGGGCGTCCAGTTTCTTCATGCTATTATCATGTATTGGTTGTTGTTGTTGTTGTTGTGTCCTCAGTACTGGCATGACTACCAGCTGGCCTGGGAGCCATCGGACTATGGGGAGATCTCCTCCATCCGCATCAGCCGGAGTCGGTGTGGGTGCCGGACATCGTGCTCTTCAACAAGTCAGTCCAGGGCCCGAGAGTCTTCCTCTGTCTGTGCACAGACCACGGGACTCGTGCACGCACGCACGCACGCAGCACACACACACACACACACACACACACACACACACACACACACACACACACACAACATGACGCACATGCACGCACACACGCACGCACGCACACACAACACACACACACACACACACACACACACACACCACACACACACCACACACACACATACACACACAACACACCACACACACACACACACACACACACAACACACCACACACATGTGCGCGCTCTCACATACTCACGCACGTAGCATGCACGCATGCTCTCACGCACAGTCTCTCTCTTCTCTTTCGTTTCTCTTCTCTCTCTCTATCTCTCTCTCTCTCTCTCTCTCTCTCTCACACACACACAACACACATCATAACTAACACTACACACACACCACACACAACTCACACAACACCACAACACACACACACACACAAACACACACACACACACACACAACATGCGCGCGGGCGCGTGCTCAAGCGACACAAACGTCACGCGCACACACATGCATATAAGTGTGCCAGTTCACACAAGCTCGGCAGCTGT
>CM031608.1:55459633-55473485 GCA_018398815.1 Conus ventricosus
CTTCGCATCTTCTTTTTATGCCATTTACTGTCATCCACCACTTGCTCCTTGTGGCCCTTCACCTGTCATTCCAAAAGTTGTTGACAGCTTTTTTCTAGCAATTTATGGCATACGCGTGTCTGTTATCTGGCCACTAACAGTTTTGAACACACTGTGCAGAGCGCACACTGTTTGTCAATTCTGCCGAGTCTGTTTGTCCATATGAGCTTTAAATGTATTTCTAAGGCACTGTCGGGCTTTTCTTAACTTCTTTTTGCTTTTGTTTATCCTTAGGTTGAAAATCAGGCGGTATGGCTGGCTCCCTCAGCACAGAATGTCAGTAGTTTTGTCATTATTTCATGACCTGTGAGCTTTGTGCCTAGGTTGTTTATTGGGCATTGTTATTTGTGGGATGGAATTGTTCTTTTCTACCTGGAGCCAGCCCTAAAACAGCCCTGTGTGGGCTGGACTGAAATGAAACGAACTGAAACTGAAGCAGATGTTAACTGAAATATCAGAAGTCAGGTCATTTCGCAATGAACTGGAAAACTCCTTTTTGTGATCTTCGACTGTGCATGCATATTTGCTAACGAAGTCATGAATGCATGCTAATGAACATCGCCACAGCCGACTGTAGTTTTTACTTGTGTTAACTAATAAACCAGTGAGACAGGCTATTGTAACTGCTGTCAATCTGTTGGATCATGCTAGAATATGTTGTTACAGTGAATGTGGACCGATACATAAACCATTCATTTTTCAGTAAACTGCAGTCAATTCTTTAGAAGAATGAATTAGTGTGAGGAGAATATAAAAGTTGATTTGTTTAACCTGATATACGTATGTGACAGACTACATAACTTGCAAGTTATATACCACATCACATTGTTTTGCTTGGTGTTCGGCCATTACTAGGTAAGGAGAAAGCATTGTATCATTGGCTAAGTCGGTTTTGAGGAATATTTAACAACTTATCTGGGTCACAGAGAGGGTGGGTTTTTTTTTGTGCCACCTCACTGGCACTGCAGTTATGTCACTCATTCTGGCCAAAGCCACAGCCCGGCCTAGCCTGCTGCAGCCCCAGCACCAACAATCCACAGGGAGCATCAAGGTCAAGTTGTCAATGGGCAGTCCACTAGAGGGGACACTGCACAGCTGTTGTCATTTCAGTGGTGTTCAATGGTGCTGGGTCTCGGAGAGTCGGTATCTTTCATATTTTCATTCAAAATGTCTGAAGTCCCAACATAATTTGAACACCTAAAACTTTTTTGCTTTGAGGGTTCCCCTCTTCCCCCTCCCCAAACTCCCCAAGATACTTGCTCTCCCCAACTTTTGATACAGACTATCAAAAAAGACAATGGTACGGACTAACAAAAATGACAATGATACTGACTAACAGAAAAAGACAAACAATGATATGGACTAACAAAAAAAACAACGATATGGGCTAACAAAAAAGACAAGCAATGATACAGGCTAACAAAAAAAGACAAGCATGATACGGACTAACAAAAAAGACAATGATAATGAGAAACGTTAATCCACTCCTCCTATCACACTGTGTTCTCAAGAGGACTTATGTCACTGTTATTCCATGCATTCACAAGTTTTGCAGCCATTTCTCTGGTATACACTGCACTTGTTGGCGCAGTGATTTGAACATGTCACAGCACCATTTCCTCATCGAAGCAGTTAGAGTATTAGGCTCAACCGTCCTTCACTGCCCTCCCAGGTGTAATAAGTCGACATTTTGATTTAACGACATGGTCATTTGTCATCTGTGACAACAATGATGGCCGCACTGCCTCCTTGTGTTTTTCCTCGCCATCCTTCATCTGAGAGAATTGGGAAAAGACCGGTTTGGTCTGATCCCTTGCAGATCTTGAACCCACACCCTGAGAGACGAGAGACCATAATGTGTTTTTCTTCCTGCTAGCATCCATATCTCTTTCTCACTTTGACTCATTATGGACCCCTGCCCCATGTCATGAAGCTGAGAGTCCTTCTGGAAACCCCTTTAGGTCCACTGCCAAGACTCACATCTGGTCACTTCCCGGACCTCTTTCTCGATGGACACAAAGGACAGGTTGCCACAGCAGTTGTTCTGAGCATGCTTAGGCCAAATCAACGGTACAAAAATCAACATGCGCTTCCAACTCATTCAACTTACAACCAAATTTTTTTTCAAAAATTTATTTTTTTTAAACTGTCAGTTTGTTCACTCAAACACACACACACCACGCTCACTCACACATACACGCAAACACACAGGCGCGCACGTGCGCACACACACACACTCTCTCTCTCTTCTTTCTCGCTCACACAACACACATTCTCATATCCAAATACACATAAACATTCATATATAACATGCTCATTCCTTTCAAAACAACTCTCCGTCTTCTTTAAGCACCTTTCTCCCTTTCCAATCACAGATGGCAGTTTGAACATCCTCATCATGGGATGTGATGTCCTCATCACATGCAAGCCCAAACTAGGAAACCAGCTGTGTCCGTCTTTCTATAACCCACTGATCATTACCATAGACTTTGTTGATTTGAAACGTGGTGTGTGTGGTCTTGCACCTGTGTGCAACACATAATGTGAACTAATGTCATGACTAACTAGTTGTTCTGGTGCGCAGCATACTCAGGTGTCAGTCCTGAACCACCTTTGAGTGTTCCATCAGAGCATTTCAAACAAACTGGGGTAAGCTTTAGATGTGCCCATCCCCACTCTCCACATATCCTGGTGCCCGTTGGGTATCAGAGCTTTCCATCTGCAATAGAGATGTCCAAATCTAGAACAAACTGACATTTTCCACACTTTTCCGGAATAACAGTAATCTTACAGACTTGACCCTTTTTGCAGATGTATATGTATGCATGTTTGCACATTCACATCATCACTATCACTGATGGGGAATCGCAGGCTGCCTCCTCGTAGACTGGGCACAAACCAAATTTTTTTCCATTCTGTGTCCAAAAAATGGCTTCTACACATTGTATTATTTCTTGAAGGGTCTGGGGGGCATTGATTTTTTTCTTTTTTTTTTCTTTCTTATTTTGTGTTGAGGTGGCAAATGCATTACAGTTCCTTCATTGGTCTTACACACTGGGATTTGCTTGCTACATCTAGCTATTTCCCCATTTGCTTTTTCCCACTCCAGATCAGTTTGGTCTCAACAAACAGCTGGTTCTGGACTAAAACTTATGGCACAGTATCGAGTTTCACCTTCCCTTCCGCTGAAGATTTAAACCATTTGTTTTTTTCAGGTGTTTTTTGGGGTGTGTGTGTTTTTTTTTTTTCAGCAACAAGCAATCCCAGCCGTAACACCAAACCGCCACCATTTCCCAGTGTTCCATAACCAACATGGCTTTTCCTGAACAGTCAGCGTTAACTGGGGTATTGTCATGCTTTGATAACGCAGCAAACACCAGAATGGATTCCCCAATCTGAACATGACCTGCACCTGTGTCTATTGACATACACAAAAAAGGGCAAGGTCAGACGCTCTCCAGTTGCATTGTGGCGATTTGGAAAGATATGAATATCCACACTCCTTTCCTTCTTCTCTCCCTTCCACCCGCCTCTCACCCACCCACCAATACCCCAGGCTTAAACGACCATCCTCAGTGGGATGTCATAACTTTCACATCCTCAATGCACTAACTTGCACACAGGTCAGAATAAAGGCATCAGGGGAAAAATTTGTTACTGTTCCCAGGTCTGATACGTAAACACTTGGTCTACACCTCCGTCATGACAGCTCTTACTTTGGTGCCTGCATCCTCCTGTCCACGCTATTTACCTCCCTTCCAAGATGTCTGTCCCACATCCCTTTTAATTTAATTCCCTCAAGTGCCAGTCCTCTTTTCCATTTAAGTTCAATCCCTCAAGCATCAATTCCTTGCTCACTTCATTATAATCCCTAAAGAACCACTGTCCCCATTTTCATTTATTAAAATAATCCCTTAACAACACTGTCCCTAGATTTCCAGTTTACTATAATCCCTCAAAAACAATGTCCCCATAACCACTTTATATAATAATCCATTAAGAATACGTCCCCATGACCACTTAAGTATAATAATCCCTTTACAATACTGTCCCAATTTTTCACTTTATCATAATAGTCCTTAAAATTATAGTCCCCTATTTTCACTTTACATAATATCCTTATGAATAACTGTCCCCAACTATTTACTTATAATAATCCCTTATGAATACTGTCCCCTATCCCTTTATATAATAACCCTTAATCTGTCCCCATATCCACTTTACGATGATCTCTCAAAAGATCATCCCTACATCACATTATCACAATCACTCGAGAGATTGTCCTAAAACCTTTTTTAAAATAACTGAATAAGACTGTCCCTCTCTCCACTTCACTCAACTCCCTAGAAGACTATCCCTATATCCTTCATTACAATCATCATAACCGTCTCAAAATCCAAAATCCATTTTAAGATTCTCCTTACCCATATTCCATTATAATCCCTTAGAAGCTGTCCCCTATATCCCCTTTATCATAAACCCCCTCAAGCATCTCTTCCAATTTCCTTTATCATAATCCCCTCAAGCATCTCCCCCCAACTATTCCCTTTATCATAACCCCTCATGCATCCTCCCAATATTCCCTTTACATAAACCCCCCAAGCATCTCTCCTATTTTTCAGCTTATAAATAATCCCCGCAAGTCTGTCCCTGTATAAACTTCATGATAAACCCTTAAAAAGTCTTTCCCCATATCTATTTACTGAAATCTCCTCAAGCATCTTTTCAAATATCCACTTCAAAAACATTTCATATGTCCACTTCATAATATTCCACTCAAGTGTCTCTCCCTACATCCATTTCAGTTTTGATCCTCTCAATCATCATTCCTTACATTCACTATTATCAAGCATACATTCCTATGGGCAGCTTTATTAATTCTCTCCTAATATCTCTCCCTTTGTCACTTTATTTACCACCTTAAATACTGGGCCCTGTACTCACTTATTCTTCCCTTAGACGGCTTTCTTGTCTGGCCCTTTATCCACTTTATTATATTCCCTCATATGGCTCTCTCTGTAGTTCCCTATTTCTGCTTTCTTACATCTTTTTGTGCATATGAAGTATCTGTCTCCACTTGATTTATCTCCTCAAATGACTTCACACTTCTGTCCACATACAACTGATGACATTCCCTCAAGTGGCTTTGCATGTCCCTTTATATGCACTTTACTATATAACCATTCAGTGGCTTTGTACGTCTTTCCCTGTATCCACTTTATTTCCATTTTCTTCGGTCCCTTAGCAGAGCGAGCGTCACTGGCACCACCCCTGTGCCAAGCTATCTCCGCTGTTCGCTGGGAGTTCCATTCCTGCCTTTCTGAGCGCGCCGAGTGCACAGTACTGTCTTTGCATGTCCTTCCACTGTCACTGGCATTTGGCAGGGACTGGCCGAGCCTTCCAAGCGGTGGGTAGCGTTCCTGAGTTTGGACAAGCCGTCGCATTCTAGCAGCAGATTGCACGTTGTCCAGGGAAATGCTGAGGAGGACGTGGAACCAAGGCCCGCTGTCTGGTGAGCTCGGAGTTCCACCGCCACCTGAAGATATAAAGAAGAGGAGTATGGGCGATTACACCATGACATAAATGTCGGGCCCAGTTCAAAGAACCTGTTCAGAACAGCTGGGAGAAAAAAAGAATCCCAAGTCACTATGGGGTTACAGTTGTGACTACATTAAAACATTTCCAACAGTGTGGTCTAGGAGGGGCCATGAAGCGAAAAATGTTGGATGTGGCAGTATCTCTAGCACACAAGAGTTTTAACTGTCTCTGCTCACACATTCCCAATCCTGAATGTTCTTCACACAAAAAATTTTTTGAGCATTCCGGATCGGGAATTCATAAAGTTTTGAATGAACCCAGTTCCATCATAATGATGTAATAAGCTATTAATAGAAACTGTTGGCATGTTTCTCTGCAGAAAGAGGAAGATAGGCATGCAATTAACCCAAGACTCTGCATCTACAAACATATAAAAAAACAGAAGAAAGACAAGGTAAGAAACCTTGCAACACTGCTTAAATTATGTAATTGCTTCAGAGAAATGGTTTGGATCAATGGAGCAAATGATGCAAACAATGAAGGTTTCAAATTCTTCAAATTTGACACAGCTGAAAATAAACAGCACACTCAATTTTGCTCCTAAGACTTCAAAACTTTCACATGTTTTGAACTAAGCTTTTATTTTCAGCTGTGTCAAATTCGAAAAATTTGTAGCTTCCATAGGTTGAAGTATATCAGTTTAAGTCTGTAAGGTTTGTTGTGCCAGCATTGCTCTGGCACAGGTCTGTGGCGCCATTCAGCAGTGCCTAAGCACTGACTGTGCACAGGGTTTAAGTGACTCAAAGTAGCCACATTCTGCCTTGGTGACGATGTGTACACATGACATCGGTGTGAGGGGTCTTTTATTCTGTAAGTGTTACTATTCCCCAAGCAAATGATCGCCTACTCCTCTACCATGTAACAGAGTAGAAATTCTGTTGTTTTGTTAGGTTAAGGTTTTCTATTCTTTTCTTTCTTTTTTCTTTTTCTTGTTTCTATGTATAAGTTCACAGATAAGATCCAGTTAACAAAAACAGAGCTTAATCTAGGATTTTTCAAAAAGGGGGGCAGGTCCCCCCCTCATATCAGAAAAAGGGGGGCACTCACCTTACTTCCATTTGTATACATGCATGTCATTTATTCTTCCATTTGTCACATCCTTTCTTGAGTTTCATTAATTTTTTAATATCTGCATTTGGTTTTCTTTCATTTAGATCTGTTTCAATAACATGCGTTAGAGCAAACACTTCTCATTTAATCTCATTTTCAACAGTATGATGATATAGTTACTTTTCATCACAATCACCACTCTCATGTTCTATGAAAACAAAAGAACTTATGAATGCACAGATGTACACACATTATGTGTATGTATGTGTTTCAGAAAATGTGTGTGTGTGTGTGTGTGTGTGTGTGTGGTGTGTGGTGTGTGTGTGGGTGTGTGTGTGTGTGTGTGTGTGTGTGTGTGCGCGCGCGCGCGCATATATGTGTATGGTGTGTTGTGTTTAAAAGTGAAATATAATATAGTTAATGCAAAAACTTTTTTAAAATTAGTAATAAAGACTAGCATAGACCATCCATCCATCTCTCTGTGTCCCTGTGGTTCTTCCCTTTCTCCCCTCTCCTCTCTCAACCCCCAGGCAGAGCACAAGACATAAAGCCTGTCACTTACTGGTTCCCCTTCCTGCATTGTCTTTGCCCAGTCCACTTCCTTCCTTCCACCCCTCTTGGCCAGCATACGATGGTCCCTTGTTTCTGATGACAAAGGTCTGCACACACACACTTCAAGGATTAACTGTGCTCCACCAACTCTTGAAGGTTTTTTGGTCACATAATAATGGTCTTTTACACACACTTCAAGACTTACCTCTACTCCACAAACCCTCCAAAGCTCTTTGCTGTCACACAACAATGGTCTGTACACATTCAAGATTTACCTCTGCTCCACAAACCCTCCAAAGCTCTTTGTTGTCACACAATAATGGTCTACACATTACACTTGCATAGCTTTAACCATACACCAAAAAACCCTTGAAGGTGCCTGATGTCCCACAATACTGGTCTGTACACACTCAAGTTCAAGTCTAACTCTAACCACAAACTCGTGGAGGATCCCTTGTTCAGGTGTTGTCAGAATATTATGGTCTGGACACACACACTTCAAGGCTTAACACTGCATCACGAAGCCTCCAAAAGTACTTGTTGTCAGACGATATGGTCGACACACACAGAGTTAAAGGCTTACCTCTACACCCAAACCCCTCTGAAAGGCCTTCTTGTCAAACAATAATGGTCTGCACACACACACTCCAAGGCCTAAATCTACACTACTAACTTCATAGGATCTTGTGAAAGTCACAAGTCATTTTCACAGAAAAGAGATATTTTTATGTGTGATAATAGGCATTTTTCTGGTCCTCTTTGTTACAGGAAAGCAGCTAGCTAAGTCATCACGAGAAAAAAAAATCGTAAGAGTCGGGGAAAAAAGCGTTTTATCGTATGTTAACTTCACATTTATGTTTGGGTATTTTCACACAAGGACGGCTATTTCTTCAGGGAAGAAAATAAAAAACCTTGATAGGATCCGTTTAAAAAAACCCTCCTTTTTTTCATATTCCTTGGCCTTTGAGACTCAACACTAGTGAGATTCATCTATTTGTGACCTGTCTCAGTCCCAACTTAAGGTACACACATCCATCTTTAGGGGTGATGTCTTAACATGAAACCAGTGTGCTTCTCCTTCTGTGATCAATCTTCCTACCACATAACGATCTTCTGCTAAGAATACATCAATACATAGACTTGGACTGAAAGTCCACACAAGGACTGCAGAGACGGGATGGGGGTAAGGAGGGGTGGGGGTGGGGATATGCACTGCTGTTGACTCTGAAAAGACACTCCTTTCTGACACAGCTGTCTCAAACAAGGACTGAATCTCAGCTCCTTGCATCAAGAGAACATGCTTTATCCACTATGCCAACCACCACCCCTGTCCACAAGCTTAAAGACTGTCATGTACAACACAAGCTGCTGACACAATCTTAAATATGTGCATCACCTTCAAGAGTCTGCCCACAAACTTAGAGGCTGTCTGGTACCAAGTTGCTAACACAATCTGTCTATATGTGTATCACCTTCAAGGGTCTGTGTGCTGACACAATCTGTTTGTGTGTGTCACTTCATATGATCTCACTACAAACTTAAGGACTGAAAAGTACACAAGATGCCAACACAAACTGTTTATGTGTATACCGATCTACCAGCAAACTTAAAAATTGCCAAAAACTTCATGATCTAATTCACTGATACACATCTTACCGACTAATATCTTCACAGATGAATGACTCACATTCATTATCTGACAGCTCATCATGTTTGAAAAACTAAGTGTCATATATACACCCAATAAATCCTTATGACATGTATGAGATTTTATACATACACACCCAATAAAATTCTCATGACATGTATAAGATTTTACACATACACACCCTGTAAAAATCCTCATGACATGTATGAGATTTACACATACACACCGAATGAAATCCTCATGACATGTATGAGATTTTACATATACACACCCAATAAAAATCCTCATGACATGCATGAGATTTTACACATAACACCATATAAAAATCCTCATGACATATATGAGATTTTACACATACACACCATATAAAAATCCTCATGACATGTTCGAGATTTTACACATACACACCTATAAAAATCCTCATGACATGTTCGAGATTTTACACATACACACCTATAAAAAATCCTCAAGACATGTATGAGATTTTACACATACACATCTATAAAAATCCTCAAGACATGTATGAGTTTTACACATACACACCCTTAAAAATCCTCAAGACATGTATGGATCTTTCATAAAAACAAGACAGACAGACCAAAAAAATGTGTGCACTAACATGAAATGATCTGATCTCAGTGTTTGAACTTGTTCAGTTGGTTATCTTACAACGCACATGCGCGCGCCCCACACACACCACACACATATGAACACACACACATGTGCATGGTCCTCTTGTACACAGATTAACTTGTTTGCTCAAATATGCATCACACCACTTGCATGCATAAGTAAACATACACTGACCGTCTATCCATATCCCCCTACCGCCTCCACATACACACACACATCTACAAGCTCAACACACCACACAAAACACACACACACCACACACACAACACACCACACACACACACACACAGAAAACCACACCCAAGCGCACACACACACACTACACACATAAATTCCCCTTTCTTAACTATTATCACTTTGAGCAAAACATCTGTAAGCACACGTACACATGGCTATTGTAACACAGTCTAAGTTGACCAAAGATCAGTCAGTCAGTCAATGTTGACCAATGATCACTTTCTAAATAACGTTTTGTGTAGACCCAAATCAGTACTTCACTTTATCATCAACAATGTTAAGGGGGCCGGAAAGCTCAGCTGGTAGAGCGCCGAATCTTCTGGATCTTGGGGTTGTGGGTTCAATCTCCGCGGGCCGTTCGGTACAGAGGGATTTTTCCCTATGAGTTAACTTGGTTCTGACTATATTTCCCAAACAGTCTTAGAATGAGACCATAAACCGAGGTTCCGCATGTGAACACACACATAACATCTTGCACACATGTAAATCCATCACCACTTTCGGAAGAGAAGGCCAGTTTGGCCATTGGTTGGATGACAACATTACACACAGCATGCACCTGCATAAGAATGGAAAGAATGAAGGAAGTAAGGAAATTGAGTGAACGATACTGAATGATATGGACTGGATGACATGGGAAACACTGATGAAGCGCCAGCTGGCAGCTCTTCAGTCGGCACTGCCCAGGTAGGCAGCCCATTGTGTAAACGAGTGTGGATTGTAAAGCCTAAGAGCTTGGTCTCTAGCCACGAATAAGCGCTATATAATCATTCATTATAATAATCATAATAATAAGAATGAAAAAAAATTTTCTTTTTACTTTCAAAGTGAGGAGATTGCAAGCGGAAATTGAAAGAAACTTAAAAGAAAAATTACTAAGCCATCAAACAAAAGAAAAACAAATTTACAAGACACACAATGTTTGAAATCATATACATTGTCTTATCATGAAGGGAGCAAGAGTAATTTTTATCAAAGTCCTTCACATTATAGAATGCCCATGAACAAAACAGCTGACTGAAATGCTAAAATAGGTGCCCTGAAAACTTTTATACACACCAAAGATCCACTGTGGATTGTTCTGTCACCACATGAAATAGGGTTCTTATACACTTCTCATGTCAAAATTCTCCATCTTTCAAAGACATTTTCAAAGACCCCTTGTTGCCTGTCAACATGATGTTTTTGCAGCTACTTCTTACATGGAGAGTTCTTTATCCATGTGTCACTGAAACAACAACTGGCATTTACGGGCTTGATGTGTTCTAAACAATCCCCTGTCACACTGGCCTGCCAGGGTAATCAAAGCACCCAGGACACTGTCAAGGGATGCAACTCTATTATTCAAGGACTTGTGTTCTGAGAAATGAGAATGTCATGTTCAACAAAACTGTACCTATATTCATTTAAAAATCATCTCAGGGCCAACACATATTGCAAGTTGGATTCACCAAATAAGGCATCCTACTTTTAAAAAAAAAAAAAAAAAGAAAGTAATCTATAGTGTTGCACACATGTCTGTGGTCAAAATATGTCCATGAGGGAGATTTCTTAGCCACATCCCATCAGTCAGCATTTCATGAGACCACCATCATAACATGGATATGGACACAGCACTTCGTCTGTGAAAGACCATTTTTATAGCAAAATACTAGTTACAGGCGTTTTTATTATTTCATCATGAGAACAGGAGTTACCCTACTTGTTTGCAATTTGTACAACAAAATATTAAAAGGACCTGCTGCTAGATACATTATCGTTAACAAGCCTTGTTGGATCTACAACCGTTTTTCACCCCATCTACACTCAATCTTTCCTTCCATCTTTTCTTACTGCCCCCTCCCACCCCTTTCCTGCCCCCTCCCATCCACCCCTCTTGACCCCCCTCCCTCCCCCCCCCCCCCCCCCCCCCCCACCCTCCCATACCCTTCCTCTCCTCATCTTAGGAGAACATCAATTGCAACCACATAATTTCCATGCATGCATTCCATTTACATTGCCATTTTTCTGCTTTTCTGATCAGTTCCCACTGTTGCTAAAGGTTTCATTTCTGTTGCTGTTGTTGTTAAAGGTTGAAGACAAACTGCCACATGGGCAATGAACTTTTTGTCAAGAGGTTCATTGTGCCCAGGGCACTGTGTAATCACAGGCACAGCCTGGCAATCCCTCTCCTTCAACTTTCCCTGAAAATAATTTGGTATTCGTTCTCTGGTGGGTCGACAAAGACGGTTTTCAAGCCTTGAAAAACTATTACCCCACAGCGATTCAAACTCACAACTACTCCAAGCTGAACTTTGACCATTTTGACAACAGGCTGCCATGGTTGTATAATTTATTTTTTGAAAGAACTATAAACAGACTAATTGATGCAGACACTCTTAATCAATCTACATACATAACACACATGCCCACACATAAATGTACACACACAGTCATACATAATTATAATCACTCAAACACATCTCACACACACACACGAACACACACACACACACACACACACACACACACACACACACACACACACCACACCCCTACCTGTGCACAGATGCAGGCAATTCATGCGACTTCTGGTGACTAGGATGTTCGCTGCCAACAAAACGACGACGCTTTCCGCTTTATCTGCATAATCCGGGTGATTTGATGGCCTCCGTATTGTCCACATATGCACAATTTCTGCAAATGACTTCAAAATTCAGTCGCAGAGGCCCCGAAATAGCCAGTCACTGACAACTAACCTCTTTGAATACTTTGTCTTTTTATTTTCCTTCAGAGATTTTAGATGATGATGAGTCTTCTTAAGAGGAAAAACTGTTGATGGCAATGTCAACTATCACTTACTGCTGTACTTATCTTCTTCCTAATGTTTCCAATGTTATCATCTCATCAATTGAAGTATCAAGGGTTATGGTGACCAAGACTTCAACAGTCATGGATCTCCTCTGCTTCCTGTCCTAATCAAGCGCAGCATGCACAAACCATCCATCCTTTCAAATGATATGAAAAAAAAACATCGTCTGAAAGGGGGCTTTAAAACTCTGCACAAACTGACATCATTCCCTGTCACATCCCAAAAATGAGGGGCTTTTCATCTCCATCACATTTCTTTCTAGCACCTAAAATAATCATGAGGGGGGGTGTCTACTTAACCATTTGAAACTTAACTTGAAAACTAATCTCCAATCTTTACACACCAATTCCTGTATTTTGCGAACATGTATGTAGGTAAACATTGCTGAACTAAAAGATGATATCCATAATTTTTTTTTTTACTCTTTGAAAGGTTACAGTTCACTTTTCTCAAAGGTTTCAATCATGGGGTCCAGCTTTACACTCTGCACATCTTAAATTCTTCTGGTCTGATTTGGAAATGGTTTTCTTCACTGCAAATATACAAAATCCACTTTTACAATGCAAAACTGAAAATGTTCAGAGGTACAAGAAGACTCATTCTGTGATGGGTGATCATAAGTGTGTCCCTTTTGCCCATTCTTTTCATTATTTATTTGTAAACAGATTTTTTTTTCTTCAGCTGTTTTGCACTTTCGCACCCGATATGGGTCTGGGCGCAGACCCTTGAAACACTACCGGATAGCTGCATCACAATCGGACAAATGTTTTCAGTTTCCCATGATCATTAGCCAGAGCCAAACCTTTTTCTCCCTTTGGCATTTTTGCACAGAGAGACCTCAAAATATAACCCCTTCTAGAAACTGACCCTGCAGGCAACACCAGTACACCACAATGATGATCTGCTCAATGCATTCCACACACACAGGACTGAGAGAGAGAGAGAGAGAGAGAGGAGAGAGGAGAGAGACGAGAGAGAGAGAGGGGAGAGAGAGAGAGAAGGGAAACACACACACACACACACACACACACACACACACACACACACACAACAGAAAGAGAATGAGAGACGCTCATATTTATATTAGAGTAGGAAAAGCATCCTGTTCTGAATACATACACTGTATTCATACTAATGTTTATTTTTTCTACTTCTACACATGAATACATTTAGCAGAAACAACATACACCCACACACACAACACACACACCACACACACACACACACATCCACACCCACTTCAC
>CM031608.1:55474485-55486985 GCA_018398815.1 Conus ventricosus
ATATCTGCAGTTAAATTTGAATAATCGGAGATATACTGTCCTGTGAGCCCTTCAATGGTAGGTAGTGCTGTGCAGTGTGTGTGTGTGGTGTGTGTGTGTGTGTGTGTGCGTGCGCGCGCGCGTTTGTGTGCGTGTGGTGATTTATTTTATCGTCTTATCATCATCACTACTGTAAATGACTAGAGTCCTCCACAATTAAACCATTTTGAATTCTGAGCGCGCCCTCTTCACCCCCCCCCCCCCCCTCCTCTCTCTCTCTCTCTCTGTCTCTCTCCATATATATATATATATATATATGAAGAGAGAGCGTGTATGTATATATATATATATATATAATATATATATATATATATATATATATATATATAATATTATCTCACACACACATACATACATACACACACTCTCTCTCTGTCTGTCTGTCTGTCTCTCCCTCTCTCTCATAACTCTTCCAATGAGCGCGAGTGTTAGCGGTCTGTTAGCTTGTCTTGTGAAAGTACACATATCTGCAGCTTGTGCACTTTGTTCCTAGCTCACCAAACTTGTTACACGATTGGACGAACCATCAATAAGATACGGCACTGAAATCAACGCCTAGAAGACCAAGGTGATGGCCAGCCTGACTCCCACCAACAGCACCGTTATAACTGTGGCCAGATGCTGGAATCTGTTCAACAAATCACTTACCTGGGATCCATCATTAGCATTAAAGAATCCAAGGCAGGAATGTCCGCAAGGGCAGCGAAGAGAACCACAGCATTGTCCAGATTAAAACTTGTATGAAAGGATAAGAACATCTTCACAAAACACAAGATTAAGCATCACTAGCATCTGTCTTCCTGTATGCATGCGAGACATCGAATTTTACAGCGGACGCGGGCAAGAAGAATCCATGCCATGAACATGGGATACTAATACATTGATCACATCACTAATCAGCACGTGCGTCAGACCATCAGCATACACTGATCACATCACTAATCAGCACGTGCGTCAGACCATCAGGCATACACTGATCACATCACTAATCAGCACGTGCGTCGTCAACCCATCAGGCATACACTGATCACATCACTAATCAGCACGTGCGTCGTCAACCCATCAGGCATACACTGATCACATCACTAATCAGCACATGCGTCGTCAACCCATCAGGCAGCACACAGGAGGGTACCAAGATCTGCTGGCATCAGTCAGGAAAAGGAAAGCACCATGAGTGTGGCCATGTGACAGCATCATTCAGGAAAAGGGAAGTACCATTAGTGTGGCCATGTGACAGGATCTGATGGCCTTGCTGAAACAATCCTCCAGGGTGCTGTAGAAGGAAGGAGACGGAGGGGGAGGAAGAAAAACGATGGACTGACGACATTACGAAGGGGAGAGAGAAAGCATTTGCAGAGACCAAAGTTTTGGCACACAACCAACAGAAACGGAAGAACCTGGTGAACTATTCTTCAGTGCGGCGCCCCAGTGACTCCCCATGGAGAAGGAGACGAAGAAACACTTTCTCCACATCTCTGATACACTCATAAAGTGAATGTATAGAACTTTTTCGTTTTAACGGTTTGTCAGTGTGTGTAAATGCCAACGCCGTAACGCTTATATATTCAGCGTGAGGGGACTCACGTACGCTCGCTTCAAACGTTTGTCAGAGAGGAGTGGACGTACTTTTAAAGCTTGTCTAGTTATGGTGCCAGTGCTGGCTTTGATAATGTAGATCAGGGCGGATCAAGTACTACTGGAGGGAGGAGTTGCAAACCAAGGCCAGGTTGCTAGTTCCGCCTGAACCTCTTTGGTATCCAGGGGCAACGTCCCAGTAAGAGGGCCGGGGAAGGGATGAATAGAGGGGTAAGGGGGGGGGGGAGATTCAACTATAGACGCTGAAGATGATGTAAATTTTGTAGGTGCACTGGCGACCTCGTCAACAGATGACAAGGTGTATTCACTATGCGTGAGTGCATGTTTTCTCTGGAGTTTTGTTGTGGTGGTGGTTGCTTCGTTTGTTCTTTTCTGGGTTCAGAAGGTGGGATTGAATGGGGTGAGAAATGCGTCGGAAACCACCCTTCCCCCTCCCGGTACCAGCTCCCAAATTCGCCTCTGTTCTTCGTTCGTCCGTCAACAAAAACCACGTCAAAAATGTCATTCTTGGGGTTAAACTCCGCATCGGCGACACAGAGCAGTGCCCCTGCAGAACAGGAAGCCAGACAACAGAACATCTGCTGCAGTCCTGCCCGCTCCACCAAGCGCTTCGGGAGAAAACCTGGCCCGACCCAGTACCAGTGGCCCGGAAGCTCTACGGAGGACTGGAGGACCTGCGACGTACTGCCACCTTTGTCGAGGAGACGGGGGAATCCATCTAAAGAAATGACGAACGAGACAACAACAACAACATTCTTGGGGTTAAAGGGAGGGGGAGGGGGGAGAGAGACGATTTGTGGATACACAGGAGGCTAATCAAGCTAATGCGTGCACGGAAAGTGCGGTGACAGCTTGGACATGGAATGTGAGAGACGTCCTCTTGATTGCTGACGCGGGCTTTCCTTGCCTCTCTCTTTTGTTGCGCACATGCTCAGAGGAGTGTGGGGAGAACAATTGCTCAATACACTTTAGTTGGTCGCTGAACTGATTCCTCTTCTTTTCCAAACATTGGTGTGTAGTCTGCCAAAGCCTGCACTTGCTTTTACGATTCTGACGCTGACTTCATCGTCGATGGTGACGTTCTGAGACAGTGTGCTGCCAAGGAAGATGAATTTACTCACCGCAGCGAGTCTCACACCATTGACTGTGATGTTAGGCTCAGCGTAGGGTCTGCCTGATGTGGATGTTGATGTAAAACTTCCGACTTCATTGTATTAATGGTATGACCGAAGTTGGCGCAGGCTACAGAAGACTTGTCGATGCTAGACTGCATGTCAGTTTCTGAGCCAGCACTGAGGGCGCAATCATCAGCAAAGAGCAAATTCGCCTCTGTGACTATATCCTGTGAGATGGCTTTGAAGGCTTGCGTGGTAATACTGTAAATATATTCCATAATCTCGCTGTGATGATTTGCCTCATAATAACGTAAACTGACACCATAATCTCGCTGTGGTGATTTGCCTCATAATAACGTAAACTGACACCATAATCTCGCTGTGATGATTTGCCTCATAAAAACGTAAACTGACACCATAATCTCGCTGTGATGATTTGCCTCATAATAACGTAAACTGACACCATAATCTCGCTGTGATGATTTGCCTCATAATAACGTAAACTGACACCATAATCTCGCTGTGATGATTTGCCTCATAATAACGTAAACTGACACCATAATCTCGCTGTGATGATTTGCCTCATAATAACGTAAACTGACACCATAATCTCGCTGTGATGATTTGCCTCATAATAACGTAAACTGACACCATAAGCTAGCTGCCAGGGCCCATCTAACGGGAATGGAATGATGTACTCTAAGCTGACTGTAATGCCATTTTTTTTTCCATTAGTGTAAAACAAAACCCACACACACAATAATGTGCGTGCTCGAATGGCTTGCTCGTTTAAGGGCTTGTCTGAAGAGAGTGTTTATATTTACTGTATTCTCGCTTTAACTCTTGCCTGATGAGAATGTTAACATTTACCGCCTGCTCGTCTTTGTCACTTTTCTAATGAGAGGGTAAATATTTTCATCTTGCCTGCTTTAAAAGCTTGTCTAATGAGTGTCTAAAAATGCGCACTGTCCGCTCGCTTTAGCGACTTTTCTTCTTTCTTTTTTTAAAAAATGAGATCGTAAATATTTACTGACTGCATGTTTTACAACCTTGTCTAATGAGGGTGTCAACGTTTACAGCTGGATTCCTTTAAGCACTTGTCTAATGAGAGTGTATTTATTTACTGTGTGCTCGCTTTAATGGCAGTTTAATGCGAGTGTAAATATATACTGTCCAACCGCATTTTCTCCGAGCTCACAACATCCCTTATCCAGACATCATTTTGCCGTCTGGAAGTGAAACTGTGGACTTGACAACTTGCCAGCGTCGAGACTGCTGCCAGTGCCCCTGTCTGTCTGTCTGTCTGTGTCTTCTGTCTCTCTCTCTCTCTCTCTCTCTCTCTCCTCTCTCTCTCTCTCTCTCTCTCTCTCTCTCTATTTTTTCTCCGCCTTCCCCCCTCTCACTCTTTCTCTCCCTCTCTCTCACTATTTCTTCACATCTGCCTCCCTGTCTCACCGTCTCCATCTCTGTCTCCGTCTCTGTCTCTGTGTGTTTGTCTGTCTGTCTGCGTCTGTCTCTCTCTCTCTCTCTCTCTCTCTCTCTCTCTCTCTCTCTCTCTCCTTCTCTCTCTCTCTCTCTCTCTCTCTCTCTCGCTCTCCTCTCTCTTCTCTCTCCCTCTCTCTCTCTCTCTCTCTCTCTCTCTCTCTCTCTCTCTCTCTCTCTCTCTTCTCTCTCTTCTATCTATCTATCTATCTATCTATCTATCTATCGTCTATATATCTCTCTCTCCCTGGACTTCTACTGACTAGCTTTTTTCTTTGTGTTTTGTTTTTTTACTTTGCAAGCAAACTGGTCTTCATTTCATTTCATTCATTTACATGTATGCAAGAAATTTACGCTAATGCTCGCGGTGTACCGTTCTATCTCAGAGGGTTGTTTTTTTATTGCTTCCCTTATCAACTTGGCAAGCTTGATGCGCATCAAGTCATACACACCTACACCCACACAACACACACACACAACACACACACACACACACACACACACACACGCACGCACGCACGCACGCACGCACGCACGCGCGCGCGCATACGCACCCCACACACACACACAGACACACA
Source organism: Conus ventricosus (assembly GCA_018398815.1). Lineage (NCBI taxonomy): Eukaryota > Metazoa > Mollusca > Gastropoda > Neogastropoda > Conidae > Conus > Conus ventricosus. Next base: position 55,479,299 of record CM031608.1, read on the forward strand.
CACACACCACACACACACACACACACACACGCGCGCCCCGCACGCGCACACACATACTCGTGCATGCCTAGGGGGCGGAATGTAATGGTTGCCACCGTTTCTCATTCCGCCTCTCGCTTCCTCCATACCAACTACTTCCCTCCTCAAGGAAGACTTGAGCGGCGGCGGGGGTGGGGGATGGGGAGGGGAATAAAATAAAAAAGGAAGATGGAAGGAAGGAACGAAAGCAAGAAAGAAACGAGTTAAAAAAAATATACTTTTTAAGTGAAAGAGAAGGAAAAGATTAGGAGGAAAGGAGAACGAAGGGAAAGAAAGAAGGGGAAGATGCAGGAAGGGGGAGACTGGAACGGGGGGGGGGGGGGGGGGGGGGGGGGGTTGTAGGTGTTATTCTCAGGTTTCACGCTCTCCGTAGAATCTGCACCTCTGTTTCTCATAAAATGACAAAGCCTTGGCGTTTAGCACATGTGACTAACCCTTGTCCACCCGTAACTTGGCTGCAACGGATCAGCTTCTCTCGCCGCTCCATCGCGTTTAATTCAGTCCGTATTTATCGTGAAAAGTTAAAAAAAAAAAGATCGTCTGTTCACCAAAACTGGGCTTGGTGCCGGTTTGATACTCGCACAGCACCCACCACAGCAAAAGACAATCATCGTCATCATATCATCATCATCATCGTCATCATCATCATCATCGTCGTGGTCGTCATCATCATCACCATTCATCATTCATCATAATCATCATCGTCATCATCAACATGAGATCATTTTCTACAGTGTTATTTATACGAGGAATTTGTGTTTCAAAAGTACTGAAAGCCCTTCAAAGCACCACAGAATGGTCCGGTAAAGTAACGGAATAATGTTTAAAACATATATGTTGGATTCTGACGTTAGACAATGACATTACTCACGTGTTTGCACACATACATATAAGCGCGTGTCCACGCACACACGCTTACATGCACACACAGACACACGCACGCACGCACACGCGCGCGCGCACACACACACCACACACACACACACACACACACACACACACACACACACACACACACACACACACAACAACCACCACACCACCACCCCCACCACCACCACATCACAGACACAGAGAGAGAGAGAGAGGGAAACAGACAATGCTCGAATTCAATCTGACTACCATCAGAAATCTGTGAACACTGGACACCGAATGAGAGTCTTAATTAAGGTGTTTAATCCTCCAATCCAGACAATGATCATTCTGAAAAAGAACAGAAAAAAAAACACTTTCTGAAAACTATTGGGTGTTTACTCACAGTGACTCTGAGACCGAGCATTCATTGTCGTGGTGAGCTTAATATTTTGGATCAGAACAGCCACCACTGAACATCACCGACGTAACTCGATAGCAGTGCAGTGCAGACTCTAGAGGGTTGCCTCATGACGACTTGATAGCTCCTGTGGAATGCAGTGGTGGGGCTGCGACAGAACAGCCTGGGTGTGGGTGTGTAAAGGGAAGGCGGAATGAGCGGCATAGAAGTGAGGCCAGTAAGGGCGGGGTGGGGTGGGGGTGGGAGGGTAGGATGGGGAGAGGTGGTGGCGGAAGATGAGAGTATATGAAGTGTCAGGAGACGGGGTGTTTTGTGGGAAGAGGTGATTGGGCGTTTGAAGGTTCTGCTGGTCTCATCATGTCATCTTGTGTCTTGTCCCAGCGCTGACGGAATTACGAGGTGTCCTACAAGTCCAACGTGGTCATCTACAACTCTGGCGAAGTCAACTGGATCCCTCCCGCCATCTACAAGTCCTCCTGTTCCATAGACGTCCGTTACTTCCCCTTTGACGAACAAGTGTGTGAGATGAAGTTCGGATCGTGGACGTTCCGGGGCAGTGCCCTGACCTACGCCTTCAAGGACAACATGGACAAGCTGGACCTCAACGACTACCTGAAGAGCGGCACCTGGGACATCATCGACTGCCCGGGACAGATCCTGTCCACGCCGGACGAGTTCGGGCAGTCCAAGCAGATCATCATATTCACCTTCAAGGTGCGAAGGAAGACCCTGTTCTACACGGTCAACCTCATCATCCCTGCGTGCTCATCTCCTTCGTCAGTGTCTGCGTGTTCGCCCTGCCGGCCGACGCCGGGGAGAAGATCACCCTGTGTATCTCTGTGTTGCTGGCGTTGGTCGTGTTCCTGCTGCTGATCTCCAAAATCCTGCCCCCGTCCCTCACCATCCCGCTCATCGCCAAGTACCTGCTCTTCTGCTTCGTCATGAACATCGTAGCCATCCTGGCCACCGTCATCATCATCAACAGGAACTACCGCACGCCGCGCACGCACCGCATGCCCTACTGGGTGCGCGTGGTCTTCCTCAACCACCTGCCGCGCGTGCTCTTCATGAAGCGGCCTGACCACGATCAGCGCTGGCAGCCCAAGCCCTTCACCCCGCCCCTTCCTACCACACCACGCCCGAGGCCCGGCGCGTCAACCTCAACCTGCGCTCCTCCAACGACCTGCTGGAGCTGACCGAATTCCACCACCCGCACTGCAAACTCAACACCTCCACCACGGGCTCCACGGCTAGCGGTCCCGGCCTCCCGCCGGCGGCCAACAAGACGAACTGTCACGACACGATGGCCGGGGGTCACGCCGCCTCCTCACACGCCGCCCCGGAGTCGTCCTCCGTGCAGGGGCTGGGGTCAGGTTCGTCCACCATGCAGGCGTACCGTCGCTCGCTGGGCCGGTCCCGCGACGACAGCGGAAGTCGGGATTCGGAGTTCCGCATGACGCCGGAAGTGTTCCGTGCCACGGAGGCGGTGCAGTTCATCTATCATCACCTGAAGGCAGAGGAGGAGTATGCTACGGTAAAGTCGTCCCAGTGAAGAAGAGATCGCCTCAGGCGATGATTTTTCCTGCCTTGCATCTTTTTATCCTCTGCCTTTCTCCTGTCGTTCCTACCTTTTCTCTCTCACTCATTTATTCAATATGATCTTCCTTACCTCTACGTGCACCTGCTTGTTTACATCTCTTTCTACCTTTCCTGTGTTCATCTTTTTTTGTCTTTCTTATCCCTGTGTTTGGATACTTCTCCTTACCTATTCCTAGTAATTCATACTTTTTTAATACTTATTCCTTCTTCTTCCTACCATTTATTTATATTTTCTGCTTTTTCCAACTGATTTTTGCCTGTTGTACCTTTTCCTCCCTTTTTTATACTTATTTATGCCTTCGCATATCTTTTGTACTTTGTCCTGTTTATTTCTATCTATCCCGCTTGTTGCTAACTTCCCTAATTCTTTCTGACTTCCTTTCGTTCTCGGTGTTTACCACTTATGTCTACCTTTCCTAACTAATCTCCAACTTTTCCTACTTAATTCTCACTTTTTGTCCCTTTTCCTTACTGTTTCTGTGTATTTCTGACTTTTTCTGCTTGTTTCTGACTTTTCCTACTTATTCCGAACTTTCCCTTTTTATTCCAGGATTTTCCTACCAATTTCTAGCTTTTCCTATAAATTCTTGACTTTCCCCACTTATTCTTTGGTTTTCCTAATCATTACTCATTTTTTCCTGCCTATTCCTGATTTTCTCTACTTTTACTTGACTTTTCCTACTTAGTCATATCTGTCCCTACTTATTCCCAACTTCCCTTTCCAATTTCCTCCATTTCCTGCTTATTCATTCATACCTTACCCTACGCATTGCTGACTTTTTCTTCTTATTCTAATTTTTACTGGTTCATTCTTGTCTTTTCCAACCCGTTCGAACCGTTTTTTCTGCTCAGTCCTAACTTTTCTACTTATTCCCACCTTTTTCTACTTATTCCCACCTTTTTCTACTTATTCCCACCTTTTTCCCTACTTTTCCCACCTTTTTTCTTTTTCCCCCACCTTTTCCCTTTTTTCCCCTTTTTTCCCTCTTATTCCCACCTTTTTTCTACTTTTTCCCCACCTTTTTCTCTTATTCCCCCCTTTTTCCCTTATTCCCCACCTTTTTCTACTTATTCCCACCTTTTCCTATTTATTCCCACTTTTTTACTTATTCCCACCTTTTCCAATTATTCCCCCTTTTCTACTTATTCCCCCCCTTTTCCTACTTATTCCCACCTTTTCCTACTTTTCCCCCCTTTTTTTTCTTACTTATTCCCTACCTTTTTTACTTATTCCACCTTTTTCCTTTTGCCCCAAAGTTTTTTTTGTATTTTTTTTAAATTTTTTGTAAATTGTGTAATTTTAAACCTGACTTTTCTTATTATTGCTGACTTTTCTTAATTTACTTCTGGTTTTAGATATTATTTTTTATTAGTTATTTTTCCTACTTTTTTGTTTTTCAAACAAGTTATCTTTGTTTTTTTGGTTTTGGTTTGGTTTTTTGGGTTTGTAAATAATTTTTTTTTTTCTACTCTTTTTTACCTTTTTTCCTTTTTATTTTTGTCCATTTGCCCATATCTCTTTTGCCATTGTGTGCATTCTTACTCCACCCGTTTTTTTCCCTGTTTTTTTTTTAGTCCATCATGCCTGCTGTTCCTGTTTTTTCTGTTATCTCTTCCTCTCCTCCTTCATGTCTGTATCTGTTCCTATTATCTCTTCTTGCGTTCCTCCTTTTCCCACTTTTCTGTAATGCTTCTTTTCTTCTAACCTTTTCTCCTTCCCCTACCTATTCCTGACTTTCTCCCTTTTTTCCCCTTTTTTCCCCCTTTCCTTCTTTTCCTCCTTTTTTTTCTCCTTTTTTCTCTCTTTTCTTCCTTCCTCCCTGTTTCCTTCTTTTTCTTTCTTCCTTCCTCTTTTCTCTTTTACCCCTTCCCCCCCTTTCCTCTCCCATTCTTTCCTTCTCCCCTTTTTCCCTTTTTCCTTTTTTTCTTTCCCCTTTCCCTTTCCCCTTTTTTCTTCTTCCCCTTCCCCCTTTTCCCCTTCTTTCCCCTCTTTTCTCTCCTCCTTTCCTTTTTTTCCTACCTTTCTTCCCCTTTCCCCCCTTTTCCCCTTTTTTCCACGCCTCCCCCCCCCCTTTCCCCGCAACCACTCCCCTTTTTTCCCCCCCCCCGCTACCACGCCTTCCCCTTTCCCCCTTTTCCCGTTTTCCCCCCCCCCCCCCGCCCCCCCCAACCCCCCCCCCCCCCCCCCTTTTCCCCTGTCTTTCCTCCTCTTCTTACCTCTTCCTTCCTCTTTTTCTACCTTCTTCCTCTTCCTCCCCTTTCCTCGCTATTCCTACTCTTCTTTCCTCTTTTTCCCCCCCTTTCCCCTTCTATTCCTTTCTTACCCCCTTTTCCCCCCCTTTCCCCTGCTTCCCCACCTCTTTTTCCTCTTCCTTTCCTCTTTTTCCTACGTCTTCTTCCCCTTCCCCCTTTCCTTGTCTATTCCTACTCTTCTTACCTCTTCTCCCTTTCCTCTCCTTTCTACTCTTTTCCCCTTTTCCTCCTTTCCACCTTCTTTCTCTTCCCCCTTTCCTTGTTTTTCCTATTTCTTCCTCTTCCTCCTTTCCCTGTCTATTTCCCACTTTCTTCCTCTTCCCCTTTTCCTCTGTTTTCCTACGTCTTCTTACCTCTTCCTTTTCCCCGTCTATTTCCTACCCCTTTTACCTCTTCCTTTTCCCTTTACCCCCCTTCTTCCTCTCCCCTTTTCCCCTTTTCTATTCCTACCTTTTTCCCCCTTCCCCCCTTTCCTTTTTTTATTCCTACTTTCTTACCTTTCCCCTTCCTCTTTTTATTCCTACTTTCTTTCCCCTTCCTTTTTCCCCTGTCTTTCCCACCTTTTTTCTTACCCCTCCTTTCCTCTCCTTCCCTTTTTTCTTCTCTTTTCCCCCCTTTCCTCTTTTTACCTCTTCCTTTCCTCTTTTTTCTACTTTCTTTCTTTTCCCCCTTTCCTCTGCTATTCCTACTCTTTTCCCCTCCCTTTCCTTTCCCATTCCTATCTTCTTCCTCTTTCCCCTTTTTTTCCTTTTTTTCCTTTCCCCTTTCCCTTTCCCCTTTTCCCCCTTTCCTCTTTTTATTCCCACCCTTTTTTTTCTTCCTTTTCCTCCCTTTCCCCCCTTTCCCTTCCCCCTTCCCCCTTTCCTCCCTATTCCTATCTCTTCTTACCTCTTTCCTTTCCTCTACCTATTCCTATCTCTTCTTACCTCTTCCTTTCCTCTACCTATTCCTATCTCTTCTTACCAATTTCCTTTCCTCTACCTATTCCTACCTCTTCTTAGCTCTTCTTTTCCCTCTACCTATTCCTATCTCTTCTTACCATTTCTTTCCTCTACCTATTCCTACGTCTTGTTACTTTTCATACGTTTTTTCTGCTGTTTCCTGTATTCGCTTGCTTCTTCCTGCTTCCTACATTTCCCTTTCCTTTACCTATTCCTACCTATTCTTACCTCTTCTTACCTCATTCTGCCTTGCCTACCCTCTTTCCTTTTTCTTGCCCATACGTGCCTTCCTCTACCTATTCCTACCTGCTCCTTCCTCTTCCTACCTTTCTCTACTTGTTCCTATCTTTTTCTGTCTTCCTATTTCCCCTACCTATGCCTATCAGCTTCTTCCTACATATTCCTATCTCTTCTTACTTCTTCCTACCTGTCCTTATCTAGTCCTATCTCTTCTTAACTCTTCCTGCCTTTTACGGGTTATCTGATCTCTTCTTACCTCTTCCTACATTTCCCTGTCTATTTCTTATCATTCTCTTAACCACTTCCTACTTTTCCTACGTGTACATAAATTTCTTCTCACTTCTTTCAACCTTGCACACTTATCTCTGTCTCTTCTCAACTCTTCCTACCTTTCCCCACCTATTCCTATCTCTTCTTTCCTCCTCCTGCATTCCCTGCCTATTCTTATGTAGTCTTCCCCCCTTATATCTTTTTTTTTTTATCTATTCCTGTCTCTTTTTATTTCATCCTACCTTTCCCTATTTATTTCTCTTCTTTATCTCTTCTTTACCTTTACTTATCAATTTCTATATCTTCTTCCCTCTTCCTATCTTTTCCTTTCTATCCCTTTCTCCCTATACATCATCCTACCTTTCCCCAACTATCCCTATCTCTTTTCCTTACCTCTTCCTACCATCCCATCTATTCCTGTCTCATCTGGCTTCTGCCTACCTTTCCCTACTTATTGTTATCTCTCCATACTTCTTCCTACCTTTTCCTACGTATTGTTACCTCTTCATACTTCTTCCTACCTTTCCCTACTTATTGTTATCTCTCCATACTTCTTCCTACCTTTCCCTACTTATTGTTTATCTCTCCATACTTCTTCCTGCCTTTCCCTACTTATTTTATCTCTCCATACTTCTTCCTGCCTTTTCCAACTAAATTCTATCTCTTCCTATCCCTTTCTACCTTTCCTTACTGTTCCTTTCTCTTCTGACTTCGTCCACCTTTTCCTCCCTCTTTCCCATCTCTTTTTGCCTCTTCCTACCTTTTTCTTTCCAGTTCTATCTCTTCGTGTCTCTTCCTCACGTTCTTACGAATTCCCTTCTCTTCTCACTTCTTCCCGCCTTCTCCGATCCGTTTCCATCTATTCTTGCCTATTCCCACCTTTCCATATTTACCCCTGCTTCTTCATACCTCTTTCTACCTATTTCTCTCTATTTATATGTATCCCTATCCCTTCTTTCCACTCCAACTTTTCCAGCCTATTCCCTGTGGTGTTCTAATTTCTTCTTACCTCTTCCTACCGATTCCTGTGGCATCTAATCTCTACCTTCTATCCTAACACACACACACCCTC
>CM031608.1:55494485-55624003 GCA_018398815.1 Conus ventricosus
TCGCTTCTTATTGGGATTTTGTGCACACATCCAATAAGCAGTACCAGCTGGTTTGACAAATTTAGTGAAATGATGGATTCAATCTGGCTTTTTTAAAAAAACTGTTATTAGGAGATTTTGATACAGACCTTTTTCAATCGCACACACACAGAGTGGTACAATGTTATCACTTCCTGCAATCTGTCAGTGTGTTTAACCTTCCCACCACAGTTTCATCTAAATCTAGCGCTCTGATGGATCACATTAATTCATCCAGTATTATATTACTGAAAGAAATTTGCGTGCCACCTGTTGGTGTAAGTGATTACTATGCTGTCTGTGCTTCATGGACAAAAAGGTTCTAAAATACCTAGAGCATCTCATGCTCTAATAACATTTCGGTCCTTCAAGAACTTAAATCTGCATGTGTTTCATTTAGATCTCCATTCCGCACTCTTCGAAAACATCTGTAGTTTTACTGATCCAGATAACGCCCTTTCTTTTGGATTTCGACCTTCTTAAAAGTTGTTGATAAACATATTCCGTTGATTCAGAGACGCGTCAAATCGAAAATTCTTCCGGGGTGGCTTACGGAAGATATTCTTCAAGCAATGGACGAAAGAGACAATTTAAAGAAAAGTGGTTGATTTGAAGAATATGACAAGAAGTGCGATGTGGTTAATGGTATGATCAGAAAATCTAAACGCGTTTTCTTTCAAAATCAAAACGAAAGTGGATGCAGCTTCTGTCTTGACTGCAATTCATCAGCTCTCTAATCCATGCAGTTCAAATAAAGAATGACCCATTCCAGCTGATGTAGTAAATGATCATTTTGTTAATATAGGAAATAAACTGATCATGAAAAATAACAAATCTACGTCTTCTAATTTTAGTATTCTTGCAAACTGTTGTGGAAATAAAGTTGTACAAACAATACTATCTATTCCGTTTATGTCTGTTCATGAAATGAATTCTTACTCAACATCCCTGAAAAAAGAAAAACAAAAATTCATGTGGCTTCGACGGCATTAGACCAAAAATCTCAAAACTTTCTGCGTCATGTATAGCTGATTCTCTTACGTATCTCTTCAATCTTTGTTTATCCAAAGGTCATTTTCCTGAAGCTTTTAAACGTGAAAAAGTAATTCCACTGCATAAAAAGGGGGATGTTAACGATCTAAACAATTACAGACCAGTCTCATTGTTATCCTCCATCTCTAAACCACATGAGCGTCATGCACATTATCATCTAACATCTTTCGTAGAAGAAAAAAAAATCAGCTTTTACATAGTAACCCGTCAGGGTTTAGAAAACAGTATTCTTGTGAAGCTGCTTTGTGTAGAATTACTGATTCATTTACTAAATATCAACGATATAAAACCAGTTGGTGTAGTTTTCATTAATATATCAAAAGCTTTTGATCTGATTCATCATGACAAACCGTTACAAAAGCTTAGGCTTTACGGAATTGACGAAACCTGTACATTGTTCTTCAAATCATATTTACAAAATCGTACTCAGAGTGTCTATTCACGTGGCTTGGTTTCTTCTGTAAAAGTGATTCCATGTGAGGTACCACAGGGGTCGATGCTAGGTCCACTTCTGTTTTCTGTGTACATTGATGACCTACTTTTATCCATTCAACATGCAGTATGGGATTTATTTGCTGATGATACATCAATACAGTATGCTAGTCACAATACTGGCGAAAGAAATCATTATTTAAATATCAGTATGAAATCAGTTGAACACTGGTGTAGTGATAATGGTATGATTGTCCATCCTGATAAAACTGAATCCATGTTAATTTGTGCTCGTCAGAAAAGATAGAATATGCGAGAAACCACATTAAAAATAAATTATAAAGATGCTGTTGTCAAGAAAGAGGCTAATCACAAATTGCTAATCACAAATTGCTAAGAGTCATCATTGATCAAAATCTATGGGTGGCCGGAACATGTTCGTAGCCTTATGAAACAGGTTTTCTTCAGCGTGTTCCAGTGGTCACAGATTAAACACTTTTTGATGCCCATTAAAGACGGGTGTTTTACTTTGCTTTTATTCAGGGTCGTCTTGGCTACTGTTCTGTTATCTGGGGAAATTGTGCTTCTTCTACTCTAAAGCCACTTTGTTCCTTACAGAAATGTGCCATTAAGCTGATATAACGACGTCAAGTCTGCGGGTACATCTGAGCACAATACGTATAAACAGCAATGAAATCCTGACCTTCATTTATATCTGAGATCTTATACAGTAATTCTCATGCACAAAGTTTTCTATAATGCCTGCCCACAATACCTTAACTTAATGTTTTGTTTCCAGCACCAACATCAGTCTGCCAGAACTATTGTTTCCTAAATCTAACATAGAATTATTCAAAATGGGTTTGTCTTTTATGGCAGTTATCGTCAGATTCCGTCTCTCTCCTCTCTCTCTCTCTCTCTCCCCTCTCTCTCTCTCTCTCTCTCTCTCTTTTTTTCTCTCTCTCTCTCTCTCTCCCTCTCTATCTCTCTCTCTCTCTCTCTCTCTCTCTCTCTCTCTCTCTTAAAATACGGGTTTTTAGTTCTGTTGTCAAATTATTACTGATTAGTCACTGTTTCATGTTGTAGCGTCTAATTTTTTTTAAACCTTCCATTACTAGTTTATTAGTGGGCAGAATTGTAAAAAGGGCTTTAATGTGCTTAATTCTTTACCCATTAAAGATTCAATCAATCAATCATTCATTCATTCATTCATTCATTCTTCTTCTTCTTCTACTTCTTCTCCCCCTCCTCCCTCCTCCTCCTCTCCTTCTTCTTCTTCTTTTCTTCTTTTCTTCTTCTTCTTCTTCTTCTTCTTCTTCTTCTCGTCCTCCTCCTCCTCCTCCTCCTCCTTCTTCTTCTTCTCCTTGTTCGTCTTCTTCTTCGTCTTCTTTTTCTTCTTCTTCTTCTTCTTCTTCTACCTCTTCTTCTCCTTCTCGTTCTTGTCATTCTTCTTCTTCTTCTTCTTCCTTTTCTTTTCTACTTCTTCTTCTTCTTCTTCTTTTCTTCTTTTTTTCTTCTTCTTCTTTCTTCTTCTTCTTCTTTTCTTCTTCTTTTTTCTTTTTTCTTTTTTCTTCTTTCTTCTTCTTTCTTCTTCTTTCTTCTTTCTTCTTCTTTCTTCTTCTTCTTCTTCTTCTTCTTCTTCTTTTCTTTTTCTTCTTCTTCTTCTTCTTCTTCTTCTTTTTCTTTTCTTCTTCTTCTTCTTCTTCTTCTTTATTTTTTACGTTGCAGAAATACACTCGTCGAATTTTAAGCGTCTCATTTTCTCTACACTTTTTACCATCTGTAGGTCATGGATTTTTGTTCCGCGCCATCCAAACCAGGCCAGTCCTCCTGGCGATGGAGGCATTGCCCGGGGAGAGAACCCTGACTGACCTCCCCCTCCTCCTCCCTCCCCCCCCCCCCCCCCTTTCCCCTCAACCCCCGTTTTCACATGCCTTGTCTTTGATTCCCAGGTAAGGGACCGGGTGAGGAAGGGGACATGGAGAGGAGGGGGTCTTTTGCATGTTTTAGCATGGATTAGGTACCCCCAAAGCCAGGGGAAGAGGTACCCAAAGCCAGGGGAAGAGGTACCCAAAGCCAGGGGAAGAGGTACCCCCAAAGCCAAGGGAAGAGGTACCCCCAAAGCCAGGGGAAGAGGTACCCCCAAAGCCAGGGGAAGAGGTACCCCCAAAGCCAGGGGAAGAGGTACCCCCAAAGCCAGGGGAAGAGGTACCCCCAAAGCCAGGGGAAGAGGTACCCCCAAAGCCAGGGGAAGAGGTACCCCAAAGCCAAGGGAAGAGGTACCCCAAGCCAGGGAGGAGGTACCCCAAAGCGGGAAGAGGTACCCCCAAAGCCAGGGAAGAGGTACCCCTAAAGCCAGGGGAAGAGGTACCCCCAAAGCCAGGGGAAGAGGTACCCCCAAAGCCAGGGGAAGAGGTACCCCCAAAGCCAGGGAAGAGGTACCCCCAAAGCCAGGGAAGAGGTACCCCCAAAGCCAGGGGAAGACGAGGAATGAAAGGCACGTACCGGTTGCAACAGGGGCCATTTTTAGTGCGCTGTCCAAAAAAAAGAAACGCATACTTTGTAATATCTTCACTGTGGGTGCCAAAGTACTGTGTGTGTGTGTGTGTGTGTGTGTGTGTGTGTGTGTGTGTGTGTGTGTGTGTGTGTGTGTGCCTGTCTGTCTATCTGTCTGTCTGTCTGTCTGTGTTTGTCTGTGTGTGTGTGAAGATTTGAGGAGCTGTTGCATCTCCCTCAAATTTGAGAATGCATAAATACATACCGAAATTCACATCTCTCTTTTAAAAAAAAAAAAATCACGTTTTTTATTGTATGGACAAGGGCAAAAGAAAAGAAGAAAGCTAGCCTTGTAAAGAAAAATTTTCACGCGTTTTGTTTCTCTCTCTCTCCTATCTGTTCCTGAACTAACAAACAGACAATCAGGAACTCCAGGAGTCATAAGATGCCCTCATAGTTTCAAAAAGACGTATCATAACATCTCCGTCTTTACAAAACATTGAAAATATCCCAATTACGGTTTTTCCGCTCTGATAAATCTTGCGCCGGCAACCTCACGGATCGTTGGCCTTGTCCAATAAATACGGCACGTTCAACATGACTGCAATGAAAACGTGCAGTTTCATCTTGCTGGCCCAGTGACTGCAGCCCAGTGACTCATCACCTCAGGTGCAGGAGGGAGGGGTGCAGATGAAATGGTATCGCCATGTACATTTCGTTTTTCGTTGGGTTGTTTATTTTTTTTCATCAACTCACATAGAGAGAGGTAGTGTGTGGGGTGTGTGTGTGGGGGGGGGGGGGGGGGGGGGGGCTGGGATTCCAGGGTCGGAGGAAGGGGTAGGTCTTTGGGACAAAGAAGATAGTCAAGAGAGAGAGAGTGTGTGTGTGGCGGAAGCAGGACGAGAGAGAGAGAGAGAGAGAGAGAGAGAGAGAGAGAGGAGAGAGAGAGAGAGAGAGAGAGAGAGAGTGCTATCTAATTCCCAGGCGCGAAGATTTTACACCGAGACTTAACTTCACAATCTGTTCATGTCATGCATAAACCAACAGAGGTACTTAATTTCAATTCGTATTGACAAATCAGCGTGAAAACACCGTCCGCATGATTTTAGTACCAATAGATAAAACCCGCATTTATTGAAGTATTTGGCAGAAATGAGGAGGATGAACATCACAAATTTTAAAAAAAAGTGAAGAGGGAGAGAGAGACAGGCAGGCAGACAGACAGAGAGGGAGAGAGACAGACAGACAGAGACTGAGAGAGACAGAGAGAGGCAGAGAGGGAATCTTAACGGAGTGGATTCTCAAACAGTGTATTCACATTACGTCTTACAGAGGAATTTACAGAGAGAGAGAGAGAGAGGGAGAGAGAGAGAGAGAGGAGAGAGGGAGAGAGAGAGAGAGAGAGAGTTGTTATTTTAATGAAAACGTGAAATTAATCAGACATAAATGTTTCCTGAAATGTTTTGGTGAAATGGTATTTTGTAGCGTACTTACTTGCAAGTAGATCCAAGACATATGGTCCAGAGGAAGCCAAGCAAGCCAGGGAAAGCTAGGTTTGGTTTGGTTTTAATCAATGCCTGGGTGGGAAGGGTAGACAGATTTTTTTTGCCGTCCAGAACTGCTGTTCAGTCTTGTATGATACGGGCGTTAGCGTATTATCGTGTGTTTTATTTATTTATTTATTTTATATTTTTTGAAATTTTATAAATGATGTCTTGCTGAGGTCGGGTTGTCTATTCAGAGGAAGTATATATGTTCAATGCTTCTAGTGTCTCAGCTGTTGTCAGACATAACGCAGTTGGAAGATTGTAGTTGCTGCCCGACGGTGGGGAGAATTCTGCCTTGTTTGTGGAACCCCCTATCCTTAATCTACATTGCTGAAGCGTATTTAATGTATGTCACTGTATAAGACAGTAGACAGGGATATATGTATTAATATATCCCCCGTTATAACCACCCCTTTCCCCCTTTTACTGAGTATGAACGCCACACAACAAACACACACACAAAAGAAATACGGTGCACAAACAGAAGGCTTTATTTGCATTCACACACGCACTCATCCACAGAATGGCAGATGAAACACCAGACCTCTATATATATATATCCAACCCACACAGGCAAAAAAAAAACCAAACAAACCCCAAAACAATCCAACTATGTTACCAATACCCGACCATCAACGCATGGCCCCTTCTGCATACCAGTGCACGCATGTACTGCACATATACATTTAACGACCCTTCCCTCAGGAGGCACAGATACACACCTCAGCCCACTAAAGGCCAATACCAGAGGGGACAAGGGTGAAATCACATCACCTGGAAATCCCGGGATGAAATATCAAGCAAGGTTGATACGTCATAAACCCGAGATGCCCACGCAATGCTTTTCTTTCAAATGTATTCTTTATACTAATTTTTATGTGCCGGTGTCAAACCATCGGACACCAAAGCTTAAACCCCCAAATATTCAACACCAATTGTTCAGGTAACCCGCACCCAATGTCGCATTTTCAATACTTCATCCGAAGTCCCTGGCGGGTACTTGACACAGGCAAAAAAAAAACTTCCAAAAAAAACAAAACCACACACAAAAAAAAAAAAAAAAAAAACGGCAACACAGCGTTTCCCGATATGGTTATGGAAACGTCGGTCTGCTTGACGACGCTCTCACACTAATGCACCGCCAAAACACAAAACCTTCACTGAAGCGCTTGATACGAAATAGGAGAGGAACGTTGTGACACGTCGAAGAACGCGGTTCCCTCCCTACCGGGCACCAACCACACCCGCGAGTCACACGCTGATGGAATACTGCGGTGGGCCCTCAAGACGCTTGCCACCCTGAAGAGACAGTTGAAGTCAGAGGAACTGCCACACCCTCGGACTGTGAAAGAGAGATGACGTCCCGACCGGAACGCATCCTGCCGGCTCCGGGTGCGTCTCCACTCCGGCAGAGAAGTGGCAGGGATGACAGTGGGGATGGCGGTGCCAACTCCCACCACCTGAGAGGCCGACCCTCACGGATTTGCCTTGTGGGGGAAAGGACAAAAAACTGCCGGAACCCTGTGAAAAAGGAAATGTCAAAACTCCACAGAAAAATCCAGAAAAATTTAAAATTTTTTTGCTTCACTAAAGAAAAGGGTTTCTAAGGTTTACATGTCACAAACCCAAAGTGCAAACAGCAAATTTGGAAATTTTTCAATCATGACTTTACAACCAGCCACCCTTGACATCAAAAATTCTCTCACACCAGAAATTTTTTCCCTTACACTTTTAAAAACCCCAATTTCATTGACTCCCATTTCCCATCAACACCCACGAAATAATTAAAACCGTTTTTAAAAAAATGATTTTCCCCCTTTTTTCCCTGGTTACATACCCCCCGACTTCTTTTTCCCATCTGGGTTTCAAAGGGCCCAATGATTAATAGGTTTTAAAATAAATCATTTTCACTTCAACAAAAAAACAAACAACCGTCCTTTAAAGTAAACCCAAAGTATCGGCCCCAAAATTTCGGGAAACAATTTATTTTAGAAACATGTTTTGATGGGAATAAAACCCACATTTCAAGCAAAACCCAAAATAATAGTTAAACCCCTTTTTTCCAAAATTTTCCCAAGCGGGCACAATCAAAACCCTACAAAGGGCCATGGGAAAAAATTACAAGCGCGGGGGCAATCCCCAATTCCCATAATTCTCGAAAAGGGAAATTTCCAAAAACCGGGCTATACTTTGTCTACTAAACCCCACAATGCTGGGAAAAAAATTTTGAATACTGACGCCCCCCGTCGATTTAAAACAACCACAAACTTTCATTATACCATAAAAAGAAAGGCTTCTAGGCAAAATTCCCCAAAATATCTATCCCTTTTATATTATATTGCTATTTTTTTTCCTTTTTTAAAATTCGTAGAAACCCTTTTCCCAAGTAATCTAATAATACTACACCGTATTTAACACAATCATAAATTTTCCCTGAAAAATTTTTAAATAATTTTTTAAAAAAAGAAAACAATTCTTATATAAATTTGACCCTTTTAATTTTTCCCTTTTTCCCCCCATCCACCCGGTTTATTTCCCGAGCGCAAAAAAAAAAAGTAAAACTTTTTAAAACCCCTGTCTATCCAAAGGTCCCCACCCCCCGTCCCCTACCCAAAAAACCCCACACACCCCAGACACCCCAACAGCTCCCCTCCGCCCTTTCCTCCCACCGCGTGACAGTCCTCTTAATATTAAAAGTTCCCTTTCCCCCGATACCAATTTAACACTCTCAAAAAAAAACCAATCTTTATCAAAACTTGAAACCAGTATTTGTACACCAGCGACCACTACCCCCTACAACATATTGTCTTAGAAAAAAAACCGGGTGTAACACATCCCCTATCGAATCATGTAAACCCGGGAATTAAAAATTACTTTATTCCAAAATGTTTGGTTTTTTTCCCCCGACCTTAAAATTCAGGGTTTTTATCTCTTCTCTTCCCCCCTTCCGCACCAATTTTTAAAAAACCCCCCCCTCTTTGGCCAAATTTACATAAAAAAAAATCTTTGCGGGAAAAAAAATCAAATTAAAAGAAATCCTTTCCCCTTCCGGGAACGAAACACAAAAGTTGATGAAAACCCCGATAAAACAAAAAACAACCAAACTACACAGCCCCCCCAACTTTTCCCTTTTCTTTAAAAAACGCACCCCTTGGACAACCCAAAAAGGGAAAGGGCACACAAAAAAGGAAAGACACCCCCAGGGCGCCGGGCCCCTGCCGACAGCCAACGCCCTGGCACGTGCAGAACCCGTCGCTGAACACCAAAACACCGACAGTCAAGAACCCCGGGCACCTTGGGGAAAAACACCCTCGTCGCGGGGGCAAATGCCAGACAGCCAACGCCCCGGTAGTTTCAGAACCCTTTCCGAAAAACCGAAACACCCACCGTCTTCTCTGGTACCCCAAACCCTTCAAAAGTCGGGCGAGGGAATACCAAAACTCCGGCCCCCCAAAGGCAGAAAAAAAACATGAGCCCCGAGGCCAACCCCAAACCCTTTGCGGGTAACCCCCCCGTTTTGTACAACTTGCAGATACACCCCGACACTCCGAGTTCACCTCGGGGGAAAATCACAAGACACATCACATTCACGGGAAAATTTCCCCTACACATTTGAAGAACTCCCCTTTTCCCGGGGGGCGGGGTTTGTTTACACCGTAAACCTCCCATTTTTGGGCGAGCTTGAAACCCCCCTCCCCCCTCCCAAAAGTTAACAGAAACAAAAACCGGCAGGATTTTACGCACTTTCCCGGTTTCCCGCCAACCCCCACTGGCCCGGGGCCCCAAATCCACAATTGTCACTGAGGCACCTGTGTCAGTTTTGTGCGTGACAATTATGGGCATCATGTGCGGGTTGGGAAAAAATGAAAAGCTTAGCGCAGAATGTTAGGAGAGAGACAGAAATAAAAAAGGGGAGGGGGAGAAAAGGAGGGAAAGACAGACAGGGCCCGGCAGACAGACAGACCACAGGGAGACAGATGGCAACAGGGAGACAGACGGGATAAACAGCCAGATCGTTTATTTTTCAAAAGCTTTTTAATAAGGTGAATTTGCCGGTTTAAAAAAACGTCAAAGTTTAATCTATACATAATCTTAAAAGAGAAATAACTTACATGAAATCAACTGTAAAAACTAAAAAACCCTGACAAAACGTCTCTAATTTCAAAGGGTTTGTCCCGGGAAAAGTTTTCCTTTATTTTTTTAGCTTCAGTTTCTTGGCCGAAAAACATCCGCATACGCGAGTGGGAAAATACAAGAAATTCCCAAATATTGTTTTGGAAAAAAGATTCTCTATTGAATTTTAAAAACGATTAAAATTTTAAAGTCATTGTTATAAAATTTCCCCCTCCCTTCCCCCAGCCCTGATATGGGCCCTTTGCGGTCGGCTGGGCTAAAAAGCCAACCCCTTTCCTTACCTCCTCCTTTCCTGTGGAAAAAAAATGAGTTTAAAACGGAAATTTTAAAACCCGCGTTTCGGGCTTTAAACTGAAACTCTGGAGTACAACCCAAGCTACCCCGCGTCTTTTTCTAAAACCTTTGGGTCATCGGACCCCTTTCCTTGCCAGCTGAAAATCCCCATGATAATCCCCTTCCCTTTTTGTTTCAATCTGCCTGGATGTATCTTTAAAAGCAGTGAAAAGGGGAGGGGGGGGGGGGGGGGGGGAGAGGGGGGGAGGATCAACTTTCAGGGCACAAAAAAATTTTTTAGATCATCTTACCCTGTGTGCCAAAAAAAAAAATCAATTGCCCCGAAACAAGGCCTTAAAGCAAATTTAAAGTTTGGGTCCAAACAGTGTTGCAACTGTAACTGTCGCCATTTTTTAAAAAAAATTTTCAGAAAACAAAAAAATTAAAGGGTTAAAATTGGTTTTTGTGGCACATGGATTTAAAGGGCTTTCAAAATAACTTTTTTTGGGGGGGGGGGGGGGGGGGGGATTTTTTAAAAGCAAATTTTCTATCCTTTTAAACCCGGAATGGGGTCTCCTTTCCCCTTGCGCTTTTAAAAGCTTTGGGAAACACATTTTCTTTCCCTCTTCAAGGCTGAAAACAGAACCTGACGCCGTCTCTCGCTTTGGGGGGCCCTGCTTTTCTTTTGGGGGTTCTTACATCGGCCCTAATGAAGTCATTTAGGGGACGCTCCAACATCATAGATAGTTTCCAAAAAAACCAAAAGCACGAAGGGGCGAGCAAACGAGAAAAAAACAGTAAACGGGGGAAAGCAAAGAAGAGAGAGAGAGGGGAAAAAGGGAGAGAGAAGGGGGAGAGAGAGAGGAGGGGGAGAGGGGGAGAGAAAAAGGAAAAGGGAAAAAAATGCCAGGGGTGTAAACCCCGGGGGCTTTATATTTGCCATTCTGGGCCCCCGGGGTTTTTGGGTTTTCAAAGGGGTGGATATTTTTGTGGGGGGTGTGTGTGTGGTGTGTGTGTGTGGGGTTTTTTTTGTCCCTTTAATTTTTAAATCTATCCACCTAGGGTTTTAGACGGGGGGAGGGAGGGGAAACGGGAGGAAGAGGAGGGGATGGGGACCGTATTGTGTGTTTATGTCTCTTTGATAAGGGGAGAGAAAAAAAAGTCAGAAAAATGAGCATTAACAAAAATTACAAGCATTAACAAAATCACAATCAACTAGTCTATAACAAATGTCCTACAGGACTATGAAGTAAACATTTCGCAATATTAAACAAGCTAGTAGCATTTTCGAAAACGCCTTCAATACAATTTTCAGAAATCACTGGTAAGATAGGTCTTAACCTCTGACATTCAAAAATGATGTGCTTGCTAGAAATTTGTTCACCACATAAACTTCTAACATTTTTGCTGTATTTTGTAATGAACGCATTAAGTTTCATCCTGTAAGATAGCGAACTAATCTGTCTGAATTTGATTACGCCAGTATGATTCAAGTATGATTTGTTATCCAAACCACGAGAATCAGTATACTTTTCTTGGACAGTCTATCTTTTCTCAGGGTATAGCCTTTAATTCTACTCCAAACTGCTTGTTCCAACAAGTGATAACCCTCCTGAATGGATAAGGGAACATGAATTTCAGTCGATTCTGTGCCTTGCCTTGCGCCCTTTTTCGCTACTTTGTCAGCCCACTCATTTGAAGAGAATCCAAGATGTGAAGGAACCCAGCAGAAGGAAACGTTGGTCCTTTTAAAGTTAAGACATGAATTAACTGACTGATTTTAAGATAATTTTGGTCTTTTTCTTGTAATCTGATGACCTTAAAGCATAGAGAACCGATTGAGAATCTACACAAAATAAGATTTGAAATAACTGTAATGGAAAACAACTATGTAATTGAGAGCCATAAGAATAGCAATAACTTCAGCAGTAAAGATGGATCGATTTTTGCCAATGTAGTATGACTTTTCCTTTTTTAACGCTGGTATTACAAAAGCTGAACCTGCCCGGTGATCTTCTAGGAGTGAACCATCTGTATATATCTTTAAATGATTTGGATAAGTGTTCTGTATATGTAATTGGACTTCAGTTTTCATAATGTTTGGATTCTCATTTTTCTTCATGTCAGTATAATTAATATCAAACTGCGCTTTATTCATCTCCCAAGCAGGACAAGGGGAGGCCGCTTGATTTGTGTCGATATTACTTGGATTTATATCAGACCTTTTGAGTAGATCTGATACGTAAGTGGCAATTGGTTTCAATGATGATATCTGCTTAGCTCGTTTAGGAAAAGAATTTTCAGATGTAATTTTCAGTTCCTCAGATGCAAAGTTGTTACTTGTCGAACTTCTAAGAACGTATTTAGCGCATGCAAGACTTCGGTGCTCGTCCAAAGGCAGTTCTCCAATTTCTTTATAAGTTCCAAGCGTTGATGCGTGAAAAGGCACACCAAGAGCAAGCCTATAACCCTTGCAATCTATGCTTTGAAGTTCC
Organism: Conus ventricosus; assembly: GCA_018398815.1. Classification (NCBI taxonomy): domain Eukaryota; kingdom Metazoa; phylum Mollusca; class Gastropoda; order Neogastropoda; family Conidae; genus Conus; species Conus ventricosus. The sequence goes on from CM031608.1 coordinate 55,506,934, forward strand.
TTAAGTAAATAATTGGGGGCACTAAAAAATAACTCTTGTCCATAGGACAATTTTGATCTAATCAGCGACGTAGAGAGATGTTTCAAAACTTTGCAATCTTGTCCCCAGGCTTGTTTGCTTATAATCTTTAATAGATTTAAACATTTCCTTGCCTTAGTAACGATGTAGTGTGTGTTTGTGTGTGTGTGTGTGTGTGTGTGTGTGTGTGTGTTGTGTGTGTGTGTGTGTTGTGTGTGTGTGTGTGTGTGTGTGTGTACGTGCAAGTGTGTAAGTGGTGTGTGTGTGTGGTGTGGTGTGTGTGTACGTGCAAGTGTGTAAGTGTGTGTGTGTGTGTGCGTGTGTGTGTGTGTGTACGTGCAAGTGTGTAAGTGTGTGTGTGTGTGTGTGTGTGTGTGTGTGGTGTGTGTACGTGCTAGTGTAAGTGTGAGTGTAGATGCGTGTGCTAGTGTGTTTGTCTTGTGTTGGCTACTCCTAACGGTTTTCTCTGTTCGCGTTAAAACATGCCTCATTACATCAAAGACACTGCTAGATATACAGTGTGTTGCGGTGACACCTGTCGATGTCATAATCAAATCAACGGTAGTGCCTCGTTGAATCAAGTCAAAGTAGATAGCTGGTGCCCTCGTTGAGTTCAAGTCAAAGTGGATGGCATGGTGCCCTCGTTGAGTTCAAGTCAAAGTGGACGGCATGGTGCCCTCGTTGAGTTCAAGTCAAAGTGGACGGCATGGTGCCCTCGTTGAGTTCAAGTCAAAGTGGACGGCATGGTGCCCTCGTTGAGTTCAAGTCAAAGTGGACGGCATGGTGCCCTCGTTGAGTTCAAGTCAAAGTGGACGGCATGGTGCCCTCGTTGAGTTCAAGTCAAAGTGAATTTCAGCAATGTAGTGTATCCTCTGTGGGTAGCCTCATAACAAGTCATATTGACCACTTTCTGTAAACTGCCGATATTGACCACTTTCTGTAAACGCGGCCGAAGTTTGACCACTTTCTGTAAACGGCCGATATTGACCACTTTCTGTAAACTGCCGATATTGACCACTTTCTGTAAACGGCCGATATTGACCACTTTCTGCAAACGGCCGATATTGACCACTTTCTGTAAACGGCCGATATTGACCACTTTCTGTAAACTGCCGATATTGACCACTTTCTGTAAACGGCCGATATTGACCACTTTCTGTAAACTGCCGATATTGACCACTTTCTGTAACCTGCCGGCTTCCATGAGACCAATTAGGAGTGGCTGTCTTTGGGAGCCGTAATGAACAGAGCAGGAGTAACGTCGCTGGGACCGGATGGCATAGCAGATAACACAGTGAAAATCAGTCAGTGTATCGTTCAACACCTACACATTTTTTGTATATATAATATGCCACTTCAGAGGTAAATATCTTTGTTACTGAGAAGACGAAGAACGGTTTGCTTAGTTCACCATTCTGTTACGGGCTCAAATGGGAAGACTGGGATCACACAGTTGAGATTCACCCATTCACTACTGGGATGCATTTACGAGCGTGTACCTCAAACTCCCTGGCCAACGCTGAAGGTTGCAACACTGAATCTCTTGGGCCTAGTTCATGCTGGGATGTATTATGGAAGGATGCGTGGACTACAGCCCTGTCATACACTGTCACACTAGAAAGGAATTCCATAGCACTGTCTTAATCATTCGTATCCTTTAAAACAAACAAAAATGCATCTAATGGCTTGCTCTTGTGCTGACTTCGGTTCCATTGTCCTTATCAAGGCATTGTGAGTTTGTGTCGAAGCATCATTTTCGGCAAGTTGGTAAGGATGTGGTGGTACCCCCCAGAGGAGGACGCTCACTGACGCCGTCTGCAGGGAGCTTAAGAGGTGGTGTCCTGCGTATGTTGGATCAGAACAGGCACCACTGAACGTCCTCCAACCGAGTCAGCAGCGGGTACAGTGTCAACTCTGACGGGTTGCCTTCCGACTGACTTATATTGATTGCTTCCACAGCACACAGGACACACCTGGACACACCTGTGATTAATATGGTCGTGAATGAGAGGGGTGAGAGTAATGCTTCCAAAAAGTAGCAAAACATGAAACTTGAATAATAAAATCCTCTCTCAGCGCACATCTCTGTATGTTAAAAGACTCGGAGGGCAAAGCCGATATACATAATGGCATGCTTTGAATCACCAGCTGCAAGTGACTGGAGCGCTAGTGATGGTCTACAACCAAAGATCACGTGCTAGGTCTCCGAGCATTCATTGCATGAAATGTTTACACGCGTAAGCAGCACATCTCGTTAAGACATTTATATCTTTTTTTTCTCTCAAGCGAAAATGTTCAAAGCAAATATTTGTTGTATTCTGAATTGTTGATGCTACATGAAACAACTGTCACTTCCTTTCATAGCATACTGAGTATCAGCCGGGCCCGGGAAGTAGAGTAGTTCTAGTCAGAGCTCTGGGATATAACTCCTGAAGATGTTTTCATTAAAAGTAGATACTGCCTCAGCCATCTTAAATATAATCTTGCTGAACAATTCCAGGCAGCCACAGGAAAAAAATTCATCCACCTCTACTGCTGGGAAGAAGACGTTGTAGCTCTCACAAACAAATCCAAACGAGTGACGAGAGACAGCAGCAGAGGTGTTTGGAATAAGCCCATTTAAATCGAAGCCATCGGTCACAAGCAATGACTTGGAGGTGAGTGACACTGGAAGGCGCTTAAAACCCGTGCTATTATTACTCTTTTACATTGGGTATTTATATAGCGCCTATCCTCGGTCACAGACCAAGCTCTAAGCGCTTTACAATAAACACACTACCTCACTCACTCAACGGGCTGCCTACCCAGGTAGAGCCGGCCGAAGAGCAGCCTACTGGCGCTCATTCAGTCGTTTCCCGTACCATTCAAATATCAGTCACTCATTTTCATTTATCTTATTTATTCATCCAGCTTCTCACATAGGGTGCATGCGATGTTTATACGTGTCCTCCATTTCCACCGGTACACGATGGCACACGATAACGGTCCGTGACAATTTTTGTGGCTTGGTAAGAAATACTACGCAGCTATCTTCAGTCTACATCAATTTTGCCAGGGCAGCGGGGAACCCCCTGCTCTTTTTGATTTTCAACTGCCGTGGTTCTTTAACGTGTGCAGGGGGCCAGGAAGGCACACGGGTCTGACTCGCTTATAGTCCCCATCCGATGGACTTGACGTTCAGTTCGATTTGTCATTCAAACTGGGAAAGAAAGGGCGAGAAAGGCAGGGCTCGAACCCACGCACTTCTCACACGTTGGATTGGCAGGCGAACGTCTTAACCACTCTGCCACCTTTCTTCTAGAGGACTGAAGGGGAGAAACAGGGCATTACAAACAAGAGAACCAGTCAATAAATGAAGAATGCCAAGGAAATCCCATCAAACAAGAATCAGAAAACATTAAGATTCAAAGAGGACGGTTTAAGACTGTAAAGACATGTCCAAACAGAAGAAAAGTAAAGTTAACATCATGAAAATGTAGACTTGAACGTTCCTCTGAACTCTGCTACAGAGCTAAGGAGACCCAAGTCTGCTGACAGTTCAGGATTCATTAAGTGAGAATGACTTTCAAACACTCTGTAGAGAAGTCGTGTGAGCGGTGAACTGTGGGAAGGCCGCAGGCATCGACAACATCACCGCAAGTCTCTTGAAACATGGCGGAGAGGCAGTGACTGATGTCCTTTCCACCACCTGCAACACAGTCTGGCCCACTGGCGAGCGGCCCACGCCATGGACTCAATCGGTAATTGTCATCCTTCCCAAGAAAGGAAATCTCCAGTACTGCCAGAACTACCACATCGTGTCTGATCAGCCACACCGGCAAAGATATGCCCAAAACCATTCTGAATAGAACCAGATACCAGTATGGAGAACGCTTCGCGAAACATGTCCGACACCAGAATTACTTCTATCACATCGTCGTAGACTTCAAGAAGGCGTTTGAATAAGTCTGGCAGAATGCACTAATGGCCACAACTCATGAATGAATTTAACATCGGGTAAAAACTGATCGACACCATCCTGCAACTGTACTCCAAACTAATCAGTACGGTGCTCACATAGGGTACTATTGGAGAGTGATTCCATAATTCAGCTGAAATTCCTCAAGGCTGCTTTCTATCTCTCGCACGAGATTCTTGTGTGATTTGTTACATGAGGCTAAAGTCACCATAAAATGCTGGCAAATCACTTATAAGATCCATAGTTATTATTGTCAGAAGTGCATCTTAAAGCTGTATTTACACATACGCACCATTCCATTTCTGTGACACGCACGCACGCTCATACAGACACATTTGCAGGTGGCCAGCTTTGTCATCCAAGGCCTGTTCAATTCCACCATTTACCATTTTCTAAGTTGTCTCTGACCAGATATGGCCAGTCCTTGATTATAAACTAGTTTTGGACTACTGCTTTTTTCCCCTAATGAACCTCCTTGAATGAGTGAAAACAGGTTTGTTTGGCTGCAGCTTGGTGGCTTCACTCAAATGAAATTTTTCATTTCGCAGTAAAAATCAACATTGCTGTCTGAAGTCTTGAAAAATACCTCTCGGGCACAATTACCAAATACGCATTAGGGCCACAGAGCGCTGATGCCCCTTGTTCTCACCTCCACCATGAAGCTAATGCGTTCATTCACGTCCATGTGTCTGTCAGCAAAACAACACTCAAAACCTTCTGAGCCGATTTCCGCCGCATCTGGAACTAATGGGCTGTGGCTCAAGGACGAATTCTGAATACATAGTGGGTCAGAATCCGTTCAGCTTGATTTGAATTTGATTTTTTTTTTAAAAAGAAAGAAAAAGAAGAAGAGTTGATCGTGCAACGACTACTGAACTGAGCAGAAACAAAACTTTGTGGAAAGATGGAACCTGAGCATGAATCTGTCGAATTTTGGTGTGACTCCACATCAAACGACACGTCCACGATCGATGCAGCCAGATTTGTGCCACTTTTCCACTGATCATGAACACTTCGAGGTTGTCATAAATTGATAACCACCTACAAAGAAACAGATTTCCGTGGAATATTGAAACGATCGAGTGACACTCATTTTTCCGCGTTCAAGCAACAAAAAGCTTATAAAGAAAAAACAAGATGCAAAGCATATAAACGTACTCCCAGTTTATCCTGATACGCGTGTGATATTCCATAAAGAGGAAAAACCGTCTTGGACTGGTGTAACCGTTAGTAATGACTATCCTGGTAAACATCGGCCATCGTCTGTGACCTATAATGAACATACTTACAAATTTTCAGAAAGATCGGCCAAGAACTTTCTGAGATTTTCCATAAAGAAGAAAACCATTATGGGCCGCTAGTAATGGCTATAACGGTAAACTTAAACATCGGGCATCATTCGTGACCCATAATGAACATACCTACAAATTTTCGGAAAGATCGGCCAAGTGCTTTCTGAGATATTCTATTAAAAAAAAAGAAAAAAAGGTTACAGGCCGTTACAGCCGTTACTAACGGCTATAATGGTAAACTAAAACATCGGGCATTATTCGTGACCCATAATGAACATACCTACAAATTTTCAGAAAGATCGGCCAAGTGCTTTCTGAGATATTCCATAAAGAAGAAAGACCGTTACAGGCCGTTACAGCCGTTAGTAACGGCTATAACGGTAAACTAAATATCAGGCATTATTCGTGACCCATAATGAACATGCCTACAAATTTTCAGAAAGATCGGCCGAGTACTTTCTGAGATATTCTATAAAGAAGAAAACCCGTTACAGCCGTTAGTAACGGCTGTAACGGTAAACACAAACATCGGGCATCTTCCGTGACCCATAATGAACACACTGCTAATTTTTACAAAGATCGGCCAAGCACTTTCTGAGATATTCCATAAAGAAGAAAACCGTTACAGGCCGTTACAGCCGTTAGTAACGGCTGTAACGGTAAACTAAAACTTGGGGCATCATCCCGACCCATAACGAACATACCTACAAACTTTCAGAAAGATCGGCCAAGTACTTTTTGAGATATTCCATAAAGAAGAAAAACCGTTACAGGCTGTTACAGCCGTTAGTAACGGCTGTAACGAGGTAAACCAAAACATCGGGCATCATCCGAGACCCATAATGAACATACCTGCTAATTTTCACAAAGATCAGCCAAGTACTTTCTGAGATATTCCATGGAGAAGAAAAAGCGTTAAGAGGCCGTTACAGCCGTTAGTAATGGCTGTAACGGTAAACTAAAACATCGGACATCATTCGTGACCCATAATGAACATATTTACAAATTTGCAGAAAGATCGGCCAAGTGCTTTCTGAGATATTCTATAAAGAGAAAAACCGTTACAGGCCGTTACAGCCGTTGGTAACGGCTGTAACGGTAAACTAAAACATCACGCATTATTCGTGAGCCATAATGAACATACTTACAAATTTTCAGAAAGATCGGCCGAGTACTTTTTGAGATATTCTATAAAGAAGAAAAACCGTTACAGGCTGTCACAGCCGTTAGTAACGGCTGTAAACGGGCAAACTAAAACATCGGGCATCATCCGTGACCCATAATGAACATATCTGCTAATTTTCACAAAGATCGGCCAAGTACTTTCTGAGATATTCTATAAAGAAGAAAAAACCGTTACAGGCCGTTACAGCCGTTAGTAACGGCTGTAACAGTAAACTAAAACATCGGGCATCATCCTTGATCCATAATGAACATACCTACAAATTTTCAGAAAGATCGACCCAGTAGTTTTGTCTGGAGCGAGTGGAACACATTTTTGACCACGGACACACAGACACACAGACACACACACACACACACACACACACACAGACAGCATTTCTTCGTTCCCATTCTAAAGTACTCCCTGTTCTATAAGAACTGGGAGTACAAAAAGGAAGAAAGAAAGAAAGAAATACAAGGTCCACACGAGAAGTAACCATCTATCCGTGTTAATTATTACTAACCCTGACCGCATTTACCCAGCCGCTTATGAATCGAATCAAAGAGTAGATCCAGCATCTGTTTAACATTGAAGTCTGAACTCTCTAATGAACTTCTACTTTGTTGCTGTTTCTCTCTCTTCATTTTTGTACTCCCAGTTCTTAAAGAACAGGGAGTACTTTAGAATGGGAACGAAGAAATGCTGTGTGTGTGTGTGTGTGTGTGTGTGTGTGTGTGTGTGTGTGTGTGTGTGTGTGTGTCTGTGTCTGTGTGTGTGTGTGTCCGTGGTCAAAATGTGTTCCACTCGCTCCAGACAAAACTACTGGGCCGATCTTTCTGAAAATTTGTAGGTATGTTCACTATGGGTCAAGGATGATGCCTGATGTTTTAGTTTACCGTTACAGCCGTCACTAACGGCTGTAACGGCCTGTAACGCTTTTTCTTCTCCATGGAATATCTCAGAAAGTACCTGGCTGATCTTTGTGAAAATTAGCAGGTATGTTCATTATGGGTCACGGATGATGCCCGATGTTTTAGTTTACCCCGTTACAGCCGTTACTAACGGCTGTAACAGCCTGTAACGGTTTTTCTTCTTTATAGAATATCTCAAAAAGTACTTGGCCGATTTATAAGCGGTTTGAATGATCTTGTGACTAATCGTAGCCTCTGTCCATATGTAAGTGATGTAATGCTGAAAATGGATTAAACAACCGTTAAAAACCGTTATTCTGCCGTTATTTCTTATATACAGGTGGATTTTAATGAAATTTGGTATATAGGAAGGTTATCACACACAAATGGCATTTCTATATAGTGTTTCAAAATTTGACCGTTAAAACCGTTATTCTTGATATATTGTCCTATTTGGATGAAATTTGATACGTACACAGGCTTTAGCCCAGTGAGGACTAAAATACCGGTTTCAAAAGTGTATATCGGTTATATAAGCGTTAAACCGTTATTTTGCCGTTATTTTTTTTTTTATATATTGGCGGGTTTTAATGAAATTTTGTATATAGAAAGGTCATCACACACAAATGGCACTTCCATGTAGTGTTTCAAAATCTGACCGTTAAAAACCGTTATTCTTGACATATTGTCCGATTTGGATGAAATTTGGTATGTACACAGTGAGGACTAAAATACCAGTTTCAAAAGGGTACATCGGTTAAATAACCGTTAAAAACGTTATTTTGTTGTTATTTTTTATATATGGAGGGGTTTAATGAAATTTTGTATGTAGAAAGGTCATCACACACAAATGGCACTTCTATGTAGTGTTTCAGAATCTGACCGTTAAAAACCGTTATTCTTGACATATTGTCCAATTTGGATGAAATTTGGTATGTACACAGGCTTTAGCCCAGTGAGGACTAAAATACCAGTTTCAAAAGGGTACATCGGTTAAATAACCGTTAAAACCGTTATTTTGCCTTTATTTCTTATCTCACAAAGCACTTGGCCGATTTATAAGCGGTTTGGAAAACTGGGAGATGACGCTCCTGCTTCCCCCCCCCCCCCCCCCCCCCCCCCTCCCCGCCATGTAAATGAATGCATGTGCGTGTGTATACACAGCAAACGGGCAGGGGTTACAGACAGGGGATTGCTTATAGGTGAATGTGTGGAGAGGATGGGAGGGAGGCGATGTTGGAAGAACTGCACTCGTGCGATCCAATTTGCATGTTGTCCGACGTTGCAGATGTGCGAGTCAGGGAGTGTCTTCCACCAATATTGTCAAGCGCTTTGAGGTGTCCGATATAAAAACTTTCAATTGTTACTTGTTATTGAACCACCTCATGCGTTTTTCCCAATTATGTAACAGTAACTGTGATGAATTTGCTCGAGAAAAAGCCATTAATTGTAACAAATCAGCTTTTTTCTGTTTTTGCCAGCTATGGTATTTTTACGATTTACAGACATCATGTTTGCACATGTGAATCTGTGTGATTTTAAAATGACTCTCGGTTCTCTGTCTGTCTCTCTTTGTTTTAAATGTTTAATATTGGCATTGTCCTGAAAGTCCTCTGTGGTCTGGCGTAGCACGAAGATATAGGGATAAAGAGACCATTGCACACGCAACACTGTAATAAGACACAGTGAAGGTCAGGGTCATGAAAACATGCTTGACAGTCAGAAGCCAAATGTTTGATTTAAAATGGAATTGTGTGAAGAGGAGCCGAGACTTAAAATCACACCCGTTGGAAGTGCCAGGGACTCTTCCAAAATAAACTGTATCCCAGCTCCTGGAAAATCTGTCAGAAATTTCCTCTTTTCTGTCACTCTAGTGACTTGCTTTTTGTACTCCCAGTTCTTAAAGAACAGGGAGTACTTTAGAATGGGAACGAAGAAATGCTGTCTGTATGTGTGTGTGTGTGTGTGTGTGTGTTGTGTGTGTGTGTGTGTGTGTGTGTGTGTGGTCTGTCTGTGTGTCCGTGGTCAAAATGTGTTCCACTCGCTCCAGACAAAACTACTGGGTCAATCTTTCTGAAAATTTGCAGGTATGTTCATTATGGGTCAAGGATGATGCCCGACGTTTTAGTTTACCGTTACAGCCGTTACTAACGGCTGTAACGGCCTGTAACGGTTTTTCTTCTTTATGGAATATCTCACAAAGTACTTGGCCGACCTTTATGAAAATTAGCAGGTATGTTCATTATGGGTCAGGATGATGCCTGATGTTTCAGTTTGCCCCGTTATAGCCGTTACTAACGGTTGTAACGGCCTGTAACGGTTTTTCTTCTTTATGGAATATCTCAGAAAGTACTTGGCCAATTTATAAGCGGTTTGGGTGATCTTGTGACAAATCGGATCCTCTGTCCATATGTAAGTGATGTAATGCTGGAAATGGATTAAACAACCGTTAAAAACCGTTATTCTGCGTTATTTCTTATATATAGGTGGATTTTAATGAAATTTGGTATATAGAAAGGTTATCACACACAAATGGCACTTCTATATAGTGTTTTAAAATTTGACCGTTAAAAACCGTTATTCTTGACATATTGTCCGATTTGGATTAAATTTGATATGTACACAGGCTTTAGCCCAGTGAGGACTAAAATACCAATTTCAAAAGTGCATATCGGTTATATAACCGTTAAACCGTTATTTTGCCGTTATTTTTTATATATTGGTGGGTTTTCATGAAATTTTGTATATAGAAAGGTTATCACACACAAATGGCACTTCCATGTAGCGTTTCAAAATCTGGCCGTTAAAAACCGTTATTCTTGACATATTGTCCGATTTGGATGAAATTTGGTATGTACACAGGCTTTATCCCAGTGAGGACTAAAATACCGGTTTCAAAAGTGTATATCGGTTATATAACCGATAAACCGTTATTTTGCCGTTATTTTTTTATATATTGGTGGATTTTAATGCAATTTTGTATATAGAAAGGTCATTATACACAAATGGCACTTCCATGCAGTGTTTCAAAATCTGACCGTTAAAAAACCGTTATTCTTGACATATTGTCCGATTTGGATGAAATTTGGTATGTACACAGGCTTTAGCCCAGTGAGGACTAAAATACCAGTTTCAAAAGTGTACATCGATTAAATAACCGTTAAAACCGTTATTTTGCCTTTATTTCTTATCTCACAAAGCACTTGGCCGATTTATAAGCGGTTTGGAAAGCTGGGAGTACGTTTATATGCTTCGCATCTTTCTTTTTTTTAATCCATTTACTGTCATCCACCATCTTGCTGCCTTTGTGGCCCATTCACCGTCATTCTCAAAAGTTGTTGACAGCTTTTTCTCTAGCAATTTATGGCATACCGCGTGTCTGTTATCTGGCCACTAGACAGTTTGAACACACTGTGCAGAGCGCACACTGTTTGTCAATTCTGCCGAGTCTGTTTGTCCATATGAGCTTTAAATGTATTTCTAAGGCACTGTCGGGCTTTTCCTTAACTTCTTTTTGCTTTTTGTTTATCCTTAGGTTGAAAATCAGGCGGTATGGCTGGCTCCCTCAGCACAGAATGTCAGTAGTTTTGCATTATTTCATGACCTGTGAGCTTTGTGCCTAGGTTGTTTATTGGGCATTGTTATTTGTGGGATGGAATTTTCTTTTCTACCTGGAGCCAGCCCTAAAACAGCCCTGTGTGGGCTGGACTGAAATGAAACGAACTGAAACTGAAGCAGATGTTAACTGAAATATCAGAAGTCAGGTCATTTCGCAATGAACTGGAAAACTCCTTTTTGTGATCTTCGACTGTGCATGCATATTTGCTAACGAAGTCATGAATGCATGCTAATGAACATCGCCACAGCCGACTGTAGTTTTTACTTGTGTTAACTAATAAAACCAGTGAGACAGGCTATTGTAACTGCTGTCAAATCTGTTGGATCATTGCTAGAATATTGTGTGTTACAGTGAATGTGGACCGATACATAAACCATTCATTTTTCAGTAAACTGCAGTCAATTTCTTTAGAAGAATGAATTAGTGTGAGGAGAATATAAAAGTTGATTTGTTTAACCTGATATACGTATGTGACAGACTACATAACTTGCAAGTTATATACCACATCACATTGTTTTGCTTGGTGTTCGGCCATTACTAGGTAAGGAGAAAGCATTGTACTCATTGGCTAGTCGGTTTTGAGGAATATTTAACAACTTATCTGGGTCACAGAGAGGGTGGGTTTTTTCTGTGCCACCTCACTGGCACTGCAGTTATGTCACTCATTCTGGCCAAAGCCACAGCCCGGCCTAGCCTGCTGCAGCCCCAGCACCAACAATCCACAGGGAGCACTCAAGGTCAAGTTGTCAATGGGCAGTCCACTAGAGGGGACACTGCACAGCTGTTGTCATTTCAGTGGTGTTCAATGGTGCTGGGTCTCGGAGAGTCGGTATCTTTCATATTTTCATTCAAAATGTCTGAAGTCCCAACATAATTTTGAACACCTAAAACTTTTTTGCTTTGAGGGTTCCCCTCTTCCCCCTCCCCAAACTCCCCAAGATACTTGCTCTCCCCAACTTTTGATACAGACTATCAAAAAAGACAATGGTACGGACTAACAAAAATGACAATGATACTGACTAACAGAAAAAGACAAACAATGATATGGACTAACAAAAAAAAACAACGATATGGGCTAACAAAAAAAGACAAGCAATGATACAGGCTAACAAAAAAAGACAAGCAATGATACGGACTAACAAAAAAGACAATGATAAATGAGAAACGTTAATCCACTCCTCCTATCACACTGTGTTCTCAAGAGGACTTATGTCACTGTTAATTCCATGCATTCACAAGTTTTGCAAGCCATTTCTCTGGTATACACTGCACTTGTTGGCGCAGTGATTTGAACATGTCACAGCACCATTTCCTCCATCGAAGCCAGTTAAGAGTATTGGCTCAACCAGTCCTTCACTGCCCTCCCTAGGGTGTAATAAGTCGACATTTTGATTTAACGACATGGTCATTTGTCCATCTGTGACAACAATGATGGCCGTCACTGCCTCCTTGTGTTTTTCCTCGCCATCCTTCATCTGAGAGAATTGGGAAAAGACCGGTTTGGTCTGATCCCTTGCAGATCTTGAACCCACACCCCTGAGAGACGAGAGACCATAATGTGTTTTTCTTCCTGCTAGCATCCATATCTCTTTCTCACTTTGACTCATTATGGACCCCTGCCCCATGTCATGAAGCTGAGAGTCCTTCTGGAAACCCTTCAGGTCCACTGCCAAGACTCACATCTGGTCACTTCCCGAGGACCTCTTTCTCGATGGACACAAAGGACAGGTTGCCACAGCAGTTGTTCTGAGCATGCTTAGGCCAAATCAACGGTACAAAAATCAACATGCGCTTCCAACTCATTCAACTTACAACCAACTTTTTTTTCAAAAATTTATTTTTTTAAACTGTCAGTTTGTTCACTCAAACACACACACACACACGCTCACTCACACATACACGCAAACACAGGCGCGCACGTGCGCACACACACACACTCTCTCTCTCTCTTTCTCGCTCACACACACACACATTCTCATATCCAAATACACATAAACATTCATATATAACATGCTCATTCCCTTTTCAAAACAACTCTCCGTCTTCTTTAAGCACCTTTCTCCCTTTCCAATCACAGATGGCAGTTTGAACATCCTCATCATGGGATGTGATGTCCTCATCACATGCAAGCCCAAACTAGGAAACCAGCTGTGTCCGTCTTTCTATAACCCACTGATCATTACCATAGACTTTGTTGATTTGAAACGTGTGTGTGTGGTCTTGCACCTGTGTGAACACATAATGTGAACTAATGTCATGACTAACTAGTTGTTCTGGTGCTGCAGCATACTCAGGTGTCAGTCCTGAACCACCTTTGAGTGTTCCATCAGAGCATTTTCAAACAAACTGGGGTAAGCTTTAGATGTGCCCATCTCCACTCTCCACATATCCTGGTGCCCGTTGGGTATCAGAGCTTTCCATCTGCAATAGATGATGTCCAAATCTAGAACAAACTGACATTTTCCACACTTTTCCGGAATACACAGTAATCTTACAGACTTGATCCTTTGCAGATGTATATGTATGCATGTTTGCACATTCACATCATCACTATCACTGATGGGGAATCGCAGGCTGCCTCCTCGTAGACTGGGCACAAACCAAATGTTTTTTTCCATTCTGTGTCCAAAAAATGGCTTCTACACATTGTATTATTTCTTGAAGGGTCTGGGGGGCATTGATTTTTTTCTTTTTTTTTTCTTTCTTATTTTTGTGTTGAGGTGGCTAATGCTATACAGTTCCTTCATTGGTCTTACACACTGGGATTTGCTTGCTACATCTAGCTATTTGCCCAGTGCTTTTTCTCAACTCCAGATCAGTTTGGTCTCAACAACAGCTGGTTCTGGACTAAAACTTATATGCACAGTATCTGAGTTTCACCTTCCCTTCCGCTGTCAGATTTAACCATTTGTTTTTTCAGGTGTTTTTTGTGTGTGTGTGTGTTTTTTTTTCAGCAACAAGCAATCCACAGCCGTAACACCCAAACCGCCACCATTTTCCCAGTGTTCCATAACCAACATGGCTTTTCCTGAACAGTCAGCGTTACTGGGGTATTGTCATGCTTTGATAACGCAGCAAACACCAGAATGGATTACCCAATCTGAACATGATCCTGCACCTGTGTCTATTGACATACACAAACAAGGCAAGGTCAGACGCTCTCCAGTTTGCATTGTGGCGACTTGGAAGATATGAATAATCCACACTACCTTTCCTTCTTCTCTCCCTCTCCACCCGCCTCTCACCACCCACCAATACCCAGGCTTGAACTGACCATCCTCAGTGGGATGTCATAACTATCACATCCATCAATGCACTAAGCATGCACACATGTCAGAATGAGGCATCAGGGGAAAAATTTGTTACTGTTCCCAGGTCTGATACGTGAACACTTGGTCTACACCTCCCGTCATGACAGCTCCTTACTTTGTGCCTGCATCCTCCTGTCCACGCTATTTACCTCCCTTCCAAGATGTCTGTCCCCACATCCCTTTTAATTTAATTCCCTCAAGTGCCAGTCCTCATTTCCATTTAAGTTCAATCCCCTCAAGCATCAATTCCTTTGCTCACTTCATTATAATCCCTCAAGAACACTGTCCCCATTTTCACTTTATTAAAGTAATCCCTTAACAACACACCTATGATTATCCAGTTTACTATAATCCCTCAAAAACAATGTCCCCATAACCACTTTAATATAATAATCCATTAAGAATACTGTCCCCATGACCACTTAAGTATAATAATCCCTTTACAATACTGTCCCTATTTTCACTTTATCATATAGTCCTTAAGAATATAGTCCCTATATTCACTTCACTATAATAATCCCTTATGAATACTGTCCCCATATCCACTTTACTATAATAATCCCTTATGAATACTGTCCCCATATCCACTTTACTATAATAATCCCTTATGAATACTGTCCCCATATCCACTTTACTATAATAATCCCTTATGAATACTGTCCCCATATCCACTTTACGATGATCTCTCAAGAAGATCATCCCTACATCAACATTATCACAATCACTCGAGGAGATTGTCCCTAAAACCATTTTACAATAACTGAATAAGACTGTCCCTCTCTCCACTTTACTCAACAGTCCTTCTAGAAGACTATCCCTATATCCTTTCATTACAATCATTCATGAACCGTCTCAAAATCCAAAATCCATTTAAGATTCTTCCTATATCCATTTCATTATAATCCTCTTGAGAAGTCTGTCCCTATATCCCCTTTATCATAAACCCCTCAAGCATCTCTTCCAATATTCCCTTTATCATAACCCCTCAAGCATCTCTCCCAATATTCCCTTTATCATAACCCCTCATGCATCTCTCCCAATATTCCATTTATCATAATCCCCTCAAGCATCTCTCCCAATATTCCCTTTATCATAATCCCTCATGCATCTCTCCCAATATTCCCTTTATCATAACCCCTCATGCATCTCTCCCAATATTCCATTTATCATAAACCCCTCAAGCATCTCTCCAATATTCCCTTTATCATAATCCCTCAAGCATCTCTCCCAATATTCCCTTTATCATAACCCCTCATGCATCTCTCCCAATATTCCCTTTATCATAATCCCCTCAAACATCTCTCCCAATATTCCCTTTATCATAATCCCTCAAGCATCTCTCCCAATATTCCCTTTATCATAACCCCTCATGCATCTCTCCCAATATTCCCTTTATCATAACCCATCATGCATCTCTCCCAATATTCCCTTTATCATAATCCCTCAAGCATCTCTCCCAATATTCCCTTTATCATAATCCCTCAAGCATCTCTCCCAATATTCCCTTATCATAACCCCTCATGCATCTCTCCCAATATTCCCTTTATCATAATCCCCTCAAGCATCTCTCCCAATATTCCCTTTATCATAATCCTCAAGCATCTCTTCCCAATATTCCCTTTATCATAACCCCTCATGCATCTCTCCCAATATTCCCTTTATCATAACCCCTCAAGCATCTCTCCAATATTCCATTTATCATAACCCCTCATGCATCTCTCCCAATATTCCCTTTATCATAACCCCTCAAGCATCTCTCCCATTTTCAGCTTATAAATAATCCCCGCAAGTCTGTCCCTGTATACACTTCATGATAATCCCTTAAAAAGTCTTTCCCTATATCTATTTTACTGAAATCTCCTCAAGCATCTTTTCAAATATCCACTTCATAACATTTCATATATCTACTTCATAATATTCCACTCAAGTGTCTCTCCCTACATTCATTTCAGTATGATCCTCTCAATCATCATTCCTTACATTCACTTTTATCAAGCATACTTTCCTATGTCAGCTTTATTAAATTCTCTCCTAATATCTCTCCCTTTTGTCTACTTTATTCTACCACCTTAAGTACTGTCCCTGTACTCACTTTATTCTATCCCCTTAGACGGCTTTCTGTCTCTGGCCCTTTATCCACTTTATTATATTCCCTCATGTGGCTCTCTCTGTAGTTCCCTATTTCTGCTTTCTTACATCTTTTTGTGCATATGAAGTCTCTGTCTCCACTTGATTTATCTCCTCAAATGACTTCACACTTCTGTCCACATACAACTGATGACATTCCCTCAAGTGGCTTTGCATGTCCCTTTATATGCACTTTACTATATAACCATTCATGTGGCTTTGTACGTCTTTCCCTGTATCCACTTTATTTCCATTTTCTTCGGTCCCTTAGCAGAGCGAGCGTCACTGGCACCACCCTGTGCCAAGCTATCTCCGCTGTTTGCTGGAGTTCCATTCCTGCCACTTTCTGAGCGCGCCGAGTGCACAGTACTGTCTTTGCATGTCCTTCCACTGTCACTGGCATTTGGCAGGGAACTGGCCGAGCCTTCCAAGCGGTGGTAGCGTTCCTGAGTTTGGACAAGCCGTCGCATTCTAGCAGCAGATTGCACGTTGTCCAGGGAAATGCTGACGGTGGACGTGGAACCAAGGCCCGCTGTCGGGTGAGCTCGGAGTTCCACCGCCACCTGAAGATATAAAGAAGAGGAGCATGGGCGATTACACCATGACATAAATGTCGGGCCCAGTTCAAAGAACCTGTTCAGAACAGCTGGGAGAAAAAAGAATCCCAAGTCACTATGGGTTACAGTTGTGACTACATTAAAACATTTCCAACAGTGTGGTCTAGGAGGGGCCATGAAGCGAAAAATGTTGGATGTGGCAGTATCTCTAGCACACAAGAGTTTTAACTGTCTCTGCTCACACATTCCCAATCCTGAATGTTCTTCACACAAAAAATTTTGAGCATTCCGGATCGGGAATTCATAAAGTTTTGAATGAACCCAGTTCCATCATAATGATGTAATAAGCTATTAATAGCACTGTTGGCATGTTTCTCTGCAGAAAGAGGAAGATAGGCATGCAATTAACCCAAGACTCTGCATCTACAAACATATAAAAAACAGAAGAAAGACAAGGTAAGAAACCTTGCAACACTGCTTAATTTATGTAATTGCTTCAGAGAAATGGTTTGGATCAATGGAGCAAATGATGCAAACAATGAAGGTTTCAAATTCTTCAAATTTGACACAGCTGAAAAATAAACAGCACACTCAATTTTGCTCCTAAGTCTTCAAAACTTTCACATGTTTTGAACTAAGCTTTTATTTTCAGCTGTGTCAAATTCGAAAAATTTGTAGCTTCCATAGGTTGAAGTATATCAGTTTAAGTCTGTAAGGTTTGTTGTGCCAGCATTGCTCTGGCACAGGTCTGTGGCGCCATTCAGCAGTGCCTAAGCACTGACTGTGCACAGGGTTAAGTGACTCAAAGTAGCCACATTCTGCCTTTGGTGACGATGTGTACACATGACATCGGTGTGAGGGGTCTTTTTATTCTGTAAGTGTTACTATTTCCCCAAGCAAATGATCGCCTACTCCTCTACCATGTAACAGAGTAGAAATTCTGTTGTTTTGTTAGGTTAAGGTTTTCTATTCTTTTTTCATTTTTTCTTCTTTTTTGTTTCATGTATAAGTTCACAGATAAGATCCCAGTTAACAAAAACAGAGCTTAATCTAGGATTTTTCAAAAAGGGGGGCAGTCCCCCCTCATATCAGAAAAAGGGGGGCACTCACCTTACTTCCATTTGTATACATGCATGTCATTTATTCTTCCATTTGTCACATCCTTTCTTGAGTTTCATTAATTTTTTAATATCTGCATTTGGTTTTCTTTCATTTAGATCTGTTTCAATAACATGCTTAGAGCAAACACTTCTCATTTAATCTCATTTTCAACAGTATGATGATATAGTTACTTTTCATCACAATCACACTCTCCATGTTCTATGAAAACAAAAGAACTTATGAATGCACAGATGTACACACATTATGTGTATGTATGTGTTTCAGAAAATTGTGTGTGTGTGTGTGTGTGTGTGTGTGTGTGTGGTGTCGTGTGTGTGTGTGGTGGTGTGGTGTGTCGTGGTGCGCGGCGCGCGCATATATGTGTATGTGTGTGTGTGTTTAAAAGTGAACATATAATATAGTTAATGCAAAAACTTTTTTAAAATTAGTAATAAAGACTAGCATAGACCATCCATCCATCTCTCTGTGTCCCTGTGGTTCTTCCCTTTCTCTCCTCTCCTCTCTCAATCCCAGGCAGAGCACAAGACATAAAGCCTGTCACTTACTGGTTCCGCCCTTCCTGCATTGTCTTTGCCCAGTCCACTTCCTTCCTTCCACCCCATCTTGGCCAGCATACGATGTCCCTTGTTTTCTGATGACAAAGGTCTGCACACACACACTTCAAGGATTAACTGTGCTCCACCAACTCTTGAAGGTTTTTTGGTCACATAATAATGGTCTGTACACACACTTCAAGACTTACCTCTACTCCACAAACCCTCCAAAGCTCTTTGCTGTCACACAACAATGGTCTGTACACATTCAAGATTTACCTCTGCTCCACAAACCCTCCAAAGCTCTTTGCTGTCACACAACATGGTCTGTACACTTAGATTCTTGCTCACAACCAAAGTCTTGTTCACACATGATACACATACACTTCATAGCTTAACCTACACCAAAAACCCTTGAAGGTGCCTGATGTCCCACAATACTGGTCTGTACACACTCAAGTTCAAGGTCTAACTCTAACCACAAACTCGTGGAGGATCCCTTGTTCAGGTGTTGTCAGAATATTATGGTCTGGACACACACACACTTCAAGGCTTAACACTGCATCACGAAGCCTCCAAAAGTACTTGTTGTCAGACGATAATGGTCGACACACACAGAGTTAAAGGCTTACCTCTACACCCAAACCCCTCTGAAAGGCCTTCTTGTCAAACAATAATGGTCTGCACACACACACTCCAAGGCCTAAATCTACACTACTAACTTCATAGGATCTTGTGAAAGTCACAAGTCATTTTCACAGAAAAGAGATATTTTTATGTGTGATAATAGGCATTTTCTGGTCCTCTTTGTTACAGGAAAGCAGCTAGCTAAGTCATCACGAGAAAAAAAAAATCGTAAGAGTCGGGGAAAAGCGTTTTTATCGTATGTTAACTTCACATGATGTTTGGGTATTTTCACACAAGGACGCTATTTTCTTCAGGGAAGAAAATAAAAAACCTTGATAGGATCCGTTTAAAAAAACCCTCCTTTTTTTCATATTCCTTGGCCTTTTGAGACTCAACACTAGTGAGATTCATCTATTTGTGACCTGTCTCAGTCCCAACATTAGGTACACACATCCCATCTTTAGGGGTGATGTCTTAACATGAAACCAGTGTGCTTCTCCTTCTGTGATCAATCTTCCTACCACATAACGATCTTCTGCTAAGAATACATCAATACATAGACTTGGACTGAAAGTCACACCAAGGACTGCAGAGACGGGATGGGGGTAAGGAGGGGTGGGGGTGGGGATATGCACTGCTGTTGACTCTGAAAAGACACTCCTTTCTGACACAGCTGTCTCAAACAAGGACTGAATCTCAGCTCCTTGCATCAAGAGAACATAGCTTTATCCACTATGCCAACCACCACCCCTGTCCACAAGCTTAAAGACTGTCATGTACAACACAAGCTGCTGACACAATCTTAAATATGTGCATCACCTTCTAAGAGTCTGCCCACAAACTTAGAGGCTGTCTGGTACACAAGTTGCTAACACAATCTGTCTATATGTGTATCACCTTCAAAGGGTCTGTGTGCTGCACAATCTGTTTGTGTGTGTCACTTCATATGATCTCACTACAAACTTAAGGACTGAAAAGTACACAAGATGCCAACACAAACTGTTTATGTGTCTACCGATCTACCAGCAAACTTAAAAATTGCCAGAACTTCATGATCTAATTCACTGATACACATCTTACCAACTAATATCATCACAGATGAATGACTCACATTCATTTATCTGACAGCTCATCATGTTTGAAAAACTAAGTGTCACATACACACCCAATAAAATCCTTATGACATGTATGAGATTTTACACATACACACCCAATAAAATTCTCGTGACATGTATGAGATTTTACACATACACACCCTGTAAAAATCCTCATGACATGTATGAGATCTTACACATACACACCATATAAAAATCCTCATGACATGTTTGAGATTTTACACATACACACCCTATAAAAATCCTCATGACATGTATGAGATTTTACACATACACACCATATAAAAATCCTCATGACATGTATGAGATCTTACACATACACACCATATAAAAATCCTCATGACATGTATGAGATTTTACACATACACACCTATAAAAATCCTCAAGACATGTTTGAGATTTTACACATACACACCCTATAAAAATCCTCATGACATGTATGAGATTTTACACATACACATCCTATAAAAATCCTCAAGACATGTATGAGATTTTTTTACACATACACACCTATAAAAATCCTCAAGACATGTATGAGATCTTTCATAAAAACAAGTAAGACAGACCAAAAAATGTGTGCACAAACATGAAATGATCTGATCTCAGTGTTTGAACTTGTTCAGTTGGTTATCATTACACACACACGCACATGCGCACACACACACACACACACACACACACATATGTAAACACACACACATATGCATGGTTCCTCTTGTACACAGATTAACTTTCAAATATTTCAGGCAAACATGTTTACTGAAATATGCATCACACACTTGCATGCATAAGTAAACATACACTGACCGTCTATCCATATCCCCCTACCACCTCCACACACACACACACACATACAACACACATGCACAAGCTCAAACACACACGCACATACACACACAACACACATGCATACACACACAGAGAAAAACACACCCAAGCACGCACACACACACACACACACACACACACACACACACACACACATACACACAAATTCCCCTTTTCTTAACTATTATCACTTTGAGCAAAAACATCTGTAAGCACACGTACACATGGCTATTGTAACACAGTCTACGTTGACCAAAGATCAGTCCGTCAGTCAATGTTGACCAATGATCACTTTCTAAATAACGTTTTGTGTAGACACCAAATCAGTACTTCACTTTATCATCAACAATGTTAAGGGGGCCGGAACAGCTCAGCTGGTAGAGCGCCGAATCTTGGTATCTTGGGGTTGTGGGTTCAAATCTCCGCCGGGCCGTTTCGGTACAGAGGGATTTTTCCCTCTGAGTTAACATTGGTTCTGACTATATTTCCCAAACAGTCCTTAGAATGAGACCATAAACCGAGGTTCCGCATGTGAACACACACATAACATCTTGCACACATGTAAAATCCCATCACCAACTTTCGGAAGAGAAGGCCAGTTTGGCCATTGGTATGGATGACAACATTACACACAGCATGCACCGTGCGTAAGAAATGGAAAGAATGAAGGAAGTAAGGAAATTGAGTGAACGATACTGAATGATATGGACTGGATGACATGGGAAACAACTGAATGAAGCGCCAGCTGGCAGCTCTTCAGTCGGCACTGCCCAGGTAGGCAGCCCATTGTGTAAACGAGTGTGGATTGTAAAGGCTAAGAGCTTGGTCTCTAGCCACGAATAAGCGCTATATATTCATTATAATAATAATCATAATAATAATGAATGAAAAAAAATTTCTTTTTACTTTCAAAGTGAGGAGATTGCAAGCGGAAATTGAAAGAAACTTAAAAGAAAAATTACTAAGCCATCAAACGAAAGAAACAAATTACAAGACACACAATGTTCGAAATCATATACATTGTCTTATCATGAAGGGAGCAAGAGTAAATGTTTATCAAAGTCCTTCACATTATAGAATGCCCATGAACAAAACAGCTGACTGAAATGCTAAAATAGGTGCCCTGAAAACTTTTATACACACTAAAGATCCACTGTGGACTGTTCTGTCACCACATGAAATAGGGTTCCTATACACTTCTCATGTCAAAATTCTCCATCTTTCAAAGACATTTTCAAAGACCACTTGTTGCCTGTCAACATGATTGATGTTTTTGCAGCTACTTCTTACATGGAGAGTTCTTTATCCATGTGTCACTGAAACAACAACTAGGCATTTAGGGCTTGATGTGTTCTAAACAATCACTGTCACACTGGCCTGCCAGGGTAATCAAAGCACCCAGACACTGTCAAGGGATGCAACTCTATTATTCAAGGACTTGTGTTCTGAGAAATGAGAATGTCATGTTCAACAAACTGTACCTATATTCATTTAAAATCAGTCTCAGGGCCAACACATATTGTAAGTTGGATTCACCAAATAAGGCATCCTACTTTTAAAAAAAAAAAAAAGAAAGTAATCTATAAGTGTTGCACACATGTCTGTGGTCAAAATATGTCCATGAGGGAGATTTCTTAGCCCATCCCATCAGTCAGCATTTCATGAGACCACCATCATAACATGGATATGGACATAGCACTTCGTCTGTGAAAGACCATTTTTATAGCAAAATACTAGTTACAGGCGTGTAATTATTTCATCATGAGAACAGGAGTTACCCTACTTGTTTGCAATTTGTACAACAAAATATTAAAAGGACCTGCTGCTAGATACATTATCGTTAACAGCCTTGTTGGATCTACAACCGTTTTCACCCCATCTACACTCAATCTTCCCCCCCCCCATCTTTTCTTACTGCCCCCTCCCACCCCTTTCCTGCCCCCCTCCCATCCACCCCTCTTGACCCCCCCCCTCCCCTCCCCCCCACCCTCCCATACCCTTCCTCTCCTCATCTTGGAGAACATCAATTGCAACCACATAATTTCCATGCATGCATTCCATTTACATTGCCATTTTTCTGCTTTTCTGATCAGTTCCCACTGTTGCTAAAGGTTTCATTTCTGTTGCTGTTGTTGTTAAAGGTTGAAGACAAACTGCCACATGGGCAATGAACTTTTTGTCAAGAGGTTCATTGTGCCCAGGGCACTGTGTAATCACAGGCACAGCCTGACAATCCCTCTCCTTCAACTTTCCCTGAAAATAATTTGGTATTCGTTCTCTGGTGGGTCGACAAAGACAGTTTTCAAGCCTTGAAAAATATTACCCCAACAGCGATTCAAACTCACAACTACTCCACAGCTGAACTTTGACCATTTTGACAACAGGCTGCCATGGTTGTATAATTTATTTTTTGAATGAAACTATAAACAGACTAATTGATGCAGACACTCTTAATCAATCATACATACATAATCACACATGCCCACACATAAATGTACACACACAGTCATACATAATTATAATCACTCAAACACAATCTCACACACACACGAACACACACACACACACACACACACACACACACACACACACAAAACACACACACACACCCTACCTGTGCACAGATGCAGGCAATTCATGCGACTTCTGGTGACTAGGATGTTCGCTGCCAACAAAACGACGACGCATTTCCGCTTTATCTGCATAATCCGGGTGATTGATGGCCTCCGTATTGTCCACATATGCACAATTCTGCAAATGACTTCAAAATTCAGTCACAGAGGCCTCGAAATAGCCAGTCACATGACAACTAACCTCTTTGAATACTTCTGTCTTTTTATTTTCCTTCAGAGATTTTAGATGATGACGAGTCTTCTTAAGAGGAAAAACTGTTGATGGCAATGTCAACTATCACTTACTGCTGTACTTATCTTCTTCCTAATGTTTTCCTAACTGTTATCATCTCATCATTGAAGGTATCAAGGGTATGGTGACCAAGACTTCAACAGTCATGGATCTCCTCTGCTTCCTGTCCTAATCAAGCGCTGCACACCATCCATCCTTTCAAATGATATGAAGAAAAACATCGTCTGAAAGGGGGCATAAACTCTGCACAAACTGACATCATTCCCTGTCCATCAAAATGAGGGGCTTTTCATCTCCATCACATTTCTTTCTAGCACCTAAAATAATCATGAGGGGGGGTGTCTACTTAACCATTTGAAACTTAACTTGAAAACTAATCTCCAATCTTACACACCAATTCCTGTATTTTGCGAACATGTATGTAGGTAAACATTGCTTAACTAAAAGATGATATCCATAATTTTTTTTTTTTACTCTTTGAAAGGTTACAGTTCACTTTTCTCAAAGGTTTCAATCATGGGGTCCAGCTTTACACTCTGCACATCTTAAATTCTTCTGGTCTGATTTGGAAATGGTTTTCTTCACTGCAAAATATACAAAATCCACTTTTACAATGCAAAAACTGAAAATGTATCAGAGGTACAAGAAGACTCATTCTGTGATGGGTGATCATAAGTGTGTCCCTTTTGCCCATTCTTTTCATTATTTATTTGTAAACAGATTTTTTTTTTCTTCAGCTGTTTTGCACTTTCCACAGATATGGGTCTGGGCGCAGACCCTTGAAACACTACCGGATAGCTGCATCACAATCGGTACAAATGTTTTCAGTTTCCCCATGATCATTAGCCAGAGCCAAACCTTTTTTCTCCCCTTTGGCATTTTGCACAGAGAGACCTCAAATATAACCCCTTCTAGAAACTGACCCTGCAGGCAACCCCAGTACAACCACAATGATGATCTGCTCAATGCATTCCACACACACAGACTGAAGAGAGAGAGGAGAGAGAGAGAGAGAGAGAGAGAGAGAGAGAGAGAGAGAGAGAGAGAGAGAGAGAAGGAAACACACACACACACCACACACACACACACACACACACACAACACACAAACAGAAAGAGAATGAGAGACGCTCATATTTATATTAGAGTAGGAAAAGCATCCTGTTTGAATACATACACTGTATTCATACCATAAGTTATTTTTTCTACTTCTACACATGAATACATTTAGCAGAACACACACATACACGCACACACACACACACACACACACCACACACACACACACACACACACACACACACCACACACACTGCCATGCATTCCCACTTAACAGCACACAAAATCACATCTGCTTGACACCTGTGTGCAAACCAAACTTACTGCCAGGCCATATTTCTTCTTGATTTCCTTCAGCTGTTCCCGAACCTGCTTCTTCTTCTCCTGTTTGCTCTGCACTACATGATCTGCAAAAGGCAAGGTCCGGTGCTTTCCACTGTCTGCATGCAATATACAATGTACTGCCTCCAGTTACTCCCCCTAGGGCATAAAGGTGTAGCGGTGCCATGATGGACGTCTAGGTAGGCAGGGATCTTTACCCCTCTGTCCTCTGTCTGTGTGGCCACAGTCACTGACAGTGCCAACAGTCCAAAGTCTTCCCCACTCCCTCTGTCTTCTGTCTGTGTGGTCACAGTCACTAACAGTGCCAACAGTCCAAAGTCATCCCCACTCCCCTCTGTCCTCTGTGTGGTCACAGTCACTAACAGTGCCAACAGTCCAAAGTCATCCCCACTCCCCTCTGTCTGTGTGGCCACAGTCACTAACAGTGCCAACAGTCCAAAGTCATCCCCACTCCCCTCTGTCTGTGTGGTCACAGTCACTAACAGTGCCAACAGTCCAAAGTCATCCCCACTCCCCTCTGTCCTCTGTGTGGTCACAGTCACTAACAGTGCCAACAGTCCAAAGTCATCCCCACTCCCCTCTGTCCTCTGTGTGGTCACAGTCACTAACAGTGCCAACAGTCCAAAGTTATCCCCACTCCCCTCTGTCTGTGTGGCCACAGTCACTGACAGTGCCAACAGTCCAAAGTCATCCCACTCCCATCTGTCCTCTGTGTGGTCACAGTCACTAACAGTGCCAACAGTCCAAAGTCATCCCCACTCCCTCTGTCCTCTGTGTGGTCACAGTCACTAACAGTGCCAACAGTCCAAAGTCATCCCCACTCCCTCTGTCCTCTGTGTGGTCACAGTCACTAACAGTGCCAACAGTCCAAAGTTATCCCCACTCCCCTCTGTCTGTGTGGCCACAGTCACTGACAGTGCCAACAGTCCAAAGTCATCCCCATCCCCTCTGTCCTCTGTGTGGTCACAGTCACTAACAGTGCCAACAGTCCAAAGTCATCCCCACTCCCCTCTGTCTGTGTGGTCACAGTCACTAACAGTGCCAACAGTCCAAAGTCATCCCCACTCCCCTCTGTCTGTGTGGCCACAGTCACTAACAGTGCCAACAGTCCAAAGTCATCCCCACTCCCCTCTGTCCTCTGTGTGGTCACAGTCACTAACAGTGCCAACAGTCAAAGTCATCCCCACTCCCCTCTGTGTGGTCACAGTCACTAACAGTGCCAACAGTCCAAAGTCATCCCCACTCCCCTCTGTCCTCTGTCTGTGTGGTCACAGTCACCAACAGTGCCAACAGTCCAAAGTCATCCCCACTCCCCTCTTTCTGTGTGGTCACAGTCACTAACAGTGCCAACAGTCCAAAGTCATCCCCACTCCCCTCTGTCTGTGTGGTCACAGTCACTAACAGTGCCAACAGTCCAAAGTCATCCCCACTCCCCTCTGTCTGTGTGGTCACAGTCACTAACAGTGCCAACAGTCCAAAGTCATCCCCACTCCCCTCTGTCCTCTGTGTGGTCACAGTCACTAACAGTGCCAACAGTCCAAAGTCATCCCCAGTCCCCTCTGTCTGTGTGGTCACAGTCACTAACAGTGCCAACAGTCCAAAGTCATCCCCACTCCCCTCTGTCCTCTGTGTGGTCACAGTCACTAACAGTGCCAACAGTCCAAAGTCATCCCCATCTCCCTCTGTCTGTGTGGTCACAATCACTAACAGTGCCAACAGTCCAAAGTCATCCCCACTCCCCTCTGTCTGTGTGGTCACAATCACTAACAGTGCCAACAGTCCAAAGTCATCCCCACTCCCCTCTGTCCCTGTGTGGTCACAGTCACTAACAGTGCCAACAGTCCAAAGTCATCCCCACTCCCCTCTGTCCTCTGTGTGGTCACAGTCACTAACAGTGCCAACAGTCCAAAGTCATCCCCACTCCCCTCTGTCCTCTGTCTGGTGTGGTCACAGTCACTAACAGTGCCAACAGTCCAAAGTCATCCCCACTCCCCTCTGTCCTCTGTGTGGTCACAGTCACTAACAGTGCCAACAGTCCAAAGTCATCCCCACTCCCCTCTGTCTTCTGTCTGTGTGGTCACAGTCACAAACAGTGCAACAGTCCAAAGTCATCCCACTCCCCTCTGTCCTCTGTGTGGTCACAGTCACCAACAGTGCCAACAGTCCAAAGTCATCCCCACTCCCCTCTGTCCTCTGTGTGGTCACAGTCACTAACAGTGCCAACAGTCCAAAGTCATCCCCACTCCCTCTGTCCTCTGTCTGTGTGGTCACAGTCACTAACAGTGCCAACAGTCCAAAGTCATCCCCACTCCCCTCTGTCCTCTGTCTGTGTGGTCACAGTCACCAACAGTGCCAACATTCCAAAGTCATCCCCACCCCCTCTGTCCTCTGTGTGGTCACAGTCACCATACAGTGCCAACAGTCCAAAGTCATCCCCACTCCCCTCTGTCCTCTGTGTGGTCACAGTCACCAACAGTGCCAACAGTCCAAAGTCATCCCACTCCCCTCTGTCTTCTGTCTGTGTGGTCCACAGTCACTAACAGTGCCAACAGTCCAAAGTCATCCCCACTCCCCTCTGTCCTCTGTCTGTGTGGTCACAGTCACCAACAGTCCCAACAGTCCAAAGTCATCCCCACTCCCCTCTGTCCTCTGTGTGGTCACAGTCACAAACAACAGCAACAGTCCATAGAGACTTATCATTCTCAAGCTGTCATGGGCACCCCCACCAAAAAAAAACACCACCACTGGAAGTCAGGGGAGCCTGTTTGATCCTAAATACAGAGGACTACCTATCAATGTCCAACTGACAACAGTAATTGTTTGGTTGTAAGCCAACATGAGTGATGGCAATATAAACTTAGATCCATCAAATGAACAAACTTAATCTAGTAAGCAAACAACCTTGATAATTTGACGGCAGTTAACTGAAAAAAAGGTGGTTCTAGAACAAATCAAGACAAAAAAAGCAAACTCTCAATGTCTTTACCACAACTAACTCACAGCCAGTTTACTTATGGTGTATTCTCTATTTGTTCAGATAGCCACCATCATTCAGTTCAAACAGTTTAGAATATTACTCACATGACAATTTCGGGACTGTCACCAGTGATAATTCTTTCGCACAAATGTGCATCTCTGATGCATAAAATCCCGTCTGACACATTGGAATTCAGTCCAGGGGTCACTAAAACGCACCAAAATTTACCATAATGCAATGATTTTCTTCTGTACACACTGCAACTCCGAGCAGCACATCACGTAAAAGCACTTTCGTCCGATCCGCCTCGATCAAAGTCAATAAAAATGTTATTTTCCCCGACATTTTAGAATGTTCTGAATCGATGAACAACTTTTGCTTTAGAATTCTTCTCTGCTGAAAACCTACAAGAGTCATCAAATTAGGCAACCCAAGTCTATGACTGGGCACAAGATCATGTGATTCGGCCATGCACGAACAACATGGGCAACCGTATGTAATTCTGCTTTTCACAGACAAAACTATGGTTCATCCGTGGCTTGCAGGTGATCATCTATAAATGGAGCAAACATCAGGCGATCTATATAACACTACCAGTTTGGATAATGAAAATGGCTCCGTTATAGACATAGGAATGTGTAGCGCACACTTCCCTCTTGTTTGTCACTCGGCTCCTGATGATCATTGCAAGGCAACTAGAATATGGTCAAATAATAAAATGTTTCAGTACTGACGGAATTGGTTCACGTCATGTAAATTTTGTGATGATAATCACAGAGGACATCCCACTTATCAAGTTTCACTGATAAAATTCTGGTGATGTAAGTGTTCGCACTTACTCATTTTAGTTCACACTTTATCAACATTGGAACACAAATCTAGATAAATAATGTTTAGCATAATCTGGAATGTTTTTATCAGCTTTGTTGACAATACCTCATATCCATTTCTATCTAATTCTGTGTGCGTGCGTGCGTGCTGTTGTGACCCCCTGAAAATTTGGAAACAAGTTTATTGCACCGAGACTGATCCTTTAATTTTTTTGAAATAATTATCACTGGTCACAGCATGGGGAAGCCCAGTCACAGAAAAATAAAATAACAAACACAACACATATTCATAAAACAAGAAACACAACGCATATTCATAACTATCTGCAGTAAATCATAATTGCTGAACTACTGACGTCCTTCAGACTGAAAGAAAACAAGGTCATAGAAAAATGAAACAACAAACACAACGCATATTCATAACTATCTGCAGTAAATCATAATTGCTGAACTACTGACATCCTTCAGACAGAAAGAAAACAAGGATTCGCTGATGGCGCCACCCATTCCATCATGGCAGCCATCTTCAGGGGTTAACAGTAACCATTGCCCGACGGCCCGGGGCAAGTGAACTCCCGTGTCGGGCAAGCCAAGCTATTCTTGAACGTGCCCGACCGGGCAAGTGAAAATTTTGACAACCATTATTTTTTATTGCATGAACGCTGTTAAGCCTACTTGTCAATGCGACCGAAAGCTTAGACCAAAGCTTTGACCAGTTTGCGGAGACAACATAAGTTTAGACCATGCTCGGCTATGCGTGTTTGCCACAGACAGTTACACTGCAGCAGCAGAAGACGCATCTTCTCATTGGTTGCAATTTATGGAAAGCAAGCCAAGTTGAAGGTCATGCGCGAAGCACATGTGGCTGACGCATGTTCGTTCTTTGTCTAGATCTAGTCTTATAGGGCCTAGAGAAATGGCTCAGCGATCATTGTTTTCGTTCTTTGGAAAGCGATCATCCGAATCGGAATCTCAATCAAATTCTGCAAATGCTGATGACGATAAATAGATTGAAAGTAAGAAACGCCGTAAACAGCAGAAGACCGACTATGAAGAAGAGAGAGAGCGGCGTTTCCAGTTCAAATGGTTGAAAGAGTTTTCTTGGCTGACTGTGGACGATGAAAAGGAGCCAACGGCGATGTTTTGTCAAGTAAGTAAAGAGACAAATTCTCTACATCAAAATACTAAAGTTGCATTTTTTTTCACTCGTCCACTGATCAGTGACTACTGTGGATTAGCTGAAGTCACCGATCAGTGGATGAGAGTTGGAACAGAGCACGTTTTACGTACTATTAAAGAACCGAGTACAGAGGGGTTTTTATACTGGAGTTGGGTGGTGTAATTAGCAGGCTACATCAGCAACGGTTTGATTTGTGTGTGTGTGTGTGCGTGTGCGTGCGTGCATGCGTGCGTGCGTGCGTGCGTGCGTGTGTGTGTGTGTGTGTGTGTGTGTGCCTTCGTTCGGCACCTCATAGCAAGTAAAGACGCGTGTTCCTTTTCTTGTAAATTAATTCAAATATCTCTCTCTTTCTCTCCTCCCCCCTCCCTTTTTTTTTTCCACGTTTTTCCACGACACAAGCACACACCCACACCCACATACACACACACACACACACATGCACACGCACATGCACAGGGTGACACTTTTACGGTAAAGGTAAGGTTGGCATTGCCTTGAAACTTTCATTTTCTTTTTTTTTTTTAAACAACTTAAAAGGAAAATAATGTTACTTGGGTCAGTAACATCAGATTTACACTGTTCTTTTGTTTTCAGGTTTGTCTTGACAACCCAAAGACAGCAGATCAAAAGAGCAGCTTGTTTGTTGGGTGTTCCACCTTCCGGAAACAAACTGTCCAGTCACATGACAAGTCAGTTCGCCACCAAATGTGCGTTGAGGCCAGCAAGGCTGCTTCAACTGAAAGAGCAAATCGGCCTATGGAAGCCTTGATACAACATATGGAACATGACCAGAGAGAAAAACTGTTGAAAGTAATCACTACTGCCTACCATGTAGCCAAGCTAGAGTTACCCTTCACGTCTTTCCCATCTCTGATTGCTCTCCAAGAAAAGAATGGAGTGGACCTGGGTGGTTCATACAAATCAAATGTGGCTTGCAGCAGATTCATTGACAGCATATATGAGGACTTGTTTGAGTCACATCATCAGAAGATTTCAAGGACACGATTCTTCAGTATCATGGTTGATGCAGCTACTGACACCAGCGTTCGTGACCTTTGTGGCGTGTTCATCTGTTACTGCTCTCAGGGTACTCCAGTGAACCTGTTCCTTGCTGTGGAAGAACTGCATCACTGTCACGCTGATGGGTACATTGCTGCAATTGGCACAGCCATGGAAAAAAGGGGCACTGCTGCATGGCAGGAGAAGACTGTTGGATTTGGATCTGATGGAGCAGCAGTGATGGTCGGGAAGCACAATGGTGTCTCTACCAAGCTTCGAGGGCAAATACCTTGGTTAGTCAACATCCAGTGTTTAGGCCATGGGTTGGAGCTGGCAGCTATGGACACCATACGAGCTCATCAGTCGATAAAGAGAGTGAACGACATGCTTCATGGCTTGTACAAACAGTACCACTACTCCCCCAAAGCATGGAGAGAGCTGCGCCAGGTGGGTGAGGCCTTGGAACTGAAGGTGTGGAAGCCAACTAACCTGGGAGGGACAAGGTGGGTTCCCCACATATACGAGGCTCTGCAGACGATGCTGAAGAATTTTCACCCTCTGAGTGTACATCTTC
Organism: Conus ventricosus; assembly: GCA_018398815.1. NCBI lineage: Eukaryota > Metazoa > Mollusca > Gastropoda > Neogastropoda > Conidae > Conus > Conus ventricosus. The sequence continues at coordinate 55,538,942 of CM031608.1, forward strand.
AGCACACAGCAGAAGGGGCAGCTTCCAGTGCAGAGATGGTTGGCAGAGCAAAGCAGCTATCAAAAACACTCAGGGACCATGGCCAGCTGCTCTTCATTCATCTGACTTTGGACATCTTGGAAGCTCTCAGCACTTTCAGCTTGAAACTTCAGGAAGACAGAAACACACTTGTCAAGACTGTCCGGGCATATGAGACCTGTTTGCTGACCTTGGTGGGCTTCAGGACAACCCCTGGTGAGCACCTGGAGACCTACCTGAATGAAGTGACATATGGAACCTACAAAGGCACAGAACTGATCCATTTCAACGAGGAAGTGAGGAACAGGTTTGACAGGGACAAGCTTCAGCTTCTGGATTACCTTCATGCCAGCCTGGCTGCTCGATTCCAAAACCTGGAAATGCAGGAGGTGCTGGACAGTGCAAGGAGGCTGCTTGATCCACGAGAATGGCCACAGGATCCTGAGGAGCTGGCAACCTTTGGCAATGACATGGTCACCACTCTCACACACCACTTTGGCACTGTGCTGCAGCGGAATGGATGTGACCTCAATGTGGCCAGGAGACAGGAGTGGGCAACCATCAAGGTGACAGTGAGCCGAATGACAGCCAGATGCAAGGGACAGGTTTGGGAAGACTGGCTGGCTGATGAGGACAGACTGCAGGACTTTCCAAACTTCCTCATGCTGGTGGAACTGCTCATGTGCTTGCCAATGTCAACAGCTGTGGTTGAGAGAGGGTTCTCTGCCATGAAAAGGATAAAAAATGACTGGAGATACCGAGAAGCACCCTGACAGTTGAAAAGCTGTCAAAACTGTTGTTCCTGAGTCTTGAGGGGCCAAATGTGGAAGACTGTGATGGAGCCAGAGCTTTGGAAAGATGGTGGAATGAGGCCCAGTGACACAGAAAGCCACAAGATTAATTTCTTTCAGGCTGACCTGATGTGTGTGTGTGTGTGTGTGTGTGTGTGTGTGTGTGTGTGTGTGGTGTGTGTGTGTGTGTGTGTGTGTGTGTGTGTGTGTGTGTGTGTGTGTGTGACTGTGACTTCTTGTGAATATGGATATAAAGGCAAGCCAAGGACTACTTGTGATGAGAAAAGTTTGTGACATTTCCCTGTGTGTTGACTGGTGGATTAACATTAGAGATAGTTGGGGGAAGGGCTGAAGAAGGCAAGCCAAGAAGTACTTGTGTAGAGAAGAGTTTGTGGCATTCCCCTGTGTGTATAACTAAAGAATTGACATTAGAGACAGTGGGGAAAGGGTTGAAGAAGAAAAAAAAGCAAGACAAGGATATGGGGAGAAGAACAAAAGGCAAGCCAATGACTACAGTACTTGTGTTGAGAAAAGTTTGTGACATTTCCCTGTGTTTCACTAGTGAATTAGAATTAAAAGACAAAAGGAAGCCTGTCATTCATGTGTGAACAAGTGAACCAGAAGCTAGCCATTGACTCGGGTAAGAATGTGTTTGTGATATTGTTATGCATGGAGGGAGTAGCTTAACATGCAGATTTCGGGCAAGTTGAAAGTAAGCTTGGGCAAGTGATTTTTTCTTCCACTTGCCCGAATGGGCAAGTGGGAAAAAAAGTTGATGTTAACCCCTGCATCTTGCATGTTTTATTTTTACGCATGCTGCTTTTCTGTGACCTGACAAACCTACTGGACATACAAATAAAATGACAAAGAAGCTGTTTTCCTTCAAGAGGTTTGTATCTTTCCAGAAGTTTTTTTTAGAAGAAGTTTTCTTTCAAGCAAATAGGCAACATGTGTTATTTCTGTGTCAAAACAGAAAAAAAAAATAACATTTCTGTAAAAGTCTAACCGGTAACGGAAGCACACACCTTCGTTTTGCTTTGGGAAATTACAGTATTTTGCCCCATGAAGTAATGAGCACCGACCGTCGCACTGACCCACTGCATGAGTCATGTTTACTCATGATGCTAAAAGCAGTAATAAGCACCAGCCGCCGTGGCGAAGTGGTTAGTGTCGCAGACTCCCAGCTGGGAGGTCGTGGGTTCGAATCCCATCAGAGTCATGTGGGTTTTTCTGCCCCGACCGGCTCCTACCCAGAGTTGAGTTTGCTGCGGACTCAGTTGGGAAGACTGGGACCACACAGTCGAGTTTCATCCACTTAATGGATGCGTTTCTGAGAGTGTTGCTCAAATTTCCTGACCAACACTGCATTTGCCTGTATCTCTCAGGCCTGGTTGACGCCGGGATATATTATGAAAGGAAGCGTAGAGTACAGCCCTGTCATGTAGTCTCAGACCGAAATGGAAATCCATAGCATCATCTTAATCATCCTCATTCTCATCGATCAGCATTAAAAAAAAAAAAAAAAAAAGTCAAATTCTGTGGCCCTTCATGCCCTGCTCTCATGGTGACCTCAATTTCGATGTCCTCTCCACGTCTGTGGCTTGGTTTGGTTCCGTCGGGGTCACCGGTATCGGCGAGTCCATGGGGGCTGTCGTTGGACAGACATGGTGGCGCCCTCCGGAGGGAGAGCTCACTCACGCCGGCTCCGCGACTAAGCAATTATTGTCGTCAGTGGGGGCTTAGTAGGTGGTGTCCTGAGTATGTTAGATCAGAACAGGCGCCACTGAACACCACCGAAGTGACTCGGCAGCAGTGCAGTGTCTCCTCCAGTGGGTTGCCTCTTGACGACTTGACATTGACTGCTCCCTGTGGATTGCCGGTGCCGGGGCTGCGGCGGGGCCGACCGGGCTGTGGCTGTGGACGGGGTGTCGAAATGAGCGGTGTGGGTGCACTGCCTCTGAGGTGGCGCAGAGGTTGGGACAGGAAAAAAAAAAAAAGCAGTAATAAGCAGTGGCTGTCTCACCTCAACTGACAGTAAAGTTTAGTGACTCCAGGTCACTGGTTGATTAGACTGATTGGCTGGCAAAGATGTGCAGTTAACTGATGCTATTTTCATCGAATAATCTGTCAATTAGCTGTCATTTAACTAGAATGGCCCCTGATCTACATCCTATGACACCACTTGAGAAATAAACCTGACAAAGTATTGCACATACACAGTGCTTTCCCTCACTTTCAGGATTCCTTCACAAAGCCGATCAGCAAGAGCTTCACATCTTGCTTGTTGGCAGCCAAATGCCGATGAATGACTGCTGAAAAAATTCTCCCCACAGATTTTTGAGCATGAAAACTCATCACACAAAAGTTTTGTTCATGGACATGGAAAGCCTCTCTTCTCTATCAAACATACACACACATGCACAAACATATCCAAATATACACTCTCTCTTGAAAGCATACACATATTCATTCTCTCTCTCTCTCTCTCTCTCTCTCTCTCTCGTCTTTCACACACACTACCCACCATTGAAAACTGTCTGCTTTGCCCGCAGGGCTGCCAAGACCTGGCCTGGTTCACAGAGGTCACAGGTGTCTGTTCCCGGGTGGATATGGAGGAGCATTTGAGAGCCTCCCACCCTCAATAAGTCCCCATGGGATAAAGGGATGGCTGCACTCTTCTCCTTGGACTGCAACAAATATGCAATAATTCAAGTCAGTCTTTGACATCTATCTAATAGGAACAAGAACCCCAATGAAACAACACAGAATTTACCCCAGCGCCCTGACTGCTGAGCTATAAGCCAATACTTTTTTTCCTAAACTCAAACCCCTGCAGCTTCTACTCCAGCAGCTGCCTGTCTATGGAGTTTTACTATTCCTAGCTTATCATAGGGTTATTCTCACCTGATCTGCAGTTGATCAGACACACTGAGAAGCAATATTTGCAGAAATCAAATCTGACTATTTTCCCAAAAAGAATGATTCCTTCATAAGTATCATGCAAAATGTCATCAACAATAGATTATCATTTTTGCTTGATCAGTCACTAGTCAACACAACACAATCAAGAAAACATGCTGAGGTCAGGAATCCAAGCCTACAATGTGGATTTCAACCTAAAGGCCATCGATCTCACTCTTCAAAAGGGCAGTCGCACAGCAGTTCAAGTCAATGGTCCCATGGCGGCACTAAAACAGTCCTTCAAAGGCTGAAGTGCCACAGAGAACAGTGATGAAAATAATCTAAATAGCTTTTTTTTCCCTTCACTGTACATGTTTCCCTATCTTATTTACTCGCCAGTTTATGACAGTCTAATCTCAGAATACACAGGCTTTGCGTTGCCATTTTTCTTGTTAGTTTTTACAGGTATTTTCTTGTGGCTAATCAATAGTTTGCAGCTTATGTACTATTTTTTCTCACTAAAAAAAAAAAAAATTGATAGGTGTGACTCACAGAACAATGCGCTTTAGGCCAGGAAATTGGAGCACATGGCTTTTTTTGCTAATGACAAGAAAATAATCTGTCTGCATTTTATCAGCACATGCTGTGCATTAAAAATCATTCCTGAACATAGAGAATGACAACCGTCAAAAGGAAAATGTGTTTACCAGCAAATTGTAGATGACAACTTGACCACAGTTTAGAAGAGAACCTTCAGTAAGTTTTATCAGCCTCTGAGCTAAGAGCCTTTGGAGCTTATCAGGTTCTTGTTCTGTGACTTTCCCAGCATGCTAGACAGTGTATGATTTTCTAAACGTTTCCTATTTAATGAATAGTTATATGGTATATATTCACATACATACATACTCAGAAATAAGCTATCTATGAAATGATGCAAATAATTCAAATATTCACACAAAATATAAGCATCACCATTACTTGATGAAGAAAATTTGCTAGTAAGAATGACAATGTCATGTTAACAGTTATCATTCTCTATGTTAAGCAGTGATTTTTTCATACATGACCTATGCCAATAAAATGCACATTAATCTTTTTTTCCCACTAACAAAACAGACACCCTTATCCAATCTCAAATATAAAAGTTACATTAAATCTTATTAATTAAATCAGTCACACCAAAATGTTTGCCATGCTTGTTGTATGAATCAGTCTGCACATTATTTCAGCTTCACAGACTACAGAACTGAAGTACAACAGAAAACACATCGATAAATGAATGCAAATTTTAGAATAAACACTGACCAGAATGCGGTCATATATATTAAATCATTGACACAGTGCGACTTTGTTCCACAGCCACACTGTCAATCCAACGTCAATAGGTCTGTCAGTGACGTCGCAAGTTCATCATTGAAAGGCTCGCGTTGTTTTTATTCTAACAACCACCACATTCATAAAATATATATTCTTGACTCACAGAAATGTACCTCTTAAATAGATTTTCAAATTTCACTTGTCATATTACCTAAACTTGTAACGGCACTCAATACAACAACCACCAGACAAAGTCTGTAAACTGATCTACATCTAGTTTCGGCACCTCCAACCCAGCTGCAATTCAAAACCCAACCAAGTCATCACAGTTTATTGCCCAAATAACTGCAGACAATTATTGAATTTCAATTGAAATGTCCATTCAAACCAATATTCTTGCCTTTTCCAATGTTTTTCAATAAGCCTTTGTCGGACTGCAACTCCACTTCAAAATTATATGGTTTCATCAGAGCTTTCAGTTTGCAACTGACTGATTTTCAACCCGACTACTTGATGTCGAGCTCCATCATTGTTCACAATAAACACATCTATTTTTGCATGAAAGTAATCATGAAACATTCCTATAACTTTATCAGCAATCACATTTCCAAATGAATCTGCTCATTTTCATAAATTCATGCTGACACTGCGGCTGTCTCTGCTCCACAGAACTTCATGTCCGAAGTTTGCAATCACTGATCAGTTATTTTCTATTAAAAAATGTATTAAAAAATTGTCCTATCAAATTAATTTTCATTCAAAATGTTGAGAAATTTCCAATCGAAATGTTTCTGAATCATTGCTGGTTCCAATGACACTGTGCACTAAATCATGTGGTAAGTATAAAACTTGAGCTTCTCATTTGAATAATGACATCCATGCATTGCGTATACATGAATTTTTCAAGTGATATGGAGGCTTACAGGCCGCAGCATTTACTGATACCTAGATTAGCTGCACTGCAGACAGTTTTCAGATTGATACTGATTGATAAGCTACCCCAGAATGTTGCACTACAAACAATAAAACTCTATTAATTTCAACCATCAGGTCCCTGATCTGAGACCGTAGGTGCCACAAAGCAGTTCCCTTCCAAGCCACAGCAACTGCTGACAATACAGTCACCTTGTAGCAACTAGAATGACGTAAAGGTCAAGTTGTGCTATGAATGGAAATAAAGAGTAACATTTCAGCTTCACATACATCTCTTTTCACATTTGTGAAAAAGTGGGTCAGGGAAGTTTCCTTACTGATCATCTTGCCTTGACGTCCTTGTCATATTCACACATCATTTGTTCCAACCCTTAACACACTTCTTGATTCTTTACTTGTTTTCTACATGCGTTAAAACCATAACATTTCTTGTCCCCTGAAATTAGCATTAAGTCAACTCCACTGTACGTGGATGTTAAAGGATGGTGTTCTAATGCAGAAAGTGTGTCCGGGGTTGGATAGAAGCCCTGAACAACCTACCTCAGAAATACGCAGATCATTGAGGAAAGTCCCGTTCTGACTGCCCAGATCTTCTATGGTGTAGCAGCTGTTGTCAGTGTCGTACTTAATGTCAGCATGCACCTGTGTGTCACAACATGACGATATGTTACCTGATGGGCAGAAAAAGCTCTTACCTGCAGTGTGGACATCAGTGCAAAACATGACAATCTGGCTACAAACAAGTATACATGATATTGTGTGGAGAATACAAACAATATTCATAGCACATTATGCCTCTCTCACTCTCGTGATTCAGACAAATCCAAACAAACCCGCTGATAATCCTGCATTATTCTGGTGACAAAAACATGACAATTAGGATGAAAACAGAACAGAATGCATCCATCCACCAGCTATTAAGCCTAAGTTGCAAGTTGGGCAGCTGCTGAAATCACTTAGGCTTTAATATACAGAACAACAGATGAAGCAAAAAAAAATGTCTGAAACTCTCCCCCCACTCCCTGTCCTGTCCTGCCCCCCCGCCCCGCCTCCCCAACTCCATTTCTCATTGAAAAAAAAAGTGCAAAACCCTGTTCCAATCCTGTAACACTATTTTTGGTTTGTGAGCAACATCCACGCAAAAAAAAAAGCAGTAAAAATGAAACAACTCATTGCCCTGTAGTAACACAAAGACACAAGGAGACAGAGAAAGAAACACACACACACACACAAGCACAAACACACACACACACACAACACACACACACACACGTACACGCACACACACAATAGCATCACCCCGAGGTTGACCCAAAAAATGAACTGGTTTCATCCACAACAGATTCATCACACTGGCCTTCAAGAACAGATACAAAGCAACCAAAGGACAAGAATTAAAATAAACCAACTCTTTCCATCCTGTAATATGCTAGAACAGCCCGGACCAGCTTTAAACTTGAACTTGACAACTCTTGCACCTTTCAATGTCAAGATGCACTCATTTATTGTTTAGAGCCATCCTGGATGTCATTCAAAACAGTTTGTTAACCAGGCACCAGAATTTGAGTTCCACCAGAAATATGTCACTGTAGTAGCTGCTAAGTACTCTGGGCACACATACGGGTCCTATATGATTGCCTACAAGTGGGCAAGGGGCCGCTTTGTCCCCTTCCACCAGACCTTAATAATGGTTTGAGTGTTAATCTTTCAATAGTTTCAATAAACCAATAAAAAAAAAAGAAAGAAAGAAAAAGGAAAAAAGCATATAAAGGAACCCCTGAAAACAATAGAGGGGTATCTGGCTGAATTCTTGTCAGGAAAATCCACTTTTGAAACATACACAGACAAATGGAACAAAGAAATAAATACAAGTGACACTGTATTACAGCAATGCACTATTGTACGGAACAGCAGCCTGAATTTCACACTGAAAAATCAATTAAGATAGTGAAGTTACGCAATACCAGATGAGACAAAACAATACAACACAAGACAGAACAATGTACAGTTTTGAAACGTGGAAAAACAGCCTATGACTGGATGACATCACAAGTGAACCTTGGAAGCACTGATGTACAGAGATGTCAATTCCTACGTCTCACTTCACACCTCGCACCAACAAGCTTACTTTACACCGATGACAAGGATGTACATTGTGGGCCTTTCATCACACCTCACACCAACAAGCTTACTTTACACTGATGACAAGCATGTAAATTGTGGGCCTTTCATCACACCTCACACCAACAAGCTTACTTTACACTGATGACAAGGATGTACATTTGTGGGCCTTTCATCACACCTCACACCAACAAGCTTACTTTACACTGATGACAAGGATGTAAATTTGTGTGTCTTTAATCACACCTCATACCAACAAGCTTACTTTACACTGATGACAAGGATGTACATTTATGAGTCTTTCATCACACCTCATACCAACAAGCTTACTTTACACTGATGACAAGGATGTACATTTGTGAGTCTATCACACCTCACACCAACAAGCTTACTTTACACTGATGACAGGGATGTACATTTGTTGGCCTTTCATCACATCTCACACTAACCTTGCTGATGTTGATGTCGGGAATCTGTATGGCATGTCTGGAGTCTTTGTCGCGTCCAATGGTGCCCCCTGGACATGTGACCAGGAAAAAACGTTCCCACGTCCACAGTGTCAGAGGATTGAATGATGACACGAATGCAAGGGGGATAATTGGCCGATATCTCTGGAAGGAAAAAAAAACTGATAAGAATGCATGTCAGTTACACAAAAAGATTCATGTAATGCATGTTGTATCTTTTTTTCTCTTTCATTATAACAAGTCTGTTTTTCATACTTTTCATCCTACCCACCATGGCACACACAGTGGTCAGTGTCACAGACCATGTCAAGATCATGGGTTTGAAACCCACCGGATCCATTGCAGGATCTTTTGGCTCAAAATGGAAAACTGGGACATTACAGTTAACTTTTATACATGTATTTAATAGCTGCAACTCCAAAAATATTGCTCTAATTTCCTGTCCAAAGCTCTGAGTGCGCTTACCTCTCTGGCCCTGGTTAAAAGCAGAATATTTTACAACAGGAACTTTGGGAAGTGTATAGTAGAGCCCTTAGTTACAAAGTCTCAAACTGAAAGATTATGGCTCTTTGTCCTCACCCTCACTGATTCGCGAAAAAATCCAGAAAAGGAAATGCTCAGATTCTGTCCCATCATGTCCTGGCTCTCATAGTGACCTCAGTTTGAATGGCTCCTCCACTATGCCTGAGGCGAGTTGGTACTATAGCTCTCGTTGTGGGTAGATTCAATGCAAGTGTCACTGCTGGGACCTGGTGGGGGATTCTCACCAAGGTGGGAGATGCTTACTCAGCCAAATTCTACAACCAGGTTTCCATCATAAGAGCTCAGCCCACCACACTCATCCCAGCTCCACAGCCAATGCTAGGTTATTATTTCTATCATCAACACACACAGCCTTTTCAGGACAAACTACTACAAGAAAAAAAGGGTCACACTCTGCAAAGGTCACATCCTGAATATGATCACATACTGAAAATGAAACAACAACAAAAACATTTCATGACATGGCAGCAAAAACTACTGACATCCTCATGGCGGATAAGACTAGGCAATGCTGAGAGAACCAGCCATTCCGCTTGATTACTGAATCCAGATCAGATTAAAACAAATTGTTAAAAATGTTAATAAAAAAAATCGTTTCAGTGTAACCAAAAATACATTTTAAAAACCCATATGAGAAAACAGACATGGCAGATGGAAAGCTGGTATCCATTTTGAACAGTGTGTATGATTTTCATGAGTTGCCAGTTTACAATAAAAGAACTTAAGTTTGTGTGTCATGAATTGTGGCACAGAAAAAGGTGCAAATCAGTTTTCAGAGCAAAAACAGGAGAATGATCAACAAGGGCAGAAAAACAGTAGGAGACAATGAGAAAGAAACAAACAGAAGACTTCAGTCAAATGATTATTGTTGTCAGTAAGGGGCCTAACAGGTGTCCTGTATGTGTCAGATCAAAAAAGGAACCACAGAGCAGAAGTGAAGCAACTCAGAAGCACTGAAGCGTACGCTAGGATCACTGGCCTCATAGAAACCTGAGTCTTAGGACAAACACTCAGACTGCTGTTCTCTGAAGATCTTTCAATGAACATAGAATGCTGGCCAAGATGAATGACTAGAGCCGATTCCAATATGAAGCTGAATCAGACCCAGAGGACAGGTTGGTAATAAGTTTAAAGTGGTCACTCCTCTCAGAAGATTCACAATGTTAATCTTCCCATGACCATGACAGCAGTCCTAACGCAGAGTCTTTCAACTCCATAATTGATAAACTGCTCTCTCTCTCTCTCTCTCTCTCTCTCTCTCTCTCTCTCTCTCTCTCTCTCTCTCTCCTCTCTCTCTCATATTCTCTCTCAAACATCCTTAACTCCAGTTCTCTGCAAATTATGAAATCGAAAGTTTGAGAACACAGATGTACCAGAGCCAATCAAAATGCATGGAATATTCAGGAACAGCTGGAAGATTCTTGTACTTTACAAAAGCTTCTGAAACAGCTATGTGTTCCTGTTGCCTGTACACATTATCTGTTAAAAGAATAAAAAAAAATAAAAAAAACATATATGGAAGAACTGTAAAAAAAAAAAAAGATGTATGGCAAAATGAAATTATTCCAGCATAAAAGATGTATGGCAAAATGAAATTATCTGGTTCTGATCCAACTAGCTAGTCTGAAAGACAAACTCCATCGAATTTGATGTACCTGTAGGACAGACATAACAGCTCTCTATGGACTGCTCAATTAAACCGCATGTAAATGATGCTACAGAGCTGGCATGAAAATGGGACTGGAGTATAACAGAAAAGAAAATATCTAACTTAAATATTGACATTTTATGTTTCTTTTCAGTGCATGACTAAGAGAATTCATTTTCCTCCTGTATGAATCACAGAGATCATGAGTGGCAATCATTATTTTCTCCTCTCATTTGCCCTGATTACAATCAGATTGAAAGACAACCTTTTTCTGTTTGTTTTTTTCTGCCTGAGAAAGGCTAAGTAATTAAGGGAGAGAGAGAGACACAGAGGACACATGGTGAGAGACAAAAAGTGAAGCAAGAAGAATGTGTCATTAACTTTTCAAACATGAAAATATTAAAAGTCTTCCCAGAATGTTCAGATACAACTTTATAAATGAGGTCAAAGAACTCTCTCTCTCTCTCTCTCTCTCTCTCTCTCTCTCTCTCTCTCTCTCTCTCTCCAGAAAAGCATGAGGGCAAGAAAAGAAGAAATGTGAAATCTGTCATCTTTCTAACAATCCTTAAAAACAAAAAAACAAAAAAGAGAAATGTGAACCATCAGTCCACACAAAGTACCAGATTCTTTCTCTATCCATGCAGAGAGGTCATAATGCACAGGATCAGCACAAGGATCAAGGCTGTCATCGTCTGATGATGATGATGATGACGACGAATCATCCATCAACTCTCCTGACTCTGGTTCTGATTCCATCTCTGACTCGCCTGTGGCCAGGCTTTCTGAGGATTCACACTCCATAGGCTCCTCTTCCCCCTCACCCCTGTCACAGCCCCCTTTCTCTTCTCTGCCTTGTTGGTTCAAGTCCTCAGCCACAACACCACCATTCTCAGAGGCGCCGCTAACAATGCTATCTTTGCTACTGGCACCTTCCAATACGCCATCCCCCTGAGTTTGAACCTGGAGTTTTGTGGATTTCTTGGTCCTCCTCCTGGATCTGTGGATTCTGCCTTTCTGAAATGAGCGTACAAGTGTCTTAGTGACGCAAAAATCACACAAAAAAAGGGGATCAGTCAAACATCACTTTACCTAGGGCATTTCTTCGGCACACCTGAATGTCAAGCTTCTGCAGCTCTGAGGTCAGTCTGTCCACGCTCTGCTCTGTGAGCGAGGCCCCTTCCTGGCAAAACAATCAGCGACAAACCACTCAATGGTTCCCATGTGCTGTTACAGAAGTTTAGTGTCTATCATTCTGAAGTCTGCATGATCTACACAAACACATACCCTTCCCTCTTTTCTTAAAAACAAATCTTTGTCAAATCATATTCATAATGATAAAAGGATTGTTTACTTGCACTTCTGTTCCTGTAATACTTACTTGTTACCTGCAATGAAAAATAAAACAGGACATCATCTATATGCATCACCTTTCTTTCAAAGATATGCTGAGAAAAAAATACTTCGCTCACAATGCAAAACTTTCCCAAAGACACATTCAAATCAACACTTTCTTCACATGCAGCTGATGAATCTTTCATGTAAACTGCAAATTCTTTTGAGCTCCTCTTTCAAAGTACCCTCACCACACACACACCTTCTCCTCTTACTCTCAAAATGCAGTATTTCAGAACATTGAACTTCATTAACTTTTGAATTGCAGCAGTCTAAAAAGTCAGTGATCTAGAAGCCACTCCTTCAGCTGGAGCTACCGATCATGACTTCAGGCTCTAAAATAAAAACAGGCCTCCAATGGGGGAATGTCACACTAGGAACATCTGCCACATCTATACCTCAGACACACACCCTTAGGATATGTGACCATCTCACAGTACTGCTGGTCAGTGTTCATTTGGTTGCACAAGTCAGTTTGCCTTGGAAACTACGCATTTCAGTTTATTAAAAAAAAAAAATTGAAACAAGTCAAAAGTTAACCCTGTAACTACTGATCTCTCTCCTTTTTTTTTTCTCCAAACATAACATTCCCACAACTATCAAATAAACTTTTCAGAACATAAGACAAACGTACGTGTGCAGATGTCAACTATTCAGAGGCTGCTGAACTGTCAATAATAACTTTGAATCAATGTCATTAACAGTGATGCTTTAAACAAGCTGAAAAATATTTCAAAACTTTTTAGAGTCGAATCAACGCATTTTGCAAATGGCAACCACTTTTGTTGTAGCAGTTATCCTCAAGGCGGGCATCTTAACACTAAAAGCTTCCCAAATAACAGAATGTTATCCTAAACAGTTTGTAGAGGGCAAACAAAACATTAGATACTTTGTAATGGTGGATGGGCCATGCAGGGCGGAATGGTAGTTATTTAGGGGTTAAATTCCAGTTACACAAGTGATGCAAAGATCTGTTGCGTTACATACTTTACGACTGTGCCTAGGAATGCCAGTGTGCCTGCTCACACACCTCTTCCCTCGTCTCTTAAACTTAAGCACATTCTGGTTTTGTCTTGAATCTTTTACACCTTGACTTGTAATTCAAATATTTAAAGCATGAACAGTCACTTTGCTAAAGGTTTAGGCAACAGAAGATTACAAAAAGATACAAAAATGATAAGCGAAAACAAAAGTACTCTAGCTTTCTTCCACAGCTAATTCAACTGGTTGAGTTTGATAGGGAGGTTTTGTCCCCCACAACTTCCCTCCCCTCTATCCCAACCTGCACCCTCCCTTTTTTCCTTCACAAAATACTGCATCATTTTCAATACTGTCAAAGCATAAGTATCAAAACAATATCATACACAACACTTAATTTTTTCCACTTATTTCCTATGCCCCCTAAAAGGCCACCACTCATATGTTGGCGATTCCAGCCGCCCTAGGATCATTCTGCTGCAGCCCCAGCTCAGGGTGCAATCACTGTCTGGTGATCACGAGGCCACCACTCATGTGTTGGTGATTCCAGCCACCCCTAGGATCATTCTGCTGCAGCCCCAGCTCAGGGTGCAATCACTGTCTGGTGATCACGAGGCCACCCATCAGAGGAGACACTACCCTGCTGCCCGGTCACAAAACTCAAATTACCTTGACTTTGGGCCTTTCTTTGTGCCTCCGTTTGTGGGATTTTTCCCTGTTGCAGTCAAGCCTCTTCTCAGTGTGCTTGGAAGTAGTGATGGCAGCGTTCTGTGATGATTCTATCTCTGTGGCTGGCTGCGTGCCGGTATGTGATGGTGCTTCCTTGTGCTGCCCTATGGCATAAGAGTGGAATTTGTAGGTCTGTTCAGTTTCATCATAAAAGTAGTAGGCTGTGGAGCTGGGATCGTAGTACAGGCTGCGTGTCTGTAAAAGACAAAAACCTCATTGAAGACCTTCAGATCACATGACATGCTATGTTTCATAGTCAATATAAGAAGTTCTGCGACATGAGAAGGGTTTGGATGGAAAACGTTCAAACAAAGATTTCTACTATAAATCGTCTTATATTCGCATAAAACCACTGTTCAGTCAGGCCCTGTCATAGTTGCAGTGACATTCTTTATCAATTTGTTCAGTGTCAACATTGCTTGTATGCTATAAAATCTTCATAGTGGTTCATGTTCCTCACAATACAGTGCACGCAGCTTGATCAAAGCTGGCCAATACACAAGCCAGCTAAGGGCATACACTGTGCATGATTTTCTGACCCTCACATCCTTGCACATCCTGTCGATGTCAATGCAAAATATCAATTGTTTTTCTGTTTTTGTTTGTTTGTTTATTTCATCAATGAAAAAGTGCATTAGCATGTTTCATTTCTGTTTTCTCACACCCACTGCAATTCTTTTCATTATTTTAAACACAAATTTAAACACAAGCTTAAATAGAGCATTTAAATGTGCATGCATGCAGATAAGATAAGATAATGTTGCTTATAGCCCAGCCGACCGCAGAGGGCCACATCAGGGCTGTCACCACGTTAAAATCAACTCACCAGTCATTTAAAAAAAAAAAAAAAAAAAAAAAAAAACCTTTCACACATCTCATTAAATAACATCGTCTACAAACGCACCAGAAACTTCGTTAAAAATCTTTCTGCCGTATAACCCTAAATCAGATAAAAAATGTTAATCTCTCTCAAAAACTCAAGGATAACGTCTGGCGGGACATCCCTGAACAGGATCTTCATGGACTCCGCTGTAAAATGTTTGTGTCTCACATCGTGCAAGTCCCAACACTCTAAAAGAACATGTTTCATTGAGAGTGGCGCATGACATGGAATGCACCACGGAGCTTCTTCATTCTTTAAAAGGTAAGCATGGGTAAAATACGAATGGCCGGTGTGCAGCCGGCACAGAACCGTTTCCTCTTTACGACCTCCCGACGTGGATGGGAGGAACTCCTTAGGTTTGGACGGATCTGAAAGAGTTTGTTATTCGTCTGTGTGTTCCAATCCTCCTGCCAGAGGTCTCTCACATAATCATTAATTTTGGGTTTCACATCTGAGCAGGGGATATAAATGTTGGACAGTTTCTCTCTTGTGGCGTTCTTGGCTAAACGATCAACCATTTCGTTCCCGCCGATGCCAACATGACCAGGAACCCAAACAAGAGTAATGTTGTAACCGTCCGCTTTCAACTTGCTAAAAAGTTCAAAGAAATGCAA
This sequence comes from Conus ventricosus, assembly GCA_018398815.1. Lineage (NCBI taxonomy): Eukaryota > Metazoa > Mollusca > Gastropoda > Neogastropoda > Conidae > Conus > Conus ventricosus. The sequence goes on from CM031608.1 coordinate 55,554,277, forward strand.
AAGTTCTGGATGCTGAAGGTTGCGGCCAGCTATGGCTTCCAAAGCTGACAGCGAATCCGACAGAACCAGAAAGTCCCTCTTTGAAGAATGTGAGATTATCTTCAAAGCCAGAACCAGAGCAGTAAGTTCAGCAGAATAGACAGAAGCATCTGAATGTATATGTTCCAACAGTATCTGAGAAGGAGCCCCAGGGCAGTAGGCTGCACAGGCCACTCCATCCTCAGACTTGGAACCGTCAGTGAAAACTTTTTGATAGGATGGGAATTTCGAACAGAGGTCAGCATACAGTGCCTTGTACGCCAGAGAGCTGGTAGACTCTTTGCGAAAAGCTGCAAGATCGAAACGAATCTCTGGTGTGAAAAAGGTCCACGGAGGTTGATCCGGAAACTTGGAAAAATCGGAAACTACTCCCAGGTCTAGACCTGCATTCCGCACGTGAGGCTGCATACGAAGACCAAACGGCGGAATACATTTAGGGTTGTTTTCAAACTTACTTTGGAATGGAGGGTCAAAGACACAGTCATAGGCAGGATTCTGCGGTTCTGAGAACAGTCGGATATAATAATTTAAAGACAGTTTCAGTCTGCGGTTGGACAATGAAGGTTCGCCTGCCTCTGCGTACAGGCTGTACACAGGGGTGGTGCGGAACGCTCCAAGACAGAGACGAAGCCCTTGATGGTGAATAGGGTCCAAGAGTTTGAGGTAAGAGGGTCTTGCGGAGCGTACACAGCACAACCGTAGTCCAGTTTGGAACGGACCAAGGCTCTGTAGAGGTGCAGCAAAGTTTTCTTATCAGCGCCCCAGTCGGTGTGCGCTAACGACCCGCAGAATATTCAGAGCTTTCTGGCAAGAAGTTTTGAGGTTTTTGATGTGGCTGAGAAAGTTGAGTTTCTGGTCAAAAATGACTCCCAGAAATTTGGCCTCTTTAACAGCTGGAATGGGAGATTTCCCTACTTGAAGTTCCGGATCTGGAAAAAACTGACGGAAATTATGGAAGTGAATACACTGCGTCTTTGTTGAGAAAAGGTGAAACCGTTTTCATCCGCCCACCGATGGATTTTATCTACGCAAAGCTGGAGCCTGCGCTGGACACTCGGGTACAGGCTTCCAGTTGCGTAGACAGCAAAATCATCCACAAACAATGAGCAGTCTGAACCCTGCTGAACTGATTGAACAAAGTTGTTGATCTTAATACTAAAGAGGGCAGGAGATAGTATGCTCCCCTGTGGAACACCCAACTCCTGCTCGTGGACATCAGAGAGAGTGGTGCCAACCCGGACCTGAAACTGTCGTTCTGCCAAAAAATTTTGAATAAAAAGCGGAAGATGACCTCGAAAACCCAGATCGTGGAGATCATGAAGTATCCCCGACTTCCAGGTGGTATCGTAGGCCTTCTCCAAGTCAAAGAAAATTGCCACTGCATGCTGTTTGTTCAGAAAGGCGTTCCGAAGTGTAGATTCCAGACGAATCAAATGGTCAACGGTAGTCCGATGTTTGCGGAAACCACACTGTTCTTTCGCCAAAAGGCCATCGGTTTCAAGTTTCCACATGAGCCTAGCATTGACCATTTTTTCCATCAATTTACAAACACAGCTGGTCAAAGCTATGGGACGGTAATTTGAAGGATTAGAAAGATCTTTTCCAGGTTTGGGGATGGGAATAATGAGGGCTTTTCGCCAAGAGGGTGGAAAAAAACCTGTAGTCCACACATGGTTGTAGACCTGTAGCAGTATGTTCAGACCTTCTAGCGGAAGATGTTTCAACAGCTGATAATGGATTTCATCTATACCTGGAGAGGAATCGCTGCAAGAAAGCAAGGCAGATTTCAGCTCGTTTAACGTGAAAGGAAGATTGTAGTCTTCCATGTTGTCGGACGAAAAGTTGCAGGGTGATTTTTCTTTTAGGGCTTTGTTTTTGACAAAAGTGGCTGATTTATTAGAAGAGGAGGAATTCTTTTCAATGGTTGAAGCAAGCAGATTAGCAACTGCTTTCTTCTCTGTTATTAAAGAATCCGAAAACTTGAGATGGTTCACAGTGGGACAGGTGTTCTTCCCTTTGATTTTCTTAATGATGTTCCACACTTTTTCTTGGAAGTTTTTGATGTCAGCCTGGAGCAGAAGCTTCTCCAGGACCGACGTTTACTGATTTTAAAAGTGTGTCTAGATTTAGCACGGAGTTTTTGATGGGCTCCGAGCGTTGGGACCCGAAGGTCGTTGGTACACCTGACGCTGAGCCCGTTTTCGAACTTTGGAAATTTGTTGGCAGTCTGAATCAAACCAGGGTGTTTTTTGGCATTTGAAGTTTATCGGAAGACACTGGAATACAAGCTTTAGCACACTTGATCACAGTGTTAGTCAGTGATTCAGCTGGGTCCGGACTCTGAAGAAAGTCAGTGTCCTGGAATTCTTTAGAAATAGTGGTTGCGAATAGATCCCAGTTTGCTTTCTTGTAATTTAGATGTTGAGAGACAGAGACGTGTTCAGTTATGACGGGTTGTAGTAAGACAGGGAAATGGTCACTTCCGTGCAGATCGTCATGGACAGACCACTCATAGTCCAGGACCAGCGAGGGGTCACAAACCGACAAATCTAAACACGAAAGTGAACCTGTGGAAGAGTGGAGGTAAGTTGCAGATCCGTCGTTCAGACAACACAAATCCAAATCCGAAAGGACATCCTCAATCAGCAGACCCCTGGATGACGTACCGGCACTACCCCAAAGAGGGTTGTGACCGTTAAAGTCACCCAACAGCAAAAAAGGTCGAGGAAGTTCTCTTATCAGACTGACAAGGTCCTGACGACAAACTGGGACAGAAGGAGGTAGATAAAGGGAAGCATGCATGCAGAAACCTACATATGTTCACACACTTACAGAGTCGTAGTAGTATCCTGAATTGTAGTCATAGTACAGACCACTGGCACTATCATAGACAAATCCAGCCTGTTCCCACACCACCTCTTGGGCAGCAGCCTTGAGAGAGTCTGCAATGCTGACACCATTCCCCACGGTGCTTTCTGTAGTCTGCTAAAAAGGAAAAAAGTGATTGGTACATTGAACTTTTATCAAGTAAAAAAAAAAAACAACCCCTGAATACCTATGTCAGAATGTGAAAAAAAAATTCTTTAACCATACACAAAAACACACACATACATGGCTTTTGTGTATGTGTGTGTGTGTGTGTGTGTGTGTGTGTGTGTGTGTGTTGTGTGTGTGTGTGTGTGTCTGTGTGTCTGTGTGTCTGTGTGTGTCTGTGTGTATGTCTGTGTGTGTGTGTGTGTGTGTGTGTGTGTGTGTGTGTGTGTGTGTGGTGTGTGTGAGAGAGAGAGAGAGAGAGAGAGAGAGAAGGGAGACAAGAAGAGAGAGAGAGAGAGAAAGAGAGAATATGTATGCATGTATGTATGTGTGTGTGTGTGTGTTGTGTGTGTGTGTGTGTGTGTGTGTGTGTGTGTGTGTGTGTGTGTGTGTGTTTGTGTGCACACATGCATGCATATGCACATATTCATGCGTGCATACATGTGTGTGTGTTTGGTTGTACTGATGTTCTGATACTCTCAAGATGAAAACACAGGCAGCGAATTGCAGCAAAGTCATGGTCAAAAAGCTTTCCATGCATGATGAAGGTGAATTATTCTACAACTTTCAATTACATAAAAAATTATAGTTAAACAAGATTCCTAAGAACATTTGGCAATAATTTTTTGATGAACATTTGACAAGAGCGCCCCACACACACCACACACACACACACACACACACACACACACACACGAACCTGAACTTGAAATTGATTTTTCCCCCTTTTAACCTTCAAAGATAAAGAGGACAATGAATAAACAAATCAGTTCAGTTTTGGATTTTTTTCAAGCAACTGTAATCGTTGTTGAAGGGGTATGATTGCGAAATATGAGGTACTTTGCTGTCCTGATTTGTTCCACACACACACACACACACACTCACCACACACACACACACACACACACACACACACACACACACGCACGCTCACAACACACACACACACACACACAAATTCTTTCTCTTTCTCTCCCCCCCCCACTCTCTCTCTCTCTCTCTCTCTCTCTCTCTTTCTCTATTTCACTCACCTGTACAGACTCATTCGGTAAACCCCAGTCAGGAAAAGGTTTGTCTCCAAAAACTGTGGAGAAAAATAGATCCAAATCAATTAACACACCAGAAGCAGCAGATTAAAGTGTCAGTAAGACCATAACTGATTTATCCTTTTTCTCTGATGACCACAATCTACTTGATACACGCATGCTTGCACACACACACACACACACACACACACACACACACACACACCCCACACACACACACACACACACAGAATCTGTACACTAACAGATCTCCCAAACTACCCCTTTAAAAATGGGTCATAAAAAGAAGACAATAAATGTTCTATAAATGTAAACTGCAGATAAATCCAGAACATGTAAATGGGAAAAAATCTAGGACAAAAAGCAAGTAAACAAACAAGCCTGGAAGTAAATCAAGCATCTACTGTGTATATGGATGAAGAAAAAAAAGTATGAGGGGAAAATTATGAGCAAAACCAGATTAAAAAACCCAATTGATATAAAAAAAAGAAAAACCAAAGTCTATGAGAATGGGGGGGGGGGGGGGGGGGGGGGAGAGAGAAGGGGAGCAGGAGAAGGGAGGAGGGAGGTGGATTTTGAGCCAGCAAGACAAAGGATGAATGTTTGGGGATTTTTTGTTTGGGTTTTTTTGTTTTTAATTAACAAAACATAAAGCTCACATACATTAAAAAAAAATCCAAGGCATGTTTATCAACACAAAGGGAAAATATCTAAGAAAGTGTTTTGGAGAAAGATCAAGCACAGACACAGGACAGAAAAAAGTCTAAGAAAATGTTAAAACTTGAGGTAAATCTAGTAAAGACAAAACAGTCCTGGAAAAATGTGTACTAGGCTTCTTAGCTTATTTGATGGTCTCACAAATAATTGGACTAAGTCAGACTTATACAGAACACACATATAAATATACACTGATATATATATATATATATATATTTTATATATATATATATATATATATATATTATACCACACACACACACACATATATACATATAACCACATCTCCAAGGGATCACTTTTAATTTCATAGGAAATGTAAGATTTCAGCACACATCCCCCCAAGGAAACAAGGAAAGCTCTACATGTACTGTAGTTTGTATAGCATGGATTCTACTTTTTGAATCTGAACACATTTAAACACATAAAATCTGTAAATTTTCAATTTGAACCAAAGTAATACTGTCAGTTTGAACTGAAACCTTAAAAAAACAAACACACGGTTTTTTCCTGTCCGACAGTGTTGGTGTTGCTAAGTATATCAGAGATTGCAGTAAGATGACAGCAAAAGGTCAATGTAATGCTTGCTCAACAGCACAGCTGCCTGTGTATAAGTTGCAAGGTTCATACAGACTTCTAAACAAAAAAATTCAAGAACTTTTTAAGGACTTTTATGTAAAACTCAAGTACTGTTACATAGAAAATATACACCTCATCCATTGTAATACGCTCAGTGCTTGGTCTCTAACCCAGAATTGGCTCTATATATACAAGCATTCTCAATAATATATTTTAGTTGCATCACACAGTCATTTCAACAGAATCAGGTTCATAGAAGATGAGAAGGAAGAGGACACTTCTAGCAGATACAAAATGAACTGAACTGAATTTTTACATACAATTACTAAATTAGTAATTTTATATCTGATTTTGTAATTTTCTCACAAGATTATATATTGCTCCATCAGAATCTTCACTTTCAAGCACTTCCAAGCATTCTAAGGTATGTATAGCCACAACAGTCAAGGACTGTTAAGGGCTTGCATAAACTTTCTTGTGGCCAGTCAAGCTACTCACTGGTAAAGTGAGTCAGTAGGGTAGAAGGGAAGGGTGCAGGGGGAACAGTGTGGCAGTGTTTCAAGCACATGCCTGGTTAGAAAAACACCAGCTGACCTGCGTATACAAATCTGATTAGCAGCAGCAGGAGGAAGAAGACAGACAGTGCAACAGAGAGGACCTTTTTTCAGTGCAACTGCCTGTGAGACAAAGTGATTCAAGAGACTCATGTCTGCCCTGTGGTACATGGTACTGGAGCTTAAACCATTACATGGCAAAATTTCACCAGTCAAAACCAGCATTTACTGGTTTAATTAATGGAACCTGTGTGTGGTACATTATTAATAAACACTGCATCAAAGCACCTTCTGCAATCTGTTTCTCATCCACTTGACACTCAGCCTCCCTTCGGTTCTGAGCGGTGCTGCGATAGGTGTGAAGCTCTGCACACAGTTTCTCGATCTGTTGTCGGAGTTCCTCATTATATGCTTGGGACTTCTCAAGCAGTCGTGTAGTTCTCTCCAAAGCCTTCTCTGTGTCTGCAAGTCTCTGCTTCAGTTCCTTTCCTTTGTCTTCTTCTTCTGTTATGGCTGGCTTGGGTTTGTCCATTTTGAAGGGCAGAGATGTGAGAGTTTTGTTTCTTGACAGAGATAACGTCCAGGGAGTGGATCTTCAGGACTGCAAATCATTAATCAAACATACACATAAACACATATCAAATTTGCCCTGTAACATCAATTCTCTCTGTCTCTCTCTCTCTCTCTCTCTCTCTCTCTCTCTCTCTCTCTCTCTCTCTCTCTCTCTCCGCCCCCCTCCCCAAACTCAACACCACACCATACACACAATTATTTATAACACACTTATACGTGTACACAACATTTTCCTAACAAAATAATGTTCAACAGTTTATTACAATAATTCAAATAAAAGGGCAAGGGAGGTGGGGGGGGGGGGGAGAAGAGGACGGAACAAAGGTCAAAAGACATTTATCACTGTCACACTGTGATAGATTTATGGAAACTGTACGACATAGTACTTCTTGAAGCATGTCTAAAATTCAAACCTGTTGCAGTGATGAATTCTGCTGAATCATAAAGTTTAATTTCTATAACATCCTGGTCCTATGAGGTTTTGAACGCATATTTCACGCTGAATCAGTAACAGAGTAAGCTTGACAACCAAGCCACAACTGGTAAGACTATTTGAATGAAAGTTGATGGGGCCATCTGATAAAGCATCACTGCACCAGGTTAAACAAAAGGATTTCTTTCAGCTTTTTGGTTGTCTTCTCAACACTCAGAAATGCTAAAAACTGGCTAGCATGTGCAGTGCTATCACCGTCACACGTGTACATCTCCTCCACAAGTTTCTTCAACTTCAAATGCTTGACAAGAGAACAAAAGGGGAATTTTATCCTCTTCCTCCTAAGAGAGAGACAGAGAGAGACAGAGAGAGAGAAAGAGATTTTCATCTTCCAAACACACAGTTGTGCATGCAAACAAGAAATATACAATTACAAATGTATGTATAACTTTTTTCATTTGATCATCAAAACATCACCCGTTACATTCATTGTACTCCCAGTTCTTATACAACAGGGAGCACTTAACGAAGAAATGCTGTGTGTGTGTGTGTGTGTGTGTGTGTGTGTGTGTGTGTGTGTGTGTGTGTGTGTGTGTGTGTGTGTGTCTGTCTGTCTGTCTATCCGTCCGTCTGTCCGTCCATGGTCAAAATGTGTTCCACTTGCTCCAGACAAAACTACTGGGCTGATCTTTCTGAAAATTTGTAGGTACGTTCATTATGGGTCATGGATGATGCCCGATGTGTTATTTTACCGTTACGGTCGTTACTAACTAGTAACAGCCAATAACGGTTTTCGTTCTTTATTAAGGTTTTTTCTTTATTAGTCTTTTTTTTCCACCTTCTATGAAGGTTCTTTTCTTTGAAAAAAAAAAAAAAAGCAAGTTACATCATTATGATTCACATTCACTCAAAAGAACAACTGTCATATTTCTGTACACATAAACACATGCACAAAAAACAAACAATATAACCAGAACTACATCACATGCATGAAACAAAAGTGTTGTTAGGAGAAGTAAGACCAAAAGATAGAGGAAGAGAAAAGAAGCAAGAGAGAGGGAAGAGAGGGAAAGTGAACAGCAGAGGGGGAAAGAAAAGGGATGCTGCCCTAACAGAGTAACATGAACATAACACTTAACAGTCAAATTTATTGAGTATCTTAGAAAGTACTTGGCCAATCTCTCTGAAAATTTGTAGGCATGTTCATTATGGGTCATGGATGATGCCTGATGTGTTATTTTACCGTTATATCTGTTACTAACGGCTGTAACGGCCCATAACAGTTGTTCTTCTTTATGGAATATCAAAATACTTGGCCGATCTTTCTGAAAATGTGTAGGTACCTTCATTATGGATCATGGATGATGCCCGATGTGCTATTTTACTGTTATAGCCGTTACTAATGGCCATAACGGCCCATAAGTTGTTCTTCTTTATGGAATATATCAGAAAGTACATAGCCGATCATTCTGAAAATGTATGGCATGTTCATTATGGGTCACGGATGATGCTCGTTGTGTTATTTTACCGTTATAGCCGTTACTTACAGCTATAACAGCCCAAAACGGTTTTTCTTCTTTATAGAATATCTCAGAAAGTACCTGGCCGGTCTCTCTGAAAATGTGTAGGTATGTTCATCATGGGTCATGGATGATGCCCAATGTATTATTTTACCGTTATAGCCATTACTAACGGCTATAATGGCCCATAATGGTTTTTCTTCTTTATGGAATATCTTAGATAGTGGCCGATCTTTCTGAAAATTTGAAGGTATGTTCATTATGGGTCACAGATGATGCCGATGTGTTATTTTACCGTTATAGTTGTTACTAACGGTTATATGGCCATAACGGTTTTTCTTCTTTATGGAATATCTCAAAAAGTACTTGGCCAATCTTTCTGAAAATGTGTCTAAAGGTATGTTCATTATGGGTCACGGATCATGCCTGATGTTTTCTTTTACCGTTATAGCTGTTACTAACGGCTATAATGGCCCTAATAGTTTTCTTCTTTATGGAATATTTCAGAAAGTACTTGGCCGATCTTTCTGAAAATGTGTAGGTATGTTCATTATTGGTCATGGATCATGCCCAATGTTTTATTTTACCGTTATAGCCGTTACTAACGGCCATACTGGCCCATAACGGTTTTCTTCTTTATTGAATATCTCAAAGTATTCAGCCGATCTTTCTGAAAATTTGTAGGTGTGTTCATAATGGGTCACAGATGATGGCCGATATTTACCAGAATAGTCGTTACTAAGGGCTATAATGGCCCAAAACATTTTTTCCTCTTTATGGAATATCTGCGCATATTCAAGATAAACTGGGAGTACATTTATATGCATTGCATCTTGTTTTTGTTTAGTGTGAAGGCAGTCTTCGGCCAAAATTAAGCCTGTTTTCCTATTATTTACAGGTTTACTGTTAATGATCTTTATAACACCCAGGAATGCAGCAGAAGAATATCTTCATTAATTTCTAAGGTTGAAAGGTAAATGTAGACCATGGCTGTGCATTGGTTTGTTTGTTTATATGCTTGTCTTGTTTTATTTTGTTTTCGTCTTCTTGGTTTCAACTTTTGTGTGTGTGTGTGTGTGTGTGTGTGTGTGTGTGTGTGTGTGTGTGTGTGTGTGTGTGTGTGTGTGTGTGCGTGTCTGTATGTGTGTATGTGTGTGTGTTCTCCTCAAGTCCTTATCTGAAATGGTCTATACTGAGGACAAAAAAATAATGGCAACACATTCCACTCTAAATCTTACAATGAAGCATATTCAATTAATAATATATTCCAATACAGACTAAACAAAAAAGCGTTAAAAATGATAAAGAAGAAATATTACCTTGTGTTCATAAGGCTTTTAACCACACACAAAGTAAAGATCACTTTCATTATATATATCAAAATTAGAAACAGATGTATTAAACAGTTATCAAGGCACCCATAACCAAGTATGAAAAAAAAGAAAAATAGAAATTTCATCCATAGAGGTTTTGGAAAATATGCACAATCCAAAATAACATTAGTACAACAGGTATAAGCCATTTAGTTTAAGATGTTGGAGACCTTGATCTAACAAATGTTATAAAGCCAACATTCTAAACAAATATTTCTCTAACGTTTAAAATCTATCAACTGTAAATCTTGCAGCCTGGGTAAGATGGTAAAACAATGACTGATGTAATATATAATCACCCAAAAGCAGTTGAGAAAAAAACAGAGTTCAATGTAAACATGGTTCAAAGCCCAAATAACATAGAGTCTTAAAACAAATTATGTAAAGACTAATCATTACTATAAAGCATTTCATGGACATGGAATTGGAAGCAAGCTCATGTTACCGCTAGTGTTATACTTATACATATATACAAAAAGTGATCCAAGAAATAAGACCATTCAGTGTACCTTCAGTGACTTGTCATATGATATGTATTGTCAGCATGGTTTCCACCGGCACAGATTTTGTGTCTCCTAATGTCTGCATGCATTGGAAGATTTTATAGATTTGCTAGATAAAGGCAAGAATATGTACTGACATTACTAATCTGGATTTTGAAAAAGCTTTTTGATTCTATTTCTAATGGGAGATTACTTGTCAAACAATACAATACTATAGTGTAACATGTAATTTTTGGCTTGGATTAGATATAGTTGCAAAGTGAGACGACGGCAGGCGGAAATCTAAACAAATCTTAAATAATTGTTAGCGAACCGCCAAGAGAAACGTGGACAAACGAGTCACAAGAACAAAACATGACACGTTTTGACCTCTTAGGTCTTCTTCAGGCAAGACACAAACAAATAATACAACGAAAGTGAATTAATTTGGTACTCAGCTTCGATATCTTAACTCTTCAACCAAGGTAGGCAGGCCTTTTTGATTCAACGCCTGCCTTTCTTGCGCTGAAGAGTGAAGAGATTGAAGCTGAGTACCAAATTCATTCATTTTCATTTTATTATTTGTTTGTGTCTTGCCTGAAGAAGACCTAAGAGGTCAAAACATGTCGTGTTTTGTCTTGTGACTCGTTTGTCCACATTTCTCTTGGCGGTTCGCTAACATGTATCTAAGATTTGTTTGGATTAGACAGCTTTTTTAAAACAGAAAACAGTCAGAATGAACTGGAGATGATTCATCTGAGAGTGCTGATGTCATAGGTGTAATACTACTGGGGAGAATGCTTTGATCAATTCTTTTCACAATTTTCATGAATGATTTGACTCAAATGATAAACAGTTTCTGTAAAATATTTGCCATTGATACACTGAATAATCTATATTGTGTAATTTGAAAAAGCAGTCAACTTTGACTGACAGAGTGCCAGCATAGGTCACAAAACTAGTACAAGGAATTCAAAATCATTCATTTACAGTTCAGCTGGAGCAACTCAAATTACTCATTTTGAATTAAAGGTAGAAGAATTAAAGGTGATTAGCCAAGCATTCAAAATTTCAAAATATATATATATATAATATATATATATATATATCAATGACTTAAATATACATGAGTTCTTCAAATTGTCATGTTGTGATCTGACAAAAAAAAAAAACAGTATGAAATATTCACCTATTATAGCAATACTAACAAAGAAAATTTTCACTTACTAACAGAATTGAACCACTGTGAGATGAATCACATATTAACACATAAAAGGGCAAAAAATGATTACATTTTCTTATATCTTGTTGACAAATTGAATATCCTTAAAAGACGCGAGATATGTGTATGATGAGAAAGTATTATGAAAAAAGTACTTTGACAATTAAGACTTCTTATGAATATGACTGACAACCATTTAATACAATAAATCATAGATGGCAACTTTTAAAAGCCTGATGGCTAATATAAATTATTAAGCCCCTATTTTCTTCGTTTTTTTAATGAAATAAATTTCTTTTTTGGTTCCTCACTGCAGTGTTTTAGGGCTGTCATTAGTTATAACAATATGCCTGATTTGGTAAATAGCTTTTGTTTTCGTTTCTTTTTCTTTTTTTTTTTTAACTTTTGCTGTGATATTCATAGTGATAACACAACCGTTACAGTAGCATTTTTAATTGCAAAAAAGCAAAATTTAAAAATGGAAAAAAAAACCCTCCAAAAAAAGTAACAACATGATCTATCCATCCACCCTTTAAAATGTCACAAGTACGCGGGCTTGCACACATGATACACTGAAAGGGAAACATCACCTTTCAATAAATTGATATAAAATTTGGTGCACCGACTATAACATTTGTAAGTAAGCAGTCTGTTTTGAAACAGCAGAATTTTGTGAACAGCAATGAAGTGTTTTTCCTACATTAGAGAAGTTCGTTATATACCTAGCACTTTTGTACTCACAACACGCACTCTACCTTACCTGGTCAGTCCAGACTCTGGCTTGGGGGTTTCATCGGGATTCTTCCCAAGCCTTCACTGGCATCAACTACCAAGCTAAGTCTGTCACAGTCACTCTCAGTCTCGGGCCCAGCGGTGGTACTGTCAAACCTAGCTGTTGTAACCGTCTACGGCTGTACTGTCGCAGTGCTAGAGCTAAACTGTCTTCAATCTTCAATCTTCACAAATTCTAGGTCAGCCGTCATTGTTGATATTAATGACCTGTGTGCCCCAGAGGCATAGGATAAAATAAACAAAGATCTAATAGGGACAACGAAAAGACAGCTAAAGATATGTAAAAAATCGCCTTAGTACCCCGACCGCATACCCCGAGTTCAGCTCGGGGCAGCGTGTTGCGGCAGGGACAAAAAAAAAAAAAAAAAAAAGGGAGGGGACTCAACTAGCCTAATTACTATCTGGGGAGGCTTACCGGTAATCATGACGACCCCCAGGTCATGACCTGGACCGGCACAACCCTGCCCATCATTTACTGTTCGGCTAGTTGGGATAGGGATCTTGGCTGGGATTTTTGTTCAGCTCCCTCTTGAATGATACCCAAAGAGGGAGCCTCTGCTGCTGTTGCAGGCGGGAGTTCCAGGCTGGGATGGTTGATGGGAAGAAGCTGGGATTGTATGGGTCAGAGGAAGTGCCCAGATGGGCAAATTTGGGTTGTGGTTTGATCTGGTTTTGGCAGATCCTTTTTTGAGGAATTTGTCAGGGGGGGGATGTTTCCCCAGCGCCATTGACGATCTTGTACATAAAGTTAGCCTCTGCCTGTTTCTTCGCACTTCAAGGGAGCCCTGATGTGGCCCCTTTGCGGTCGGCTGGGCTATAAGCAACATTATCTTATCTCGCACTTCAAGGGGTTCCAAATTTCCCGATCTTGCAGCATGGCTGTTATGCTGCTGGTCCCGTCATATTGGTTGCATACTATCAGGGCTTTCTCTTCTTTGCACCATTTCGATCTTTTCCTTCTGGCCTGCTTTGTACGGACTCCACACTGATGAGCAATACTCCAGGTGAGGGTGCACCAGTGTTAGGTAAGCATTAATTTTGGTGGCTTTATTGGAGATCTTCAGGTTTCTTTCAGGAAGCCTATCATGCTGTTGGCCTTGTTAGTGACTCTTGTAGTGTGGTCTTTCCAGTTGAGGTCACTTATGTCGACACCAGGTATTTCGAGCTGTCGACATGGTCCAGGGTATGTCCTTTAAAGTTTGTAGTTGAAGTTGATTGGGTTTCTTGATGTTGAGCAGGTAAGGACATTACATTTTTCGGGATGAAAATTCCACCCCCCATCGTTGTTCCCAATCATTCAGTAAGTTGAGATCTTGTTGGAGCGCCTTGCAGTCTTGGCTGGTTTTAATGGTGGAATAGACTGTGCAGCCATCAGCGAATAGTCTGATGTTGGCCTTGATGTTCTGAGGCATGTCGTTGATGAAGATCAGAAATAGGATCGGCCCTAGAACTGTCCCCTGTGGGACTCCACTGATGACAGGTGCTGGCTCTGATCTTTCATTGCCGACTACGACAATCTGCGAGCGGTCGGAAAGAAATCCCTTGATCCAGTCCAACGTCGATCCTCGTATACCATAATGGTCCAGCTTACGGAGGAGGCGTTTGTGAGGGACCTTGTCAAAGGCCTTAGAAAAGTCCAAAATGATCATATCTGTCTGTCGCTTGCTATCTTGATTCTTGGCGACATCGTGGAATAGTGTCAGAAATTGGGTTTCACAACTCCCTTTTGGCTCTGAACCCATGTTGGGAATCTACGAGAATGTCGTGCTGGTTCAGATGGCGCATGATGTTGCTTGCTATGATGTGTTCTTGCATCTTCCAACAGATACTGGTGAGGGAGACTGATCTGTAGTTGGCAGCTGAATTTCGGTTACCCTTTTTGAACACTGCCGTCACGTTCGCCCTTTTCCAGTCATCTGGGACACATCCATCTGCCAGGGACTTTGTGAAGAGCGCAGAAAGCAAGGGCGCGATCTCGTTTGCACATTCTTTCAGCACCATTGCTGGGATTTCATCTGGTCCCGCCGCTTTATGTGGGTTGATGTTCTTCAGCAACTTGCGTACCCCTTCCTCATCGATTGTGATCTCGGCCATTGCAGGGGAGGGCGTTCCTGATGGGATTGGAATGTTGCTATCATTTTCTCTTGTGAAGACCAACTCGTACTGATGGTTTAGGATGTTGGCCTTATCTTTCGGGGATGCATGTAGTCTTCCATGAGCTCGTAATGGAGACACCCCTGTACTGTCTCCTGTTAACTGGAGGCCCTAGCACTGGTCTATCACTAGTGTAACTGTAGCCCGACGTAACTCCTTAACTAACTACAAGTTAGTCCTAGCCGGTCTGTATCTGTATCTGTAGCTGTACGTCGCTTGACATCCAGTGATCTGGCTTTGGCGCGACGGATGGGGATGCGCAGCGAAGGTTGTTAATGGCGCTTGGTGGTCAGTGGCCTCTTGAATAAATCAGTGGATGGCGAGTGGACCACCGAATTGTCCAAGTGGTTCCACGCTATTATGGTGCGTGGGAAGAAGGACTGCCTATACTGATCTGACTGGCAACATGGTACAAAGAAACACCGATCGTTGTTCCTAATGTAGTTTTCAACAGAGTTGTTGGTTACATAGTCTGCTGCGTTACGTCTGGGTCTGATCATGCGGCCAGCTCTTTGAGGTGTCAGGAACTGATGAGGAGGTATTGTCGGCACCAGCCCCTCAACCACCTTGTAGAAGAAGGTCAGGCAGAGTTGTTTACGTCGTTCCTGGAGGGTCGGGAGGTTGTGTCGTGTCAGGAGGCCCGTAACAAAGCCAGGGGTGGTAGAGCGATAGTTGCTTGCGATGAAGCGTACTGCAGTGCACTGAATGCGTTCAATCTTATTGATATCCTGTCTCTGATACGGGTCCCAGACCAACGCCCCGTACTCAAGGAGAGGACGGACTAGGGCCAGGTAGGCGTTACGTTTGCAGGTTGATGGGCAGTGGTGGAGGTTTCTCCGGAGGAATCCAAGGGTGCTATTCGCTTTTTTGGTGATGCCGCTGATCTGGTTGCTCCATTTGAGGTTATCAGAGAACTGGATTCCTAGGTATGGGTTTTAGTTAGTTAGTTAGTTAGTTAGTGTTTATAGGGTCCAGCAGACTACTAGGAGCCAAATCAGGACCTAGGTATGGGTTTGAGGATACTGATTTCAAGATAGTGTTATTGAGGGAATACATGAAAGTGGAAGGTGGGTGAAGGGAGAGACTCATTGCATAGCACTTGGTAGCATTGAAGCGCATTCCCCATTTCTCTGCCCAGGCTTCAAGACACTTCAGATCCGCTTGTAGGGTGTGGTGGTCTTGGAATGTGTTGATCTCTCTGTAGATTAGACAGTCATCGGCAAAGAGCCTAACTTGGAAACTGACTGTCTGCGGGAGATCATTGATATGGCAGAGAAAGAGGAGCGGGCCCAGTACGGTACTTTGAGGGACACCCGAGTCGACAGTGGTGGGCTGAGACGTGGTGCCTTCAACTACGACTCGCATGCTGCGTTCCGTGAGGAAGCAGTGAAGCAGTGGAGCCAGGTCCGCTCCTTCAAGCCCGAGTGTCGAACTCCCTAGCTAACTACAAGTTAGCTAGTCCGTCTCTTCAAGGCCTAGCGTCGTACTGCCGGAGTTCGTTTGCTTGTTTACCTGTCTGTCAGTGAACACTGTGTTCATTTTTTAATAAGACACTTGAAAGTGGTGTATTACCTGAAGACTGGAAAACGGCAGAGGTGACAGCGATTTTTAAAAAAGGTACAAAATGTGAACCGAGCAACTACAGACCTGTAAGTCTTACTTGTATCTTATGCAGACTCGATGGTCTCCTATTTTACAGATAATAATTTATATTCTAAATGTCAGCATGGTTTTCGAAAAAAACGTTCATGTGTCACACAGCTGTTAGAGGTTATGGAGGGATATAACAACAATGCTAGATGGCAGACAAGGAATTGATATCATATACATGGATTTTAGAAAAGCTTTTGATACCGTTCCGCATAAGAGACTCCTTATAAAGCTAGCAGCATACGGTATTGGTGGCACCTTATTAAAATGGATCAAAAACTTTCTGAGTGATAGAACTCAACAAGTCAGAGTAGGGGCAGCCAAATCAAAGAAATGTAATGTACTTAGTGGTATCCCTCAAGGAAGTATACTGGGACCGGTTCTTTTCACTATTTTTATAAATGATCTACCAGATAACCTTGTCAGTCCATGTAAAATATTCGCAGATGATACTAAGATTTACAATTGTACATCAAAGAGTACTTGTATTCAAAACGATATCTACAAACTGCAAGAGTGGTCTGAGTCGTGGAATCTGTATTTCAACATGACCAAGTGTGGGGTATTGCACGTCAGGAATAATAATCAAAATAATGAATATAAAATGATGGAGAATGATGTTTATCACCAAGTAGAGGCTCTTACTGAAGAAAAAGACTTGGGTGTTACCTTCGATAGCAGGTTGTCATTTGACCCTCACTTAGTTACAGTAGTTACAGAGAGTGGTATATAAAGCTAACCAGATGTTAGGTATCATAAAAAGGAGTTTTACTTATTTAGATAAAGATACTTTTTTGAAATTATACAAAGCTTTTGTCAGGCCACATTTGGAGTATGCGAATGTGATTTGGAGCCCTTTTTTAAAGCGTCAATCAATAATGTTAGAAAAGGTTCAAAGACGAGCTACTAAATTGCTGAAGCATTGCAAAAACTTATCATATAATGAAAGATTGAAATATTTGAATCTGCACTCGCTGAGGGGAAGAAGGATCAGAGGTGACCTAATTCAAGTTTATAAGATCTTTAATGGCTATGATGATATTGACATTGAGACATTCTTTTCTGCTGCACAAACTTCGAGTACTAGAAACTCTGAAGGAAAGATTTTTATAAAGCACTGTAACACTAATCAACGTAAATTTTCATTTTCTTATAGAGTTGCTAACCACTGGAATGAACTACCTACTACCATCAAATTTGCACCTGATATTAATACTTTCAAGAATTTTCTAGATAATGATTCAAAATTTAGAGAATTGTTTCACGACTATGATGGATTGCAATGAAGATATTAATTGTAGCATGCCATATGACCCAAAAAGTGAAGAAATTTAGAGGGGACACATGATAGACCGCGAGGTCTAGGCTAATGAAGCCAGTCCCTACTACTACTACTACTACTTTTCACACGATGTGCACTTCCGTTGAGCTCGCCTGTTAGCGCAGAAACCGTGCGTCACTACAGCAACAATCGCTTTGTAATTAAGTGAAATGTATGACGTTCACCAAATAATAATATTTAACATGATACATGTGGAGAGAAAGAGAGAGAGAGAGAGAGAGAGAGGAGAGAGAGAGAGAGAGAGAGAGAGAGAGAGAGAGAGAATCCGATCGTGACTGATCCAGGAGATTGAGAGAGGAGCTGAAGAGAAGAAAAGCAGACGGAGAAGAAAATCTTGCCATTAGAAATGGACGGATTGTAATACTGAAGCAGAAGAAGGAAAACAAACTGGATCCAAAATGCAAACACCCAGCCCTAAGACAAGCGAATGATTCCAATGACGATGAAAATGTGAACCTGCTCAGAGCGGTGTCGGATACACAGGGTAAGGAAAACAGGGATAAGTCAAGGAAACAAACACGAGATGATGATTTGGATGATGACGGAGATGAGAACCTGCTTGGGGCGACTGGTGGGACTCCCCTACTCAGCTCTGCTGAGGAGGGGAACCGGAGGCAATGACTCAATAGCCAATATGTACATAATGTAAATAATGCAGATGGAAGTCAAAGACAAAGTGTAAATAGAAAGCTGCGAAAGAAAGAGAGAGCGAAAGAGAGAAGGAAATCAAAAAGGAAAAATAAGGTGAGTAATTTCAAAGTCCTTTATTCAAATTGCGATTATGGTATCCTTAATAAAAAAGATGAACTGAACAGTAGAATTGCTTTAGACCAACCATGTATTATAGCAATGACAGAGGTCATTCAAAAAAATGACCCCAACATACCATTATCTGATTACCTGTTGAATGACCAATATGATATGTTTATGAACAAAAACCCCCATCGAGGAGTAGCACTTTACCTAGATAAGAGACTAAACGCTAGGGAGTGTGAGGAATTTGATACTCTGGGATACCGTGAAAGTGTGTGGTGCACATTCCGCACAAAAAATGATGGAAATGTCCTTATTGGTTGTTTATATCGCAGCCCAAACACATCTGATGAGGATAATGACAAGAGACTTTTTGACATGCTTGAGTCAGATTTAATATTAAAGTATGATAAAGTATGCATCATGGGTGACTTCAACTTTCCATTTGTAAGATGGGATGGAAATTTCTCAGGTGATAAAGGGGAGGAAATTAAAATGAGGCTACAAGATGCTTTCCTCATCCAACAGGTGAAGCAGTACACAAGGAGGCGAGTAAACCAGAGCCCAACCCTGGACGACTGGGTGCTGGTTAATGATGAAGCCTTGATTTCAGAGGTCGAACACCAAGACCCACTCGGCAACAGTGACCATGATGTCTTAGTTTTTGAGTTGAATGTGAACTGTGAATCGAATGAGGAACAATGCAAGTATGTGTACAATCTTAAGAGGGGTGACTATAATAAATTGAGAGAGTTTCTAAGAGAAAAAGACTGGTCATCTTTGCCTGAGAATGAGGTAGAAGATATGTGGCAAAAATTAAAAAATGTCCTCCGGGAGGGAATGGAGAAATGCATACCCAAGGTGAAAAGATGCAAAAGGAAAAAGTTGATACCCATGTGGATGAGTAAGAAAACAATGAGAATAATTAAGAAAAAGCACAAATTATTTAAACGATATTTGAAAACCAAATCTGGACAACAGTATCTCAGTTACATAGAGGAGCGAATCTGTGTACAAAAATGCTAAAAAGAGACAGAAAAGGGTATGAAAAGGAAATTGCTAAAGAGTGCAAAACCAATCCCAAGAAATTTTGGAAATATATCCAGGAGAGGCTCAAAAGCAATACTGGTATCAGCACTTTGAAAAAAGAAGATGGCTCCATGGCTACAGCTGATGCTGAAAAGGCTGATGTTTTGAATAAATTCTTTTCAAGTGTATTCACGCGTGAAGATGCGAGCAATGTACCCAACCTAAGCGAATGTTCTTATTCACATGGTATATCAGTTAGTGACACTAGGGTTACCAGCGAAGCGGTAAAACAGAAGCTGAGAGAGCTCAAACCTGATAAAGCACAGGGTCCAGATGCTATTCCTCCACGAGTATTACGTGAAGTGTGCAATGAAATAGCCAGCCCTCTCTGTCTTCTGTTCAACACATCTATCGAGACTGGAATTTTACCCGAGGACTGGAAGACGGCCGAAGTGACGGCAATATTTAAAAAGGGAGGTAAATCAGATCCAGGAAACTATCGCCCAGTTTCACTTACCTGTGTATTATGTAAAGTATTAGAAAGCCTAGTGAGAGATACTATTGTTTCACATTTCACTGATAATGGACTCTATGCTGATTGCCAGCACGGTTTTAGGAAGAAAAGGTCATGTGTGACGCAGTTATTACAAGTTATGGAAAGGCCAGGGCTTCTGAAAACGCAAAAAATTGCGTACAGTACGCATTAAAACTCTACGGGACGCACTGGGTGTCCGTGTAAGGGGTCCCCAGGGACCCCTTCAAATTTTGGTGAAGTCAGACATAAAGTGAGAAAAGACTGCCTTCAACATCGTAAGTTGGGTGCCGTAACATCGTAGGTCTGCTACACTTCGGACCGAACCCATCCCTTTTCAAGTTTGAACAGTAACAAAGCGAGTAGGGCAGCCTCCTAACAACATACGTCGGTCACTTTTGTCGTCTGCTGAGGCTGACTGACTAAGCTTAACGCTAGGCCACAGCATCGTTTTCAGTTGACCAAATTTTCCTACTTTGAGCCATGTGATGTCACGATGACGCTTTTCTTTTTCCCGGCAGGAGAGAGGCATTTCCGCGAAGCCTTTGTTTCCAACATGTCTCTCGAAGCGTGGTTAACGAAATCGTCGCAAAAGTGAAAAAGCGTAGCAGAGGAGCAAGATCGAGAACGGATACAATTTTTGATGTTTATTTTGTTGTTTTTATTGTGACGATGTGTCTGTGACAATTGCAGTGCATGTGCAGGGATGCAATTTTTCAACGTATATTTTGTTGTTTTTATTGTGGTATAGGGACCCCTTAATGTTAGCCTGGGACCCCTTAAAAATCTGATGAAGGGGTCCCTGGGACCGGAAAGATTTTCACCCCAGCAGAAGCCCTGAAAGGCTCACATTTTATTTGGATGAAGGGGAACCTGTAGATATCATTTATCTTGACTTTAAAAAAGCTTTTGACTCAGTCCCACATGAAAGGTTACTTACCAAACTCGCTGCTTACGGTGTATGTGGTTCCATTTTGAAATGGACTAGCAGTTTCCTTAAAGGACGCACACAGAGAGTGAGGGTAGGTGATGCTAAGTCCGAAAAAGCAGATGTACTGAGTGGTATACCCCAGGGTAGCATATTAGGTCCCATTCTCTTTACTGTTTTCATAAACGATATGCCCTCTACATTGCAGAGTATGTGCCACATCTTCGCGGACGATACCAAAATAATGAACACTGCAAGGGAAAACTCCACCATCCAAAATGATATCAACAAATTACAAGAGTGGTCAGAGACCTGGTGCTTATTTTTCAATGTGTCAAAGTGTCATGTTCTACATATGGGGAATAAAAATCCTGTAAATGAGTATGAAATGAAGCTGGGTAATAATGTTCAAAAGATTACAAGATGTAACGAAGAAAAGGATTTGGGTGTTACGTTTGATGAAAGCCTTGATTTTGACCCGCACATAAACCGAATTGTGGGTAAGGCAAACCAAGTATTAGGAATGGTAAAGAGAGCCTTCACATTTTTAGACAAAGATACTTTCACTACATTATATAAGTCCATTGTGAGACCGCATCTGGAATATGCAAATGTTATCTGGTGTCCTGCAAACCTAAAGAGGCAATCCATCCTGATCGAAAGAGTTCAGAGGCGTGCAACCAGACTGCTGAAGGAATGCAAAGAAATGAACTACTATGATCGATTAAAATTTTTGAACCTACATTCACTAAAGGGTAGACGACTACGAGGTGATCTCATACAGATGTTAAAATTTCCACGGATTTGATGATGTTGACTTGCACTCCTTGTTTTCCTATGCACCTGTGAATGTTACGAGGAACTCTGCAGGAAAACTCTTTGTAATGCATGCCAGAACTAACAAGCGCAAATTCTCATTTTCTTTTAGAGTTGTTAACCCATGGAATGCATTACCTTCATCAGTTAAATTTGCAAAATCTGTGAATGAGTTCAAGAACCTGATCGACAAACTGCCCCAGCTAGAAGATCTATTTTATGGCTATGACGAGTAGCAACCCCATTAGGTACGACCAATCTAGATAAATATAACCAGAACGAGGGGACAAATATTAGACCTCGCGGTCTAGGCGTAATCAAAACGCCGTCCCTACTACTACTACTACTACTACTACTACTAGTGCTCAGCAAGTAGACTCTACAAAGTTCATAAAAATAATGGAAAGGGCCTAACTATAACACGTTAAGGCAACTTACAAACGATGAAGACGAAATAATCAATACTTACAAACGATGAAGACGATAAAAATCAATGCAGAGAAGAAAAACAAACTACATTTGAAATGATCGCTTTCTACCGTTTGTTTCATACATTCTGTCTTACAATAATGGAAATAACTCCCAAGTCCAGACGTGGGCCTAGGCCTTTTTATTCATGCAGAGTAAGTTTCTCTTGATCAACGAAGATGTGTTACTTTGAAAACGAACTTTCACTATCAAAACCATGTGCATAATTCCATGGCAAACAAAAGCAGAATGTGGCCCCAAATAGAATAACTATAACATCAATCAAGCAAAAAAATTTCATATACTTATAGAATGAACATATACACAGAAAAGTTTTCCTGCTGGACTGCAACTCAATCAGGCTAGTTGTGCTGTTCTTTTGTCAAAAACTTGGAAAAGCCAAAGGGAATTAAGAAAATGTGCGGCTTTTTTTTTTAACAATTCCGAACGAGCCCCCATTTCCGTGTGACGTGTAGGAGTGCAAGGTTCTGTCCTCTAGAAGATGAGCTCAGGGTGTGCTCTCTGTTAATATTATAGAGTGATTTCTTTCTTAAAATTTGCCGCCACCCTCTCTCTTACTAGTGGTAGAAGAAGCAACTTTCTGGTACCAGTCATCGAAAAAAAAAATGTACATTTTTCTCGGAACTGTTAAATTACTCAAGAATGGCTCGGTGTAATTTACCTTAGGCTTTTGCACTTGAAAGTGCTTGTGCTCCAAGTGACCGACCGAAAAACTTGGGACGAACATGAAAGGATGTAAGAACAACAAATAGACTGACAAAGATTAAGTGCAATTTCACACACCAAACTTTACTTTTGTAAATAATATTCAAATATACGACATATTTATTTAAAATTCAGTTAAATTCAAGTTGGCCTCGTTTGGGCCGGCCTATCTCACTTTAATGATAGGGATTGTCTCTGAACTGGCGTCAAGTTGACGTACGCACTACGGGAACTTAACTGATGTAAGACTGGAGAGGTGCACAGATCTCTCTCCTGTTTGTTGACATCAACGTTATGGGCAAGCCTGCTGACTGGTCGGTTGCCCACTTGGTCACGTGGCAGCATGGATTTTAAGTATGTGTGTTTCACCAGTTGTCATGGAGGGTTTCAGGGTCTATGAAGTTTACACAACTTAACAACTAATTAAAGCTAATCTAATCAGAACTTGAAGCTAATCTAAATGTACTACATTTAATTTTTCCGACTCCACTTCAGTTTCTTCTCTAAAGTGTTGAATCAACTGAAGCAAAAAGAAACTCTTCAAAGAAGTCAAATGCACAGGTGGTGTGATCTGCTTGTTGGATACTATTAGTCCAAACACAAGTATGAATTAGTTACCTACTACAAAGCATTCAGACAATCAACCTTATTCATAAATCATTTCAACAGATTTTACCAAGCATTGGCATGAGGTTATCCTGTTACAAAAAGCATCCATAAACACAAAAGATGCATAGCCTCAAGGTCGCATCCTCCACTGTTGTACAGTACATGCCATCTTTTGTCAATACGACTTCGTAGCCCTTCCGTATAACTTCACAGAGGCTGAGAACGAGCCTGGTGTACCAGGTTTGAGGTTCCCCACAGCTACTGGTGGGCATAACGTTGATTGTCTAGAAATCGCTACATCTTCTAGGGACCAGTTCATGGGATTCATTGACTTTCATTCAGATACACTTTTGACATTTGAGACACCGCAATTTAATTTGGAGGGGACATCCAGGTGAGTGTCCAGCCTCACTCAGATCAGTTTCTGAGGTTGTTTGCCTCTGCAGCAAAATGGAAGACTTCTCTGGTTATCCTTTTTTATTATTATTATATTATTTGAGAGGATGTTCCAGAAATACAGCTCAAGATACACTACAGCACGCCAGTAAACTTACAAGATCTCTGAAGCAGAAACCCTGATCTGATTCAAATCAGCGGCCAGATTCTGACACTTAACTACTCTCCACACAACCTCCAGGGCGATGAACTTTCTGCTCAAGAACTTCTACATCCATCAACAAGATCCAAAACAAAACCTGCCTTCACACAGCCCTCCATGATGGCCTTCGGCAGGCACCAGGACCATCTCGTCCATGCTAAACTTCAAAACAGAAGGAACAGTCCCCCCAGGCAACAGACTATGTAGCTGACTCAAATGCAGAACCGAACAGGGTCATCATTTTCACTGGACCATTCGGTGCCCGTTTTCGTGTTCATATGTCTTTCACCTACCCAAGTCGCCAGACATTGTCTGTTCATACGTTGGAAAAAATTACAACACCACAGGTGAACATTTTAAAGAGCATGGGAGAGTCATCAGACTACAGCATAACATCCCCTTTGCCGGATAGTTCATCACGCCAGGACACCATTCGCCTCATGGTCAGATTGCATCTGTGTGGCAAAACCTCTTGTCTCCTCAAGAGTACATCATCTGCAAACTTTGAACTCTGACACCAAGAGTCTCAACTACTGTTTGGACGCATTCACATTTCCGTCTTCAGTGTGAATCCAAGATTTGATGTTCTTCGACAGTTTCTATGACTCAAACGAAAGGGGTGGAGTTTTCTGTCTGCGCGCACACTCGTGAGCTCGTGTGTGTGTGTGTGTGTGTGTCTGTGTGTGTGTGCCTTCGTGCAGAAATGTGTGCAGAGGTGTGTGCAAGGTGTGTAAGAACTTGAGACTGGAAGTATATCATGTGCGTGTGTGTGTGAATGCGGTTATGAATGTATGTAAGCGTCAATATGGAGGTTTTCCCCTGTCATTATAGATAGACATAACCTCATACATGTGCACTCATATAATTTTCCCTCCTTTTTTTCTTTTCATGTAAGATAGACAAGTAAGTAAATGCTCATGTGTGGTTCTTTTAACACATTCCTACACAGATCTTATTTCTTTTTTTTCTCCGGAAATTCCTCGTGCTCCAACGAAACTGTCATTTTTGTTGTCCCTTTTCACGTCCTTAAACCGAATTTTCTCCCCTCCCCACCTCACCATCCCAAAAATTCCTCTTCTGGAACTGTTTGTTTTTGATCTCTTTTTTTTTCAAATGTACAAACGTCATGAAAATATGACGTCTTATATTACAATAAATTTCGTTCCCGTTGAAGAACCTAAGAATTAAAACGTTGCTGTTTTCCTCCAACCAGATCCTACTTTTCTTCGGAATTGTTTCAATATCGACATTAGCCTTTTTGGGATTCACCTGAAAAGCTGGAAGTGACGTCATTCATAACTGTAAATCTTCTCTGTGGGGTTTGTTAAATAAACTCTTACATCAATCGAAGTTTTTCTAAAGAGCCCTTCCGAGATGCTTTGTGGACGTTGTCCAAGTAAAGGGATGCGTGTGAAGTGGGTTAGGTTTGCAGACTTCCGGCTCGGAGGTTGTGGGTTCGATTTTTATCAGTACCATTGAACTTTACTTCCCCGATCGGCTCCTTCCCAAAATTGCGTTTGCTATGGGCTCCATGGAAAAACTGGGACTACACATTCGAGTTTCATCCTCGTAACGGATGCGTCTCTGAGAGTGTTGCTCAGATTTGGCGACAACTCTGCAGCTTATGTTTCTATTTGGCCTGGTTGACGCCGGGATATAATTATGAAAGTAACCGTAGAGTACAATCCTGTCATACAGTCTCAGACAGAATGGAAATCCTTAGCATCTTCTTTTTCAACCCTCATCCTCGTCGACCAGTATTAGAAAAAAAAAAGTCCCCATTTGTATGACCCTTTATGCCCTGCTGTCATGGTTCCTCTCCACGTCTATGGCCTTGGTTTGATTCTGTCAGGGTCATCAGTATTGGCATATTCATGGGGACTACCACTGAACAGACTGGAGGCGCCCTCTGGAGAGAGAGCTCACACTCGCCAGTTCCATGAGTAAGCAATTATTGTCACCGGTAGGGGCTCTATATTTAGGCCTAGGTGGTATCCTGGATATGCTGGATCAGAACAGGCACCACTGAACACCATCAAAGTGACTCGGCATTGTTGCGGTGTCTCTTCTGGTGTGTTGCCTCATGACAACTTGACATTGACTGCTCCGTGTTGATCACCGGTGCTGGGGCTGTGGTGGGCGGGCCGGGCGTGGATGTGGAACAGAATCAATGAGCTGCGTGGATGCAGTGCAACTGATCAGGAGGCACCAGAAGATGGGACAGTTAAAGTGGGGGGAAAAGTTGAAAATATGAAATATTCATGCCAGTTTTAATTTCGATGATGTTTCTTCACGAAAGTGTGTCCATTGCGATTCAAATTCTTAAATCCCCATTGTGAATCCGACCCTTTGGAATTTCCCACAGTATCGAATCATCATCGGACCATCATTAG
The DNA here is from genome assembly GCA_018398815.1 of Conus ventricosus. Lineage (NCBI taxonomy): Eukaryota > Metazoa > Mollusca > Gastropoda > Neogastropoda > Conidae > Conus > Conus ventricosus. Next base: position 55,580,638 of record CM031608.1, read on the forward strand.
GTTACATAAAACTCTTTTAAGCTGATTCATTATATTTTGAAAGTTTTCAGTTTTTTCTGGTAACGGCGTGTCATTTAACGAACATATTAATTTGAGACAAAGCAGCACTACAATGAACATTTAAATGTATATCAGTAACTTTAATCAAATTGATTCATTTAATCAGTTAAAAAAAAAATATTGATTGAAATTGTTCATAACAGTTATCGCATGAAAATATCCAAAATTATACGAATTCTGTGTGTAAGATGAAATAATCTGCTAGTTAAAATATCGAACTAATAAAAGTAGGGAATCTCTGGTAAATGTAAGTTTAATTGTCATTTTTTATCTTATCACTAACAATATGATCTCACATGAGCAATTCATCAAAAGTTACCTACTCTCGCTTGAATTTATAAAGGGTTCAGTACAACAAAGTGTCAATTAACCATAAAATGACCATGTTTCAAAAGAAGATGGATAATTTTACTACATGGTATACAGTTTATACAATTGGGAATCGATATTTAACAGATGTCATTCATGTCATTAAAATGTCCCAATTGCATCGAAACTTCGCTCACCTAATGATTCAAATAGATAAAACAGCATTGATTCCCAATCAGCTCAATCGCAAATGAATTCATTCACACAATTTGTATAATCGATCTATAATTCAGATTGAGCTGCTATGATCACTTTTGATTAGAATCAAGAGTGCATTTAACTCCACTGTTGACACAACGCCACTTGGCCACATCAAAAGTGGCAGTTCATACACTGTAAAAAACGCTTAGTAAAAATATTCAACATCTGTCATTCGGTCAGAAACCGAAAAGTTTCAGTTCCGCAGGAATTAGCCTACTGGCTCTCCACTACATTGCCAAGCCATGAGAGATCAGTGTGCACAACATACAAGTATATAGGCAGATAACAGAAAATAATGAAATGAGGCTGGGTTGGAGCTTACATACAAGACCAAACAGATGCCTCCTCTGTGGGAATGTCTCTTTCAAACAAATCCCCTGCTTTTTGGAAGTTATGTGCCGGTAACTTCTTCTTTGCTGTAACTCTGACGTGTTCTTTACTGCCTTCAACTGTTTTTTTCTGCCTTTGTGGACCATTTCCTGTCTTTGTTTTTGAAACTTTGGGGCATATATTCTTTTATCACAAAATAATGACCTGCCAGCTTTTTTTTTTGCTTTTTTCTTAAAGTAATCTGGCGTTTAAGTCGTGAACATTGTAGACTCTGTCCAGGGCGGACATCGTCTGTCCATTCTTCAGTGTCTGTATTTTTAAATGATGTTTTGAGTTACATTTAAAGTTTAAAGAAAAAACTGGGTTCGAAAATTTTGAGCAGTATGGCTGGCGGTCCCAGCTCGGCGTAGTCTTATCTGCCATTGGAGATGTCAATAGTCTTGCTGTCACGTCATGAATTGTTTGTCTTGCTTGATACGTAGTGACACCCCCAGGATAAAGTGAAAGCAATGCATATATCCTGTTCTGTGCATCAGTAGTATCACACTCGGACCTTACGACGTGCAAGATTTCTTGTTTTTAAGTAATGGTGTGTTCACGTCTGGATATACTGGGAACAATGTTATTCCTTCATTTGTGTAGTGTTACGCCCATGGCAAAGGGCAAGCAAGGTTTCGTCTTTGTTGCTGAGGACGTGCTCACCTCACGACATACTGAAAGCTTGGATCCTTATCTAAGTGTTTGTATGTATACAAATAGCCAATTGTTGAGGATACGTCATACAATGCTTTACTGACAAAGTCATGAAATTTTGGTGGGCGGCCTGCGAGAGGGGTGGGACCGGGAAGAGGAGGGGTGTGGGGGGGGGGGATGTGAATGTTAAATCGTTCGAGTTACAATGCAAAAACATGAGTCTGGATGATTTCTCACACATGACACACACTGGAGGTTTAACATAAGTTGTACTGGTTTTGACATATTGTACCTTTGTTTCATCTTGGGCCCCAAAATAAATGTTTTTGTTGTATGACCACTGTCAAGGAGGTTACGTTTTCATCGGCTTCAAATGAGTTTGTCTGCCTTTTGACAAAAAAATGCAAAATGCAAAAGCGTCCATTCCGATTTAAACATAACTTGGAAAGATTAAATGTGACCCAAGGATGACCCCAGGTTTAGTACTGATCCAAATCAAAGGACAAATCCAGGATTCGTTCGACGTTGGCAGAAGTCTGTGCTCTCCTTAGCGCCCTTCTTGTTACATTGACTATTTGCTTCTCCTGGTCTTAGTTGTATTTTCTTTTCAGGGGCAGAGAGGGAAGAAGACAGCTGTAAGAGACTGTATATATGGATGCAGATCTCTTCACATTGGATATGGTCTCCTCTTCATAGTGTTGTCAAGCAGAGGAACAGGTGGTCAAGGTGTTTTACCGCAAACGTATTAAAAAAAAGTATATGACTTTGTTAACGCCTCAAGAATCTGTGTAAGGTTCCCGGCAGTGTGTTCCTCTTGTTTTTATAGTTGTGAAGTTGGTAATAAATCATAATACTTTAATTAAAACAAAAGAAAACCAACACAAAAAGCAACCGACGATGATATTTGGAGTACAGCGTTTTTCTGGATCTTGGTAAATTATCAGTAGATGCATTGCTCACAGGATGTTCAATGTGGTACACAGACTGTGCTGAAAAATGTCAGTTCTGCGAAAAAATGAAAAAAGCGGTTTTGGTAAACAATGTGGCAACAATTCAGTGAAAGTAACCATGCAGTCACCTTGTACTTCATAAAGCTGAAAGACGGTCATGTCCTCGAATGCCAGTGATATACCGCTCGTGCTGTTATTCCAGTGGCTGTATGCCAACCCATCTGCTGTGGCCAAGTACTGTGACATATATCACGACATTGGTTTTTGACGTGCTGGCCGTCAGGAGAAAGCTGTCCCATTTTCTCTGGCCGCCTAAGGGGACTGAGTTATCTGACGAATTCTTCGAATACCTGAAGTCGAATCGACCAGCCAGTGAGAAATTTGTTGTTCATGCTTTATCGGTGGGGTGCCTACAATTACACCATTGCCACGCACGCAGCGCTTCAGAAACAGGAGAGCGGGCATTACCGGGAAAGAGTCTTTGGGCAAATATTTGACAGTTTGGCCGTCAGCACCCATGACAGTATGCCTTACGGCATTTCAGAAGTGAGTTAAAAATGATTGAAGAGAAGTGAGCACACTTGGGCATCATTTGATGGTGAAGTGGAGTGCATTTAGTTCGCTGGTGTGCATTTGGTAGCGTATTGGTGGGCATTAAGCTTATGTAGTCTCCTGGTAGTGCGTTTTGGTGTGCATGTGATTCTGTCCTAATGAACATTTGGTATATACTGGTGTACATTGCGTTTATTGCGTTTGGTGCTGTATTAATGTGCACTTAGGAAAGTATTGGAGGGCATTTGACAGGGTATTCTTGTTACTTTTTACTAATGTTATCATTAAGAATAATCTTTATCGTCATTATTGTCATCATTATCTCTCATCATCATCATCATCATCATCATCATCAGTAGTAGTAGTATTAATGTTCGTACACAGATAGATTTGATATGCCTGATCACGTTAATGCCCCGGGCATTCACAATCAACAACTACGGGCAAAAACCCTTAGAATTTGAAAAGTAAAAAACACCCAAAATGCCCAAAACGCATCCCGCTCCCCTTGAGGGACCTTTCCCTTTTCCCGGCTGTCCAAAACCCTCTGCCTCCATCCTCCACCCATCAAACAAAAGAAATTCACCATTTGATTTTTTAAACTCCTACCTACGGGCACTTCCCCCCCTCAAACAATAAGTAAGCTTACTTTCTTGTTTATGTAAATTCAAAGGGGGAAAAGAGCATTTTCCCGGGAAGCAAGAAATCTACGTTGATAAGAAGGTTGATTTACCCAAAAGGGGACGTGGCAGACAAAAAAAACGTTGACCGAAATTTTTATTTTGGAAAAATGGAGTTACGTGAAGACGGAAAACCAAACAAAAGAACAAATTTTTCCCTGATGGGCTTTTACGGGCCGCAACAGGCAGTAAAAAATTAAAGGCATGGAGGACCCCGAGGATTAATAGCTTTACAAACCCGGCTTTCCCCGGGCTTCGTCAGGAAATACGTACAATTTTTTTCCTGGCCACCCTTCTCTCTCACCACTTAAAAGCCCAATACTAGAATTCACCTTTTTTGGGTTTTCTTTTTTCCCCATGCCGAACCAATTGCCCCCACGCCCTCCTTTCTACTTCCCCCAAATTTTCCTTGGGACTCCCCCTCCCTTTTGCCTTTAATCTTTTTTCCCTCACGAATTTTTTTTCGAAAAAACGATACACAGTCGATGGGGGGGGAGGTCTCTACTTTGTAAACCCTTCCCGGGTGCTTTCTAAATTCCCGATTAAAGGTGCTCCAAATGACAACTCTTAGGGCCCTTTCGTTTAATAATTTTTTTTTAAATTTTTTTCCCTTAAAAATATATTATATATATATAAAATTTTTAAAAAACAAAGCTTGCTTTTATGTCTTGATTGGAAAGGGGGAGAAATCCTTTTCATACCTGCAGGGGCAGATGTTCTGCCAAAACCCAAACAGTATGTGCTTGAGTGGGGGGATGAGGAAAAAAGAAAAAAATGCTTCTCAAAATGACCTTCAGAAAAGCTTAATTCTCCAAGGGGGAGGACATCCCCCTTTTTGGGGGGGAAAAACCTCACTAACAAAAAACCCCCTATCAAAAACCCGTTATTTCGAAACTTGGGGGTTTTCCTCGTGACCGGGGAAAAAAGGGGTTTTAATTTTTGGAATCCTCTCCCTTTTTTCAGTTTTAAAAAAAGAATCCCAACCCCAAAAAGGTTTGGTGTGAAAATTACTGTAGTATGTTTGTTAAATTTTTTTAAAAAAACCCCAACCCAAAAGGGGCCTTTAAGAAGCAAAAGAAAATCGGAAAAAAGAAAAACAAGCAACTTTTTCTTGTGAAAAGTAGAAAAAAAAAAAGATATCCTCTAAACACAAGTCTAGGGGCCCCCTTCTTGGAAAATTTAACTGCAAGGACTAAAAAACAACAAAATAAAAAATTCCAAGGATAAGTCCGAGCAAACCTTCCAAACAACTTACCCGAGCAGCTTGGGTTGCAATGACTGCAAGAAAATTGAGTTACAAAAAAAGCTTTCTCCCTTTTGTCTTAGATTGAAGAAAAAGGGGGAAAATACGCTTCTTTCCCGCAGGGGGAGATGATTCTGCCTAACAACAGTTTTGTGCTTTTGGGGGGTGGATAGGAAAAAAAAAAAAAAATTTCTTCTCAAAATGACCTTCATAAGCTTATTTTCTCCAAGGGGGGAGAGAAATTTCCCCCAATAGGGAGGGAAAAAAACTAACATAAACTCCCGGCATTTTACCGAATTTTTTGAAAAATTTGGGGGTTTCTCCTCAGGGGACCCCGGAAAGTGATAATTTTTACTCCTCTGCCCTTTTTAGTTTTTAAGAAGAAAAGCAATCCCGAAAAGGCTGGGTGCCCAAAACTGAAATTTTGTTTGTTGAGTTTTCAAAAACCAACCAAAGGTGCCATTTTAAAGTTTAACTCCTTTCTGGGGCCACTCAAGCACATACTGTTAGTTAGGCAGCATCAAAACTGCCACTGGAGTATAATGCGTATCTCCCCCCATTTCTTCAATCAAGCCCAAAAAACAAGCTTTGTTTATAACTCAAAAATTTCTTTCAGTCATTGCAACACCAAAACATCTTCACCCCAATCAATATCTGGTAAATTTTAAAACTCCCCCAATCCATAATATTGCCTTCCTATTGGCCAAAACAATGTTAGAAAAAGTCTCTGCAAAAAAGAAAAAACAACATTTTCATTGATTTGGGGGCTTTTAAACTGATTCCCAAAAAAGAAAGGTTTTCTTTTTCTTTAAAAAATTTTTACAAAAAAAAACCCTTTCCAAATATTTTTGCCTTGATATAAAAACTCACTGGCAAGTTTTTTCCTAATGGCCCAAACAGCTCCCCCACCTCTTTTTCCAAGTCTGTCCTTTCTATAAATATCAAAATCCTCCCTTGAAATTTTACTGCTGGAAAGTTCCAGTTTTTTAAACCAATTTCTGTTCCCAAATTTTAAAAATTTAATGTTTTTTTTTTTTTGGGCTAAATTACTGAGTTCTTCCTTTTTTTAAAAAGAGATTGGGAAAATTTTCGACTTGGGATTTAAGTTTATCTTTTTCTTTTTAAAAGGAAATTTGGGGTTTAGTTGCACTTTTTAAATTTTGGGGGGTTTTAAACAGTTTTTTGTTTAGGGGGGGATGCAAACTTAGGGCAAAATTTTAAGTTTTCTTTTGGGGGGTCGGTTGGTGAGATAGGTTAAAAAAATTGCTTTCGACTGCAGTTTTCAATAGAATCCTCAAAAAGTCTTTAAAATAAAGTTTGGGAAACCCCCAGGGGAAAAAAAGTCCAAGATATATCACTATTGCATAATGCTTCAAAAACGCTAATTAAATTAAAATACATTTATGTGATACCCTGAATTGCAGGGGCGCCGGCAATGCTTTATTTTTTCCATGTTACTCCCCAAAAAGCAAAACCCCCGCATGGATATTTTACTTGGGGACGACCAGGATTGAGGGTTTAATTCTTCCGATAGGAAAGGCTTAAAAAACCCTAATTTTAAATCCTCTATGTTTTAACTCTTTATTAAAAAATTTTTTTATCACCGTAAAATTTTTGATGTTAATTGAAATCCGGGGGTTTAAAAATGGGGGCCCTTTTTTAGACGTAAGAACAGTACAAAAAATTTTAAAACTTTGTTAGTTAATCGACTAAACTGAAAAGAGCAATCGCAGTTTTGAAAAAGCGTAGTACGCAAAGAGTTTTATGAAAAAAAGCCCCGCCGCAAAAGGCTTCGTGTATCAATATCTCAAATAAGGGGAAGTAATGACGAATTCCTTGTAAGTGCGCGGGAAGTGTGTTCCCCTAAAGGGCGGAGAAATGAAAGTCGAACTCGTCAACTCTTAACAAATAGAATCTGATTCTGTGCCAATTTGAAAGGAAACACAGCCCGATGAAAGGTGTTCATCGTAAGCTACCATTGATTATTACTCAACTGAATATTTTCATGTGTGTAATTGATAGTTTAAAAGTGTGGCTGCTTATTCACAGAATCACATAAATGTATGGCTGATAGCCTTTGCCCTCATAATCGGTATCCGTTTATGTGCTTTTGGATCACTTTCTCGTGAAAGTCCCAATGGCTTAAGTCAGGCATAGTGTATACTACATTTATCATCATCTTAATAAAGATCCAACTCAGTGGAAAATACCTGGTCTTTAAACTTTTTGTCAATTTGATTTTTAAATGCGTTTACTGATGGCGCGTTGATAGTGTCATCGGAAAGGTTTTTCCACAGATGATACGGTTAGTAAAAAAACTTGCGGAACTGGTTAGTTGCAAAATTTGTTTTGGTTATTTTGAAGTTATGTCCTCGAGTCTTTTCATAGTTAGCCATAGTGAACAAGGAAGAGGTGGTGCAAGGATCATAAATATTGTGCATAATTTTGTATACTTCAATGAGATCACCTCTTACTGTCTTAGTCTTCTGAATTCTAGGCTAGGCAACCTAAACAGAGTTAGGCGCTCCTCATAACTAAGATCACGAGTACTCGTTCTAGTTATACACTTTGTAAATCTTCGTTGAACACCTTCAATCATATTTATATGTTTTTTAAGATAGGGGCACCATACTGAGTTTCCATATTCAATAATTGGGCTAACTAGAGCTTTGAACAATGGAATCATAATTTCAGGAGATTTTTTTTGTTATAGTTCTCACAAGGAGACCAGCCATTTGATTACCTTTTTTTCACAATGTTGTTTATATGAGTCTCAAAGTTTAAATCTGGGTCCATGGTGACACCTAAATCCTTCTCGCAATAGTACTTTCCAGTGTTCTATTAACCCCATTTTCCAGTATTGTGTACTGATAGTGTGGATTATTCTTTCCAAGGTGCAGAACTTTGCATTTCTCACTATTAAACTGCAATAGCCAAGTATTTGTCCATTTCACTAGATTGTGTATACACAATTGTAAATGATCTCTGTCTTCTATATTTCGGATGGCAGAGTAAGCCTTGGTGTCGTCTGCAAAGATTTTTACTTTACAATCTACCTTCTCAGGCATATCATTTATAAAGTATATGAACAAGGTCGGTCCGAGAACACTACCTTGTGGTACTCCACTAGTCACGTTAACCTTCGACGATTTACTACTGTTTACACTTACAAACTGTGATCTTCCTTTTAAGAAATCTCTGATCCACGATAGTAGCTTGCCTTTTATACCGTAGCCTCCCAGTTTATTTATCAGTCTTTGGTGTGGAACTGTATCAAATGCTTTCCCTCAAGTCTAGGTAGACTGCGTCAACTGGTATTTTCTCATCCAATGTAACTAACCAATCTTGTAAAGTAACAAGTATTTGTGTAACACATGAACGCCCGTGGTAAATCCAAATTGTTCTCTAGATAACAGGTCATGTTTGGTTAAGTGCTGGCAAAGAGCGTCTGGAATAAAACCCTCGAAAACTTACAGACAACAGATGTTAGGCTGACTGGACAGTAGTTTCCTGCTGAGTTCTTGTTTCCTTTCTTAAAAATAGGACGTACTTCTGCTTCTTTCCAATCTTTCAGTATTACACCCATTTCTTGTGTTCTATCGAATAATGTCTTCAATGGGTAAGCGATGACTTTAGCCAGCTCCTTCAGTACTCTTGGGTGAATCTCGTCAGGTCCTGGGGACTTCGATGGGTTTAAGTTCTTTAATGTTTTTTCCATCTGGTCGATTGTGATCTCCACTTTTGTTAAGTCTGTAACCTCTTTTTTACATGAAAACACTGGAATGTTTATGTTATTTTTCCTCAGTAAAAACACTGGCAAAGAAGCTGTTTAGTACACTTGCTTTTTCAGAATCATTTTGTGTTAAGGTACCATCTTCCTTTAGTAAATTAGCTATCGATTCTTTTGGTATGGTTTTACTTGTAACATAACGGAAAAATCCTTTTGGGTTTTGCTTAGATTCTTTAGCCAGTTTAGCCTCCTTTGCTTTTACATTTTTCCTTGTCCCCCATGTTACTTGGTTTCTAGCTCTTGCATACAATTTGTAGTTTTCATTTGTGGGTATTTCTTGTACCTTTTGAAGGCTCTGCGCTTAAGGTGAATTTTATCTAAGAGAGATTGGGGAATTGGGTCTCGTCTTGGTTTGTTGGTTGGTCCTTGTTTAAAAGACTTTTTAGGAATAATTTGTCCATTGATTTAATAAGTACATTATGAATAATCCCCCAAATTTCATCTCTGGTGCTTTATTGGTCAAAAGGTCATTCCAATTTATCTCTCCTACATGTTTCCTCATGCCTTCGTAATCTCCTTTATCCAGTTGATACTTCACAGAGTAACCAGATTCAGAGTATTCCTTACTGATTTGAACATCAAAGTAAAGAGCTGAGTGGTGGCTTTTCCCTAGTGGGGGCCAATGCTCCAGATTGATGACATCCTCATGCGAGTTTGTAAACAATAAGTCTAACACATTGGGTGTTTGTAAACCTCTGTAATGAGTAGGTTCAGAAGTCATTTGGGTGATGTAATTTTGCTGTACACACTCCAAAAATTTTGTAGCTGGGTGATCCTCGTTCTTACAACTTACTGCATTTCGCCAGTCAATTTCTGGATAGTTAAAGTCTCCTGTGATAATAATGTTGTTTTTAAAAATGCTAAATACATAATTTATTAGTTTAGTTAAATTAGAGTGGTCCTCGAACTCAGAATTGGGAGATCTATACACTACTCCAAAAATGAGGTGTTCGTTACTGCCAGGTAATGATACTCTGCAGAAAACTGAAGGAGAAAAGATTTTTTTAATTTCCGTTATTCTGGATACCTCCCATCCCTCCTTTACAAATAAACTAACACCTCTTCCCTTGTGGTTTGTAAAGCCTGTATAGCCTGGAAGTACAAAATTTTCAATTTTATCTTTGGAGTTCTTTGGTATCACTTCATTTAAAGCAATAATATCGAAGTGGTGAATTTTACACAGTAGTTCCAGCTCATTTAGTTTGTTTGTCAGTGTGTCAACGTTAGCGTAATAGCATTTCAAAGAAGAAAACTTTGAGAAGAAGATGAGTTTTATAACTGTTCTATGTACAGAACATCTATTTACATTTATTGTTTCCTCAGCACTGGGAAGTCAAATTTGGGCAGGGCTGTTTGTGGCTGCTCCTCCCACGTCTTGCCTCCCTGATGAATTCCCGATCCTTCCAGTCTTGATAATATCGTCTCTATCAGCTCGGGTCATCACTTCTCCTTGTGCCAGACCACATCCTCTCCGTTTTCTTTCCTCATTTTGAATTGATCTCTTTTTGCTTTGTCTTCTTTTCTCTCTTTCAGGGTCTTGTCAGCCGCAATCCCAACAGACCTGTAGGCGTCATTCTCCTTCAATGATCTGGCATTTCTTAAGATGCGGGTTTTGCTATTGGTTTCGTTTAGAATGACTTTGATGGGTCTGGGTCTGGGGTTGGGTTCAGTCTCAGATTGTTCTCTTTTCTTTCCGAGACGAAAGATGCCGTTGGGAGCAACCATGCTACTGTCATACTCAGGATCCACTTGCTTGAGTATTTGGTCGATCTGTTTAGCATCGTGTGCGACAACATCTACCTGAGCCTTGCTCTCGGTCTCCTTCACGTTGAACAGCACATGTTGTTCTTTCTTTCCTCCTTTTCATGCTGGTCGTCTAGGTACTCCTTCACCTGCACTCGGATTAGGTTCTCCACTCTATCTTCTCTTTGCAGCAGTTTCAGAATTACCAGGTTCTGTTGTTGGAGGGTCTTTACTATTTCAAAGAGAGCCTCCAACTTTGCCCCCTGTTCTGCTATCTGGTCTCCAGGAGTGACTTTTTTTGCACTTTTTTGAAACCTGAATTGAAATAGTTTGGAGAAACACACATGCACATGCCGAGAACATAAGCTTTTGCCCTAAGTCTTGAAAAGGACGCTCAGCGTGTTTGTCAGAAGTTGCAGATTTCCAATTATTGTTTACCTTTTTTCCTAAACCATTCATGATAGTTTTGATTTTTCCTGCTGTTTCTTTAAAGGCTGGTTGCGAATTCCAAAGATCAACTCAATAACTGACAAAGGAAGTGTACAGTTAAGTTACAGCACTGCATGCAGTTTGACAAAGGATTTGTTAAAACAGGGCAAAACAGCAAATGAAAAAGATCAAAAGAATGCCACAAGACTGAATGATCTCAGTTACTAGAAGAATGACTGGGAGTCATGGAAAAAAACTTGGATGGCAAGTTTGAACTCTAAGGCACAGTGGTATGAGGATAAAACCACCAGCAAGCCTAGATCACTGACTGATAATTTGCCTTGGCTTAAGGCTGTGTCAGGCTAATTGACATAGGCTAGAACACCAAGGCTACATCAAAATGTTGTTATGCTCTGCATAGTTATGCGGGGATTGTCTTCAGTTGTGACAAGCTCCTAGCATAACATTATCAGTCTCTAAAATCCCCGAAGTCGGAGTGTGGCTGCCCATGTGGCGGGGTAATCAAAAACGGTCACACACGTAATGTTCTCATCCCAGCTGATGCATTTGTACCATAGTGTTCAAGTACTTCGGCTGTTTGGATGATCCCTGGAGTCCTTTAGCCAGGGTACGACAACAACAACAACAACTGACTGATAATACTCTGATCCAGATGTAAATAGTGGAAATAACAAATCTGCTGTTCTTCCAGGTTAGACTTTTAAAGTAATTTTCATCAAAAATGTGATAATGATTCAATCACACACCACACAACACACACACACACACACACACACACCACACACACACACACACACAGAGAGGTTTGTGTGTGGTGTGATCAAGATAACTTCATAAACATGAAAAATAATGTAAAGTGTCATTAATGCCGTGAAAAACATTAGTGCGCCCCCCCCCCCCCCCCCCCCCCCCCCCACAAATCTTGTCAGAAAACAAAGAACACTTTGTACAAGGCCTATTGTTTATCATTTTGTCAGGGTACAGTCTCTTCAGGAATGAAAACCCTTAAGAGGCGTGAAATATTTGTTAAGAACTCTGTAAGTGCAATACAATGCAAGATTGGAAGTAACACCTGTTCAGAAGGGTATTTGGTGCAAGTTAAAAATGGAAATTATAAAAAAATGTATACATGGAGAAGAGCCCAAGTTCCAGCAGAAAACAGAAACTGTACCAATTCTTAAAGTAAAAACTAGCAAAATATCAAGGGGAAGGGGAAAGGAATTTAACCATTGAAATTTCAGTTGATCAGACAATGGACCAACTGGGTATATAAGAAATACATGGAAAGTTTTCTCTATTTTTTTCAGTACAAATGTAAAGAACCCAATAAGACAGAATGGGTCAAAACCTAACATACCAGACATAAATCTAGGTAACAGTCATAGTTTAGCATCCAGTATTGTAGATTGTGACTCGGCTGGAAAGTGACATGATGTTTCACTAATCAAGATGAAAAAACAACGTGTACACATACAGAAGGCAGAGTGCATTCACTGATTCAGTCTAAATAAAGGAGATTGTACAGCATGAAAAAGTCACTAAAACATGATCCACTGTGCTGAGTTAATGGATCAGTTTTAAACCGAAATGAAACCTCTGCAAGAGTATGTTTCCTGTGTCTGTCCTTATGAGCATTTTTTTTAGGGGAAATTCTCTTATTTAGGGGATGATCTCCTTCCAATGGTAATGTTGAGTCATACTGAGTGCCCAAGCTAATTTCCCAGGCTTTTGTTTTCTTTCTTTGAATGAGATCTGTGCGGTTGCTGTTAGCTCGCTTTCTGAGTTTGGCCAGCGCTTTATCAAATTACACTGGATTTGTCATATTAGTTTGTCTTCAAGTGTTGTCCCAAATCATCACCACTTCACAGCATTTTCAGTCTGGTGCCAAAACCTCACCCTCGAAGATTATAGGTAGCTGACTTATTGTTCTATAGAAGGTAACTGATAATGTTTTGAAAAGATATCAGTGTATATAGTGCCGTCTTCTATTGCAAGTTTGATGTCCAAGTACTCTGCCTTGTGGCCTTAAAGAATGGTCCACTAAATGTAGTGCGGATTCAGGCCCTGGACTTGGAGAGGTTGGGAATGTTTCAGTATCATCTTGTTGTTGAGAGAAACAATACCATTACCTTGACATGTACTCTAGTCAGGGAGAAGGTTTCCTCTTGATGCTCACTTCAGCAATGAGCAGAGCAAAAGCAGAGGAATAGGACATTCCCATGTGGCTTTTTGGGTCAAAGTTGCCCTATTCAACAAAATTGCAACTGCAAATATGGCATGTCCTGTGGCAGCACTTTGTTGGCTTGGTAAAGACAGTATTTCCCTTACTGGTGTGTATGGGCAAGAAATGGATATACAGTCTATTTCAAATGCTCAAGACAGCTGGTCAGCACTTTTCATTCTTTCAGGGTTCATCAACATTAGGATACCCATTCTATTTGGCTAGGTTTGGGAATGGAGCACAATGGTCACATAACATAATTATGCAGATATAGCAAATGTAGCTGTAGGAGGTGTGTTGTTTGTCCTGGTGAGACACGAAGACCATCTAGGTCATCCTGGGTTTGGGGGAGTGGAGGTGGTGGCCGTTTGGGGAAAGCTATCAATTCCAGTATGGACAGGGGATGGTGCGGCAGTATGGACAGGGATGGTGGCACAGTATGGACAGGGGATGGGGGGCACAGTATGGACAGGGGATGGTGGCACAGTATGGACAGGGGATGGCGTATGGACAGGGGATGGTGGCGGTATGGACAGGGGATGGTGGCACAGTATGGACAGGGGATGGTGGCGCAGAAATGGACAGGGGATGGTGGCACAGTATGGACAGGGGATGGTGGCACAGTATGGACAGGGATGGTGGCAGTATGGACAGGGGATGGTGGCACAGTATGGACAGGGGATGGTGGGACAGGGGATGGTGGCACAGTATGGACAGGGGATGGTGGCACAGTATTGGACAGGGGATGGTGGCAGTATGGACAGGGGATGGTGGTTGGCAAGGTATAGGACAGGGGATGGTGGCAGTATGGACAGGGGATGGTGGGCGCAGTATGGACAGGGGATGGTGGCAGTATGGACAGGGGATGGTGGCAGTATGGACAGGGGATGGTGGCAGTATGGACAGGGGATGGTGGCACAGTATGGACAGGGGATGGTGGCACAGTATGGACAGGGGATGGTGGCAGTATGGACAGGGGATGGTGGCACAGTATGGACAGGGGATGGTGGCACAGTATGGACAGGGGATGGTGGCAGTATGGACAGGGATGATGTGGCAGTATGGACAGGGGATGATGGTGGCAGTATGGACAGGGGATGGTGGCAGTATGGACAGGGGATGGTGGCACAGTATGGACAGGGGATGGTGGCAGTATGGACAGGGATGGTGGCAGTATGGACAGGGGATGGTGGCACAGTATGGACAGGGATGGTGGCACAGTATGGACAGGGGATGGTGGCAGTATGGACAGGGGAGGGTGGCAGTATGGACAGGGATGGTGGCACAGTATGGACAGGGGATGGTGGCGCAGTATGGACAGGGGATGGTGGCAGTATGGACAGGGGATGGTGGCACAGTATGGACAGGGGATGGTGGCAGTAGGGGACAGGGATGGTGGCAGTATGGACAGGGATGGTGGCACAGTATGGACGGGGGATGGTGGGACAGTATGGACAGGGGATGGTGGCGGCAGTATGGACAGGGGATGGTGGCGCAGTATGGACAGGGGATGGTGGCGCAGTATGGACAGGGGAGGGTTTGGCGGTATGGACAGGGGATGGTGGCACAGTATGGACAGGGGATGGTGGCACGTATGGACAGGGATGGTGGCAGTATGGACAGGGGATGGTGGCAGTATGGACAGGGGATGGTGGCGCAGTATGGACAGGGGATGGTGGCACAGTATGGACAGGGGATGGTGGCAGTATGGACGGGGGATGGTGGCACAGTATGGACAGGGGATGGGGGACAGTATGGACAGGGGATGGTGGCGGCAGTATGGACAGGGGATGGTGGCGCAGTATGGACAGGGGATGGTGGCACAGTATGGACAGGGGATGGTGGCAGTATGGACAGGGATGGTGGCAGTATAGGACAGGGGATGTGGCAGTATGGACAGGGGATGGTGGCACAGTATGGACAGGGGATGGTGGCAGTATGGACAGGGGATGGTGGGCAGTATGGACAGGGGATGGTGGCGCAGTATGGACGGGGGATGGTGGCACAGTATGGACAGGGGATGGTGGCGGAAAGTATGGACAGGGATGGTGGCGCAGTATGGACAGGGGATGGTGGCGCAGTATGGACAGGGATGGTGGCACAGTATGGACAGGGATGGTGGCACAGTATGGACAGGGGATGGTGGCGGTATGGACGGGGGATGGTGGCAGTATGGACAGGGGATGGTGGCGCAGTATGGACAGGGATGGTGGCAGTATGGACAGGGGATGGTGGCACAGTATGGACAGGGGATGGTGGCACAGTATGGACAGGGGATGGTGGCACAGTATGGACAGGGGATGGTGGCACAGTATGGACAGGGGATGGTGGCAGTAATGGACAGGGGATGGTTGGGGTGGCACAGTAGGGACAGGGGATGGTGGCACAGTATGGACAGGGGATGGGTGGCGCAGTATGGACAGGGGATGGTGGCAGTATGGACAGGGATGGTGGCAGTATGGACAGGGGATGGTGGCACAGTATGGACAGGGGATTGGTGGCGGCAGTATGGACAGGGGATGGTGGACAGTATGGACAGGGATGGTGGCACAGTATGGACAGGGGATGGTGGCACAGTATGGACAGGGGATGGTGGCAGTATGGACAGGGGATGATGGCAGTATGGACAGGGGATGGTGGCGGCAGTATGGACAGGGGATGGTGGCACAGTATGGACAGGGGATGGTGGCGGCAGTATGGACAGGGGATGATGGCAGTATGGACAGGGGATGGTGGCGGCAGTATGGACAGGGGATGGTGGCACAGTATGGACAGGGGATGGTGGCAGTATGGACAGGGGGATGGTGGCAGTATGGACAGGGATGGGGGCAGTATGGACAGGGGATGGTGGCAGTATGGACAGGGGATGGTGGCAGTATGGACGGGGGGGATGGTGCACAGTATGGACAGGGGATGGTGGCTACAGTATGGACAGGGGATGGTGGCGCAGTATGGACAGGGGATGGTGGCACAGTATGGACAGGGGATGGTGGCAGTATGGACAGGGGATGGTGGCACAGTATGGACAGGGGATGGTGGCGGCAGTATGGACAGGGGATGGCGGCAGTATGGACAGGGATGGTGGCAGTATGGACAGGGATGGTGGCGCAGTATGGACAGGGATGGTGGGCAGTATGGACAGGGGATGGTGGCACAGTATGGACAGGGGATGGTGGCAGTATGGACAGGGGATGGTGGGCACAGTATGGACAGGGGATGTGGCACAGTATGGACAGGGGATGGTGGCGCAGTATGGACAGGGGATGGTGGCACAGTATGGACAGGGATGGTGGCAGTATGGACAGGGGATGGTGGCAGTATGGACAGGGGATGGTGGCAGTATGGACAGGGGATGGTGGCAGTATGGACAGGGGATGGTGGCACAGTATGGACAGGGGATGGTGGCTGTATGGACAGGGGATGGTGGCACAGTATGGACAGGGGATGGTGGCACAGTATGGACAGGGGATGGTGGCAGTATGGACAGGGGATGGTGGCACAGTATGGACAGGGGATGGTGGCACAGTATGGACAGGGGATGGTGGCACAGTATGGACAGGGGATGGTGGCAGTATGGACAGGGGATGGTGGCACAGTATGGACAGGGGATGGTGGCAGTATGGACAGGGATGGTGGCGCAGTATGGACAGGGATGGTGGCACAGTAGGGACAGGGGATGGTGGCAGTATGGACAGGGGATGGTGGCAGTATGGACAGGGGATGGTGGCAGTATGGACGGGGGATGGTGGCACAGTATGGACAGGGGATGGTGGCAGTATGGACAGGGATGGTGGCAGTATGGACAGGGGATGGTGGCAGTATGGACAGGGGATGGTGGCAGTATGGACAGGGGATGGTGGCACAGTATGGACAGGGGATGGTGGCACAGTATGGACAGGGATGGTGGCAGTATGGACGGGGGATGATGGTGGCACAGTATGGACAGGGATGGTGGCACAGTATGGACAGGGGATGTGCACAGTATGGACAGGGGATGGTGGCACAGTAGGACAGGGGATGGTGGCGCAGTATGGACAGGGGATGGTGGCAGTATGGACAGGGGATGGTGGCAGTATGGACAGGGGAATGGTGGCACAGTATGGACAGGGATGGTGGCGGCCAGTTGGACAGGGGAGTGGTGGCACAGTATGGACAGGGGATGGTGGCGGCAGTATGGACAGGGATGGTGGCGGCAGTATGGACAGGGATGGTGCACAGTATGACAGGGGATGGTGCACAGTATGGACAGGGATGGTGGCAGTATGGACAGGGGATGATGGCAGTATGGACAGGGGATGGTGGCGGCAATTTATGGACGGGGGGATGGGTGGCCACAGTATGGACAGGGGATTGGTGGCGGCAGTATGGACAGGGATGATGGCAGTATGGACAGGGGATGGTGGCGGCAGTATGGACAGGGGATGGTGGCACAGTATGGACAGGGGATGGTGGCAGTATGGACAGGGGATGGTGGCATATGACAGGGGATGGTGGCATATGGACAGGGGATGGTGGCACAGTATGGACATGGGATGGTGGCAGTATGGACAGGGGATGGTGGCAGTATGGACAGGGGATGGTGGCACAGTATGGACAGGGATGGTGGCAGTATGGACAGGGGATGGTGGCAGTATGGACAGGGGATGGTGGCACAGTATGGACGGGGGATGGTGGACAGTATGGACAGGGGAGGGTTTGGCACAGTATGGACAGGGGATGGTGGCCAGTATGGACAGGGGATGGTGGCACAGTATGGACAGGGGAGGGTGGCAGTATGGACAGGGGATGGTGGCACAGTATGGAAAAGGGGATGTGGCGGCAGTATGGACAGGGGATGGTGGCAGTATGGACAGGGATGGTGGCAGTATGGACAGGGGATGGTGGCGCAGTATGGACAGGGGATGGTGGCACAGTATGGACAGGGGATGGTGGCAGTATGGACAGGGGATGGTGGCACAGTATGGAAGGGGATGGTGGCACAGTATGGACAGGGGATGGTGGCGCAGTATGGACGGGGGATGGTGGCCACAGTATGGACAGGGGATGGTGGCAGTATGGACAGGGGAGGTGGCAGTATGGACAGGGATGGTGGCAGTATGGACAGGGGATGGTGGCAGTATGGACAGGGGATGGTGGCACAGTATGGACAGGGGATGGTGGCAGTATGGACAGGGATGGTGGCACAGTATGGACAGGGGAGGTGGCACAGTATGGACAGGGATGGGGGCCCAGTATGGACAGGGATGGTGGCACAGTATGGACAGGGGATGGTGGCACAGTATGGACGGGGGATGGTGGCACAGTATGGACAGGGGATGGTGGCAGTATGGACAGGGGATGTGGCACAGTATGGACAGGGGATGGTGCAGTATGGACAGGGATGGTGGCGCAGTATGGACAGGGGATGGTGGCACAGTATGGACAGGGGATGGTGGCAGTATGGACAGGGGATGGTGGCAGTATGGACAGGGGATGGTGGCAGTATGGACAGGGGATGGTGGCACAGTATGGACAGGGGATGGTGGCAGTATGGACAGGGATGGTGGCAGTATGGACAGGGGATGGTGGCAGTATGGACAGGGGATGGTGCCACAGTATGGACGGGGGATGGTGGCACAGTATGGACAGGGGATGGTGGCCGTATGGACAGGGGATGATGGTGGCACAGTATGGACAGGGGATGATGGTGGCACAGTATGGACAGGGATGGTGGCACAGTATGGACAGGGATGGTGGCACAGTATGGACAGGGGATGGTGGCGCAGTATGGACAGGGATGGTGGCGGTATGGACGGGGGATGGGGCGCAGTATGGACAGGGGATGGTGGCACAGATGGACAGGGATGGTGGCCCGTAGGACAGGGGATGGTGGCACAGTATGGACAGGGGATGGTGGCGCAGTATGGACAGGGGATGGTGGCAGTATGGACGGGGGATGGTGGCAGTATGGACAGGGGATGGTGGCAGTATGGACAGGGGATGGTGGCACAGTATGGACAGGGGATGGTGGCAGTATGGACAGGGGATGGTGGCAGTATGGACAGGGGATGATGGTGGCACAGTAATGGACAGGGATGGTGGCATATGGACGGGGGATGGTGGCACAGTATGGACAGGGGATGGTGGCAGTATGGACAGGGGATGAGGTGGCACAGTATGGACAGGGGATGGTGGCAGTATGGACGGGGGAAATGGTGGCACAGTATGGACAGGGGATGGTGGCACAGTATGGACAGGGGATGGTGGCGCAGTATGGACAGGGATGGTGGCGGCAGTATGGACAGGGGATGGTGGCAGTATGGACAGGGGATGGTGGCGCAGTATGGACAGGGGATGGTGGCGCAGTATGGACAGGGATGGCGGCAGTATGGACAGGGATGGTGGCAGTATGGACGGGGGATGGTGGCACAGTATGGACAGGGGATGGTGGCACAGTATGGACAGGGGATGGTGGCACAGTATGGACAGGGATGGTGGCAGTATGGACAGGGATGGTGGCAGTATGGACAGGGATGGTGGCAGTATGGACAGGGGATGGTGGCACAGTATGGACAGGGGATGGTGGCGCAGTATGGACAGGGGATGGTGGCACAGTATGGACAGGGGATGGTGGCAGTATGGACAGGGGATGGTGGCACAGTATGGACAGGGATGGTGGCCACAGTATGGACAGGGGAGGGTGGGCGCAGTATGGACAGGGGATGGTGGCACAGTATGGACAGGGGATGGTGGCAGTATGGACAGGGGATGGTGGCGCAGTATGGACAGGGGATGGTGGCAGTATGGACAGGGATGGTGGCGCAGTATGGACAGGGATGGTGGCGCAGTATGGACAGGGATGGTGGCAGTATGGACAGGGGATGGTGGCGCAGTATGGACAGGGATGGTGGCAGTATGGACAGGGGATGATGGCACAGTATGGACAGGGGATGGTGGCAGTATGGACAGGGGAGATGGTGGCACAGTATGGACAGGGGATGGTGGCAGTATGGACAGGGTATGGTGGCACAGTATGGACAGGGGATGGTGGCAGTATGGACAGGGGATGGTGGCAGTATGGACAGGGGATGGGGGCAGTATGGACAGGGGATGGTGGCACAGTATGGACGGGGGATGGTGGCACAGTTTTGGACAGGGGATGGTGGCACAGTATGGACAGGGGATGGTGGCAGTATGGACAGGGGATGGTGGCGCAGTATGGACAGGGATGGTGGCAGTATGGACAGGGATGGTGGCAGTATGGACAGGGGATGGTGGCAGTATGGACAGGGAGGTGGCGCAGTATGGACAGGGGATGTGGCGGCAGTTGGACAGGGGAGGTGGCGCAGTATGGACAGGGATGGTGGCAGTATGGACAGGGGATGGTGGCAGTATGGACAGGGATGGTGGCACAGTATGGACAGGGATGGTGGCGCAGTATGGACAGGGGATGGTGGCACAGTATGGACAGGGGATGGTGGCAGTATGGACAGGGGATGGTGGCACAGTATGGACAGGGGATGTGGCAGTATGGACAGGGGATGGTGGCAGTATGGACAGGGGATGGTGGCGCATTTATGGACAGGGGATGGTGGCGCAGTATGGACAGGGATGGTGGCACAGTATGGACAGGGGATGGTGGCACAGTATGGACAGGGGATGGTGGCAGTATGGACAGGGGATGGTGGCACAGTATGGACAGGGATGGGGGCCAGTATGGACAGGGGATGGTGGCAGTATGGACAGGGATGGTGGCAGTATGGACAGGGGATGGTGGCACAGTATGGACAGGGAATGGTGGCGCAGTATGGACAGGGGATGGTGGCAGTATGGACAGGGGATGGTGGCAGTATGGACAGGGATGGTGGCAGTATGGACAGGGATGGTGCACAGTATGGACAGGGGATGTGGCAGTATGGACAGGGATGGTGGCACAGTATGGACAGGGGATGGTGGCCAGTATGGACAGG
This sequence comes from Conus ventricosus, assembly GCA_018398815.1. Lineage (NCBI taxonomy): Eukaryota > Metazoa > Mollusca > Gastropoda > Neogastropoda > Conidae > Conus > Conus ventricosus. Next base: position 55,601,869 of record CM031608.1, read on the forward strand.
GGATGGTGGCAGTATGGACAGGGGATGGTGGCAGTATGGACAGGGGATGGTGGCAGTATGGACAGGGATGATGGTGGCACAGTATGGACAGGGGATGGTGGCAGTATGGACAGGGATGGTGGCGGCAGTATGGACAGGGATGGTGGCGCAGTATGGACAGGGGATGGTGCACAGTATGGACAGGGGATGGTGGCGGCAGTTGGAGATCTGTTGGCGCTGGTCTTCCTGATCATCCTGCGCTGCTCAGCTGCAGGAATTCTGTTACTTTCACATGTTTCTTGTTGGTCAAGGCAATCTTCTACATGAATTCTTAGAGTCAAAATACCTGGTATGATAGACAGCTGGTATGGGTAATTGTTTGTTGCACAAACCGTAGTAGGCAAGGGTTGAGTTAGAATGCATAACCTTGAAAGTATGGAAAGGTTTGGATTTGTGAGTGTTTACATGGGACTGGATATGACCTGGATGGACATGTCATCCTAGTTTTATAAATCTGCTATGCTGTCAGTCAGTGCCCTTTTTCCTTCCATTCTGCAGTCCAGATTTTTCACCTTTAGACATTATTTGTTTACAGGGACTGTTTCTACAAGGTCCCAGAAGTTTATCGTTTTTTAGTTCCTTCAGCACAGTATTATTGTCAGTGTCATCTGGGGTGGTAACTGTAATCATTGCTGTGTCGGCGCACAGCAAACAACATGCCTAGTCATGGGCAGATCATGAAGCTTAGTTATGACTGCAGTTTTCCTTTTGAGACTGTCACTGATTCTTCTGATCATTCTCACCCGTATCATACATCAGAGTTTAAACATGTAAGCTGTGTACTGTTTTTGAAGTAATGTACCATTGTTTCGCCTGGGGCCAAATGTAGCCATACTTGTTTGTTACCTCTGACAGTTATGTTACCTCTCCTAAGGATGTTACGAATTCACCGCGTCTGCTGGTTTGTCTGTCTGTTAGCAAAATTACAGAAAAGTGGTGAACCAGTTGGTGGAAAGATGGGATGTGGCCAAGGAGAATTCTATTTGGATGTGGATCCAGATCAAAAGACTGATCCAGGATCTGAAAAAGCTTAATGGAGATGTGCACTCTGAGTGCCCTTGTGTTACATTGATGATTATTTCTCTTGACCTCCATTTCTTTTTTCTTTTTTTCAGGAGTTGAGAAGGCCAACGACTGCTGCAAGAGACTTGTGTGTGGATCAGGATCTCTTCACATTGATGACACAGAAAGACTTTGCAAGGAATCCACACAAATGAAGACTACTAGTCATAATTTGTAAGCAAAAGAACTGGAGCTCAGATTGTTACTGAGACACATTCAAGATTTCTTGACCGTTTTTCATTAACAACTTTGTGTAGGAGATAATTTATGATGCATTAAGTGTGGAAAAAAAAAACAAGAACCAAAAACAACGATGATTGTTATGTACAGCATTTTCCCAGATCTTATCTGGTTATCAATAGACTCTTTGCTCACAGGGTAGCCAAATTTGGTACAGAAACTGACTGAAGAGTGCCAGTCCAGCTGAAAATGAAAAAGTGGCTGTTGAAAAAAAAGTGGTGACAGTTCAACGAAAGTAACCAGTCACCTTGTGCTTCATAAAGCTGAAAAACGGCCATGTCCTCCAAATGCCGTGATATACCGCTCGTGCTGTTATTCCAGTGGCTGTAATGCCAAACCATCTGCTGTGGCCAAGTACTGTGACATATATCATGACATTGGATTAGACGTGCTGGCCGTCAGGGGAAAGCTGTCCCATTTTCTCTGGCCACCTAAGGGACTGAGTTATCTGACGAATTGTTCGAATTCCTGAAGTCGAATCGACCAGCCAGTGAGAAATTTGTTGTTCATGCTTTATCGGTGGGTGCCTACAATTACACCATTGCCATGCATGCAGCGCTTCAGAAACAGCAGGAGAGTGGGCAGTTCCGGGACAGAGTCATTGGGCAAATATTTGACAGCATTGTCATTGGCACATATGAGAATATGTCACATGGCATTTCACAGGTAAGTTAGAATGATGGGAGAGGAAGTGAGCACATTTGGACATTGTTTGGTAGTGTAATGGTGTCATTTGGTAATGTATCGGTGAGAATTTCGTAGTTTGCTGGCATACATTTGGTTATGTATTGGTGTCTATGCTGTATGGATATAATCATGTTTATTTGGTTCTTCATTGGCATGGATTATTTAGTTCATTGATGTGTATTTAATAGAATATTGATATTGATGTGCATTTGGTGGCATGTTGATATAATAATGAATACTTATATAGCGCCTATTCTCGGCTAGAGGCCAAGCTCTAAGCGCTTTACAATCAACACTCGTTTACACAACGGGCTGCCTACCTGGGTAGTGCCGACTGAAGAGCTGCCAGCTGGCGCTTCATTCAGTCGTTTCCTGTGTCATCCAGTCAGTATCGTTCAATACGATCACTCATTTTCCTTACTTCCTTCATTCTTTCCATTTCTCACGCAGGGTGCATGCTATGTGTAACGTGTCATCCATACCAACGGCCAAACTGGCCTACTCTTCCGAAAGTTGGTGATGGGATTTTACGTGTGTGCAAGATGTTATGCATGCGTTCACACACGGAACCTCGGTTTATAGTCTCATTCGAAGGACTGATATGCATCGAGTAATGTACTGGTAGGCATCGGATAGTGTATTTGGTGTGGACTGGGTAATGTATTGGTGTGAGTTTGGTAGTGTTTGCACATTGGATAGTGTATTTGGTGTGCATTGGGTAATGTGTAGGTGTGTTCTGATATTACCTGGCATTTCTTTAGCAGTTATTTGTGTATATTCAGTGGTATATTGGCATACATGATGGTGTGTTGATGTGCATTTGGTTGTGTATTGGTAGCGCATCAGGTAGTTTACTGGTGTGCATGAGGTAATGTTTTGTGTTGTATTGTATCATTATTATTGTATTAGTATGCTGTATGTAGTGCATTGGTATGTATCAGGTAGTGTATTAGCATTAGTAATGTGTTATCATGCGATCATGGTGTATCAGTGTGCATTTGGTAATGTGATGGCGTTTATTTGGTTGTGTATTGATTTGCAAGTGGTTTTGTATTGATGTGCATTTGGTGATGTGTCAGTGTTATTTGGTCATACATTAGCGAGTGTTTGGCAGTGTATTGCTAGAATTAAACATTTTGGGAGACATGGCTGCATTGACACCTCTGGCCAACGTTCATTTTCTTTCTAAGCCCCATCCTCATGACCAAATTCAGTCTTCAGTGCGCAATTCCCGATTCACTTTCATCCTTCAAATCCTCTCTTACATATACTCTCTTCACATCTTGATTGATGTTCCCTCATCACCTCTTACCAGCTGCTGTGCTCTGTGAGGGGTGTGTGTCTGTGAGTGGTGATGGTGGTGGGTGGTGCCTGTGACATCTGCAAAACATGGTATCACACTAAATGTATGTTTTAAATTCAGCAGTTTATGAAGCATTATGCAATAGTGATATATCTTGGACTTGTTTTACCTGCGGACTTCCAAACTTTAGTTCGAGACTTTTTGAAGATTCTATTGAAGACTGCAGCTCAGAAAGCAACCGTTTTGACCCTATCTCACCAGACCGATCCCAAAAGAAAACTTGAAATTTTGTCCTAAGTTTGCATCCACCCCTGATTCTAAAACTGATAAAATCCCAAATCATAAAGTGCAACTGAACTCCAAATCATTAAGAGAAAAAGATAAACTTAAATGCATAGTCGTAAACTTTCAATCGCTTATCAAGAAAAAGGAAGAACTCAGTAATTTAGTCACTGAAAAAAACATTGATGTTGTAATTGGAACAGAAACTTGGGCTAGAAACTGGAACATCCAGCAGTGCCGTGACCTTCTAATGGAGGATTTTGATATTTATAGAAAGGACAAACTTGGAAAAAGAGGTGGGGGAGTCTTGATTGCCATTAGGAAGAACTTAGCCAGTGAGTTTTTATATCAAGGCAAAAATAGTGAAAGTTTATTTTGTAGGATTAATTTTAAGAATATTAGAGACCTGTCATTGTTGGATCAGTTTACAGACCTCCAGACTCGGATGAAAATGTATGTTCGTCTATTGCAGAGACATTTCTGACATTGTTTTGGCCAATAGGAAGGCAATATTATGGATTGGTGGAGACTTTTTAAATTACCAGATATTGATTGGTGTGAAGATGCCATACTTGGTAATCAATACAGTAAAAATATTAATACTCAGTTTTTTGATATCACCAAAGACCTTGGATTAGTGCAGTCAGTTTGAAACACCAACTCGTGGTAAGGCATTCCTGGATTTATTTTTACCAATTGTCCAGGCGCTTTAGGCAGTCAGGAATTAATTGCAGGCCTGGGTGATCATGACATAATTCTCTTAGAGAGCAACTTTCAACCCTTTCGAAAAAACCCCCTAAACGTACCATCAGACTCTGGAACCAAGCAGACTTACCAAAATTGCGCAGGGATACTCATGATTTCAGTCGTCTTTTTTTTTAGGTCCCATAGTGTTTAAAAATAATGTCAGTGACCTTTGGAAGTGTATAAAAACTAACTTGGAATTTATTATGGATGACAACATACCTACTAAAATAACTTCAAGCAAGAACCACCAGCCAGTACCTGGTATTACTTTATTGTCACTATAATGTTCTGTGTTTGTCTGTTTGTTTGTAACTGAAAATGACCCTCCGGGGGTTGCAACCTTGCCGTGGTCGGAGGGCTTGCGTGGTCCTGTGATCTTTTAGGCTTCGCTGACGGGGCATCAAAACTCAGCTAGATGGTTAGTTGTGAACACTGCTAGGCCTGTATAGCCAAGTTGCTGACTGGCCAAGCATTACGTGGTAGGAATTGATGCCCCTGGTAGGGTCTCCCATGTCAGAAAGGTTAGGAGTGAGGGCCCAGACAAATAGTAACCCACCTTTTTCCTATTCTGTCTTCTGCCTTTCTTAACGGATCTTTTTCTTTCTTCGTCTCCCCTTCAAGTCTTCTTTTCCACACTCCTTTTCTCTCTGTGGTCTCCTTAAGATCCGCCGCGTTGGCCGTGCGGTGCGACCTGTGTCGGAGGGGGATGAGATCCTGGTGATTGAGAGGGCCAGCGCTCTCAACACATCACTTTGGCTCGGACCTCTCCTAGACAGGGAGTACACCTTGGCCCGGGTGTACTAATCGGCTCCCCTTCTTGGGGCTGGGTCAAAACAGGCATTTCTCCGGCTGGCCAAGATAACCCCTGTAGTGCTCAGCTCTCTGTTCCCGGGAGTTGGGCATGATCAGGGGGATAGGGTTGGTAGGTTTTTGTCTGTTGTATATCTCTCCTGAACCCTGGAAGGGGTCAAGACAGTGATTCTTGGCCCGGGCCCCCTTAGTTGGAAACTCCAAGGTGGGTGGGTAAGGGAGGGATGAAATATAATAAAATACACATGGCTTTTTCAAAAAACTACCCCCCCCCCCCCCAAAAGGAAGAGGAAGGCAGCATCCCCTTTTTCAGAGGACTTTCAAACAGACAGCGATTCTGATACTGGGGTAACACAGAAGACAGGTTTCTGGGCTTCCTGGCTCGTGATTGGAAGGGACGGAGCAGGAAAGACCCCTTTCATCTCTGAGCCCTTTTGCCATCCAAAAGGGCTTTCAAGGTCTAGCAGGTGACCCTCAGTCAGTCAAAAGGTTGAGGAATGGCTCATTTCTAATTCAATGTCGATCTAAAAAGCAATCTGAACAACTGTTGAGAGCAACAAAGATAGTGGACAGGGAGATCAGGTGACTCCTCATAAACAGTTTAAATTCGTCAAAAGGTGTGATTCGCTGCAGAGATCTATCAGGGGTCTCGGAGGCAGAAATCAAGACGGAACTGGCGTCCCAAGGTGTGACGGATGTGCGCAGGGTGACGGTAAAGAAAGGTTCAGAGAGAGTGGACACCAACACCCTCTTTCTGACGTTCTGCAACCCTGTGCTGCCTCCGGTCATCAAAGTCGGTTACCTAAATGTTCATGTTCAGCTGTATGTGCCGTCCCCGTTAAGGTGTTTCAGAGCCGGAGGTTTGGCCATGTCAGAGACCGCTGTTCTGGGCAGGAGGTGTGCGTATTTGCTGCAAGGCAACCCATGATGGGCCGTGTAAAGATCCGGCACATTGTGCAAACTGCGGTGCCGACCATCCCTCCTCTTCACGAAATTGTCCTCTGTGGATTCAGGAATCTGCAATACAAAGAGTTAAGACAGAAGAGAAGATCTCCTTTTTTGAAGCCCGCAAGCAGGTTGTGGGCAGTCAACGGCCACAGCATCTTCATATGCTTCGGCCGTAAAGAAAATTTCCACTCGGCCCAGTCTGCTGCCAGACTGAATTTATCTTTTCAAAGACACTGCAAGGAAGAACTGTCAGCTCTGGTGGAAGCAGGTCCACCACCTCCCAACCCACAGTGAATGCCCCTGGTGGAGGCAAAAAATCCGCCACCCCTCAGACTGCCCAGCAGTCTACAACAATCTGCTGCTGGGCAGATTAAAAAACCACACCCGCAACTCGAATTCCTCTGTCCAGTGCCCGTGCGGGCAAGGGATTCAACCCAGTGTGGAGATGGTGGAGATGAGGAAGAAACTCCACCATCTCCCAAATCCAGACCTCCACCATCTCCAAACTCCAGGCCTTTGTCACCTGCGGGCAAGTCTGCCAGCAGGCCCAAAAGGGCCCACCACAGTCCAGTGAAACTAAACTAATAAATTTGCTCCATTAGATGCGGACGTTGAAGAGGAGATGACCTGATTTCTCTCCTTTTCGCCTCTGCACCATGGATAGTACAATATTCCATTGGAATATCCGTGGTCTAAATTCCAACTTCGAGGAGCTGCAGCTTCTGTGTCAGTCTCTAAAACCTTCCGTCGTGGCTCTTCAAGAAACTCAAATTCAAAGCCAGAAGACCTTTACTCTTTCTGGCTTTAATATTCTTTCGAAACCTGCACAACCATCCACGTTGGGACTGTCGGGCGGTGTTGCCCTTCTCCTACACAAAACTTTGTTGTATAGTCCTGTCATTCTGTCTACCTCCCTTCAGGCTGTAGCTGCGAGAGTCACTCTCCACAAGACTGTGGACAATCTCTTCCCTTTATCCTCACCTCCTGTCCCGGTTTGTCGTCAGGACCTTGTCAGTCTGATAGAAGAACTTCCTCGACCTTTTTTGCTGTTGGGTGACTTTAACGGTCACAATCCTCTTTGGGGTAGTGCCAGTACGTCATCCAGAGGTTTGCTAATTGAGGATGTCCTTTCAGATTTGGGTTTGTGTTGTCTGAACGACGGATCTGCAACTTATCTCCACTCTTCCACAGGTTCACTTTCGTGCTTAGATTTGTCGGTTTGTGACCCCTCGCTGGTCCTGGACTATGAGTGGTCTGTCCATGACGATCTGCACGGAAGTGACCATTTCCCTGTTCTTTTACAGCCCATATTAACTGAAACCGCCTCTGTCTCTCAACATCTCAATTATAAGAAAGCAAACTGGGATCTATTTTCAACCACTATTTCAAAAGAATTCCAGGACACTGATTTTTTTCAGAGTCCAGACCCAGCAGAATCACTGACTAACACCGTGATCAAGTGTGCTAAAACCTTATTCCAGTGTCTTCCGACAAACTCCAAATGCCAAAACACCCTGGTTCAATTCAGACTGCCAACAAATTTCAAAAGTTTGCAAACGGGCTCAGCGTCGGGTATACCAACGACCTTCGGGTCCAACGCTAGAGCCCATCAGAAACTCCGTGCTAAATCGAGACACTTTCAAAATCAGTAAACGTCGGTCCTGGAGAAACTTCTGCTCCAGGCTGACATCTAAAACTTCCAAGAAAAAAGTCTGGAACATCATTAGAAAAATCAAAGGAAGAACACCAACCCCTCCATTCATCACTTGAAACTTGCTGATGCTCTGATCACTGACAAACAAGCTGTTTGCCAATCTGTTGGCCTCCACCATCCAACAGAACTCCTCTTCTTCAAATAAATCTGCAGTCTTTTTAAGAAAAAAAAGAGGTTAGAGAGAAATCTTCATACAATTTCACATCAGACAACTCTGAAACCTATAATCTTCCTTTTTCAATCGTTGAACTCAAATCAGCTTTACAAACCTGCACTGATTCTGCCCCTGGTCTGGATGACATTCATTATCAGGTTGTGAAACATTTCCCAGAAAGCTGTCTCCAGACTCTTCTCCAAGTCTATAACCATATCTGGACCACAGGGTCCTTTCCGCCCTCCTGGCGGAAAGCCCTGATCATTCCCATTCCAAAGCCTGGAAAGGACCTTACCAACCCTTCCAACTATCGCCCAATTGCTCTGACCAGCTGCCTCTGTAAACTGATGGAAAAAGATGGTCAACTCCCGTCTGATGTGGAAGCTGGAAACCGATGGTCTTTTGGCCAGTGACAGTGCGGTTTCCGGAAGTACCACTCGACGGTTGACCATCTAAATCCGTCTGGAAACCACCATCCGCACCGCCTTTGTTACCTTTGCCGTATGAGGCTCAGATTATAGCATTTGTCGACCCTGTACCGTTCTATCACGCATGCTTTTCAAGTAGGGATTTTCCTTAACAGCTGAATGTCCGTCGTGGAGTCTACCATGCTTCCGTATAGCGTTTTCCTTCACTGCTCAGCGTGCGTGTTAGCACCACGGGGACGGGCACCGGCATATGCCTGAAGCACCCACCAGCGTGGCCACTCATGACCCCCGGGGGAGGGGGGAATTTTACAGCCGCTGTGGGGCACCCTCTACAACGCTTTTCGGTTTTCTTATCGCAAGTCGTTTAGCAGCCCATTTGTCATCTAAAATTTTCCCTTAGGGGGGTCACGCGAAAATTTCTTTATGCATCTTGTGAAGGGGGAGTCACAGTTTTGTTATCCTCCATTTCCTCTCCCCTCTCTCTCCCCTGTCTGTATACCCTGTTTCTCTTTTCCTTTTTCTCTCTCCCTTCCTTTTCTCATTTAATTATTGTTATTTTGTTTAATTCTTTCTTTTTGTTTTTTTTTTCAACATTTCCCCCTAAAAATTTGCTGATGATTCATAGATTTAGCAAGGACAGGTTGGGAGAAAAGGGCAACCCCAAAAAAACCTTTTAACCCTTTGAAAAAAAAAAAACTTGTTTTTTTGAGTGCGAAGGGCGGGAAAGGGGGGGCTCGAGTTTGCCACCGGGCCCAATTTTTTTTTCCTTTAATTTTTTTTTTTTTAACTAACTCTTCATTTTTCCCTTTGGGTAATGCTGTGACAATGCGACCGAAGCTCCAAGTAGAAAAAAGAAAAACAAAGGACACGGAATTTACGAAAGCAAGCTTCTCAAAATTTGACAAAAAAACAAATGTTATTTTTTTTCCGTTTTCCGCAAGCGCTTTTTCTTTTTTCTTTACCACCACAGGCAATTTGCGATGCTTCCCGCAATTGTTTAAAATTTATTTTGTATACATTGCCAGAAATAGAACACTTGCTTAGTTGCCCCCGAGAATTTGGATCTCCCTTCCACAGTTGATATTTTATTCCTTTTTTTTTGTCGGTTTTTAATAAACCCGGCTACAGGGAAAATCTTTTTCATTTTGTTTACTGGCTGAAACCCCCCATACTTCTCCCAAATTAAAAGGAAACGTGATTTTTACTGTATTTTTTTTGAGCATTTGTTTTGCAACTTTCTTTTTTACCAATCCATCCGGGCTAAAATACACTCTCAGTCCTTTCACCACAGACCTGTCCCCGCCGGTCACAACCTTTGACAAACAAAAAAATCTGAAGAGGGGGGAGGGAGAGAGAGAGAGGGGGGGGGGGGGGAAGGGGGGGGGGGGAGAGGGGGGGGGAAGAGAGAGGAGAGAAGGGGGGAAGAGAAGAAAAAAATAAAACCTTAGCTTCTTTCCTTTATTTGTTTTTTTACCTCGGGATGCAGGTCTTCCTCGGATTTTCCAACCATTTTCAGATTTTTCTTTTTTTAAGACTAATCCCCCCATTGGTGCAAAATTCTGAAAAACCCATAAGATTTCCCTGTCAGGAGTCCAAATGCGCATCGATATTATGAACCGTGCGCCCAATGTCCTTTTATGTATTTTTGTCAGACAATTTATGAAAAATAAGAATGAAAAACTTTAAAACCCTTCTCTCATCAATCACAGGGTTCGGACTCATTCTGCCCCCCCCCCCCCCCCCCCAAAAAAAAAAAATGCTCAAAAAAAAAAAACATTAAATCCATTAAAAAACAGGTGAAAGTTAGTCACATCACACTCCCCCACCCCCACGCGACCCCACCCGGGGGCAAAAAAGATTTTTCACACAAAAAAAATTTTCCGGGATAGCAGAACACAAATTTAACATCCACCGATGAAAAAGATAAGGAGAGGGAAAAGGGGCCCGGGGGGGGGGGGGGGGGGGGGGGGGGGGGGGGGGGAGTGAGGGAAGAATTATTATCAGTTGCCCTTCCGCCCCAAAACAACATCGAAACAAAGCACTCAATTTTTACCAAAACTGTCACACGAAAAAAACAACCCCTGACAATGGCCGGGGTAAAGTGGGGCCTTTTTAAAAAAAGAGAGAAAATCGCTAAGAAAACCACAGTCTACATAATGATAGAACAAAGGTTCTCAAGCAAGGGTGGGAATCCGAAAACCGGCTACTATCAAGTACAAAACTCCCGGGTCCAAATTTTGCTGCCCCCCCTCCTTCCTTATAAACACCAGCCGGCGGGAAAATAAACATCTGCCTGGCACCCCGGGCCCCAGTGAGACGGCCGGGGGGATGGAGGGCCGGCCATGCTGGAGTGCCCCAAACCCCCCCACACGGGCCACCAGTTTTTTCCCTTCAGAAAGTATGCGTGTTCAATCGTACATATGAACGTAGGGGGTTTTCACCTTTTTAATCGATTTTTCTATTGTTTCTTTTCTAATTACATTAAAGTGTTTAGTGTGATGGATGCAAAGGGCAGACCTGGGTTTCGTAAGTTTCATGTTGAGACTTTAAATGATAAAATATCCCCCAAAAACGGAGAGACTGGGGGGTGCTGCCCCAGATCAAGGGCGAATTAACAAGCAGCAGGGGGTCGCTACTTTTTCGACCTCGAAAAGGCGTACGACACCCGGAAAACAGGGTCCTCAGGGGACCGCCCCAACGGGTTTTGGGGTCACCTGCCTCTGTTTTTCCCAAAACTTTTTAGCCGATCGCTTCCCGGGTGCTGTTGGCCCCACACCTCTGAACCCATGGCGGAGGGGGTTTCCCTCGGGGGAGCATCCTTTCTCCCGCCCTTTTCGCATTAAAATTAATGACTTTGTCCAATCGAAACCCTGGGCACCGGTCCTCTCTGTTGTTGATGACTTTGCGCTGTATGCGTTGAGTTCTTACCACAGGTACAGCGTCGACTCCAACTTTGCGTAAACAGAACCAACATGGGGGGGGGGAACGGGTTCCCTTTCTCCCCCCAAAAATTTCAGTCAATTCTTTCCCCACAATTTTCGTCGATTTTTTGGGTACCCTGAAATTCGTTAGACAAGTCCACCATTCCAGTTGTAAAGAAGCCAAATTCCTGGAGTTTTTTTTGACCAAAAACAAAAATTTTCTAGCCACATAAAAAACCTCAAAATTTTGCCAGAAGCCTGAATATTCTGGGGGTCTACACACCCCGCTGGGGCGCTGAAAGAAAATTTTGCTGCACCCTAAACCCTTTGGTCCGTTCCAAACTGGACAACGATTGTGCCGTTAGGCTCTGAAAGACCCTCTTACCAAAAAATTTGGGGACCCCTATCCACCATAAAGGCTTCGTCTCTGTTTTGGAGCGTTCCGCACCACCCTGTGTCAGCCTGTAGCAGAGGGGGGGGGAACCTTCTTGTCCAACCGCAGGTGAAACGTTTTGAATTTTTTAATCCGTGTTCTCAGAACCGCAGAATCCTGCTTATGTGTCTTTGTCCTTCCGTTCCAAAGAGTTTGAAACAACCCAAATGATTCCCCGTTTTGGGCTTCGTTGCACCCACGTGCGGAATGCAGGTCAAACCTAGGATTTTTGGGCGGTTTTTTTTAAGTTTCGGATCAACCCCGTGACCTTCTTCCGCCAGAGACATTTCGCTTGCAGCTTTTTGCAAAAAAAATCTACCAGCCCTGGCGTACAGGCTTTATGCTGAGCTGTTCCAATTCCCCTCCTATCCAAAAAATTTTTTACGCGGTTCCAAGCGAAGAGGGAGTGGCCCGTGCAGCCCTGCCCTGGGGGTCCTTCTCAGAACGTTGAAACATATTCTTCAATGCTTCTGTATATTCTGCTGAACTTATGCTCTGGTTTTTTGGTTGAAGATATCACAATCTTCGAAGAGGGACTTTCGGGTTTTGTCGGTCGCTTCCTTTTTGGGGGTTCTCCGCAACTTCACATCCAGACTTTTTCTTTTTTTTTAACTTTTTAGCAAATTTAAGGGGGACGGTTACAACATTACCTTTCTTGGGTTCCTGGTAGTTGGCATCGGGGGAACGAAATGGTTGACGTTTAGCCCAAAACGCCAAAAGAAAACGTCCAACAATTTTTAAACCCCTGCTCGCGTGAAAACCCAAAAAAAACGATTATGGAAGACCCTGGGGGAGGGTTGGAAAACACAGACGACTAACAAACTCTTTTAGATCCTCCAAACCTTTAAGGACTTCCTCCCATCCCGGGGAGGTGTAAAGGGAAACGGTTCTGGCCGGCTCCACCGGCCTTCTATTTTACCCAGCTTACCTTTTTAAAGATGAGAAGCTCCGTGGGGGCATTCCCTTATGCGCCCCTCACAATGAAACGTTTTTTTAGGTTTTTGGGGTTGACGATGTGGAACCATTTTACGGCGGAGTCCCTGGAAAACCCTTTTAGGGATGTCCCCCCCGAGGATCCTTGAGTTTTTTAGGAGTTAAAATTTTTTATCTGATTTAAGATTTTACGGCAGAAAGATTTTTAACAACTTTCTGGGGCGTTTTAGGGGGGGGGGGGGGGTCATTAACAAGATGTGGGAAAAGTTTTTTTTTTTTTTTTTTTTTTTTTTTTTTAATGACGGGGGTTATTTTTTAAAAAGGACGCCCAAAATGGCCCTTTGCGGTCGGCTGGGCTATAAACAACATTATTTATCTTAACGAAAAAGAAAAACAAAACCCCTTAACTACTACCCTTATTAAAAATATTTTTTTTTCCCGTTCAAACTGAGTAAAGCGCAAAGAAAAATTGCCCGATTGTAACGTTGTTTTTATTATTCAAAAGTACCATTTTTTATTGGAAATGTATTTGACATGCCATGCATTATTGCAAAAACCATTTGAAGACGAGTGCGTGGGGAAAAAAAGAGGGAAGGGCTTGGAGTGGAGGGTGGGAAAAGGGGAAAAAACTATTAAAAAAAAAAAAAAAACCACCCCATGGGTTACTAAAAAAAACTAAAGTTGTTGAGAAGGAAACTCGTTTCTTTAAGAAATGAAACTACACCCTAATTTTAGAAAGTTAGGTTAGGGATAAAAATATTAAAGAGAAGGGTCAGAGAGAATGTAGCTTGCTCACTCCAAAAAGTCAATTCGATGATTTTTAAAGGGGATCAACAAAACAAGAAAATTTTGGTCTTTCTAAGGAGTAAGAGACAGGACAACATTGGGATTCCCAAAACCTTAGAAAAAAAAAACCCCCAATAACCCCAATCAGGGCCCCAAGGGAAAGCAAATTTACTAAACGGCGTTTTGTTCAGTTTTCTCAATCCCAAGCCTTTAATTAACGTTGACTAAAGGATGATGATAAAAAACCCCGAAATGCAAACATCAAAGTAAACAAGCAGGGTTTTAATTACTGACCACATAATGAAAACAAAGCACTGGTCCCATGGCTTCTGGCAAAAATCTTTTTAAAAAAATGGCCAATGGGGGGGAGGTTATAAACCAAATATTTACCAACTTCACGGACCAGGGGAGTAATACCGTGGTGGCGAGATGGAGCATTGTTCCCTTATTCAAAAAGGGTGCAAAACAAAAGCAGGAAAATAAGACCGTTCTCTTACATTCATATCAGCAAAATACTTTAACACTAATATATAGTAAACATAAAGGACCACTTGACAAATAGACTTCTAAATAAGCCCCCGCATGGTTTTTAGACACGAAGGGGGTTGGAACTAACTTATAACAACTCTCAAAGATTTTAAAACTGTCTTTAAAAACGACAGCAATGATGCAATTTTTATTAGACTTTTCTAAAGCCTTTTATAAGGTTGACCATGAGGGCCGCTGCTTTAAAATTTGAACACGTCGGCATGGCGGTTCTTTGCAAAAAAGGGCTAGACTTCTTCTTGGGGGAACCAGAAAGTTGTTTGGGGGGGGTGTCACCCATTGTAAACCAGCTTGTCGGTGTACCCCAGGGAACTGTTTTGGGGCCCCTTGTTTTTTCTTAATTTTTATAAATACTTTTAAATAGAAAACTCTTCCTGGGAATACTGTAAGGCTTTTTGCAGATGACAGCTTGTATAGCAAACGAAGCAAGAATGATACACGCTTTACAAGAAGATCTAAAAAGCTTTACAAGAGTGGGAAAAGAACTTTAAAAGGGATTTCATCCCTAAAAGCGAAGTGTTTCGTATATGTAACAAACGCTCACCAACTAGATCAAATATTTTACATTTAAACTATTCTTAAAAACCAATGCTGCAAAAATTTAGGCTATTATAGTATTGTCTCAAATGGAAAAACATTACAATTTAGAAAAGTAAGAAAGCCAATAACACTTTCTTCTTATACGGAAATCAATGACGCCCCCAAAAGTTAAAGACGACGCTACAAAACACTGGTTAGACCAGTATGGGTATGGGTTTCTCATCTGGATCCTTCCATCCAAAGGACTTGATAACCCGAAAAGCAGAAGAAGCGCACGGTTGTAAAAGGGAAAAACATCAGAGAAAAGGGGGGCTAGGAAGAAATCGAAAATTTGAATGGAAAAAACCCTTTTGAAAAAAGAGCTTTTATCAAACTTAACGTCTTTTTCAAAGGGGAGCTAAAATAATTTATATTCCAATGGAACAACTAGTTTGAAAAAAGTCACCAGGAGGGCGGGGCAATGTTATACCATCCTGCATCAAAATTTTACAGCCCTTGCATTCCATTTTACCTATTTTGTACGGGGGTGGAACTCACTGCCCGGGGGCCACAAGTTCCACAAACAGTCCATTTAAAAAAAAAATTGATACACAGTTTTGAGTCGCTATGACGATTTTCTATTTTAACTTCGCCAGATATTTTTCTGTTACCGGGCCTGAAATTTTCCATTTCTTTTAACTTTTGAAAATCGAGTGCGACCCCTTGTTGCCAAATTTGCTCCGGGGGCCCAAAAGTCTGAGTGCACATTTATGTTATTTTATTTTACTTTTAACAGCCCTGGGGACCACCGTTTTTGGTGAACCATATTTTTTGGAAGAAAAGAAAGGGTTTTGATGCCTGCATTTTTGTTGTTCTTTTTTTTCAATTTTTCAAATGTTACAAGCACTTAGGGCTTATTAAAATTCACACCCTAGGGGTCCATTATTAAACTGTATTTTCTTCAAAATTTTTACCTAAAAAGGTCATATCTAAGAAACAAAAATATAACCAATACCGTTATAACTATTATTATTTTTATTTTTTACATTACCTTCATATTTACTCTGTTTTGTCGTGTTTTTTTTCACGGTTTCTCCAAAACCAAAATTTCCGGAATTTGGGCCTTCAACCTTCCTTGTACTATAAAGTCACTCCAAAAAGACTGCAGCTATGTAGACCGCCCTGGTTAGCCATTTTAAGGAGGACCAGTTCCATTCCCACCTTGTGATCTACCTGACAATGACCCCCGTGTGATACAGCACCTGGAGAAAATGCTGGGTGACTGGAACCCGCACAAAGGATCACCAACTGCCCGGGGCATTTGGTTGGGGATGTGTCATTTTTTATTTGGTCATACTTACGATGTTTGGCAGTGTTGCTAATAAACATTTGGGAGACATGGCTGCATTGACACCTCTGGCCAACGTTCATTTTTCTTTCTAAGCCCCATCCTCATGACCAATTCACTCTTCAGTGCGCAATTCCCGATTCACTTTCATCCTTCAAATCCTCTCTTACATATACTCTCTTCACATCTTGATTGATGTTCCCTCATCACCTCTTACCAGCTGCTGTGCTCTGTGAGTGTGTGTGTCTGTGAGTGGTGATGGTGGTGGGTGGTGCCTGTGACGTCTGCAATACATGGTATCACACTAAATGTATGTTATTAAATTCAGCAGTTTATGAAGCATTATGCAATAGTGATATATCTTGGACTTGTTTACCTGCGGACTTCCAAACTTTAGTTCGAGACTTTTTCAAGATTCTATTGAAGACTGCAGCTCAGAAAGCAACCGTTTTGACCCTATCTCACCAGACCGATCCCCAAAAGAAAACTTGAAATTTTGTCCTAA
This sequence comes from Conus ventricosus, assembly GCA_018398815.1. Taxonomy (NCBI): domain Eukaryota; kingdom Metazoa; phylum Mollusca; class Gastropoda; order Neogastropoda; family Conidae; genus Conus; species Conus ventricosus. Next base: position 55,618,274 of record CM031608.1, read on the forward strand.
GTTTGCATCCACCCCTGATTCTAAAATTGATAAAATCCCAAATCATAAAGTGCAACTGAACTCCAAATCATTAAGAGAAAAGATAAACTTAAATGCATATCGTAAACTTTCAATCGCTTATCAAGAAAAAGGAAGAACTCAGTCATTTAGTCACTGAAAAAAACATTGATGTTGTAATTGAACAGAAACTTGGCTAGAAACTGGAACATCCAGCAGTGACCTTCTAATGGAGGATTTTGATATTTTATAGAAAGGACAAACTTGGAAAAAGAGGTGGGGAGTCTTGATTGCCATTAGGAAGAACTTAGCCAGTGAGTTTTTATATCAAGCAAAAATAGTGAAAGTTTATTTTGTAGGATTAATTTTAAGAATAAGAGACCTGTCATTGTTGGATCAGTTTACAGACCTCCAGACTCAGATGAAAATGTATGTTCGTCTATTTGCAGAGACATTTCTGACATTGTTTGGCCAATAGGAAGGCTTATGGATTGGTGGAGACTTTAACTTACCAGATATTGATTGGTGTGAAGATGCCATACTTGGTAATCAATACAGTAAAAATATTAATACTCATTTTTGATACCACCAAAGCCCTTGGATTAGTGCAGTCAGTTGAAACACCAACTCGTGGTAAGGCATTCCTGGATTTATTTTTTACCAATTGTCCAGGCGCTTTGGGCAATCAGGAATTAATTGCAGGCCTGGGTGATCATGACATAATTCTCTTAGAGAGCAACTTTCAACCCCCTAAACGTACCATCAGACTCTGGAACCAAGCAGACTTACCAAAAATTTGCCAGGGATACTCTTGATTTCAGTCGTCTTTTTTTGAGGTCCCATATTGTTAAAGATAATGTCAGTGACCTTTGGAAGTGTATAAAAACTAACTTGGAATTTATTATGGATGACAACATACCTACTAAAATAACTTCAAGCAAGAACCCCCAGCCATGGATTACTACAAAAACTAAACTTTGTTGAGAAGGAAACATCGTTTCTTTAAAGAAATTGGAAACTACACCCTAATTCAGAAAGATTATGGTTAGGTATAAACATATTAAGAGAAGGTGTCAGAGAGAATGTAGGCTTGCTCCCCTCCAATTATGTCAATCGATGATTTCAGAAGTGATCATCAAAACAAAAATTATGGTCTTTCAAAAGGGAGTAAGAGACAGGACAACTTTGGGGATTCCAGACCTGAGAAACAACCAGAATAACCTAATACAGGACCCTGAAGGGAAAGCAAATTTACTAAACGAGCATTTTGTTCAGTTTTCCAAATCCCAAGCCTTTAATTAACGTTAGACTAAAGGATGATGATAAACCCCTGAAATGCAAAACATCAAAGTAAACAATGCGGGATATTTAATTTACTGACCAACATGAAAACAAAGCTACTGGTCCCGATGGCGTTCCTGGCAAGCTCTTAAAAATTATGTGCCAATGAATTGAGTGAGGTATACCAACTACTTTCCCCAAGCTTCATGGACCGGGGAGTAATACCTGATGAGTGGCGAGATGCGAGCATTGTTCCCTTAATTCAAAAAGGGGTGACAAAACAAAAGCAAGAACTATAGACCTGTATCTCTTACATTCATATCAGCAAAACTACTTGAACACATAATATATATAGCATAATGGACCATCTTGACAAATATGACTTCTTAAAAAACCCCCACAGGGTTTTTTAAAGACAGCGAAGGAGTGTGAGACTCACTTATAACAACTCTCAATGATTTTAATAACTGTCTTAACAACAGACAGCAAATAGAGAAATTTTTTAATTAGATTTTTCTAAAGCTTTTTGATAAGGTTGACCATGAGGGCCTGCTGTTTAAATTAGAACATGTGGGCATTGGCGGTTCTTTGCTAAAAGGGGCTAACATTCTTCGTTGGGAGAACGCAGAAAGTTGTTTGTGGAAGGGTCGTCATCCCATTGTAAACCAGTTTTGTCAGGTGTACCACAGGGAACTGTTCTGGGGCCCTTTTTTTTCTTAATTTTATAAATACATAAGTAAAATCTCTCTCCTGAACTACTATAAGGCTTTTTGCAGATACAGCTTAGTATATAGAACAATCAGAACAAGAATGATACACGCATTCTACAAGAAAATCTAAATGCTTTACAAGAGGGAAAGAACTGGAAAATGGAATTTCATCCCCAAAAGTGCCAAGTTTTGCGTATATGTAACAAACGCTCACCAACTAGATCAGAATATTCTATTCTATTTCAATTCTTAAAGAAACCAATGCTGCAAAATATTTTGGCGTGATTATAGATAGTCGTCTCAAATGGAAAGAACATTACAATTTAGTATGTAAGAAAGCAAATAACATCTTACTTTCTTATACAGGGAAAATCAATGACTGCCCCCAAAAGGTAAAGACGACTGCTACAAAACACTGGGTTTGACCAGTACTGAAATATGGTTGCTCAGGTCTGGATCCTTACCATCTAAAGGACATTTATAACCCCGAAAAGATTCAGAAGAGAGCAGCACGTTCTAACAGGGAACCACATCAAGAAAAGGGGAATCTAGGAAGAACATGAGGAAATTAGAATGGGGAAAACCCCTTTGAAGAGAGAAGAGCTTTTATCAAACTTTAAAGTCTTCTTCAAAGGCAGAGCTAAACTAAAATTTATATTCCAATGGAACAACTAGTATTGAATAAAAGTAGCACCAGGAGTGGCGGGCATGTTATACCATACCCGCATCAAATATTGACAGCCACTTGCATTCATTTTATCCTAGTTCTGTACGGCTGTGGAACTCACTGCCGGGGGCCATCAAGATTGCCACAAATGCAGTCTCATTTAAAAAAACAAATTGATACGACAGTTTTAGATCTGCATATTGACGATTTTCTATTTTAACTTCCCCATATTTTACTGTTACCTGGGCCTGAATTTGCCAAATTTCTTTTAACTTCTTGAATATCGAGTGCGACCCCTTGTTGCCAAATTTGCTCCAGGGCCAACAGTCTGAGTCGCACTATTTATGTTATTTTATTTTACTTTTTAACATGCCCCGTGGGACCTACTCGTTTTTGAGGAACCAGTATTTTAGGAAAGAAGAAGAAAGAAATGCATTTTGATGCCTTGCTATTTTTGTTGTTCTTTTTTTTTTCAATTTTTCACTGTTACAAGCACTTAGGGCTTAGTTAAGATTCACACCATAGGTGTCCATTAAATTATCTGTATTTTCTTTCAAAGACTTTTACCATAACAGGTCATATCTAAGAAACAAAAATCATAACCACATACCTGTTATAACTATTATTATTTTTATTGTTATCATTACCTTCATATTTATCTCTGTTTTGTCGTGTTATTTTGTCATCAGGTTCTTCCAGAGAACCAGATGTTCCGGAATGTGGTCCTTCGAACTCTTGACTTGTACTATAAAGTCACTCACAAAAAGACTGCAGCTATGTATGACCGCCTGGTCAGCCATTTTAAGGAGGAGCCAATTCCAGTTCCCACACTTGTGATCTACTCTGACAATGACCCAATGTGTGATACAGCAGCCATGGAGAAAATGCTGGCTGACTGGAGATCCCAGCAGCCAGAATGGGACGTCACCAAGCTGTCGTGGGCCAAGTCCACCCATGCAGCACACCTCAAGAACATAGAGAGGACTACATGAGGAATGGAGGAGGCTGATGGAGAAGTTGAAACTTGTTTGAATGATGGGATGTTTTTTGGTCCCCTTGCTCTCCACTCGCTCAAGCCACTCTCCTTCCCCCGAGCATTCACACACCACGCCATACTACATCCTGACTACTACCATAACCTTTGCACACCATGCACACACACACACATGCATACATTCACATGTACTTCTCTCACACACACACACACATGCTCACATGCCATAATGCCCCGACCTCCTCTCAACTCTCCTGTCTCCTGCTATGTTCCTCTTTCCCCAACTTGATCATCTATATCTATTTCGTGTGGAAGAGCTGTTCCATGTTCAGATCATTTTCAGACTGTATACATGGCATCAACGAAATTGAACTGAACATGGCAGTGAAAGTCATTGTGATTACTTCAGTTGTAGTTCTGCAATTTCAGGGAATAAGCTCAAGTAGAAAGAGTATGTATTGCACCAATAAAACTGTTTTTATCAGGACTTGTCAAGTAGAATAAGCCAAATGCGGATTCATTATTCTTGCGCATATTGGAACGCAGCAGATGTTTATTATCTTCTTGTCATTTCTTGTGTCTGGTGTAAATATGGGGTGGGGCGAGGTGGTGGACTGGTATCTGATTATGTGCCTTTCAAAGGTTTTGTCGAATATATTGTCATCAGGCATTCTTTTGGTGGTTGTTCTTGTTGTTTGCTTCACCTTAAATGCTGGATATGCCTATGTTGAGGTTCGTTTTTTTATACTCTTGATATCAATCCGGTGTTTTTGACCATTCAGGGATACCATGTATATGCTGTGCTCAATGGAGGAGGCTCAGTGCATACTGATGCATTATTTCCTATCTCTGGTTTTTTTCTCTGGTTAGTAATTGTTGTGTCACTATAATAATCCATGTTTGATTTTGTATGCTGATGGGACCACATTATCCCAAAAGATGGAATGTGGCAACCTGAATTGAAAGGTTAAAAATGGTTGCATACACAAAATCTCACAAAAGGAAAATGAAAAGAATTCTAGCTGCAGAAAAAAGGGAAGAAACAAAAAATAGCTGTGGCAAAGTGCTTAGTTTTGTGGACTCCCGGCTAGGAGGTCGTGGGTTCAATTCCCATCATTATTCATTTGTGGAATCTTTCTGCCCGACCATTTCATACCCAGAGGATTTGCTAGGGGCTCAGTTGGGAAGGTTTAGGACCACACAGTCAAGTTTCATCCAATGAATGGATGCATCTCTTAAAGTCTTAGATTTGTGGTTCAAATTTCCTGCCCAAACCCATGCGGGTTTGTGTGTGTCCCCTCGGGCCGAGTTGATATATTCTGAGAGTAAGCCTAGAGTCCATGCAGTCTCAGGTCACAGTGGAAATCTATAGCATCATCTTCATCCTCATTGATCAGCATTTAAACAAAAAGTTCTCAAATTCTGTGGCCCTTCATGCCTTCCCGTCATGGTGACCTCAGTTTGATTACTCTCCATGGCCCTTGGTTTGGTTCCTTTGGGGTCACTGGTATGGGCAAGTATTGGCCAATTCAGTGGAACTGTCATTGGATGATGTAGTGGTGCCCTTCAGACTGAGAGCTCACCCAGGCAACTTGACATTGACTTCTGCCTATGGATTGCCATTGCCAGGACTATGGCGTTACATGCCAGGCTGTTTTTTGTGGAGAGGTGGCCAAATGAGCAATGGGGGTGCAACGACACTGACATGCATGAATGATAAAACAAAGAAAAAAGAAAGAATTAGAATCTCTGTCACTTTTTTCTGACCCCCCCTCATCTGTTCCATTCCCGCTCTTTCATGAGTTAATGGGTCACTTTTTTTTTCTGTATAATGCACATAAGCAGATGGTTTTTTGCCATGACAGAATTTGTGATCTTTTGCCCTGACAAAATTTTGGTTAAGTCATCATTGGCAAGCAGTTTTTTACTTTCTTTTCTGTTTTAATATCAAAGTGAGAGATAATCCTTTTTGTGACAGTTTTATGAATGTACAATGGACCTGGGCAGATTCTTTACAACAAAAGAAAGGATTGTTTTTCAATTCTCAGAGAGGGGATGGCCCCAGGGGTCGTTTTGAGATC
>CM031608.1:55630649-55645114 GCA_018398815.1 Conus ventricosus
GGGGGGGAAACCGTTTCTCCCCCCAGGGGTCTACAATCCAACCCCGGGGCACCTGTGTTGAGAAGCGGCTGATTTCCGTGTTCCCGCCAAGCCTCAGTGGAGCTTGCCTCCATGGAGCAGCACTGGCTTGGTGAGTTGCCCACATGGCACTGCTCCAAGGGGGATACTGGTGCGATTGGGCGCTCCCCGTGTAGTATAAGGAAGGAGGACAGGTTGCACGCTGACCAGATGAAAGGCAGGCTTGGTATGAATGCAAGCGTACAGGAGACTGATGTGGGAGAGGAACTGAAGCATGACAACTAATAGATTGGATGAGTATTACTATTATGATGATGAGATTTCCGCTACCTTTGAGTATGCATTGGCGAGGTCAGCAACTGATAATGCATGGTCAGTTATTTCCAGCACATCATTCTGATACTTATTTCAATGTTCCTGCTCCTGGGTATCAAATAGGTATGCATTCATTCCTCCTTTTTTGAGGACACTAGCACCAAAGATACCAGCTTGTTACTCGCACCTAAAAAAAAAAAGAAAAAAAAAGTTGGACAGTACCAGGACATGCTGAATGATTTCCTTCTCGACTCTGTTATGTTCACTCCGTGTTCCCTTGGTAAAAGTTGTTTACCCTGCAAACATCCTGGCTGTCAGAGACACAGGTCTGTTTTCACTCGTGCTCTTGCTTATCTTATTTTGATTTGCCCTCCAGCCTCCTCCCGCTGGTTTGAGTTTAACTCTCCTTTTTCAGTATTGATGATATAAAATATGAAAAAGCACTTGACAAAATCAGGAGGAAACCTGCTATTACGTAAACTGATCCAATTCGGCAGCTAGTTAGTCCATTATCTCAGACCTCAATTAGATCAGTTGTTTGTTGTCAACATTTCTGACAAGTTGTTTGATGCTACACATTTCTGACAAGTTGTTTGATGCTACACATTCTGACAAGTTGTTTGTTGCCAAACATTTCTGACAAGTTGTTTGTTGCCAAACATTCTGACAAGTTGTTTGGTGCCAAACATTTCTGACAAGTTGTTTGGTGCCAAACATTTCTGACAAGTTGTTTGTTGCCAAACATTTCTGACAAGTGTTTGGTGCCAAACATTTCCGACAAGTTGTTTGTTGCCAAATATTTCTGACCTTTGTTTTTACCCATATGTGCTATGAGCTTGAGATTCGGTCTGGCCATTCTGCATGGTCATTTGGTGGCCATTCTGCATGGTCATTTGGTGGCCCTTCTGCATGGTCATTTGGTGGCCATTCTGCATGGTCATTTGGTGGCCCTCTGCATGGCCATTCGGTGGCCATTTGCATGGTCATTGGTGGCCATTCTGCATGGTCATTTGGTGGCCATTCTGCATGGTCAATTTGGTGGCCATTCTGCATGGTCATTTGGTGGCCATTCTGCATGGTCATTCGGTGGCCCTTCTGCATGGTCATTTGGTGGCCATTCTGCATGGCCATTCGGTGGCCATTCAGCATGGTCATTCGGTGCGCATTCTGCATGGTCATTTGGTGGCCATTCTGCATGGTCATTTGGTGGCCATTCTGCATGGCCATTTGGTGGCCATTCTGCATGGTCATTCGGTGGCCATTCTGCATGGTCATTTGGTGGGATTTGACAGTCATGTTTATCCTGTTCAAACTGCAGACATTTATATGGGACCTCCCAAGAATAAGATAAGATAATGTTGCTTATAGCCCAGCGACCGCAAAGGCCATATCAGGGCTGACACAGAATAAAGATCTCCTTCTTTTGGCACCAAGTCATATGGAATCTGGTTTAAGTCAATCCTATACATTTGCGATAACGTCTATGTATTCGATCAATTTTCATCATTTTGATCTTATGTCGATTGTTACATAAGGGAGAGTGGGGACAGTCCTGTACACCTCAGGAATCATAAGCCTTTTGGGCGCGGCGCTGAGCTCTGGAATGTGTTGAGTCAGCCGTGTGCACTTTGACCCTGAACATTGGTCTGTCTCCCAGGTGAGATTTCCTTCCATCCTTTTCTGGCATTTGTTTGGACAGGTAGGTACAAGAAAGGAATATATATTAGAGAGGAGCGAGTTCTTTGGCGTCAGCCAGGGGAGACCACTCATATATTCCTGTATGTTGAGTAGAGTTAGCTCTCTGCTCTCCTTTTTTTTTTTTTAAATTCCTGATGTATAGCGTGTTCCACATCAAGTGGAGAGAGGCATGTTTTGACAAGTAAGTATATCATAAAACTACTTTCAGTTGTAAAATTCCTTTCATAACATATTTTCAATGATTCTGGAAGGAGCTAAAGAATAGGTATGTGACAGAAAATTTACATTCATACATTAAAAAAAAAATTTTGAACTTACTTAAATCACACTGCACAATTCAATGCACAAAAGCAACAGGTCAAATTTATATAGAAGTTACATGTGGGAGAAAGGAGAATATACATTGAGAGAATGGGAGTTGTGCTCTGTTTACTTACATGATAATTTTAGTTCAGTTTCAGTAATTTTAGCAAAGTTTCAATAGTTTTAGTCATATATCAGTTGTTTTAGTTAATTTTCAGTAGTTTCAGTTTTCTAAGTTAAGTTTTGGTTTCATCACAGAGGTGTCCCTGCACGCACAAATTTTTTTTTTTTTCCTGTCCCAACATCTGCGCAACTCAGAGGCAGTGCACCCATGCCGCTCATTCCGACATCCCGTCCACAGCCACAGCCCGGTCGGCCCCCGCCGCAGCCCCGGCACGGCAATCCACAGGGAGTAGTCAATGTCACGTCATCAAGAGGCAACCCACCGGAGGAGACACTGCACTGCTGCGAGTCACTTCGGTAGTGTTCAGTGACGCCTGTTCTGATCAAACATAAGCAGGACTCCACCTACTAAGCCCCCTACTGACGACAATAATGCTTAGTCGTGGAGCCGGTGTGAGTGAGCTCTCCCCCCGGAGGGCGCCACCACGTCCGTCCAACGACAGCCCCCATGGACTCGCCGATACCGGTGACCCCGACGGAACCAAGCCAAGACCACAGACGTGGAGAGGACATCGAAACTGAGGTCACCATGAGAGCAGGCATGAAAGGCCACAGAACTTGAAGACATATTTATTTTTAATGCTGATCGATGAGAATGAGGATGATTAAGATGATGCTACGGATTTCCATTTCGGTCTGAGACTACATGACAGGGCTGTACTCTTACGCTTCCTTCATAATATATCCCGGTCAGGAAATTTGACCAACACTCTCAGAAATGCATCCATTAAGTGGATGAAACTCGACTGTGTGGTCCCAGTCTTCCAACTGAGTCCGCAGCAAACTCAACTCTGGGTAGGAGCCAGTCGGGGCAGGAAAACCCACATGACTCTCACGGGATTCGAACCCACGACCTCCCAGCCGGGAGTCCGCGACACTAACCACTTCGCCACGGCGGCTGGTGACAAATTTTATACATGCTACATTAAAGCTGCTAAGTCATGAAACTACAAAGCACAGGGCCTACAGCTAAACAAACCATTAAGTGAAAGAAGAAAGAAAAGCATGTGAAGAGAATGTTTAGCAGATGCTGAACCTAATGCATTATCTTATTGCACTGGCCAGGCCTTGAGTGCCTAGCTAAAACAGTCTGCGCCACTACTAGAGAGAGAGAGAGAGAGAGAGAGAGAGGAGAGAGAGAGAGAGAGAGTGTGTGTGTGTGTGTGTGTGCTGTGTTCGCAATGTGCGTTCATACACATGTGTGTGTGTGTGTGTGTGTGTGGGAGGGGTGGGGGGTGCATGCATGCACATAGTATGTGTGTATGCATTTGTATGCACGAATCCTTGTGCATGTGTTTGTGTATGTGCTTCAAACGCATGTATGCCTTTACAGTCAGTTTGTGGAGGATTATAAAAAATGATCTACTGAATGCAGTCACATCACATCATGCTATAATAATACTGTATTTTACAAATGATTTTTTTTCTTTAATTGAAACAAAATACCTGAATCTACAAAAATGAAAAGGTTATTACAATAAGAAACTTTATGTCATGGAATTCGAAAACATGTAAAAACAGTTCTACTGATAGGAAGACAATAGAAAACATTGGACAACAGTTCTACTGATGGAAAGACACACAAAAAAACACTGAAAAACAAGTTCCGCTGGCAGACACAGAGAAAATTGGCAGCTGTGTGACAACGTTTGGTGATAAAACCACCTTAGAAATACTTAAAATAGTTCACCAAAAATCTAGAGTTTACACAAAAGCATAATCAAGTGGCTATGCAATAGCATTTGGTGACTTAAATCACCACAGAAATACTGACAGGGTGTGAAAAATTCCAATGCATACAATAGCATACAAGTGTTGAGTTGATCATGCTCAACTTTACAGGGAGACACTTGACCAGTGAAGGTGATCAGCCAATCAGAGCAAAGGTGAAGGTCATTTGCTCCATAACCCACCATCTCCTCTGAACATGATTTTTCTGTTATTTTTGTTGCTGTTTTCGTCCAAGATCAAGCACTTGTCCTCGTTTACAGACTGTGTGTCAAATATGATTCTACTTATAACTCTGCACTACAGACTCTGTGTCAAATATGATTTACTTATAACTCTGCACTGCAGACTCTGCGTCAAATATGATTCTACTTATAACTCTGCACTCTTTACTGAAATATTTAAGTCAGAACACCCCAACATGCATAAACAAAACATTATGGAGTGAACCAACAGATGAGCAATAAGGTTTACATCTAAACCATTTGACTAGTTGATCTGTACTTGTTTTTACATCTAAACCATTTGACTAGTTGATCTGTACATTGTTTTTACATCTAAACCATTTGACTAGTTGATCTGTACATTGTTTTTACATCTAAACCATTTGACTAGTTGATCTGTACATTGTTGACTAGTTGATCTGTACATTGTTTTTACATCTAAACCATTTGACTAGTTGATCTGTACATTGTTTTTACATCTAAACCATTTGACTAGTTGATCTGTACATTGTTGACTAGTTGATCTGTACATTATTGACTAGTTGATCTGTACATTGTTTTTACATCTAAACCATTTGACTAGTTGATCTGTACATTGTTTTTTACATCTAAACCATTTGACTAGTTGATCTGTACATTGTTGACTAGTTGATCTGTACATTGTTTTTCAACAGACTCACCTGGTGTGATAAAAAAAAATGCGAAGCAAGGGTAAGAATAAGTATCAGCAAAAGACCAAAAAATTTCCTTGCATTTGAGTGCGAAACTGTCCTAGCGTGACATGGGCTTCACATCTCTAGCAAACATGAGACTAATCTCACCACAGCACAGCCAGATATACACAGATGAGATTCAGGTCGCCCAGAGTGTGGTAACTTACTGTCTCGTTTTTTCCGGTGTTGCACCACGGTCCCAGGGCCCTGCGCATCCTCGTTGTCCCGCTCCCAGTGAGGGCCTCGGATCACGCGCGTCCCCAGCGCCAGAAGGTTGCCCATCTTCACCAGCTCTGTTGGTACCACACACACAAATTTAACAATGGTGGTAGTGTCCTTAACTTTTGCCCACACACTGACCTGGAATGCAAACGCACATTGACATGCGAAGTGAACAACATTATCATCACTGTCACAAGAGGATGAGTTGGAGCAATCAAATACCACTTCAACTCTCCATCTGCAGTACTGTTCAAAAGTAACCAGTCTTTGGGTTACCAATCCAAGACTTTTTAACTCGGCCTGAGGAATGTCTACCTTCCAGTAGTCCACCTGTAGGATGGTGTTGGATGGGGAGTCATGGTGACAGGCTCCTCCCTGAAGGATGGCCTTGGACAGAGAGTCATGGAGAGACACTCTACACTGTAGGATGGTCTTGGACAGAGAGTCATGGAGAGACACTCCACCCTGTAGGATGGTCTTGGACAGAGAATCATGGAGAGACAATCCACCCTGAAGGATGGCCTTGGACAGAGAATCATGGAGAGACAATCCATCCTGTAGGATGGCCTTGGACAGAGAGTCATGGAGAGACAATCCACCCTGAAGGATGGCCTTGGACAGAGAATCATGGAGAGACAATCCATCCTGTTGGATGGTCTTGGACAGAGAGTCATGGAGAGACACTCCACCCTGTAGGATGGTCTTGGACAGAGAGTCATGGAGAGACCAATTCACCCTGAAGGATGGTCTTGGACAGAGAATCATGGAGAGACAATCCACCCTGTAGGATGGTCTTGGCAGAGAATCATGGAGAGACAATCCACCTGAAGGATGGCCTTGGACAGAGAATCATGGAGAGACACCCCACCTGTAGGATGGCCTTGGACAGAGAATCATGGAGAGACAATCCACCTGAAGGATGGCCTTGGACAGAGAATCAAGGAGAGACAATCCACCCTGAAGGATGGCCTTGGACAGAGAATCATGGAGAGACACTCCACCCTGTAGGATGGCCTTGGACAGAGAATCATGGAGAGACAATCCACCCTGAAGGATGGCCTTGGACAGAGAATCATGGAGAGACACTCCAACCTGTAGGATGGCCTTGGACAGAGAATCATGGAGAGACAATCCACCCTGAAGGATGGCCTTGGACAGAGAATCATGGAGAGACAACTCCACCCTGTAGGATGGCCTTGGACAGAGAGTCATGGAGAGACACTCCACCCTGTAGGATGACCTTGGACAGAGATCATGGAGAGACAATCCACCCTGAAGGATGGCCTTGGACAGAGAATCATTGAGAGACAATCCACCCTGAAGGATGGTCTTGGACAGAGAGTCATGGAGAGACACTCTATCCTGTAGGATGGTCTTGGACAGAGAGTCATGGAGAGACACTCTACACTGTAGGATGGCCTTGGACAGAGAGTCATGGAGAGACAATCCACCCTATAGGATGGTCTTGGACAAGAATCATGGAGAGGACACTCCACCCTTTTAGGATGGCCTTGGACAGAGAGTCATGGAGAGACAATCCACCCTGAAGGATGGCCTTGGACAGAGAATCATGGAGAGACAATCCATCCTGTAGGATGGCTTGGACAGAGAGTCATGGAGAGACAATCCATCCTGTAGGATGGTCTTGGACAGAGAGTCATGGAGAGAGACTCCACCCTGTAGGATGGTCTTGGATAGAAAGTCATGGAGAGACAATCCACCCTGAAGGATGGTCTTGGACAGAGAATCATGGAGAAAACAATCCATCCTGTAGGATGGTCTTGGACAGAGAGTCATGGAGAGACAATCCATCCTGGAGGATGGTTTTGGACAGAGAATCATGGAGAGACAATCCATCCTGTAGGATGGTCTTGAACAGAGAGTCATGGAGAGACACTCCACCCTGTAGGATGGTCTTGGAAAGAAAGTCATGGAGAGACAATCCACCCTGAAGGATGGTCTTGGACAGAGAGTCATGGAGAGACAATCCACCCTGAAGGATGGCCTTGGACAGAGAATCATGGAGAGACAATCCATCCTGTAGGATCGTCTTGGACAGAGAGTCATGGAGAGACACTCCACCCTGTAGGATGGTCTTGGACAGAGAGTCATGGAGAGACATCCACCCTGTAGGATGGTCTTGGACGAAAGTCATGGAGAGACAATCCACCCTGAAGGATGGTCTTGGACAGAGAGTCATGGAGAGACAATCCACCCTGTAGGATGATATTGAAAAGGAGTCATGGAGGGATACTCCACCCTGTAAGATGATCTTGGACAGAGAGTCGTGGAGAGATACTCCCACCCTGTAAGATGGTCTTGGACAGAGAGTCATGGACAGACACTCCACCTGTAGGATGGTCATGGAGTCATGGAGAGACATCCACCCTGTGGGATGGTCTTGGACAGAGAGTCATGGACAGACAGTCCACCTGTAGGATGGTCTTCCATAGGGAATCATGGTGAGACACTCCACCCTGTAGGATGGTCATGGAGTCATGGAGAGACATCCACCCTGTGGGATGGTCTTGGACAGAGAGTCATGGACAGACAGTCCACCCTGTAAGATGGTCTTGGTTAGAGTCATGGAGAGACACTCCACCCTGTAAGATGGTCTTTGGCAGAGAGTCTTGAAGGGACACTCCACCCTGTAAGATGGTCTTGGTTAGAGTCATGGAGAGATACTCACCCTGAAGGACGGTCTTGAAAAGGAGTCATGGAGAGACATCCAGAGATATGGTTTTAGACAGAAAGATCATGGCAGGACTCTCCACCCTGTAAGATGTTTTTGTACAGTCATGGCAGGACACTCCACCCTGTAAGATGTTTTTTGTACAGTATGGCAGGACACTCCACCCTGTAAGATGTTTTTGTACAGTCATGGCAGGACACTCCACCCTGTAAGATGTTTTTATACAGTCATGAAGAGACACTCAGTCCTGCAGGAAGATTTTGTACAGGAAATCACGGCAAGATACTCCCTGAAGATATGAAAATAATTTCTTGTTATGTATTTCATTTTTTCTTACCACTCCTACACATAGCTGTTAGTACAACACGGCTCGGTAGGATGACACTTTAAAAATCTTCTTGTGACTTCCCAGCTAAAGAGCTTCCGGTAGTCACAACAGTATTTTTTAAGATATTGCACTAGCAATTAACTGAACGTCTGGAAAAACCACTGACAATCTCCTTTCTGGATATTTACTTCACTTTCTGTCAAGCCACACTCAATAAATTATAGAGGAAGATCAGCAATGAACAGCATAGTGCTATTGTCCAAATGTCTATGAAACGCAAAGCATCCAAATAAAATCATGCTGATCTTCAAGTGAAATCTCACCAATCGTAAATTACCAAAATGCAGTTGTTCTGTTCTCCCTTCTCTGGTTTGCTTCATAAGACTTGTAGCCCTGCTTGCAGAATGGCAAAAATGCAATTAATTTCCTTGCACTGTTTTTCCTGTTTGAAGCAGTATTGTGACAAATGTCATCTGTCCTTATTGGAAAGTTTTCAATATTTCACGGACGATGTTTTCCATGTTTTCGAGGACTTTCAGAACAAGCTCTTACAATGCAGGTTGCATACATTTGTCATCATAACAACATGAACATCACGCCATAATGATTTGATGGGTTTATCATAACATAATGAATCATTTACGTTCATAATGATATTCCATTCGCAGTCTATTTGTCATCTTAACAATATGATGGACTACTAATCCTAACAATATATGATGTACTTTTCACTATTGCAACATGAAGTGCTTATCATTTTGTCACTATAACAATACCATGCAACTGTCATATTACACTGCACATTTTGATATTTACTTATTTATTAACATCATAACACATTGAATTGACAGTCAAATGACTTGTTCTCTTCACAATGGAGTAAACTTGCCATCTTCACATAAAGCATGCATCATCTCTACAGAATAATTCACATGACAAATCAACAATTCATCTTATTTATCATTTTGTACATTGCACATCATTCTCTAAAACATCTGTAAAAATATGTGTTTATCATAATAAGAAAATGGACTTGTCACCTTAACAATATGAGTTTTGGGATTGGGGGTTTTCGCAAACCATGTTATGAAAAGAAATTCAACCGTTACCTGTGTCTTCAAAAACACTGTGAAAATCGTCAGAGTCTGCCAGTGCTTGTTCAGGTTCCGTCAACTTCTTCATGACTTGTTCCAGAACGAATGCCTGGAACACCCAAAAACATTACATACTATCAGCTCATCAAAGTTGATAACAGATCAATAAACTATGTGCCAACAAAGACATACTGATCCATATAGCTACAGTTGAGCATGCTTACCTACAGTTGAGCGTGCTTGAGTGGCTCAAATGCCCAGACTGAAACCACACCATCGATTTTCATCCATTGAGTGATGTGTTTCTGAAAGTCAAGCTTAAATTTCCTAACTTAAAGTTCAGATCCCTGTACCTTTTCAGCCTGGTGGACTCTGGGATATACAGTAAAAGAGAGCATCATGTACAGCCCTGTCATACAGTCGGAGACTCTGGGATATACAGTAAAAGAGAGCATCATGTACAGCCCTGTCATACAGTCCGAGACTCTGGGATACACAGTAAAAGAGGCATCGTGTACAGCCCTGTCATACAGTCCGAGACTCTGGGATACACAGTAAAAGAGAGCATCGTGTACAGCCCTGTCATACAGTCCGAGACTCTGGGATACACAGTAAAAGAGAGCATCGTTGTACAGCCCTGTCATACAGTCCGAGACTCTGGGATATACAGTAAAAGAGAGCATCGTGTACAGCCCTGTCATACAGTCCGAGACCAGAATGGAATTCCAATGAAAGTCTAGCTTAAATTTCCTAACTAAAACTGCAGGTTCCTGTATCTTTTCAGCCTGGTGGACACTGGGACACACAGGAACAGAAAGCGTCAAGTACAGCCCTGTCATGTAGTCTGGTGGACACTGGGACACACAGGAACAGAAAGCGTCAAGTACAGCCCTGTCATGTAGCCCGGTGGACACTGGGATACACAGGAACAGAAAGCGTCAAGTACAGCCCTGTCATGTAGCCCGGTGGACACTGGGACACACAGGAACAGAAAGCGTCAAGTACAGCCCTGTCATGTAGCCTGGTGGACACTGGGATACACATGAACAGAAAGCGTCAAGTACAGCCCTGTCATGTAGCCTGGTGGACACTGGGATACACAGGAACAGAAAGCGTCAAGTACAGCCCTGTCATGTACACTGGGACACACAGGAACAGAAAGCGTCAAGTACAGCCCTGTCATGTACACTGGGACACACAGGAACAGAAAGCGTCAAGTACAGCCCTGTCATGTACACTGGGGAAACAGGAACAGAAAGCGTCAAGTACAGCCCTGTCATGTACACTGGGACACACAGGAACAGAAAGCGTCAAGTACAGCCCTGTCATGTACACTGGGACACACAGGAACAGAAAGCGTCAAGTACAGCCCACAGGAACAGAAAGCGTCAAGTACAGCCCACAGGAACAGAAAGCGTCAAGTACAGCCCACAGGAACAGAAAGCGTCAAGTACAGCCCTGACATGTACACTGGGACACACAGGAACAGAAAGCGTCAAGTCCAGCCCTGTCATGTACACTGGGACACACAGGAACAGAAAGCGTCAAGTACAGCCCACAGGAACAGAAAGCGTCAAGTACAGCCCACAGGAACAGAAAGCGTCAAGTACAGCCCACAGGAACAGAAAGCGTCAAGTACAGCCCACAGGAACAGAAAGCGTCAAGTACAGCCCACAGGAACAGAAAGCGTCAAGTACAGCCCACAGGAACAGAAAGCGTCAAGTACAGCCCACAGGAACAGAAAGCGTCAAGTACAGCCCACAGGAACAGAAAGCGCAAGTACAGCCACAGGAACAGAAAGCGTCAAGTACAGCCCTGTCATGTAGTCTGGTGGACACTGGGACACACAGGAACAGAAAGCGTCAAGTACAGCCCTGTCATGTAGTCTGGTGGACACTGGGACACACAGGAACAGAAAGCGTCAAGTACAGCCCTGTCATGTAGTCTGGTGGACACTGGGACACACATGAACAGAAAGCGTCAAGTACAGCCCTGTCATGTAGTCTGGTGGACACTGGGACACACAGGAACAGAAAGCGTCAAGTACAGCCCTGTCATGTAGTCTGGTGGACACTGGGACACACAGGAACAGAAAGCGTCAAGTACAGCCCTGTCATGTAGTCTGGTGGACACTGGACACACAGGAACAGAAAGCGTCAAGTACAGCCCTGTCATGTAGCCTGGTGGACACTGGGACAACCATGAACAGACAGCGTCAAGTACAGCCCTGTCATGTAGCCTGGTGGACACTGGGACACACAGGAACAGAAAGCGTCAAGTACAGCCCTGTCATGTAGTCTGGTGGACACTGGGTCACACAGGAACAGAAAGCGTCAAGTACAGCCCTGTCATGTAGTCTGGTGGACACTGGGACACACATGAACAGACAGCGTCAAGTACAGCCCTGTCATGTAGTCTGGTGGACACTGGGACACACAGGAACAGAAAGCGTCAAGTACAGCCCTGTCATGTAGTCTGGTGGACACTGGGACACACAGGAACAGAAAGCGTCAAGTACAGCCCTGTCATGTAGTCTGGTGGACCACTGGGACACACAGGAACAGAAAGCGTCAGTACAGCCCTGTCATGTAGCCTGGTGGACACTGGGATACACAGGAACAGAAAGCGTCAAGTACAGCCCTGTCATGTAGTCTGGTGGACACTGGGACACACAGGAACAGAAAGCGTCAAGTACAGCCCTGTCATGTAGTCTGGTGGACACTGCGACACACAGGAACAGGACAGCGTCAAGTACAGCCCTGTCATGTAGTCTGGTGGACACTGGGACACACAGGAACAGAAAGCGTCAAGTACAGCCCACAGGAACAGAAAGCGTCAAGTACAGCCCTGTCATGTAACCTGAAACCAGAATGGAACTCGACAGCATCATCTTCGTCATGCTCTCTCTCATGGATCATCATCCATCATCTTCGTCATGCTCTCTCTCATGGATCATCATCCATCATCTTCGTCATGCTCTCTCTCATGGATCATCATCCATCATCTTCGTCATGCTCTCTCTCATGGATCATCATCCATCATCTTCGTCATGCTCTCTCTCATGGATCATCATCCATCATCTTCGTCATGCTCTCTCTCATGGATCATCATCCATCATCTTCGTCATGCTCTCTCTCATGGATCATCATCCATCATCTTCGTCATGCTCTCTCTCATGGATCATCATCCATTCATCTTCGTCATGCTCTCTCTCATGGATCATCATCCATCATCTTCGTCATGCTCTCTCTCATGGATCATCATCCATCATCTTCGTCATGCTCTCTCTTATGGATCATCATCCAAAAGAAAAAGTCTCAAATTCTATGTCCGTTCATGCCCTGCTTCAAAATGATCTCACTTTCGATTTTCCTTGGTGTCCACGCTGTGCTCAAACCAATACATTTCTTAATCTAGAAATAACCACAAATCATGAAAAAAAATTATACTGAAATCTTATCTGAAAATATTAGCAAGATGTCTCCCCCCCCCCCAATAAACAAAAGGTTAATATTTTGTGCCACGGTAATGGAAAAAAAAAGTGCAAAATACTGTAAACTGTTTCTTCAGTGCTTGTATCAAAGCACTTCAGTGCCTGGGTTTCTTTTGGTGGCCACTGTCAAGATGAACACTGGACCCTTTGTCTGAGACACACCCGTATGTGCACATCCATCCATGTCCTCTCCAAAATGAAATAACAAAGGCAAAAAACAAACAAAACAAAACAGGAAACAAATCATTCCTGAACAAAATTACTACTCTTATTTTAATTATTACTGCTTTCAAAAGCAGCAAAATATTCTAAAATCAGGTGTCGGCTTGGTTCTAATCAGAATTGTCAACTGGTTCATCACCTTTCCTACTCCCTCTTCTATGTCAGAAAAAATATACACAGTCTGAACAAAACACAAAGCCTAATTGCACTATCTGAATCAAAAGAGATCAGACTTGCACACTGCTTTGCCACAGTTGATGTTAGAAACTGATTCATCACTTATACAATTGACAATTAACTCCTCTTCACTGTCACCATGTCTTCACTGAATTTTCCATAAAAAAGCATGCTTTAAAAAAAGTAAACAATAAAGCAAAAGTAAACCTAGGACCAGACAGTAACAACTAAATATAAAGAGGTTGAATTAAAAAATGTTCTGATGATGGTTGAACAACATTTGACCAAACCTGAACACAGCCATCATCTTGGCTCATTGCATTCAACCAAAAAGCCCAGATCACCTTCTTAGAGTTCTGAATTTTATGAAGAATTTCCAAAAGCTTAGCTGGAATTTTATTTGTGTAGCAACTGTGTTATTTCAAATCTGACACCTGTCTGAATTAGCAACAAATAACTGCTTAGAGTTAAAATAACATTCAATGCACAACCACTGACATCTTTCAAAAAGTCCTTCAAATGAGACTGAACTTTTTGAATGAGACTATGAACTGAAGTTCCGTATGTGAACGCATGCATAACATTTTGCACACATGTAAAATCTATCACCAACTTTCTGAAGAGAAGGCCACTTTGGCCGCTGGTATGGATGACACGTTCACATACCGTGCATCCTGCGTGAAAACTGAATGAATGGTATTGACTGAAGGACACAGAAAACGACTGAATGAAGCACGGGCAGGCAACTCTTCAGTCAACTCTACCAGCTAGGCAGCCATTGTGTAAACGAGAGTGTGGATTGCAAAGTGCCTAGTGCTTGGTCCCTAGTCAAGGATGGGCACTATATAAGTATTCTGATAATGGCCATGTCAGGAGTGGGGCATTGTTGGCAGGTGGGCTGGCACAGCTGAATTATAGTCAGAGTGAGCACAGTCTGTTACTTTTGTGTGTCCATTCAGGTTCCCAGCCAGTGCGGTGATGGCAGGCAGACTTTCTGTTCTCATCAAAGGCATTCCTGTTCTTGCTTACCAGCTTGTACACAAGCGATGGTTTTT
>CM031608.1:55646114-55736114 GCA_018398815.1 Conus ventricosus
AGTGTAAATCCTTGAAAAAAATTGGGGGGGGGGGGGGTTAGAGGTAGGTTTGTGATGAAGCTAATGTACGGCGAGGTCGATCGATATTGTGTTCTCAATTGATCCGTTCGCAAATGGATGTTTCCGGTTTTTTGCTTGGGGGGCCCGGGCGAGACTGCTGTCTTTGTTTTTCATTCTGCGGTTGACCGAAACCATCAAAGCGGAAGTTGATGTTGAGAACGCGGCAAACTGTTTTTCGAATTTTTTCCTGAACGCCGTTTGCTTTCGGGTTTTGACGAGAGTAGCGAAAACCAGAATGTTTCGTCAGATAGCAGAAAGCGAGAAAGTTCTTGCGAAGAAAGTCGATGCTTCAGTTAAAAACAAATGGACTTTGGGAAATGGTTGGAGGAGGAAGTGAGCGCAAAAGTGATGCTGACCAGTTCCAAAGGCGCCCGTCAGCCCACAGTGTGATTTTCGGACTGAAAGACTGCATGAGGAAAAAACACCTATCCAGGACAAGCAGTCTGCACATGGTGTAATTTACGCGATCAAGTATGGCTCACAGGGCAAGTCAGCATTTATCAACCACGTTCTTGCTGAAAAACACCTAGCAAAGAGTGAAAGATCGTCTGGCTCTTGTTGTTGGCCGGGCTATAAAACCACATGATTTTGCTCTCTCTCTCTCTCTCCCCCTCTCCCCCCTCTCTCTCTTCTCCTCTTTCTCGAAAGCAAAACACAACAGAATATTCAAGGAAATGGCAGTCAGAAGGTAAACTTTTTTAAGAGTATACTATACAGCACGCATAAATAAATTCTCTGACAGTTGCAAAAAACCAGCGAAGAAGTCAAAGTGTAAAATATTAGTTTATGGTCATGACTTTCACCTTACTTTTTTTTTTTTTTTTTTGCTTTAGGCTGCAGTACAGATTTGCTCATCGCTCTTTTGACATTCTTCAACTCGATCCAAACTGTTCTTTGAAAGGTTAAAATTCATGTTCATCATTCATCTGAATCATGGTCTCCCATTCTGTTCATTGACTGTTGGTGATAGTACTTCAGACTTATGGTATTTTGAAGGACAACTATAAGAAATTATTTGATTGGTGTTCAGGTAAACTTTTTAATAAGGTATTTTGAAGGATGGCTATTACTTTTAAAAATAAACTGCTCGCTGAAAGTGGTGATGGGAGGACAGCAATAGAAATGACTTGCAACTCCCGGGAAAAAAATTGTGTGACTATTACAACGGGAAAAATTTCCCAAATTTCCTGGGTCAATGGTCTTCATGTTTTTCCTTTCAGACATAAATTGGGGCAAAAGGGAAAAAGTTTTTTTTTGAAAGATCAAGGTTATTAATATTTTTTAAATTATTTTGGGGGCCCTCAATGCTGATTTTTGGGGGCGGGTTAAAAATTCAAAAAAAATTTTCCCAGTTTTCGGGGGGCTTTGCCCCCTGCCCCCACCAGGGGGCCTTCCCTCGGGCCCCCAACCGGGGGCCTTCCCAGCGGCCCCCAACCCCCGGGCCACTTTTTTTCCCTTTCCTATAGAAACCCCATCCCCGGAATCTCTGTTTTTGGGGTTATGAATTTGTTTGGAAGGGGAAAGAAGGGGGAAAACACTGGTGCAACTGGTTTTAATTTGGAAAGCAGTCATGAAAAAAATTAAAGTATATAATTTTAAAAAACTTTTTCCCAAACGGGCCACCATCTTTTTCCCTTGTAAATGTTTTTCATCATTTTTTATTTGGGCCTGCATCAAACATATTTTTCCAAAAACCTTTTGATCATCTTTCCCAACATTTTTTAAAGAGTTTAAAACCTCTCCTAAACTTTTTTTTTTTGGAAAAAAAAATTTTTGTTTAAAACTTGCAGGTTCCACAGTAAATCCCTCTCTAAAATTGCACTGTCCTGTATAACCTTAGGACATGTTTTTCCCAAAATTTATCCCACGGCAGTACTGCTAGCAAAATGGTTTTAAACCCTTTGCGGGATCCACTAGATAATGCTCCCCGAAAGGGCACTGTCCGGGTAAAACCCGGGTGGGGACATGTTTTTCAAATATCACCACTGCAGAACTGCAGCAAAAGGGGTTTTTAAACCTTCGATGTCCACAGAGATAATGCCTTCTAAAATTGCACGGGCCCCCTTAAAAACTGGGGGGGACTTGTTTTTTCAAAGTATAAACCACTGCAGAAACTGCTAGCAAAGGGGGTTAGCCTTTGGTGGCTTGACCCAGAAAACTCCGGTAAAGGGCTTGATCTGGGCTAAAAACAATGCGGGATTGTCTTGTAGAGTGTGAGGGGGGGGGAGGAGGGGTTGAAGGAGGGATGGGGGGGTTTTTGAGTGTATGGTGAGTTTTTTTGTAGCAACTCTTTAAAAGGGTTTCCATAAAAAGTGGAAATATAAATATGATATATATGAATATTTTATTAGCTCAAAAGATAAAATTTTTGGGATAGGTGCATAAAAACAAATCACAAACAACAAGCATGATACAAAAACCCATCCCCCAATCAATTTGGCCATTTTATAGAATTTACTTTGACAGTCCAACCCCCCCCCCCCCCCCCCCCACACACACACACCCCCCCATTCATTTCACACACACAACACACACACATCACTCACACACACACATTTAAAAATTCATTTGAAAAACCTCATACACATGCACATACAAAGGGCCGCCCTTATAGGTTTTACACTCAAAACAGAAATATACATACACCACAAAAAGCACAAAATTAAAAGAAAAAATTACCACATATCTTAAACACAAGCACACACCCCCCCCAACCACCCCGCCCAAAAACCCTCTCCTCTCCCCCCCTCCCCCCCCCCCCCCCCCCCTTCCTCTCCTGTCCCTCTCTCCCAAAATCCTTCACATCACTAAGCAGGGAAAAGGGGTTTACAAAAGACATCATAAAATTTAACAATTTTTTTGCCCCCCTAGATTTGCCTCTAAGGGCCAAAAAACGACGCCAATGGAAAAATTTGGGTAATATTTTGCAAAAACCCGGGCTATCACCCGGGGGAAAACTTTCTTGCTTTCCTCGCCCTTTTTTTCTGTCATAAAAATTCTTCCACCCAACTTGCTTCCTTCCAATCATTTTGGCTACACACATTCACCACATCATTCAATCCCTGGGGGCGTTCCCTCTTTCAAAACCCAAAAATTTCCCAACCCACACATAAAAAAGGGCGGGTAGCAATGATTTTCCACACAACTCGGTAATAAGTTTGTAAGTTTACGGGGTTTAACACCAATTTTTCGTAGCTTTTGCAAAAAAGAAATTCTTGACTGGCAATTTTTAGGGATTTTTATTTAAGAAAGGTTATTTTAAAAAATTTAATTTATAAATTGACAACATTCCCGATTTTTATACCTGCCACCGTTAAACGTTTTCACCATTAATTATAAGCCCGGGGAAAGGGTTTCTGGGTTTTTCCGAAAATGGGTTTTAGTTTTGATCGATGGGAAGAAAATGGGGTGAGAAATGTTCATTGACCGGAACGGGAATATCTGGTACTTCGTAAAAATCACCCACATTTCAAGACAGTGTTAAACCCTGGACGGGAACTTGACAGCCCACCAACCCAAAAAAAAAATTATCCCCTTTTCCCTTTTGGGGGTTTGGGGAGTGCCACACGGGAAGGGAGGGGGAAAGGGTTCTACCCCGTTTTGCTCACTTTGTGTCCAAGGGCCGGGGTTTTTTCTGAAATTTTGGTTTCCTGTCCAGCCCTTTTAAGGGTTTGTCGTTGTTTTGGGCCTGTTTCCCCTTAATTTAAGGGGGTCCCCGGGGCCAAATCAATTTTTCCTCCTTCTTCTCCTAATCTTCCCCCATGGGGGGGGGGTTAGCAAGGCCTTGGACTTTTTCCTTGTGATGTAAACGATCTCCAAAATTGGGTGATGTGCTGTTGGATTTTTTAAACAACCCTGCATTTTTTACATCTACAGGGGTACTTGGGGGTAAATTTTTTCTCCATGATTGGATTTTTTCCTTTCCAGTCGCTATAGGGTCCATGTCCCGGCCTAAATTTTGGTAGGAAATGACTACACTTCGACCCTTTTGGAGTATTTTTTTGTTTTTTCAATACAAACACTGTTTTTTTGGGGGGGTCCCCCCCAACCCCCCCCCCACCCCCCCCCCCGGGGGGCCTATTTAAAACCTTTTAAACCCCACAAGTTCCTTAAAACCGAAACTTTTTAAATTTTTTGTTGGTGAATTTCAAAAGGGAAAGTTTGAAACAAATTTTAACTGAAATGTTTAAGCGAAATTTTTAAAACATTTAGTTTTTGAACATGAAAAGGCAAAAAAAATTGTATAAACGGAATGAAAATAAAAAAAAAATAGAATTTGGTCAGTTTGTGAGTTTTGATTAGGGGGCATACCGGGTCCAAAATTGAAAATAAACAGGTGAAAACGGGTGGCCATCTTGCTTGTCATTTCAGAGCTTTTTTTAAACAAAAAAATCCTTTCTTTGATTTTTCCATAGTATCCAGAAATAATTTTAAACCCTTTTTTTAAAAGGAAAGCAGCGGTAAATTATCCCAGCCTTCCATCCAAGAAATCCAGGTAAGAATGAATGAGGTCCCTTCCCAAATTTCACAGTGAAAACATATTTTTGATAACACTAAAAAAACCCAAAAATGGCACTATAAACAAAAAAATAGAAACCCCCACACTGTCATCTTTTACTTTTGGGAAAGGGTTTTTTAAGGATAATCTGGAAGCGTTTCACTGAGATTTTTTTCCCCCCACTGAATGGCATGTTGAGATTCCCCTCACCCTTTTGGCACTGACCAGTCATTTTCCGTTTTGTTCTAAAAATTCCCCAATTCAGGTGCATGATCCGCATCAAAACTATCACCCACCACCCCATTTAAATTAAAAATGTCCATAATTTCTTTTTCACCGGGCTTTTTTCCCAAACAAAAAATTTCCCAGCAAAAAGATTTTCAAACAAGTTCCAAAATTCTTTCGCATTCCTCCTTTGGGCGCCCCCAATTTTGCTTGCCAGATAAACGGTGTCGTGCTATTCATTACAAGCTGCTACTACCATAAACCAAGCAAAAAAATGAAAATCCATGTTCTGGAGCTAGTTTCCCAAACATTCATTCAAATTAGTTTTTTCACTGAGCCAAATTTCGTTGGGGTGGGGGGAAAACCCGGGTCGCCCAAGGGTCCCCTAAAATGTGACTTGTGTCATGACAACCAGTCAAGGGACATAACACGTGGGGCGACTTGCGCCGACAAAACCCGGGGTAAAGGGGTTTTAAAAACAGGGATAAAATTTTGGGAAAAAAAATAAAGAATCAGCCCGTCATTTACATTTCTTTTTCCCTTTTTTAGAGGGAAATTCAAGCTTAAGTCTTTTAGTCCAAAAAAAGGGGTTTCCCCCCCCCCCCCATCCCTTGAGGTGCTTTTGGGGGCTCTTTAAATTGAAATTATTCCGGTTTCCCTTCCCAAAATTTTTTTCAAATGGGAAACTCTTTGGGGGTTCGGGCCTTTGAAAAAATTCTGGTTTTAACCCTTTAAGGGTTTCCCGAGGAAGATTTTTTTTTTTACAGCCACCCCTGGGTTTTTTTGGCCATTGGGGCACTTCATTTCTGTAAAATCTTACCAAAAGTTTTTTCCAACCTCGGGGTTGGGGTCAAGCCCGAACTGGGTTTTAAAAAAAAATTTGGGTGTAAGAAAAATTGGCCCCGGGACAACAGGAATGGGGATCTCCCGGAACAGGGGCCAGAGAAATTCCAAAATTTAAAACTTTAAATAGCAAAAGGGAACTCAGGGGCCGAGAAATCCCCAGTAAACTTTAAAAACCAAGGGAACTCAGGAGCCAAGGGAAAATTTCCCCATTTAAACTTTAAAAAACCAAGGCAACCCCCAGGACCCGAGAAATTTCCCCCAGTGAAACTTTAAATACCAAGGCAAACTCAAAAGCCCCGAAAAATTCCACAGTGAAACTTAGAAATTTCCAAGGCACCCGGGGCCTAGAAATTTCCCCCATTTAAACTAGAAATACCAAAAGGGAATCAGAGCCAGAGGGAAATTTTCCCCAGTGAAACTTTTAAATACCAAGGCAAAACCCGGGGCCGAGAAAAAATTCCCCCAGTTTAAACTTAAATGCAAAGGCAACTCAGGAAGCCAAGAAAAATTTCCCCAGTGAAACCTTTTTAAAACCCCAAAGGGAAAATCAGGACCCCGGAAAATTTCCCCATGAAACTTGAAAAAGCAAGGGGAAATCGGAGCCAAAAGGGAAATCCCCAAAATGAAACTTTAAATTTGCAAGGCAACTCAAAAGGGGGAAGAAAATTTCCCCAGTGAAACTTTAAATAGAAGGCCCAAATAGGGGCCAGAGAAATTCCACAGTGAAAAATTGAAATAGCAAGGCAAACCCCGGGCCAGAAAAATTCCCCCATTTAAACTTTTAAATACAAGGGAACTCAAAGGAACCAAAAAATTCCAAAAGTGAAACTTGAAAAAAGGGAAGGCCAAAACCAAAGGGCCATAGAAATTCCACAATGAAACTTGAAATATCCAAAGGGAACTCCGGAGCCAAGAAATTCCCCATTTAAACTTGAAAAAAGCAAGGCAACTCATGACCCAAAAATTCCCCAGTGAAACTTGAAATAGCAAGGCAACTCAGACCAAGAAAATTTTACAGTGAAACTTGAAAAAGCAAGGGGAAATCCCAACCAAATTTCCATCCCCTGAAACTTGAAATAGCAAGGCAACTCAGGGGCCAAGAAATTCCACATGAAACTTTAAAAAGCAACAACCCCGGAGCCAGAGAAATTCCACAGTGAAAATTTAAATAGCCCAAGGGAACCCCGGAAACCCGAAAATTTCCCCAGTGAAACTTTTAAATACCCAAGGGAACTCAACCAGAGAAAATTCCCCAGGGGAAACTTGAAAAAAGCAAGGCCAAATCAGGGGCCCAGAAAAATTTTTCAGTTTAAAAATTGGAAAAAGCAAAGGCAAATCAGGGGCCCAAAAAATTTTCCCCATGAAACTTGAAATAGGGAAGGGAACTCAGGAGCCAGAGAAATTCCCCCATTGGGAAAATTTAAATAGCAAGGCAACCCAGGGGCCGAGAAAATTCCACCCGTGAAAAAATTTAAAAAAGCAAAGGGAACTCAGGGGGCCAGAGAAATTCCACAGTGAAACTTTGGGAAAAAGCAAAATCCCAGGAGCCAAAAAAATTCCACAGTGAAACTTGAAAAAGCAAGGGAACCAGGGGGCCAGAGAAATTCCAAAAGTGGAAAAAATTGAAATAGCCCAAGGGAAATCAGGGGCCAGAAAATTCCACATGGAAAAATTGAAATTTCCCCGGAAACCCGGGGCCCCAAAAAATTTCCCCAGTGAAACTTTAAAAAAGCAAAGGGAAACTCCCGGGTGCCAAGAAATTTTCCCCATGAAACTTGAAAAAAGCAAAGGGAACTCAGGACCAGAGAAATTCCCCAGTGAAACTTGAAAAAGCAAGGGCAACTCAGGAGCCAGAAAATTCCCCAGTGGAAAATTGAAATAGCAAGGGAACCAGGAGGGCCCGAGAAATTCCACAGTGGAAAAGGGGAAAAAACAAGGGAACTCAGGGGCCAGAGAAAAAACCACAGTGAAACTTGAAATACAAGGCAACTCAGGAGCCAAAAAAATTTCCCCAGTGAAAATTGAAATTCAAAAGGGAAATTTAAAAGCCAAGAAATTTCCCCAGTGGGGAAAATTTAAATAGCAAGGGAAACTCAGGACCAGAAAAAATTCCACATGAAACTTGAAATAGGGAAGGCAACTCAGGACCAGAGAAATTCCACATTTAAAAATTGAAATAGCAAGGGGGAACTCAGGAGCCAAGAAATTCCAAATGAAAACTTGAAATAGCAAGGGAAATCAGGGCCAGAAAAATTTCCACAGTGAAAAATTAAAAAGAGAAGGGAAATCAAAACCGAGAAAATTCCACAGGTGAAACTTTGGGAAAAAGCAAAGGGAAATCAGGGGCCAAGAAAATTTTCCAAAAGT
Source organism: Conus ventricosus (assembly GCA_018398815.1). NCBI lineage: Eukaryota > Metazoa > Mollusca > Gastropoda > Neogastropoda > Conidae > Conus > Conus ventricosus. The sequence goes on from CM031608.1 coordinate 55,654,111, forward strand.
GAAAATTGAAATAGCAAGGGAACCAGGGCCAGAGAAATTTTCCCCAAAGTGAAACTTGAAAAAGCAAGCAACTCAGGGGCCAAAAAATTCCACAGTGAAAATTTAAAAAGCAAGGCAACTCAGGAGCCGAAGAAATTTCACAGGGGAAAAATTGAAATAGCAAGGGAAATCGGGGCCAGAGAAATTCCCCAAGGGGAAACTTGAAAAACAAGGGAACTCAGGAGCCATAGAAATTCCCCCATGAAACTTGAAAAAAGCAAGGCAACTCGGACCCCGAGAAATTCCACAGTGAAACTTGGGAAAAAGCAAAGGCAACTTTAGGAGCCAGAGGGAAATTCCCCCAGGGGAAACTTGAAATAGGGAAGGCAACTCAGAGCCCCGAAAAAACCCCAGTGAAACTGAAATACAAGGCAACTCAGGACCAAGAATTCCACAGTGAAAAAATTTAAAAGGGAAGGCCCCCCAAATCAGGAGCCAAAAATTCCACAGTGAAACTTGAAAAAACCAAGGGCAACTCAGGGGCCAAGAAATTCCAAAAAGAAAACTGAAATATCAATGGGGAATTGAACCAGAGAAATTTTCCCCAGTGAAACTTGAAAATAGGGAAGGGGAACCAGGGAAACCCGAGAAAATTTCCCCAGTGAAACTTTAAATAGCAAGGCAACTCAGGGAACCCGAGAAATTTCCCCATGAAACTTGAAATACCAAGGGGGAAAAACCCGGAACCCGAGAAATTCCAACCCGTGAAACTTAAATAGCCGGGAACTCAGGAAACCAAAAAAATTTCCCCAGTGAAACTTTGAAATAGCAAGGGGACTCAGAACCAGAGAAATTCCCCAGTGGAAAAATTTAAAAAGCAAGGCAACTCAGGAACCAGAAAATTCCACAAGGGAAAAAAATTTAAATTGCAAGGGAACTCGAGCCAAGAAATTCCACATGAAACTTAAATAGCAAGGGAAACCCGGAAACCAAGAAATTCCACAGGAAACTTGAAAACAAGGCAACTCAGGACCAAGAAATTCCACAGTGAAACTTGAAATAGCAAGGCAACTCGGGGCCAAGAAAAATTTCCCCAGGAAACTTAAATAGCAAGGGAACTCAGAACCCAAAAAATTTCCCCATTTAAAATGAAATAGCAAGGCAACTCAGGGGCCCCAAAAATTTCCCCAGTGGGAAAATTAAATAGCAGGGGAACTCAGGAGCCAGAAAATTCCACAGTGGGAAAAATTTAAAAAAAGCAAGGGAAAATCAGGGGCCAGAGAAATTCCCCCAGTGAAAAATTGAAAAAAACAAGGGGAACTCAGGAAAACCAGAGAAAATTTCCCCAGTGGAAACTTAAAAAACAAGGGAAATCAGGGGCCAGAGAAAACCCCAGTGGGAAAATTGAAATAGCAAGGCAAATCAGGAACCAGAAAAAAATCCACGGTGAAAATTGAAAAAGCAAGGCCAACTCAGGAGCCCCAAAAAATTCCACATGAAACCCTTTAAATAGCAAGGGAACTCAGGAGCCAGGAAATTCCACAGTGAAACTTGAAATAGCAAGGGAACCCGGAGGGCCCAAAAATTCCACATGTAAACTTGAAATAGGGAAGGCAACTCCTGACCAGAGAAATTCCACAGTGAAACTTGAAATAGCAAGGCAACTAGGGGCCAAAAGAAATTTCCCAGTGAAAAATGAAAAGCAAGGCAACTCAGGGGCCAAGAAATACCCCCCCGTGAAAATTTAAATAGCAAGGCAACTCAGGGGCCAAGAAAAATTTCCACAAATGAAACTTGAAAAAGCAAGGCAACTCAGGGGGAAAAATTCCCATGAAACTTTAAATACCCCGGCCAAAATCAGGGGCCAAAAATTCCACATTTAAACTTGAAAAAGCAGGCAACTCAGGGGAAACCCGGAAATTCCAAAAGGGGAAACTTGAAATACAAGGCAACTCCCGGGCCAAGGAAATTTCCCCTTGAAACTTGAAATAAACAAGGCAACTCCGGAACCAGAGAAAATTTCCACAGTGAAACTTTAAAAAGCAAGGGGGAACTCCGGACCAAGAAATTCCCCCATTTAAACTTTTAAAATAGCAGGCAACTCAGGGGGCCAAGGGAAAATTTCCCAGTGAAACTTTAATACAAGGCAACTCAGGAGCCAAGAATTTCCCCATTTAAACTTGAAATAGCAAGGCAACTCAGGACCAGAGAAATTCCACAGTGAAAAATTGAAATGCAAGGGGAACTCAGGAACCAGAGAAATTCCACAGTGAAACTTAAAAAACAAGGGAACTCAGGGCCAAGAAATTTTCCCCAGTGGGAAAATTTAAAAAAGCAAGGCAACTCAGGAGCCAGAGAAATTTTCCCCAGTGAAACTTAAATTTGCAAAGGGAACTCAGGAACCCCAAAAAATTCCACAGGGGGAAAAGGAAATAGCAAGGCAACCCCAGGGAAAAAAGAAATTCCAATGAAACTTGAAAAAGCAAGGGCCCCCAGGAAAACCCGAAAAAATTCCACAGTGAAACTTTAAATAGGCAAGGGAACCCCATAACCAGAGAAATTCCCCCCAGTGAAACTTGAAATAGCAAGGCAACTCAGGAGCCAGAGAAATTCCACAGTGAAACTTGAAATAGCAAGGCAACTCAGGAACCCCAAGGGAAAATTTCCCAGGAAAAATTTTAAAAAGCAAGGCAACTCAGAACCAAAGGGAAAATTTCCCCATGAAACTTGAAATAGCAAGGGAACCAGGGGAAACCCGAAAAATTTCGGCAATGAAACTTGAAATCAAGGCCAACTCAGGACCCGAAAATTCCCCATTTAAACTTTTAAATAAACAAGGCAACTCAGGAAACCCCCGAAAAATTTCCCCAGGAAACTTTTAAAAGCAAGGGGAACTCGGAACCAGAAAATTTTCCACAGTGGGAAACCTTTAAATAGCAAGGCAACTAAAGCCAGAAAAAATTTCCACAGTGAAAAATTGAAATTTGCAAGGCAACTCAGGAACCAAGAAATTCCACAGTGAAACTTGAAAAAGCAAGGCAACTCCCAAAACCAGAGAAAAACCCCAGTGAAACTTTAAATAGCAAGGGGGGAAAATCAGGGAAACCCGAGAAATTCCCCCATGAAACTTGAAAAAGGGGAAGGCAAATCAGGAGCCAGAGGGAAAATTTCCCCAGTGAAACTTGAAATATCAAGGCAAAATCAGAAACCCGAAAATTCCCCATGAAACTTGAAAAAGGGAAGGGAACTCAGGGGCCAGAGAAATTCCACATTTAAACTTTGAAATTACAAGGGAACTCAGGGGCCAAGAAATTTCCCCCATTTAAACTTAAAAAAGCAAGGCAACTCAGGGAAACCAGAAAATGCCCCAGGGGAAACTTTAAAAACAAGGCAACTCAGGGCCAAGAAATTCCACAGTGAAACTTTTTAAATGCAAGGGGAACTCAGAGCCAGAGAAATTCCACCCGGAAACTTAAATAAACAAGGCAACCCCAGGAACCAAAGAAATTCCACATGAAACTTTAAATACAAGGCAAAATCCCGGGGCCAGAGAAATTCCACAGGAAAATTGGAAAAAGCAAAGGGAACTCAGGGGCCAAGAAAATCCCCAGGGGGAAAAATTTAAATACAAGGCAACTTTAGGGGCCAGAGAAATTCCACAGTGAAACGGGAAAAAGCAACCTTTAAACCAAAAATTCCCAGTGAAAAAATTTAAATACAAGGGAACTCAGGGGCCAAGAAATTCCACAGTGAAACTTGAAAAAAGCAAGGGGAACTCAGGGAACCCGAGAAATTCCACAGTGAAAATTAAAACAAGGGGAACTCAGGAACCGAAAATTCCACAGTGGGAAAAATTTAAATACAAAAGGGAACTCTTTTCATAAAAAAGCACACAAAGTCCTTTGAATGGGGGGTAACAGAAAAGTGAAAATATTTTGTTTGCATTCACGGGGTTTTGCAACAATAAAACGATACAATGAAATCTAAATTGAAAGAAACTGAAGTTGTCACTGAAGATCTGCAAAATGAAATTTAAAGTTAAAAGAATATGATTTGAAAAGAACTGGGCAATACTAATGTCCATTTTGTTCACATACTGAAGATGTGAGCAATCATGGATAATATTCAGCACTTTGTTTCCACAGTCTGTCCGTTATTCTTGTCTATCATCCAGTCCAACAACTAAATAAATGATTGAATCTCTTCTCTAATATGGTTTTTAATTGTTGTTTTTTTTTCCCCGTTCTTTGCAAAAAATTCTCCATTATTGTCGTATACCTTTAAAGATGTCTGTCTCTGGCCAGCCATGGTCTTCTCCACAAATGGCGGAAATGCGTCAACTCAGAGAGGTATTGCTGGATACAAGACTGGCATGGGGAGAGAGGGATGCTGGATCTCTTTGTCTGTGGCCGTAGTTAAAAGTTTTCGTAAAGAGGGAGAGTAACTGGGACCCTGACCAGCAGGAAAATCAGGTGTGTTTTTTTTTTCTGTGCCATCTTTTATGCCACCTCAGTGACAGTGCACCCACGCCACTCATTCTGACACCCCGTCCATAGCCACAGCCCCGTCAGTCCCACCGCAGCCCCAGTACCAGCAATCCACAGGGAGCAGTCAATGTCAAGCCATCAAGAGGCAACCCACCGAAGGAGACACTGCACTGCGCCCGAGTCACTTCGATGATGTTCAGTGGCGCCTGTTCTGATCTAACATATGCAGGACACCACCTACTAAGCCCCCTACTGATGACAATAATTGCTTAGATGTGGAGCCTGCATGAGTGAGCTCTCCCTCCAGAGGGCACCACCACATCCGTCCAATGACAGCCTCCATGGACTCGCTGATTCCCGTTACTCCGATGGAATCAAACCAAGGCCACAGATGTGGAGAGGACATCGAAACTGAGGTCACCATGAAAGCAGACGCATCCATTAAGTGGATGAAACTCAACTGTGTGGCCCCAGTCTTCCCAACTGAGCCCTAGCAAATGCACATCTGGGTAGGAGCCAGTCGGCGCAGAAAAATCCCACATGACTCTGATGGGAATCGAACCCACAACCTCCCAGCCAGAAGTCCGCCACACTAACCACTTCGCCACGGCGGCTGGTGGCTTCCAATTCTGAAGTGTTATTTAACTTAGTCCTCTTCTGAACTGCACCAAACACCATGTCTATACTTTACAGAAAATGTTCTTTAAATTTGTCTGGAACAACAAAAAAACTGTACAGTTTGTACAAACGCCTTGGTAAAAAGTGTTAATGATGGCATGGTAGGTGTTCCTGACATTCAAACATGCGCTAAGGTTACCCTGGTTCAGAAAACTTCTTTAATTCTGACTTTAAATGGAAACAAACTCTCTCCAAATATCCCAACAAGAATAAAATACAATTTCACTTTCCAGTCTATCTGCCAAATGGAACCACATTACTGCCTTTTGGAAAGACACATAAAAGATATAACAAATCTTTTCACATCAAATAAAACTACAGACAGTTTCTGAATTGCTAGTCTTCTTTTTTTTTTTTCAATAAAAAATATACTTTTACAAATCTGGAGAAGACGGAAATATTTGTTGTTGGTCAACTGATAAACAAGTCAGGAAATGTTTACACATACAATGAATTCAAATGTAACATCAACATTAACTACCCTTCATAACTTGGATTAATCAGGGCTGTTCAGGCATTAATTAAGGAGGTAGATATCAAAATTAATAAAGCTGAACGCTGCAAGCTCATGGTTCCTAGCATGGTAAATCTGTAAATGAATGAACAAGAACGTTCTACAGTGTATAAATTAAGGACAGAAAAAGAACTAAACAGCTGTATCAAACGTGAATACAGCTTTGATGATATTGACCAGAAAAAATATTTTGAGAAAACACATAAACTTCATGAAATTAAAACCAAATGGAAAAATCACAATACCACTCATCTAATTTTCGGCCACGTGGCCTTTTTCAAGAGAAAAAAACAAAAACAATGCAATTATGTAATGTCCATCTTCGGTGACTGGTCAGGGCAAAGAATTGACGTCATAAATATCTTATGCAATTTCTGACATCATAATGTGTGATGTCATCAACAAGGGAACAAAAAAACAAAAAACAACAAAAAAAAGGGGGGGGGGGGGGAGGAAGGGGTGCAAGTTGTGTGTATGTCTGTGTGTAGTTATACAGTAACCAATGTACTCCAAAAACATAACAACACGCTCCATAAATCACAATGAAACTGCAACCATAGTCCTGTCTGTGACTGCGCATGGCATACAAGAACTGTCACCTGAAAAATATATATAAATTTCCTGCAATTCATCAATGTTGTTTACAGGTAAATCTGGATAGGGTTGTTACAAATTTGTCTTAACATTACATCCATTTGGCACCCTTGTATCCAATGTCCTTATCCATTTTTCTTCAGCAATAAGTCTGAAGCTTTTGCTTTCACTGTAAGCTTTTGCCAACACTGCAACAGCAAGGTCTCCCACTGAATGCTGAAGGAAATGTCGCATTATTGGCTTTTCTCTTTGGAACATGATGTCACGTCTGTGTTCCGCTATTCTTTCTTTCAATGAATGTCCGGTTTCACCAACATAAAACTGTCTTATTACACCGTTTAACACAACAGAGCATATATCAAATTTCTATCCGCACATGTCACGTTACTCATAACATTGTGCGAAGATTTCTGCTTTGTGTCCAACACTGTTGAAGTTACTAGTGAAGAACAGGTGTCACAATCACAAATTTCTGCTTTTCCCTTCACTGCTCTTTCAGTTTTCTGGTGAACCAACATATCACATAAATTTTTATCCCGTCTGTATGCCATATTCCATAAACTACCAATGCCTGCATACAGACGGGATAAAAATTTATGATTCTGTAGGTCACTCGTATTTGAAACCATTTGGTTTTAGACACAAAAGCAATAGTCCTCCAAAGGGAAGAAAACAGTATAGAAAAAATCACAATACAGAATCTTGCCCACAAATATTGTTTTGAAAAAAAAAAAAAAAAACAGGTTTGGTAAACAGCAACTTGTATGGTTTATGTCTGTCTCGCTGAAAAGGATAGTATAACTCATTGCATTATGACCTGTGAATAGTATAACTCATTGCATTATGACCTGTGAATAGTATAACTCATTGCATTATGACCTGTGAATAGTATAACTCATTGCATTATGACCTGTGAATACAAATTTTCCAGTCAGAACTGGGAGTATTCTTTCTTACGAACTTAACACTATTGAAAGGTTATGGTTAAACAAAAAAATCAAAATTATTCTATAACAGCACACCTTTGTGAGAGACAATGTTTTTGATTTTATCCAATCATTTGCAAAATACTTTGTACATCAGTGTAGAAATATGGCAGTAAAACCAACGCTTATCACGTTCAGGAGAAAGCGACTGATTAGTGATCAACCTCTTGCAGTTATTGCTTTTTTCCATACTAAATCTTATGCTTAAAAGAAAAAAAAAAAGCAATCAAACAGGTGTGATATTCTTTTAGTCTTTACAAAAGGTAGAATCTCATCTCAGAAAATGCCGACTGAATGTAGAGCAGCATAAATCAGATGAAAGACAGAGAAGAATGTAGGGAGGGATGAGGGTGGAGAGAGGGGTTGGTGGGGATTGGAAAAAAAAAAGAAGAAAAGAAATGATCGGTAATAACCAGTTTTCCTTAGCTTTCTGTCCTTATCATCTATCTTGCTAGCAACATAGTCACTATAATGTCATGTGAATGCTGATGTTCTGTATGGTGTATGCTGTATATTCCAATTAAAAAAGCTGATGTACAAAAAACAAGTTGGTCAACACCATTAGCTGTCAAAACTGATTTTCAACATTCAAAAGAAAGGTTGGTCAATATTATTAGCTGCCCAAACTGATTTTCAACATGTAGAAAACATCATGATACAATGCTCTGGTCAAAATTTGAAAAGAAAAATTGCTTGGTTGTTAAGTTGCTATGGCGATCTTGATTGACAAAAACAAAATTCTAGAAAATCAAAAAGCATTATCACAGCATTGGATTTGTTTGGACAACTTCATTCTCATCCACAGATCTTTAACACATTCGTTGCCCTATCCTTATCACATATTCATTATCCTATCCTTCTGTCATCCGTACTTTGTCTAATTCAATATTTTATTTATCCTGCCCTACTCTTCCCTATGATTCACACCATTTCTTCTACTTCCCGCCCCCCCCCCCCCCCCCCCCCCCCCCACACACACACACACACACACACACAACCACATACATTAAAACAAGCACAATAAAATGTTAAGTCAACAAAGCCATATTCTGGTGTGCATGACCACGGGTTGAGCAACTGTTTGGTAGGCGTTACATTACAGTCTGCATGACTGATGAAGGCACTGGTACAGTCCATCTCAAATATCTCTCAGTGTTCTTGGAGCTCATCTCTCCTGCCGCTGTTCTCTTGCATGCCCTCATGATGGATGCAACGCCACTCCATACAGAGAAATGTGTTGCCTCCACTTAACAACCAGACAAGATATGGATGGGTCTCCTTCCCCCTTCATTTCAAAATGACCAATGACTGTCTTATCTTTCAAAACCCAACAGCTCCCTGCACCTGAAAATAATGTTCAACAATCTGTGAAAGCTATAGATCATCCATGTAAAAAATACCACTGTTTATCTCATTCTTTGCCTGCATATAACTATCTGTACTTGCAAATCTTAAATAAATGTTAGCGAACCACCCAAAAAATACACGGACAAACCAGTCAGAAGACAAAACACGACACGTTTCGACCTCTTAGGTCTTCTTCAGGCAAGATACACAACAATTAGGACAACGAAAATGAATGAGCGATCACTTATCTTCAATCAGTTCAATGCCCATCTTCCGCTGAAGTGATTGAAGACAAGTGACTGCTCGTTCATTTTCGTTGTCCTAATTGTTTTGTATCTTGCCTGAAGAAGACCTGTCAGGTCAAAACGTGTCGTTTTTTGTCTTGTGATTGGTTTATCCACGGTTTTTTTTGGCGGTTCACCAACATTTATTTAAGATTTGTTTAGATTTCCACCTGCAGTCATCTCACCTTGCAACTATATCTGTACTTGCACTTAAGAGTTTTGACGTTTAAAAAAAAAAACCCATGTCAAACTGTCACTGAGCCGGTCAGAACTATCTGAGTCTGTTGGACAGGTACTCTGTGCTCCTGATGAGGAGAGGGTTAAAAAGAATGGTGTGCCTCCCTCCTGACTCATGGTGGTCGTCAGTGGGAGCTGCCCCCTGAAGTAAAAATGCTTTCGCAACTGCATGGCGAGTTACTGCCCATTTCCATCCAGGCAGTGACTGGAAAAAGGAAATCAACACTGGCCACTATGGTGAAATGGTTAGCATTGCAAACTCCCTGCTGGGAGGTCATGAATTCTGTTCCCATAAGAGCCATTCATGTGTGGGGTTTTCCTGCCCTGACCGGCTCCTACTCGGAGTTGAGTTTGTCATGGGTCAGTTGGAAAAACTGGGACCTCACAGTTGAGTTTCATCCACCCAATGGATGCATCTCTGAGAGTATTGTTCAAACTTCCTGACCAACACCACAGCTCAAGAGTATAGCCCTGTCATACTGTCTTGGACCAGAATGGAAATCCATAGCATCATCTTCATCCTCCTCATCAATCAGCAATAAAAAAAAAAAAGAAATGTCTCAAATTCTCTGGCCCTTCATGCCTTGCTCTTATGGTGACCAGTTTCGATGATTTCTCCCCATCCATGTGCTCAGTTTGTTTCTGTCAGGGTCACAGGTAACAGCAAACTCATAGGGACTGTCGAACAGATGTAGTGGCGCCTTTGGAAAGACAGCTCCCTCACGCTAGCTCTGAAAATGACCATTACTGTTGTCAGTAGGGGGTTTGGTAGGTGATGTCCTGCACATGCTGGACCAGAATAGGAACCGCTGAGCCCCACTGAAGTGACTCAGCCGTGGCGGAAGGGCCTGGCTGTGGATGGGGGGCCGGAAAGAGCAGCATGAGTGCAACACCACTGAAGCAGCACGGAAGATGAAAGAGTATGCAAAAAAAGACGTATTGAACAGAGACTTAAAGAGAAGTGAGCTCCTTTCAATGCGAAGGACACGCACACACACACACACACAAAGGCATTCAGACACAAAGAAATGGCCAAGCACACTGTCAGCTGCTTTATCAAAAGACTGATCCATTACTGCGTGAAAGGTCGCTTACATGTATTTGATCCAGACAAACACACCTAGTAAAAACTGTAAATAAAAACCAAATAAATAAAACAATCAAATGCTTACTCCTGGAGACAGGCAAAACTGGCCATCAGAGGAAATGGAAATTTGGGGGTGTGAGTTGGAGGCTATGTCTGGAGTAATTCCAAATCAGACAAAAAGAAAATCATTCCAGAAAAAAAAAAACAGTCTTCACAGGGAGGGAGTTTTTCCTTGAAAGATGTTTCATGTGAGATATCGTTGCAAAATTAGCAAACACAAATGATCAATGCAGATGGCTGACTCAAATAGCTCAGATGATACTTACCATTTCAGGAAGAGGTTTTGGGATCAGCTGCTATGGATCACTTGCCTTGATTTGGACCCGGAAGGTGGTGGGTTGGCTTGGAACTGCTGACACCAGCAGGTGTTGTTGGGGGTTTTGGGTCACGAGAGGAAGCTTGCTGGTTTTCTAAGTTCCCCCTTCCTGGAGCATCTTCACGTACTCTCTTCTGTCACCACTGTGCCAAAGACAAATATCTTCACGAAAAAACGACAATGAAATTTGAACAATAAATATTAGCTCTATGGGCCTGAAATATAAATAAAGCCATAGAATACAGGAGTCTATGAGAGTAAACTACCTGCTTCTGGTAAGACTGCGGGGAGGACACTGACATCATCTGTATCCAAGAGATTCACCAGACAAATAAATTCTACTTCACAGAAAAGGGCAAACAGGCCTATTCATGTGGACAGGGAGGAGAGACACAAAGCGGGCACCCAAAACGCTTATCACAGCACCCCAGCCCAACAAATCAGCTTGAACAGCCAGGCAGAGATCACTGGAAAAACAGGATTTACATGACATTTTGTCCCCTAGGTTGACAACTGTCTCTCACACACCATGGAGATTTCTCAGGTGATGGCTTAGTTGTTGGTGACCTGAATAGCCACTCCCCAAAGCTGGAGATACACTGGACACAGCCTCAGGTGGGGCAGAGATGGATGACTGTCATCTGCAGAGACAGCTTCACATTCTCCAGACCTGCAATTTATGTCAAGCTGACAGTGGACACCTTGGCATGGGCAGGTGGTAAACTGTTGCCTGTAGTGTCACTGTCTGCTCGTGAAAAGTGTCAGGTTCTAAAACCCACCATTGGTTCAGTGAATAGTGGCCCTGGCTTCTCCAACCAATGCAAGAAACAAAGTGTGTTCAAGAACAAGTCTATCCCAACCACGCTGCATGGCAACAAATATTTCAAGTGTACTTAAAGTTTGAGTTGTCTTTAATCTATGTTTAAAAACAAACAAACCATGATTACGCTGTGTAGCTTTACTCTCAGATGGTTCAAAATCTAATGATTTCTAAGAGCTGAACCATAAAAAATAAGTTTGTTTAAGATATATCTAAGATTCTCTCCCACCACTTCTCTCTCTCTTCTCTCTCTCTCTCTCATGTAGTGGCCATAGAGATGCATACCTTTTGACTGCACTTTAAACACTCCCTCGTCCGTCCAAAATTCCTCTCCTCATTTCTGCTGAAGATCACCCGCCGACTAATGGAAAAAAAAAAAAAAAAAATATATAAAGGAGAAGTCAAAATCTGTTTCTGAACATTGCATTAATGTCTGTGTTCATAAAAAAATCAACGTGATTCTTATTTTCAGTATGGATGCCTTTTAAAAACTTTGGTTCTGCTTTCATCCACTTCTAAATCTAAAGCTTTGTGACCTAATCCCACTGTTTTATCTTCATGTTATACCGGGGAGTACTGAATGGGGCATGCAAGGGAAGGACTTGAAAGGGAGTCACCCCATGTGGGGCACAGACTGAGCGTTTCATTCACTCAGTGCCAGGTGGAGGGCAGAATAGTGAAGGTGTATTGATTTTCATCTCATTTCTGTCCACTAAACTTATGAATCTGCCTGCTTTGAGTTGTCTGTGAACCGTTCTGACAATCAAAGGGACAAACAGAAATTCAGCTTTTCTCCCTCCTCCATATAAAAATTCAAATGGGCAATAACTCTAACGGCACTGTAGGGTTAAAGACATGCGAACTGATCAATCCACTCACTGTGTTCCATCCCTCATAAGACACGGGAACTGTTCACCACCGTAAGGTGTAGGCCTTCAACAGTTTGTCCTGGATGTCCGGCTGGTATGTTCTCCAGCTGCTTCTGCCAGAGTCCCACCATTGCCACACTCTCCTGCTGGCCCTGAAAGGTCGTTACTCTCCATCTTCACTGTGTGTGTGTGTGTAAGTGAGTGAGTGACTGAATGTGTGTGTTTTGTGTGTGTGTGTGTTGGTGTGTGTGTGTGTGTGTGTAAGTGAGTGAGTGACTGAATGAGTGTGTGAGAAAAGAGAAGAGAGAGGGGGGGGGGGATGGCCGAAAGGATTATGGAACAAAAGGGGTCACTCTCTCACTGAACATTTTGAACGTTTAAAAGGGTTTTGTGTAGACTGTGTGGGAAAAGGTCTAAGAAAATCAAAGAAAGATAAAAACAAATCAGTAGTAACGTGTTTGAGTGTTGCTTCTGAATAAACGTAATCTTCAATGTGAATTTTCTGGAAAAAAGGGGAGGAAGTACATCAAAAATAGTTTGTGTGTTTTGTGCAAACACTTTGAAAAATCTGACAAACCGCAAACATTCAACTACAGCAAAGAGCCGTGCATTGCAGAATTTGAAAAAGCCTCAAAATTATGGCACCTGTTTGACCCCATTTATCTGTCAGTCAGTGGGGCGCTATGCACTCACTTTCAACAGCAGAGTAAAGGTGGGAGACCAGAGAAAAGATAAAGAAATCTGCCGTTCTCAAACAGTAATTCCCAACCAGCAAAACGAAAGTGCCAATCAAACTCTGATCTTGATAGTGATATTTTATTTTCGGGCTCATCTGAAGCCACATCAACTCCGGCAAAAGTCAAGTTGACATATGTTCACTGATACAAGTGAATTGCATGTTTGTAATGGGTGTAAAATAATAGCTAAAATATTGACCTTTATTTCAAAGATTATGCAATATATTGATAAATAAGGGTTTTTAAAAATTTTTACATTAAGTGAGAGTAACTACTGAACACAACTATAGTTTTTGTTTTTAGATTTTTTTTTTTCAAACGGGCAAAGTGTACTTCATGTTAAAGTGGGGGGGGGGGGAACGGGTGGGGTGGGGGCGGTTTGAGAGAGGAGAGGGACAACAGCAAAAGCCCTGTCAGTGTCACACTATTTTGTAACACAAGCCGCTGATCTGAGAGTGTAGGACTCACACCACGAGACATGTGCAGACAAGACAGTTTGTGTTGTGTTAAAAGTGATAGTGAACAGTTATGTGATGAGAAGTGGATATTGACACAGAACCGATAGTGAACAGTTAGTGATGAGAAGTGGATATTGACACAGAACCATGGCTTTACCTTCAAGGGTCGTGAGTACACATGTTGTGTGTGTTGCGCGGTGTGGGTGTGTGTGTGTGTGTGTGTGTGTGTTGGGGTGTGTGTGTGCGTTTGTGTGTGGTGTGTGTGTGTGGTGTGTGCGCGAGTCAGTGTGTGTTGGTGTGTGTGTGTGTGTGTGTGGGGTGTGTGTGGTGTGATCTGTTTTTTTCTGTTAAGTCCTGCATGCACGTCAGTTTCAATTCAGCTTCCTCTCTCTTTTTCCTCTCTCCTCTCTCTCCTCCTTCTCCTCTCTCTCCTTTTCCCCTCGTCTCTCTCCCCCCTCTCTCTTTCCTCCCCCCCTCTCTCTCTCTGTCTCTCCCCTCTCTCCCTCCCTCCCCTCCCCGACCCACCTCAGTCTCGTATGCCGGGGTGCCGTGTATATGTTGTGTGTGTGTGTGTGTGTGGGGTTTTGTGTGTGTGTGATCTTTCTGTGAAGTCATGCATGCACGTCAGTTTCAGTTCAGTTTTTTCACTCTCTCCTCTCTCTTCTCTCCCTCCCCTCTCCGCCTCAGACACGTATGCCGTGTGCCGTGTATAAAGTAATTTTTTTGTGTGTGTGTTTTGGGGTGTGTGTGTGTGTGTGTGTGTGTGTGAGAGAGAAAGAGAGAGGAGTGTGAGAGAGAGAGAGAGAGAGAGAGAGAGAGAGAAAATTTTTCAGTTTTTGAGTGCAAGCCATTGTCATGTGAAACATTTTCTCTCTGATCATGCTTTTATTGATTTTGTATGTACAAAGCTATCTGGGCATGTCAAGTTCTTCATATATGTATTATTAATCAGTCCTCCCTCCCACCTCCACTCTCCTCCCTCTCTCTCTTTTCTGCATGCTTTTTATTGATTTTGTGTGTACAAAGGTATCCGTGCATGTCTGTTTTTTTTATGTATGTATTCCCCAATCAATCATCCTCCCCCCCCCAATCTCCCCCTCCCTTTTCTCTATGTCCCGACTCTCTCTCTCTCTCTCTCTCTCTCTCTCTCTCTCTCTCTCCTCTCTCTCTCTCAGTTTTTGCATGCGCGCCGGTGTACACTGTGCATGTTTCTTTTCTTCCCTATTGATTTTATAAGTGGTAAATTTGGTGCAGTGTCTTGTGTAGTCATGTTTACTCAACCTTTTCCCCTCTCACTCTCTTTCCCCTCTCTCTCTCCCCTCTCTCTCCTCTCTCCCCCTCTCTCTCTCTCCTCTCTCCCTCCTCTCACAGACACACACGCACACACACACACACACACAAAACACAAAACAACACAACACACACACACGACTTTGGGTGCAGCAGTTTTTCGTCAAGCGCTGGTCTTTTTTTTTGTTTTGTTTTTTTCCATTAGTCAGGCTGTTAAAAGTTCATACCTAAACCCACATCTGTAATGTTAATAATCATAATGAGGGTATTGACGGTAAGTTTCTGCTTTTATGTACATATTGTGAGTGCGTGCGCATGCGTGCATGCTGTGCCATGTGTGGGGTGTGTGTGGGGTGTGTGTGTGTGGGGTGTTTTGTGGTGCGCGCGCGCGCGCGCGCGCGCGCGCGCACGGGTACGTGCGTGCGTTCATGTATGTGTAAGAATTCAAGCGCTTCTGAACAGACACTTTTTTCGGCAAGCGAAGGATGGTGAATCTGTCTGGCGCGGCACTTGACCCACTAATAACCTTCGCAGAAAATAGCTCACAGGTGTTGTGGACAGAGACAAATTTCCCCTTTTCCTCGGTTTAAGCTAGCTCCCCACAAGTCAAGGGAAAAGCCTGTGTGCAGTCGTTGTGTAAACATTGGTCAGCTATAGGCGCGATACAGACAGCAAAGCAATGTGTGGTTCGCTATTCCCAGCTTTTTAACGTGGTGACAGCCCTGATGTGGCCCTTTGCGGTCGGCTGGGCTATAAGCAACATTATTTTTATCTTATCTTATTCTCCAGGCTTACAGTAGAAAGAAACTCGTGGAGAGCGCGAGAAGCCCCCTTCAAGCAACCGTTTGGGCCCTTATCTCCTGACACTCTAGGGTGTCAGATACAAGACCGCTCACAGACCCGGGCTTGTTGGCTGCGCACAATTTGTTTCTTCTGCTTTTCCGTCTCACGCTTGGAAGACTTTTGACTCAAGCGACTCAATGCAGCACTAAGAACTGCTGTGATGTGTGTGTGTCTGTGTATGTGAGTGTGTGTGTGTGTATGTGTGTGTGTGTGTGTGTGTGTGTGTGTGTGTGTGAGTGTGTGTGTGTGTGTGTGTGTGTGTGTGTGTGTGTGTGTGTGTGTATGTGAGTGTGTGTGTGTGTGTGTGTGAGTGTGAGTGTGTGTGTGTGTGTGTGTGTGTGTGATGTGTGTGTGTGTGTGTGTGTGTGTGTGTGTGTGTGTGTAAGTGAGTGAGTGACTGAATGAGTGTGTGTGTGTGTGTGTGTGTGTGTGTGTGTGTGTGTGTGTGTGTGTGTGTGTGTCTGAGTGTGTAAGTGAGTGAGTGACTGAATGAGTGTGTGTGTGTGTGTGTGTGTGTGTGTGTGTGTGTGTGTGTGTGTGTGTGTGTAAGTCTTTGTATGTTTTTTGTTGCTTTTAAGCATGGCTTTCTTTTCATCACGGACAACTGAACAAATGTACTCACTTGCTTAATCTTTGGCTTATTGATGTACCTGTTAACTGAGGTTTATCTTGTTTCTTTTTAACTTGTTCATCATGACCTCATTATATATCATGAAATAGGTGTAAATTCCTCTGCACATGCATCTCTTTACAACTGCTTTCAATATTTCAGACTACAAACACATTTACATTAGTAAATGCTGACATATAGTTCAGTATACCCAGAGGTGCACAACATGAATACACATATATACCAATATATGCATATTCAGAGCTGCCAACCTGCTCATGCGGCTTACAGTAGCATTTCACAATTTTCACAGTAGCATTTCCAATTTGACAGTAGCAACTTAATTTTGCGCGTGTTCTAAAAAGAAATCAGGCCTATAACCAGTTTTACGGACCACATTAAAGCTACAGTACTCTTAGTATATCTACAGACATCACATAAAGTTAAGGACCAGTCAAGATAATAGGGTGCATTTTCAAAAAATCATAAAAAACCAACGAATAAGATGTATCATGTAAAACTCGGTGGCAAGGCTGAGGGGTCAATAGTGAATACGTCAACTGCTGTGTGGGCTGCACGTGCGCGTCACGCAGCATGCTGGGCGCGTTTGAAAATCTACAATTTCAGCAAAACTGGAGCGTGTTTCAGTGTGTCAGTGCGTGATACCTGTGGCTTTGTGAAGGGCCAAATTGAGATGCACGTGGATCAATGGATATCTGGCTATGATTTATACTCCTTGGTTTGCCTACATAAGCAGCAGCATGCCACCACGACAAAAGTTAAATGATTTCGACCGAACCCAAGCAGCAGCATGCCACCACGACAAAAGTTAAATGATTTCGAACCCGAGCGATTGCCTGGCTGCAGGATGGAATTGGCGTGCGCGAAGTGTCACGCAGGCTTCAAGTGTCGCACTCAGTCATCATTCGGTTGAGACAGCGGTTCCAGGTGACAGGAAGAGTCCAGGAGCGGCGTCGCACGGGTCGTCCCAAGAAAACGACAGCAAGAGAAGACCGCTACATCCACCGCCAAGCCATAGTGCAACGAACGAACTCTGCCAACATCATCGGACGACGTCTGCGAGCTGCCACTAACACCACAGTCAGTTCGCAGACAACACGTAATCGCCTCCATGACGTCAACCTTCGTGCGCGTCGTCCATTACGAAAACCAAGGCTGACCCAGATCCAGCGAGCCAACCGTCATGCCTGGTGCACTGCGCACCAGAGATGGCCACGTGCCCAGTGGACAGAGGTTCTGTTCACTGATGAATCACGGTTCTGTCTGACACCCAGTGATGGCCGAACCCGTGTCTGGAGGCGTCCACGGGAGCAGCTTGCTGCCAATGCAATTCAAGAAGTGGTCCCCTTTGGAGGCGGCTCCGTTATGGTTTGGGGAGGAATCGGCAGGCATCACAGAACCCCCCTTTACCATGTCGACGGTATACTGACAGGGCAGCGGTATCTGCAGGAGATCCTTCGACCTCTGGTCGTCCCGGCGCTGCAGCAGATTGGGCCTGCTGCTGTCCTTCAGGACGACAACGCCACGCCACACAGGTCCAGGACCGTCAACGCCTTCGTGCAGCAGGCGGGGATTACCCGCATGGTATGGCCAGCCAACAGTCCCGACCTTAATCCCATCGAACAGTTGTGGGCCGAGCTCGGTCGGGGAGTTCGAGAGAACCACCCTTTGCCCGCCAATCGACAGCAGCTGCTTGGATGGCTGCAAGAAGAATGGAACACTATTCCTCAGGCCTTTCTGGCACGCCTGATCAACTCCATGCGCCAGCGTTGCCTTGACTGCCTTGCCATGAATGGTGGACACACGCGCTTCTGACAATCCATTGACATTCATGAAGTTTAACCTCTCTTTTTCTGTGATTTTGTTCAAATGTTTTTCGACTCACATTTGTGTGATTTTCGTTTAGAGGGGTGGGCCGATTTCGAGCGCTGCGAATTGTGCATTTCTGTATCGATTGTGCTAAATTTCATTTTAGGCACATATGGATTGTTGAAATAAATGTATGTCAAAGATGGATGGAATCGATTTTCTAGTTTCTATTTGGCGTGCAATTTTGCAAGTGGTCCTTAACTTTATGTGAAGTCTGTATAAATGTTATTATACAGAGATGAAGCAAGGAAGAGGGCAAATTGTAAAAAAAAAATCTACGTGCTACAGTAAAACCGAAAGCGGAAATGCAGTTCCGACAGACCGATAGAGACGTTACTTAGCGCTGTCCAAACAAAACGAAAGTATCTTCGAATTTTTTTTGTTCGCCGTAGCAATTTAATGATCGTAGTAGCGTCGTAGCAAGCATTCTCTTGGCGTAGCAAACTATGGCGATCTCGTAGCAGTTGGCAGCTATGCATATTATTACACATAAAGACACAATAGACACCCATAGAACTTTGGGATCTGATCTCTCCAGAGATATCTTTTCGAATAGGTAACATTTAACAACATGGCAGAAGTTAAACACCAAAACGCACTATGACTAGACACAAATATTCTGGCACAACAATGCTATGATCATATATTTTCTCTCCTTACCCACCCCCCCCCCCCACCACACTCTCTCCTTTTATCTCAGCTCCTTTCACTTTCTTCTTTCTTTCACTCATGGAAACATATCTATTTTACTCATGCTTTCTCTGTTTCGCATGAGCATGTTCAGTTCCTAGGGTCTAAAATATGAATCAGTTTTCCATAAAGTAATAAGATTAGGGTAGGTGTTGTGTGATAAATCTGGAGGTAAGGTTTAGTGGTAATGTCTGGAGGAATAATGCACAACCTGGATTAACATGTGGAGTAAGGTAACTTAAATGTCTATTTATGGTTTTAAACAGGAACCAGTAGTCAGTTTTCACACTTCTAATATTTTCATTTCCTTTTTTTACTTTCCCGAATGATTTTAATGTATATATTATTTGATCTAATCTGCACTGAGTATATGAAATTTTGCACACAACAGAATAAAACTAAAAGCATGGTCACTCTTAAAGTTTTGATCAAACCCATGAATGATGATGCATTCATTTAAACTTACTCTGTCTATACTGCAGCAGTGGCATAAGATGAGTCTTGAAACTCTTTCTAGAAAGTATACAGTTTTATAGTCCATGTCCTTATCCGTATGGGGTAGATACAAACATCCCCACATTCTTTTCGCAATTTCCTCAGACTGTACCAGTTTTTATAGGGATGTGTTTATGTACCAAACTCGAGTTATACGTGGCCTTAACCTAATGTTTCACAACAGCACAACTCAGGTTTCAGGGAAAGTAACATTGCAGCTGTCCTTTTGAAAACTGTCCCTTAGCCTCATGGTATGTTTATTTCACTGAGTTATAAACAGATTGTTTAAAACACTTCCAAAGACAAAACCCCCTATCCCAGACAAGATCTGGCACCAGACAGCACATATTGTCAGTCAGCCTCTCGTCACTGAGAACTATTTGAGATTGCGGCCCCACTTCAGGCATTATTCTAGCATAAAGCAACTACTTTCTGGCTATAAACAATAAGCAAAAATCCCCAGACTCTGGCAGTTGATATCTATTCATCTTTCTGCCCAGTATTTTTCCCTTCTTTCCCGCCCCACTTATTCCTCTTTCTGCCCGGCACTATTCCTCTTTCTGCCCGGCACTATTTTCCTCTTTCTTTCCCGGCACTATTCCCTCTTTCTGCCCGACACTATTCTTCTTCTGGCCGGCACTATTCATCTTCTGCCTAGCCAAACAATAAAAGTTTACCCAACATTAAGCT
Source organism: Conus ventricosus (assembly GCA_018398815.1). Lineage (NCBI taxonomy): Eukaryota > Metazoa > Mollusca > Gastropoda > Neogastropoda > Conidae > Conus > Conus ventricosus. The sequence continues at coordinate 55,674,072 of CM031608.1, forward strand.
TCAATCCTGATCGGGCTCCACAGTCTGTTCACAACTTAAAAAGTTAATTCTGATGGTTTTTTTGTCGCTGTTTTTTGGGAAAAGGTTAGTGTCATTTGCACACTGGGATCTTATGTTCTGTTTGTCCTATCTCGTTTCCTTTAATGCTGAAGTTTTCTCATATCATAACTGCTAAAATTTTGGCAGAGAATGTGAATACATTTGGTGAAATAGGATCCCCCTATCCATAAGCTTTCGGAGAACCTTCTTTAATCTCAGAGAAATACATGCAGTTACATTTTTGTACACTATTATTCAAAATTGATCTCCAGTGTTTTTGATATTTCCTAGATTTATCATCTTTTAGAAGACATGATTTTTTTTCTTTTTGTGTTTGAGACACTTTTCCTTCAATAAAGCTTTCATTCATGGATCTCACAACCACCTCATCAATTCTTTTTCATGAAAAAAAAACAACACCTTTTCTCTCTTCTCTCTCTCTCTCTCCCCCACTCTCTTTTTTTTTTTTTTTTTTTTTTTTTTTTTTTTCTTTCCTAATTTCTGTCAATTTTTCGCTGTTATTTTCTATTTCTTGGATCACTTGTTTTTGATCAACTGTTTTTCTAACACTTCAACTTCTTTCTCAAGATTGCCTTCTAACTCTTTATTGGTTTTCTTTTTCATCATAGAATGAGCAATGGTTTTACTTCTAATTTCCATCAACAAAACGTCTAAGAAAAGCTGATCTGACGTGGTAAAATGAGGTCTGACGTGGTAAAATGAAAATCTGAAGTTTGTGTTTCATGTAGTTTATTTCTATTATACATGATAGAGGCATACTCTGGAATTATCTTATCAAGAAGATGATTTCTTTTGTTTATTTCTTCTTTTTTCTTTCTTTTCTTTTTTTTTTGTGTTGTTGTTGCCTTTCTGTCAATTTTTCACTTTCATTTTCTATTTCTTGGATCACTTGATTTTCATCAATTGTTTTTCTAACTCTTCAATTTCTTTCTCAAGACTACATTCTAATTCTTTATTGGGTCTCTTTTTCATTATAAAATGAGCAATTGTTTTGCATCTAATTTCCATCAACAAAATGTCTAAGAACAACTGGTATGATGCTGAAATGAACATCCGAAGTTTATGTTTCATGTATTTTTTTCTTTCATACATGGTAGAGGCATACTCTGAAACTATCTTATCTACCATTTCTTTTGTTCATATTGAAACTATCTTATCTATAAGACCATTTCTTTTGTTCATACTGAAACTATCTTATCTATAAGACCATTTCTTTTGTTCATACTGAAACTATCTTATCTATAAGACCATTTCTTTTGTTCATACTGAAACTATCTTAACTATAAGACCATTTCTTTTGTTCATACTGAAACTATCTTAACTATCAGACCATTTCTTTTGTTCATACTGAAACTATCTTATCTATAAGACCATTTCTTTTGTTCATACTGAAACTATCTTATCTATAAGACCATTTCTTTTGTTCATACTGAAACTATCTTATCTATCAGACCATTTCTTTTGTTCATACTGAAACTATCTTATCTATCAGACCATTTCTTTTCTTCATACTGAAACTATCTTAACTATAAGACCATTTCTTTTGTTCATGTGTTCATGATCCTTTGATAATGAACAGTTGAATTTCCAAAATGTATTTTCTTATTGTTTTTTTCTCAAAAAGCTATTTCCTCTTGTTTTCAATGACAGATCATTCTTATATCTTAGCAAAATACCTGCAGAGGTAACATATTTGCACACGTTTTCAGAAGTAAGAATGAAAATCCGGTCAGCTCTATTGTAATGGATTACTTCTACTCCATGTAAACGTTGTATTTGCAGGTTATATTCTCTCCAAATATTTACCAAGAAACTGTCATCTATCATCGCTTCTACCATTTCTCTGGCTTTCACATTATCATCACGTTTGCATTTACAATAATCTAAGCTTGGGTTTAACACCAGATACCAACCTGTTGCAATTATAAAATTAACGCATTTGAATTCTTTAACTATTTTTTGTTGATTTCTTCATAAAAATCGGGATTGTCACATAAATAAAAACTAGGACAAAATCTACATCCAATGTATCAACTTGTATCATTAGAAAACTACCTGCATATTCTCTGTAGGTGCCATTTATTTAACATTCAAAACTGTTACCAGCAAGTACAGCCACATCTCTTGAAGTAGTCGCATTTGAACAAATGAAGGAAGTAAATCACCATTCTGCACAGTAATGTTTATCAAGTTTAGGATCAAAATGTGCATCTTGTATGAAGTTTTCATTGTAGGGTTTTTTTTGTGTGACTTAGATAGCTGAAAGCATCTCTTTTTTTTTTTTAATTTAAATCCGCCAAACCTTGACAGTCTATAGACTATGATTTTAGTCATCCTACATTTACATAAATAGATAGTAAAGGACTATACTTAAACCAGCTACCTACAGACAGCACACCAGAATCATCCGCATGCTGTATCTTATAATTAAAACAAAACAATAAATAACAAACAAACAGGGAAACTCTTTCTCCCATGATGACATTAATTAACATACCCATAACTCCAAACAGATGCCGCTTGCAACACCACATCACTGGCAGAAATCCCAACACACAGCACGCAGAACGAAGAAGAAGGGGGAGATGTCTCCTTCATTTTCTCAGATAACTCGGTTCCACTGGTTTCAATCACTTTGTGAATAAAACCAAATTTTTGATTCAGCCTCTCTTGTAAATTTGCTATCTGCTCTGAAACAATCTCCTCAGAGAGTGCAACCTTGTTGTGGTTGAGGGGCTTGCGTGTCTCTTTGACCCTGAGAGCTATGCTGGCGGGAGATCCGTCTCCTGGTATGACCACCCAAGCCAGACAGGTCAAAGGGTAGAGACCAGATGAATAGCACTCACTGGCCCTCCAGGTTGGGGGTTTGAACTGGGCTAACAACCTGATCCTGTAAAAACTAGCCTGTTACAGAAACCGCAATGACAATATCTGAAAACAACATGGTTGAGGAAGAGCCCTCTCTGGTCGAGCCCATGACGCAAGCTGGTGAAAGCCTTCAGGAAGCCAGTGCGCCGACTACTCTTCTGACGACCAAAACCAAGACCAGGATAGGGACCTGGAACATCAGAACCCTGTATGAGGGGTCGACCAAAACAGACTTGGCGCAGGAGTGTCGACGCTGAGGTGAAGGCCGCCGGAATGACATGGGCCCAGCTAAGGAGGACCTGCCAAAATCACGTGCGTTGGAGGAGTGTCGTCGCGGCCCTATGTTCCTCAAGGAATCAAGAGGCATAAGTCAGTAAGTCTGACACAATAAACTGATCTTCTACCTACTTCCTTTTGATTGCTTGCTGTTGTCTCCTGGTCCACCTACAAATTCAAGGCTTTCCTGTTCGTTCTCATACCTTTGAGATGACCCAGACCTTTACTTTTTATGTTCATTGATACTTGATTTTTTTCAAAGTGAAAATCATTCTGTGTACTCACATCTGAAAATCTTACCACCTTCTTCTGCTTGCTGGGATACAGCATTTAATCAGAATTTAATAAAAAAAAAATTCAAATCAGAGGACTAATGAGACCATTTTTATCACTGCTTCCATCATACGCCAATTTTGCAGCACCATGTTTTTGAGATTATCACATTATAGCTCAAGCGATTTGTCAACAATCAAACAGCAAAAAAAAAAAAAAAAAAAAAAGAAAAAAAAAGCAGAGCTCAGTAGACATGTGTTGTCTCCTTCCTCTGCCAGTTTGGGGGTGTATGTCAGCTTATACATGTGTTGTCTCCTTCCTCTGCCAGTTTGGGGGTGTATGTCAGCTTATACATGTGTTGTCTCCTTCCTCTGCCAGTTTGGGGGTGTATGTCAGCTTATACATGTGTTTGTCTCCTTCCTCTGCCAGTTTGGGGGTGTATGTCAGCTTATACATGTGTTGTCTCCTTCCTCTGCCAGTTTGGGGGTGTATGTCAGCTTATACATGTGTTGTCTCCTTCCTCTGCCAGTTTGGGGGTGTATATCAGCTTATACATGTGTTGTCTCCTTCCTCTGCCAGTTTGGGGGTGTATATCAGCTTATACATATGCATTTTATTCCAGAACATCATGTTAATGCTTGTACAACATTTAGCTCAGTGGGGGTGAGGATTAAGGCATGGAAACTGGGAGGATATGAGGGCCTTAATTCTTTTTTTTTTTTAACCATTATTTCTGTTTCTGGCACCATCCTGAGAACCAGTGAGACAAAGAATCATTCAGACATGGTGTTTCTGTATGCCTGTTCTTGATCTAGGAAAATTACCTTTCTAATCCCCACCCCTCCCTGCTGATGCTCCTTTGTCTTCTTTTCATCACCTACGAAGAGACCTTGACATTGAATGGAAAGAGTCTTTTATATACAAAAGACCTCAGGAAGGAAATCTTGCCTCTGGACTTTCTCCAAGAGCTTCTTGTAGTGCACATATCTTGAACGCACCATCTTAATACATCTCACTGTGTGATTATATAATTGACACATATATTGTCAGTAAAACACAATCACAATCATCATCATCATCATCATCATCATAAACCTCATCCTTTACCTGATGAAGGATCAAAGCCTCCGACAGCTCCAAGTTCTTCATCTGGTTTTGGTAGTGGTCCCTGCCTCGGTGCAATCCTGAACAGCCACAGGACATGAAATAATGATAAAGACCCATGTAAGTCTCACCTTTATCATGCTCAGATCACTTCCAAAACCAAACAATAACAGACATGGCCAAACAGACAAACAAATACAAATATACAGAAATACTTATCCATTTACACCCACATCATCACACACACACAAATGCAAAAGCTTGCATATTTCCCATACAGTCCTTCGAATGAGACTCTAAACCGAGGTTCCGTGTGTGAACGCACGCATAACATCTTGCACACACGTAAAATCCCAACGCCAACTTTTGGAAGAGTAGGCTAGTTTGGCCGTTGGTATGGATGACACGTTACACATAGCATGCACCCTGCGTGAGAAATGGAAAGAATGAAGGAAGTAAGGAAAATGAATGATCGATATTGAACGATACTGACTGGATGACACGGAAAACGACTGAATGAAGCGCCAGCTGGCAGCTCTTCAGTTGGCACTACCCAGGTAGGCAGCCCGTTGTGTAAACGAGTGTGGATTGTAAAGCGCTTAGAGCTTGGTCTCTAGCCGAAAATAGGCGCTATATAAGTATTCATTATTATTATATATTATTATTTGATAACTCCATCCTTTCTCTCCGTCTTGCACAGACGCACATAAACGAATGCATCTAGCATTCTCACAACATGTTGTAAGTCTGCCTGAGGATACATAAAAGATGGAAGCACAAAATAAAGAGACTTTGAAGCGTTGAGAAATAAATGGGATTTAACCTCTATTTGATTCTAGTTTTCAGTGTATCCTCCAAAAAAATGTGGGTCTCTCACAGCCCATATTTTTCACAGAACTTGCATCTTTAACTCATTGCCGCCTCGTCGATCGCCTGGCGGGTGACAGGTTGAGTGCTTGGCACTGACGCGTCACCCGCCAGGTGATCGGTGATTTACTTAAATTTTCACATGTAGCTGTGCTGTCTAAGGGAAACAATCTTAGTATCTAAAGAAAGCTGAGGGTTTCCTCTATTGGGTGGTACTCTCAATATATTTCGCGTTTAATTCTACTTTTTCACTCATATTATGGGATAGCTAGAGATAACTCTAGCTGCCTCTTCATCATGGTGTCAGCACCGAAGCATCAGCGAATGACAGCGAACAGAAACATCTCATTTCAAGAAGTAATTGAAAGAATAATGGAAGAAAGATCAGATGAAGAGCTGGAACTGTTTTCTGAACTTGCCGAACTTTTCGAACTGTTTTTACTTGCGAAATCAGACAGAATATGAGTGATGATAGTGAGTTGTACATACCAAATGATGATGAAGTTTTTGCATTTTTTCTTCAATTATGTGACAGCAGCAGCTGTTTGAAGTCTGGACCATGCACACAGCTGTGTGTGTGAAAGATAAATTGTTTTTATGTGTTTACAACACATTGTGTTTACTACACTATGTTCATATTGATTTTTCATCCATACCTACGTGGAGAAAAAGTTTTTGCTGACAGCTGTTTTCTATACATTTCAAACCAGTGGCGAGTGAAGTGTGTACTGAGCACAGGATTGTAGTATTTTTTGTCTAAAAGAACATGATTTGAAGTTTTCAAAACATATAATTATTGTTGTATTTGGTTTGGTTCTGTCTGTATACTTTTTGTAAAAAATACCCAAAATAATGCGTCTCAGCGTGTCACGGTTGTGGCAGAATCTGCGTCTGCATTGAGTTAATGAGTATGAGTCTTAGAAACCTGCCTCATCAGCAGAGCATGAGACACAGTTCAGTCTCTGTGAAATAGACCCACATCACCTTGAGTGTGTAGTCAAAAGTGACATCCAGTAAAGATAGTTGTATATGGATCTGTCAGATGTGTATCATCAGAAATGCACAGATCAAATTATATAGCTGATTACTCTTTTTAATTTAAAAACAAAATTGTGAAAAGAAAAACACACACATAGAAAAAAAAAAATTGGAAATCCATGTCCAATAAAACTGCTCCTTTGAATTCAGGCAGTTCACATGCGGCATCTCGCCCACCAAAAGTGACTCACTACAACACTCATTGTTTCTGCGCACACACTGTGGAAATGTACTGTGCCTGGTGAGTTTGTGGTGTGTGTGTGGTGTGTGTGTGTGTGTGTGTGTGTGTGTGTGTGTGTGTGTGTGTGTGTGTGTGTGTGTATCTGAGTCTGTGTCTGTGTCTGTGTCTGTGTGTGTCTGTGTGCCTGTGTAACTTTATAACGGCACCAATATAACAACATTTTTTTTCATACTTACAATAATGGTTTCACTTCCTGTAATCCCGATCCATATGTGTACTTGCCAATGTGCCCAGTCTCCCATCGAACCTGGTTATTATAAAGCACACACACCAGTCAGATTCACACAATAATTTCCATACAATACATAACCATTACACACACACACACACACACACACACACACACACATATACATACTACACACACACACACACACACACACACACGCACACACACACAACACATAAAAATTATCCAGATGCAATATGCTGCCCTATTCAGTACTGAATGTCCCTTCATTTGTTTATTAACAAAGCAGAAATGCTGGAACACTGGTAGCATCTATCAACATTAGACACAGAACCACTGCATGGGCACAAGGAGGAGGCCTGACCGGTGGTCAGTTTCAGTGTGACTGGGAAAAGAGAGTACTGACACTGACCTTGACCTTTCCACGTCTGTAAGTGCGGATGACCACTCCTGTGCCATGGTCGTCCTCATTTCCACCCTTCCAGTCGTCACCTGCCAGTGTAAATCACTCAGTCAACCACTCGTTCAGTGAATTAATAAACGAAGGACAGAGGCATTCTCGAGAACACAGAGCTCTGCCAAGATCAATCAGATCTTTGACCTTACGTCCCTTGAGTCAGTTCGTAAGTGATCACCAAATCACCATTCTGCCGGAAGAAAAATAGTAAGTATGGACAAAAAGACTTATTTCTCAAATACTTTGTCTTCTAACAGGACACAAAAAACACAGAGGATATCAAGGATTGCATCACTAAGAAACTTTGAAATTACAGACAAAAAAAAATTTCATGTAATAGATAGCTATCAATTTGTAACAGTCATTTTCTTCAACAGGTCCTGCATCCACCATTCCATCTGAATGCACACAGCGGATCCACACTAGAATGTAATGGAGTCATCCCTTGGCTACATTCTATATTTCTACCAAATTTGGTTAAATCTGCTCAGTGGCTTTTGTGTCCTCTTGCAGGCTGACAGACAACAAATAAACAGACATGAGTGAACATGAAACCTTGGCAACGGTAGCAAATAAATGAAATGTAATGTGGAAAAAAACGTTTTGGACACACATGTGTTGATAGGGAATTCAGGAGCAATGGGCCAGGATGAGTGGAAAATAGGATGTCCATAGGTTTAAGTTCTTTCTTTTTTTTCAGAGGTGAAAAAAAAACAACATTGTCTCTCTCTCTCTTCTGCTCATCTTCCCCTCCATGCTAAATAAAAACTGCAGTCACATTTTTGATATTCACTCCCTGCATAGTTATCACAAAAGTAAAAGATGTACAAGGCCAACCTCTGACGACTTGCACTCCAACAGCCAAGGGCTCGAAGACCCACCATTCGTGGGCAGTCTTTGGTCAGCATGATGTCATAGCATCCTTCCTCACCATACCGATACACGTTGTGGGTACCATTGTCCCACATCACATGAACCATATCTGCAAAGAAAATCCAAACATCAAACTGAGTATTTCTTTTCAGCATCCTCATGGGTTTTTTTTAATTTACAAACACCTAACAGACGGTAGTTCTAACATCAGTATGTACACATAGAAAAAGTGGAAAATTCAGGCATTACAAAGTCATGTTTAAGAACAATCGATCAGAACTCTCCTCATGCTTTTCCTTATTGTTCATTTTCTTTGAAACTGTTTAATTCTATGTAAACAGGAAATATGACAATTGATTTTCTTCACACTTTCCTGTCCAAAAAATGCCTAATCTCCACATGACATGGAACACGCTTACATCAGGAATCTCTGAAAAGAAAAAAAAAAAAAAAATGGAGAGAGGGGAGCTAACTCTACTCATCCTATGGGAATACTACGTGGTCTCCCCTGGCTGACATGTAATCAACTGACTTCCCTCAATATAATTCAGTTTTCTCCTTTTCCTTGACGAGGAAACACGCTCTTATTTTCATTTGAGCGCTCCAATATAGATCATCAGAAGCGTTCTTTCGACTCGGCCTTTCCCTCACAGAAAGAGAACACACCTTGTACCAACAATTCAAGAGAATTATTTGCCTCTGCTCTACATTCAGCATCTTTACAGAGCTCCTTGGCCCAACCCATCTTTACCCAATGTCTCCATGCCACCAGCCTACAGACTTCGCAATTCCTGTCGACAACAGAAACACCTGACAGATATGAGACCAGTGTCATGGGCACCAGCTGCTCACCTTTCACACTGTGTAGTTCTTACGAGGATTGACCAACCTCTACATGGCACTCAGTTTTCCTGTCTTCATTCTGATGGTCAGCCAGTTTTAGCAAGGGTAGCAACTGGCGCTCCATGCTTCACTGGTTCAAGTTCGGTCCCCAGCACAGTGGAGACAGACCAGCATCTGCCCCCAGCGGTCTACAATCCATACCCCTGGGCAACCTGTGTTTGAGAAGCGGCTGATTTCCAGTGTTCCCGCCAAGCCTCAGTGGAGCTTGCCTCCATGGAGCAGCACTGGCTTGGTGAGTTGCCCACATGGCACAGCTCCAAGGGGGATACTGGTGCGATTGGGCGCTCCCCGTGTAGTATAAGGAAGGAGGACAGGTTGCACGCTGACCAGATGAAAGGCAGGCTTGGTATGAATGCAAGCGTACAGGAGACTGATGTGGGAGAGGAACTGAAGCATGACAACTAATAGATGGATGAGTATTACTATTATGATGATGAGATTTCCGCTACCTTTGAGTATGCATTGGCGAGGTCAGCAACTGATAATGCATGGTCAGTTATTTCCAGCACTCATTCTGATACTTATTTCAATGTTCCTGCTCCTGGGTATCAAAAGGTATGCATTCATTCCTCCTTTTTTGAGGACACTAGCACCAAAGATACCAGCTTGTTACCTCGCACCTAAAAAAAAAAAGAAAAAAAAAGTTGGACAGTACCAAGACATGCTGAATGATTTCCTTCTCGACTCCTGTTATGTTCACTCCGTGTTCCCTTGGTAAAAGTTGTTTACCCTGCAAACATCCTGGCTGTCAGAGACACAGGTCTGTTTTCACTCGTGCTCTTGCTATATCTTATTTTGATTTGCCCTCCAGCCTCCTCCCGCTGGTTTGAGTTAACTCTCCTTTTTCAGTATTGATGAATAAAATATGAAAAAGCACTTGACAAAATCAGGAGGAAAACCTGCTAATACGTAAACTGATCCCAATTCGGCAGCTAGTTAGTCCATTATCTCAGACCTCAATTAGATCAGTTGTTTGTTGTCAAACATTTCTGACAAGTTGTTTGATGCTACACATTTCTGACAAGTTGTTTGATGCTACACATTTCTGACAAGTTGTTTGTTGCCAAACATTTCTGACAAGTTGTTTGTTGCCAAACATTTCTGACAAGTTGTTTGGTGCCAAACATTTCTGACAAGTTGTTTGGTGCCAAACATTTCTGACAAGTTGTTTGTTGCCAAACATTTCTGACAAGTTGTTTGGTGCCAAACATTTCCGACAAGTTGTTTGTTGCCAAATATTTCTGACCTTTGTTTTTTACCCATATGTGCTATGAGCTTGATTCGGTCTGGCCATTCTGCATGGTCATTTGGTGGCCATTCTGCATGGTCATTTGGTGGCCCTTCTGCATGGTCATTTGGTGGCCATTCTGCATGGTCATTTGGTGGCCCTTCTGCATGGCCATTCGGTGGCCATTCTGCATGGTCATTTGGTGGCCATTCTGCATGGTCATTTGGTGGCCATTCTGCATGGTCATTTGGTGGCCATTCTGCATGGTCATTTGGTGGCCATTCTGCATGGTCATTCGGTGGCCCTTCTGCATGGTCATTTGGTGGCCATTCTGCATGGCCATTCGGTGGCCATTCAGCATGGTCATTGGTGGCCATTCTGCATGGTCATTTGGTGGCCATTCTGCATGGTCATTTGGTGGCCATTCTGCATGGCCATTTGGTGGCCATTCTGCATGGTCATTCGGTGGCCATTCTGCATGGTCATTTGGTGGGATTTGACAGTCATGTTTATCCTGTTCAAACTGCAGACATTTAATGGGACCTCCCAAGAATAAGATAAGATAATGTTGCTTATAGCCCAGCCGACCGCAAAGGGCCATATCAGGGCTGACACAAGAATAAAGATCTCCTTCTTTTGGCACCAAGTCATATGGAATCTGGTTTAAGTCAATCCTATACATTTGCGATAACGTCTATGTATTCGATCAATTTTCATCATTTTGATCTTATGTCGATTGTTACATAAGGGAGAGTGGGGACAGTCCTGTACACCTCAGGAATCATAAGCCATTTTGGGCGCTGGCGCTGAGCTCTGGAATGTGTTGAGTCAGCCGTGTGCACTTTGACCCTGAACATTGGTCTGTCTCCCAGGTGAGATTTCCTTCCATCCTTTTCTGGCATTTGTTTGGACAGGTAGGTACAAGGAAAAGGAATATATATAGAGAGGAGCGAGTTCTTTGGCTCAGCCAGGGGAGACCACTCATATATTCCTGTATGTTGAGTAGAGTTAGCTCTCTGCTCTCCTTTTTTTTTTTTTTTTAAATTCCTGATGTATAGCGTGTTCCACATCAAGTGGAGAGATGGCATGTTTTGACAAGTAAGTATATCATAAAACTACTTTCAGTTGTAAAATTCCTTTCATAACATATTTTCAATGATTCTGGAAGGAGCTAAGAATAGGTATGTGACAGAAAATTTACATTCATACATTAAAAAAAAATTTTGAACTTACTTAAATCACACTGCACAATTCAATGCACAAAAGCAACAGGTCAAATTTATATAGAAGTTACATGTGGGAGAAAGGAGAATATACATTGAGAGAATGGGAGTTGTGCTCTGTTTACTTACATGATAATTTTAGTTCAGTTTCAGTAATTTTAGCAAAGTTTCAATAGTTTTAGTCATATATCAGTTGTTTTAGTTAATTTTCAGTAGTTTCAGTTTTCTAAGTTAAGTTTTGGTTTCATCACAGAGGTGTCCCTGCACGCACAAATTTTTTTTTTTTTCCTGTCCCAACATCTGCGCAACTTCAGAGGCAGTGCACCCATGCCGCTCATTCCGACATCCTGTCCACAGCCACAGCCCGGTCGGCCCCGCCGCAGCCCCGGCACCGACAATCCACAGGGAGTAGTCAATGTCACGTCATCAAGAGGCAACCCACCGGAGGAGACACTGCACTGCTGCCGAGTCACTTCGGTGTGTTCAGTGACGCCTGTTCTGATCAAACATAAGCAGGACACCACCTACTAAGCCCCCTACTGACGACAATAATGCTTAGTCGTGGAGCGGTGTGAGTGAGCTCTCCCCCCGGAGGGCGCCACCACGTCCGTCCAACGACAGCCGCCATGGACTCGCCGATACCGGTGACCCCGACGGAACCAAGCCAAGACCACAGACGTGGAGAGGACATCGAAACTGAGGTCACCATGAGAGCAGGCATGAAAGGCCACAGAACTTGAAGACATTTTTATTTTTAATGCTGATCGATGAGAATGAGGATGATTAAGATGATGCTACGGATTTCCATTTCGGTCTGAGACTACATGACAGGGCTGTACTCTACGCTTCCTTTCATAATATATCCCGCATCCCAGGTCCGAGAGATACAGTCACCTTGCATTTCCCAAATTTGACCACACTCTCAGAAATGCATCCATTAAGTGGATGAAACTCGACTGTGTGGTCCCAGTCTTCCCAACTGAGTCCGCAGCAAACTCAACTCTGGGTAGGAGCCAGTCGGGGCAGGAAAACCCACATGACTCTCATGGGATTCGAACCCACGATCTCCCAGCCGGGAGTCCGCGACACTAACCATTCACCACGGCGGCTGGTGACAAATTTATACATGCTACATTAAAGCTGCTAAGTCATGAAACTACAAAGCACAGGGCCTACAGCTAAACAAACCATTAAGTGAAAGAAGAAAGAAAGCATGTGAAGAGAAAGTTTTAGCAGATGCTGAACCTAATGCATTATCTTATTGCACTGGCCAGGCCTTGAGTGCCTAGCTAAAACAGTCTGCTGCCACTACTAGAGAGAGAGAGAGAGAGAGAGAGAGAGTGAGTGTGTGTGTGTGTGTGTGTATGCTGTGTTCGCATGTGCGTTCATACACATGTGTGTGTGTGTGTGTGTGTGTGGGAGGGGGGGGGGTGCATGCATGCACATAGTATGTGTGTATGCATTTGTATGCACGAATCCTTGTGCATGTGTTTGTGTATGTGCTTACAAAACGCATGTATGCCTTTACAGTCAGTTTGTGGAGGATTATAAAAATGATTACTGAATGCAGTCACATCACATCATGCTATAATAATACTGTATTTTACAAATGATTTTTTTTCTTTAATTGAAACAAAATACCTGAATCTACAAAAATGAAAAGGTTATTACAATAAGAAACTTTATGTCATGGAATTCGAAAACATGTAAAAACAGTTCTACTGATAGGAAGACACATAGAAAACATTGGACAACAGTTCTACTGATGGAAAGACACACAAAAAAACACTGAAAAACAGTTCCGCTGGCAGACACACAGAAAATTGGCAGCTGTGTGACAACGTTTGGTGATAAAACCACCTTAGAAATACTTAAAATAGTTCACAAAAATCTAGAGTTTAGACAAAAGCATAATCAAGTGGCTATGCAATAGCATTTGGTGACTTAAAATCACCACAGAAATACTGACAGGGTGTGAAAAATTCCAATGCATACAATAGCATACAAGTGTTGAGTTGATCATGCTCAACTTTACAGGGGAGACACTTGACCAGTGAAGGTGATCAGCCAATCGGAGCAAAGGTGAAGGTCATTTGCTCCATAACCCACCATCTCCTCTGAACATGATTTTTCTGTTATTTTTGTTGCGTTTTCGTCCAAGATCAAGCACTTGTCCTCGTTTACAGACTGTGTGTCAAATATGATTCTACTTATAACTCTGCACTACAGACTCTGTGTCAATATGATTCTACTTATACTCGCACTACAGACTCTGTGTCAAATATGATTCTACTAATAACTCTGCACTGCAGACTCTGCGTCAAATATGATTCTACTTATAACTCTGCACTCTTTACTGAAATATTTAAGTCAGAACACCCCAACATGCATAAACAAAACATTATGGAGTGAACCAACAAGATGAGCAATAAGGTTTACATCTAAACCATTTGACTAGTTGATCTGTACATTGTTTTTACATCTAAACCATTTGACTAGTTGATCTGTACATTGTTGACTATTGATCTGTACATTATTGACTAGTTGATCTGTACATTGTTTTTACATCTAAACCATTTGACTAGTTGATCTGTATATTGTTTTACATCTAAACCATTTGACTAGTTGATCTGTACATTGTTTTTACATCTAATTCATTTGACTAGTTGATCTGTACATTGTTTTTACATCTAAACCATTTGACTAGTTGATCTGTACATTGTTTTTACATCTAAACCATTTGACTAGTTGACTGTACATTGTTTTTACATCTAAACCATTTGACTAGTTGATCTGTACATTGTTTTTACATCTAAACCATTTGACCAGTTGATCTGTACATTGTTTTTACATCTAACCATTTGACTATTGATCTGTACATTGTTTTTACATCTAAACCATTTGACTAGTTGATCTGTACATTGTTTTTACATCTAAACCATTTGACTAGTTGATCTGTACATTGTTGACTAGTTATCTGTACATTGTTTTTCAACAACCACCTGGTGTGATAAAACAAAATGGAAGCAGGTAGAAAAGTATCAGCAAAGACAAAAAAATTTCCTTGCATTTGAGTGCGAAACTGTCCTAGCGTGACATGGGCTTCACATCTCTAGCAAACATGAGACTAATCTCACCACAGCACAGCCAGATATACACAGATGAGATTCAGGTCGCCCAGAGTGTGTAACTTACTGTCTCGTTTTTTCCGGTGTTGCACCACGGTCCCAGGGCCCTGCGCATCCTCGTTGTCCCGCTCCCAGTGAGGGCCTCGGATCACGCGCGTCCCCAGCGCCAGAAGGTTGCCCATCTTCACCAGCTCTGTTGGTACCACACACACAAATTTAAAATGGTGGTAGTGTCCTTAACTTTTGCCCACACACTGACCTGGAATGCAAACGCACATTTGACATGCGAAGTGAACAACATTATGATCACTGTCACAAGAGGATGAGTTGGAGCAATCAAATACCACTTCAACTCTCCATCTGCAGTACTGTTCAAAAGTAACCAGTCCTTTGGGTTACCAAATCCAAGACTTTTTAACTCGGCCTGAGGAATGTCTACCTTCCAGTAGTCCACCCTGTAGGATGGTGTTGGATGGGGAGTCATGGTGACAGGCTCCTCCCTGAAGGATGGCCTTGGACAGAGAGTCATGGAGAGACACTCTACACTGTAGGATGGTCTTGGACAGAGAGTCATGGAGAGACACTCCACCCTGTAGGATGGTCTTGGACAGAGATCATGGAGAGACATCACCTGAGGATGGCCTTGGACAGAGAATCATGGAGAGACAATCCATCCTGTAGGATGGCCTTGGACAGAGATCATGGAGAGACAATCCACCCTGAAGGATGGCCTTGGACAGAGAGTCATGGAGAGACAATCCATCCTGTTGGATGGTCTTGGACAGAGAGTCATGGAGAGACAATCCACCTGTAGGATGGTCTTGGACAGAGAGTCATGGAGAGACAATTCACCCTGAAGGATGGTCTTGGACAGAGATCATGGAGAGACATCCACCCTGTAGGATGGTCTTGGACAGAGAATCATGGAGAGACAATCCACCCTGAAGGATGGCCTTGGACAGAGAATCATGGAGAGACACTCCACCCTGATAGGATGGCCTTGGACAGAGATCATGGAGAGACAATCCACCCTGAAGGATGGCCTTGGACAGAGAATCAAGGAGAGACAATCCACCCTGAAGGATGGCCTTGGACAGAGAATCATGGAGAGACAATCCACCCGTAGGATGGCCTTGGACAGAGAATCATGGAGAGACAATCCACCCTGAAGGATGGCCTTGGACAGAAGTCATGGAGAGACATCCACCCTGTAGGATGGCCTTGGACAGAGAATCATGGAGAGACAATCCACCCTGAGGATGGCCTTGGACAGAGAATCATGGAGAGACACTCACCCTGTAGGATGGCCTTGGACAGAGAGTCATGGAGAGACACTCACCTGTAGGATGACCTTGGACAGAGATCATGGAGAGACAATCCACCCTGAGGATGGTCCTTGGACAGAGATCATTGAGAGACAATCCACCTGAAGGATGGTCTTGGACAGAGAGTCATGGAGAGACACTCATCCCTGTAGGATGGTCTTGGACAGAGATCATGGAGAGACACTCTATCACTGTAGGATGGCCTTGGACAGAGAGTCATGGAGAGACAATCCACCCTAAGGATGGTCTTGGACAGAGATCATGGAGAGACACTCCACCCTGTAGGATGGCCTTGGACAGAGAGTCATGGAGAGACAATCCACCTGAGGATGGCTTGGACAGAGAATCATGGAGAGACAATCCACCCTGTAGGATGGTCTTGGACAGAGAGTCATGGAGAGACATCCATTCTGTGGATGGTCTTGGACAGAGAGTCATGGGAGAGAACTCCACCCTGTAGGATGGTCTTGGAAGAAAGTCATGGAGAGACAATCCACCTGAAGGATGGTCTTGGACAGAGAATCATGGAGAGACAATCCACCTGTAGGATGGTCTTGGACAGAGAGTCATGGAGAGACAATCCATCCCTGGAGGATGGTTTGGACAGAGAATCATGGAGAGACAATCATCCTGTAGGATGGTCTTGAACAGAGAGTCATGGAGAGACACTCACCCTGTAGGATGGTCTTGGAAAGAAGTCATGGAGAGACACATCCATCCTGAGAGTCGCCCACAGGATGGTCTTGGACAGAGAGTCATGGAGAGACAATCCACCCTGAAGGATGGCCTTGGACAGAGAATCATGGAGAGACAATCCATCCTGTAGGATGTCTTGACAGAGAGTCATGAGAGACTATCCTGAGGATGTCTTGGACGAGAGTCCAGGACACCTACGTAGGATGGTCTTGGACAGAGAGTCATGGAGAGACATCCCACCTGTAGGATGGTCTTGGACAGAAAGTCATGGAGAGACAATCCACCCTGAAGGATGGTCTTGGACAGAGAGTCATGGAGAGACACTCACCTGTAGGATGATTTGGACAAGAGTCATGGAGGATACTCCACCTGTAGATGTCTTGGACAGAGAGTCATGGAGAGATACTCCACCTGTAGATGGTCTTGGACAGAGAGTCATGGAAGACACTCCACCCTAGTATGGATTGGACAGAGAGTCATGGAGAGACATCCACCCTGAAGGATGGCCTTGGACAGAGAGTCATGGAAGACATCCACCCTGTAGGATGGCCTTCAAGGGAATCATGGGAGACACTCCACCTGTAGGATGGCCTTGGACAAGTCATGGAGAGACATCCACCCTGAGGATGGTCTTGGACAGAGAGTCATGGAAGACAAGTCCACCCTGAAGGATGGCTTGCAGAGAGTCATGGAGAGACATCCACCCTGTAAGATGGTCTTGGCAGAGAGTCTTGAGGAGACACTCCACCCTGTAAGATGGTCTTGGTTAGAGTCATGGAGAGAACTCCACCTGAAGGACGGTCTTGAAAAGGAGTCATGAGAGACATCCAGAGATATGGTTTTAGACAGAAAGATCATGGCAGGACTCTCCACCCTGTAAGATGTTTTTGTACAGTCATGGCAGGACACTCCACCCTGTAAGATGTTTTTGTACAGTCATGGCAGGACACTCCACCCTGTAAGATGTTTTTATACAGTCATGAAGAGACACTCAGTCCTGCAGGAAGATTTTGTACAGGAAATCACGGCAAGATACTCCACTGAAGATATGAAAATAATTTCTTGTTATGTATTTCATTTTTTCTTACCACTCCTACACATAGCTGTTAGTACAACACGGCTCGGTAGGATGACACTTTCAAAATCTTCTTGTGACTTCCCAGCTAAAGAGCTTCCGGTAGTCACAACAGTATTTTTAAGATATTGCACTAGCAATTAACTGAACGTCTGGAAAAACCACTGACAATCTCCTTTCTGGATATTTACTTCACTTTCTGTCAAGCCACACTCAATAAATTATAGAGGAAGATCAGCAATGAACAGCATAGTGCTATTGTCCAAATGTCTATGAAACGCAAAGCATCCAAATAAAATCATGCTGATCTTGAAGTGAAATCTCACCGATCGTAAATTACCAAAATGCAGTTGTTCTGTTCTCCCTTCTCTGGTTTGCTTCATAAGACTTGTAGCCCTGCTTGCAGAATGGCAAAAATGCAATTAATTTCCTTGCACTGTTTTTCCTGTTTGAAGCAGTATTGTGACAAATGTCATCTGTCCTTATTGGAAAGTTTTCAATATTTCACGGACGATGTTTTCCATGTTTTCGAGGACTTTCAGAACAAGCTCTTACAATGCAGGTTGCATACATTTGTCATCATAACAACATGAACATCACGCCATAATGATTTGATGGGTTTATCATAACATAATGAATCATTTACGTTCATAATGATATTCCATTCGCAGTCTATTTGTCATCTTAACAATATGATGGACTACTAATCCTAACAATATATGATGTACTTTTCACTATTGCAACATGAAGTGCTTATCATTTTGTCACTATAACAATACCATGCAACTGTCATATTACCACTGCACATTTTGATATTTACTTATTTATTAACATCATACACACATTGAATTGACAGTCAAATGACTTGTTCTTTTCACAATGGAGTAAACTTGCCATCTTCACATAAAGCATGCATCATCTCTACAGAATAATTCACATGACAAATCAACAATTCATCTTATTTATCATTTTGTACATTGCACATCATTCTCTAAAACATCTGTAAAAATATGTGTTTATCATAATAAGAAAATGGACTTGTCACCTTAACAATATGAGTTTTGGGATTGGGGTTTTTCGCAAACCATGTTATGAAAAGAAATTCAACCGTTACCTGTGTCTTCAAAAACATGTGAAAATCGTCAGAGTCTGCCAGTGCTTGTTCAGGTTCCGTCAACTTCTTCATGACTTGTTCCAGAACGAATGCCTGGAACACCCAAAAACATTACATACTATCAGCTCATCAAAGTTGATAACAGATCAATAAACTATGTGCCAACAAAGACATACTGATCCATATAGCTACAGTTGAGCATGCTTACCTACAGTTGAGCGTGCTTGAGTGGCTCAAATGCCCAGACTGAAACCACACCATCGATTTTCATCATTGAGTGATGTGTTTCTGAAAGTCAAGCTTAAATTTCCTAACTTAAAAAGTTCAGATCCCTGTACCTTTTCAGCCTGGTGGACTCTGGGATATACA
The DNA here is from genome assembly GCA_018398815.1 of Conus ventricosus. Classification (NCBI taxonomy): domain Eukaryota; kingdom Metazoa; phylum Mollusca; class Gastropoda; order Neogastropoda; family Conidae; genus Conus; species Conus ventricosus. The sequence goes on from CM031608.1 coordinate 55,693,380, forward strand.
GTAAAAGAGAGCATCATGTACAGCCCTGTCATACAGTCCGAGACTCTGGGATATACAGTAAAAGAGAGCATCATGTACAGCCCTGTCATACAGTCCGAGACTCTGGGATACACAGTAAAAGAGAGCATCGTGTACAGCCCTGTCATACAGTCTGAGACTCTGGGATACACAGTAAAAGAGAGCATCGTGTACAGCCCTGTCATACAGTCCGAGACTCTGGGATACACAGTAAAAGAGAGCATCGTGTACAGCCCTGTCATACAGTCCGTGACTCTGGGATATACAGTAAAAGGAGCATCGTGTACATGCCCTGTCATACAGTCCGAGACCAAATGAATTCCAATGAAAGTCTAGCTTAAATTTCCTAACTAAAATGCAGGTTCCTGTATCTTTTCAGCCTGGTGGACACTGGGACACACAGGAACAGAAAGCGTCAAGTACAGCCCTGTCATGTAGTCTGGGGACACTGGGACACACAGGAACAGAAAGCGTCAAGTCAGCCCTGTCATGTAGCCCGGTGGACACTGGATACACAGGAACAGAAAGCGTCAAGTACAGCCCTGTCATGTAGCCCCGGTGGACACTGGGACACACAGGAACAGAAAGCGTCAAGTACAGCCCTGTCATGTACCTGGTGGACACATGGATACACATGAACAGAAACGTCAAGTAAAGCAGCCTGTCATGTATCCTGGTGGACACTGGGATACACAGGAACAGAAAGCGTCAAGTACAGCCCTGTCATGTAACTGGGACACAGGAACAGAAAGCGTCAAGTACAGCCCTGTCATGTACCCTGGGACACACAGGAACAGAAAGCGTCAAGTACAGCCCTGTCATGTACAACTGGGAAACAGGAACAGAAAGCGTCAAGTACAGCCCTGTCATGTACACTGGGACAACACAGAACAGAAAGCGTCAAGTACAGCCCTGTCATGTACACTGGGACACACAGGAACAGAAAGCGTCAAGTACAGCCCACAAGAACAGAAAGCGTCAAGTACACCTCAGTACAGACACACAGGAACAGAAAGCGTCAAGTACAGCCCTCAACAGGAACAGAAAGCGTCAAGTACAGCCCTGTCATGTACACTGGGACACACAGGAACAGAAAGCGTCAAGTCCAGCCCTGTCATGTACACTGGGACACACAGGAACAGAAAGCGTCAAGTACAGCCCACAGGAACAGAAAGCGTCAAGTACAGCCCACAGGAACAGAAAGCGTCAAGTACAGCCCACAGGAACAGAAAGCGTCAAGTACAGCCCACAGGAACAGAAAGCGTCAAGTACAGCCCACAGGAACAGAAAGCGTCAAGTACAGCCACACAGGAACAGAAAGCGTCAAGTACAGCCCACAGGAACAGAAAGCGTCAAGTACAGCCCACAGGAACAGAAGCGTAAAGTACCAAAAGCGTCAAGTACAGCCCACAGGAACAGAAAGCGTCAAGTACAGCCCACAGGAACAGTAAGTCTGTGGCAAGTACACCACAGGAACAGAAAGCGTCAAGTACAGCCCTGTCATGTAGTCTGGTGGACACTGGACACACAGGAACAGAAAGCGTCAAGTACAGCCCTGTCATGTAGTCTGGTGGACACTGGGACACACAGAACAGAAAGCGTCAAGTACAGCCCTGTCATGTAGTCTGGTGGACACTGGGACACACAGGAACAGAAAGCGTCAAGTACAGCCCTGTCATGTAGTCTGGTGGACACTGGGACACACAGGAACAGAAAGCGTCAAGTACAGCCCTGTCATGTAGTCTGGTGGACACTGGGACACACAGGAACAGAAAGCGTCAAGTACAGCCCTGTCATGTAGCCTGGTGGACACTGGGACACACATGAACAGACAGCGTCAAGTACAGCCCTGTCATGTAGCCTGGTGGACACTGGGACACACAGGAACAGAAAGCGTCAAGTACAGCCCTGTCATGTAGTCTGGTGGACACTGGGACACACAGGAACAGAAAGCGTCAAGTACAGCCCTGTCATGTAGTCTGTGTGACACTGGGACACACATGAACAGACAGCGTCAAGTACAGCCCTGTCATGTAGTCTGGTGGACACTGGGACACACAGGAACAGAAAGCGTCAAGTACAGCCCTGTCATGTAGTCTGGTGGACACTGGGACACACAGGAACAGAAAGCGTCAAGTACAGCCCTGTCATGTAGTCTGGTGGACACTGGGACACACAGGAACAGAAAGCGTCAAGTACAGCCCTGTCATGTAGCCTGGTGGACACTGGGATACACAGGAACAGAAAGCGTCAAGTACAGCCCTGTCATGTAGTCTGGTGGACACTGGGACACACAGGAACAGAAAGCGTCAAGTACAGCCCTGTCATGTAGTCTGGTGGACACTGGACACACAGGAACAGACAGCGTCAAGTACAGCCCTGTCATGTAGTCTGGTGACACTGGGACACACAGGAACAGAAAGCGTCAAGTACAGCCCACAGAACAGAAAGCGTCAAGTACAGCCCTGTCATGTAACCTGAAACCAATGGAACTCGACAGCATCATCTTCGTCATGCTCTCTCTCATGGATCATCATCCATCATCTTCGTCATGCTCTCTCTCATGGATCATCATCCATCATCTTCGTCATGCTCTCTCTCATGGATCATCATCCATCATCTTCGTCATGCTCTCTCTCATGGATCATCATCCATCATCTTCGTCATGCTCTCTCTCATGGATCATCATCCATCATCTTCGTCATGCTCTCTCTCATGGATCATCATCCATCATCTTCGTCATGCTCTCTCTCATGGATCATCATCCATCATCTTCGTCATGCTCTCTCTCATGGATCATCATCCATCATCTTCGTCATGCTCTCTCTCATGGATCATCATCCATCATCTTCGTCATGCTCTCTCTCATGGATCATCATCCATCATCTTCGATCATGCTCTCTCTATGGATCATCATCCAAAAGAAAAAGTCTCAAATTCTATGTCCGTTCATGCCCTGCTTCAAAATGATCTCACTTTCGATTTTCCTTGGTGTCCACCGCTGTGCTCAAACCAATACATTTCTTAATCTAGAAATAACCACAAATCATGAAAAAAATTATACTGAAATCTTATCTGAAATATAGCAAGATGTCTCCCCCCCCCCCAATAAACAAAAGGTTAATATTTGTGCCACGGTAATGGAAAAAAAAAGTGCAAAATACTGTAAACTGTTTCTTCAGTGCTTGTTCAAAGCACTTCAGTGCCTGAGTTTCTTTTGGTGGCCACTGTCAAGATGAACACTGGACCCTTTGTCTGAGACACACCCGTATGTGCCACATCCATCCATGTCCTCTCCAAAATATGAAATAACAAAAGGCAAAAAAACAAACAAACAAAACAGGAAACAAATCATTCCTGAACAAAATTACTACTCTTATTTTAATTATTACTGCTTTCAAAAGCAGCAAAAATATTCTAAAATCAGGTGGCGGCTTGGTTCTAATCAGAATTGTCAACTGGTTCATCACCTTTCCTACTCCCTCTTCTGTGTCAGAAAAAAATATACACAGTCTGAACAAAACACAAAGCTAATTGCACTACCTGAATCAAAAGAGATCAGACTTGCACACTGCTTTGCCACAGTTGATGTTAGAAACTGATTCATCACTTATACAATTGACAATTAACTCCTCTTCACTGTCACCATGTCTTCACTGAATTTTCCATAAAAAAGCATGCTTTAAAAAAAGTAAACAATAAAGCAAAAGTAAACCTAGGACCAGACAGTAACAACTAAATATAAAAGAGGTTGAATTAAAAAATGTTCTGATGATGGTTGAACAACATTTGACCAAACCTGAACACAGCCATCATCTTGGCTCATTGCATTCAACCAAAAAGCCCAGATCACCTTCTTAGAGTTCTGAATTTTATGAAGAATTTCCAAAAGCTTAGCTGGAATTTTATTTGTGTAGCAACTGTGTTATTTCAAATCTGACACCTGTCTGAATTAGCAACAAATAACTGCTTAGAGTTAAAATAACATTCAATGCACAACCACTGACATCTTTCAAAAAGTCCTTCAAATGAGACTGAACTTTTTGAATGAGACTATGAACTGAAGTTCCGTATGTGAACGCATGCATAACATTTTGCACACATGTAAAATCTTATCACCAACTTTCTGAAGAGAAGGCCACTTTGGCCGCTGGTATGGATGACACGTTACACATACCGTGCATCCTGCGTGAAAACTGAATGAATGGTATTGACTGAAGGACACAGAAAACGACTGAATGAAGCACGGGCAGGCAACTCTTCAGTCAACTCTACCCAGCTAGGCAGCCCATTGTGTAAACGAGAGTGTGGATTGCAAAGTGCCTAGTGCTTGGTCCCTAGTCAAGGATGGGCACTATATAAGTATTCTTGATAATGGCCATGTCAGGAGTGGGCATTGTTGGCAGGTGGGCTGGCACAGCTGAATTATAGGTCAGAGTGAGCACAGTCTGTCTACCTTTTGTGTGTCCTTCAGGTTCCCAGCCAGTGCGGTGATGGCAGGCAGGACTTTCTGTTCATCATCAAAGGCATTCCTGTTCTTGCTTACCAGCTTGTACACACAGCCGATGGTTTGCTGGAAACGAAATGTCCATCAACAATATTTGACAAACCAGTTTACTATATGTCTCCTAACTCCAGTCCCTTGTCCCTCATTAGTATGGGTTTGTTTAAGGGTGGATGGAGAGGTGTGTGCATGGTCAGGCTGAAGGACTGATGGACGGGGAAATGAATTGATGGATGGATGGAAAGCATGACCAGCTAACAAACTGACAGACTGATCGATCAATTCTTAGTAAAGAAGGTTGTGAAACATTAAGACTGACTCACACAGAGAGCTAGGAAAATAGAGTGATTGAAAATGATGAAGTATGCAAACAGCTAACCAAATGAATGGATGAACAGAGTGATTGACAATGATGAAGTATGCAAACAGCTAACCAAATGAATGGATGAACAGAGTGATTGACAATGATGAAGTATGCAAACAGCTAACCAAATGAATGGATGATGAAGTATGCAAACAGCTAACCAAATGAATGGATGATGAAGTATGCAAACAGCTAACCAAATGAATGGATGAACAGAGTGATTGACAATGATGAAGTATGCAAACAGCTAACCAAATGAATGGTTAGCTGTTTGCATACTTCATCATTGTCAATGATGATGAAGTATGCAAACAGGCCAGTCAATGATCTTATTCACGAAAAGATCTAGTTGATTATCGTACAGAGGAATACTGGTGCAATCAACAGCTAACCAAATGAATGGATGAACAGAGTGATTGACAATGATGAAGTATGCCAACAGCTAACCAAATAAATGGATGATGAAGTATGCAAACAGCTAACCAAATGAATGGATGATAAAGTATGCAAACAGCTAACCAAATGAATGGATGAACAGAGTGATTGACAATGATGAAGTATGCAAATAGCTAACCAAATGAATGGATGAACAGTGTGATGGACAATGATGAAGCATGCAAATAGCTAACCAAATGAATGGATGAACAGAGTGATGGTTAGATGGATGAAAGGATAGATGGAAGGAGGAGTAAATGAATGGATGGATGGATAGATTGACAGGTGGAGAAAGGAACGGCGTACAAAGTGATGGATGGAAGGAGGAATGGAGGGAAGAACTACAAGATGGACAGGTAGATGGATGGATGTTTAGATGGATTGTTGGACAGATGTTCAGACATGTGGATGGACAGACAGGCACGGATGAATAGAGGCAGGAAGGGATGGAGAGGAGGAAACAGATGGAGGGATGGATGTACTGACTGAGGGATGAAGAGTGGATGGATGGATATGTGGAGATGGACTGATTAAATGCGCTTTAGTGGAGGGATGATGACCCAACAAACCAACAAACAAAAGGAAACAGACACACAGGAAGACGAGAGACAGACAGATCAACAGACAGACAGACAAGAAAAAAGTCGAAAGACATTGAGTGATTATAGTGCACTGCCACAACCACACAGACCTACCTGCACTTTGAAATAATGGCACAGCTCCTCCATGTTCTCTTTCTCCACCACCTTACCTGCTCCCAGCTTGGCCAATGCACTGAGGAACACCTGTACAATCAATGGGCCAGTCAATGATCTTATTCACGAAAAGATCTAGTTGATTATCTTACAGAGGAATACTGGTGCAATCAACTGGCCAATCCAGTATCTCATTCTTCTTAAAGGTTGCACAACTGGCTAATTGATTATCTTACTGAGAAGTACTGATACAATCTTTTGATGAATTGATTCTCTTATCAAGGAAACTTTGTACGATTTTATTGATTATCTTATTGATGAATATTAAACAGACAATGGGTCAGCTGATTGTCTCATTTAGGAAAATCTGTACAATTGGCCACCTGATTTATCTGATTGGGAAATACATACAATCAATTATCTCCCTCAGGAAAATTTGTTCAATTGGCCAGTTGATGATCTTATTAAGGAATAATACCTGTTCAATCAACTGGCCTGTCAGATACCTTATTGAGGAAGAGCCACACAACCAATTGGTCAACAGAGTACCATACTGAGGAATACCTGAACAGACTATGGGCCAGTCAGTTACCTTCAACAGGAATACAGCATAATCAATGTCCAGTCAAGAATACCTGCACAATCAATGGTACAGTCAATTATCTTCTTGAGGGACTCCTGTACAATTAATGGGCCAGCTGATTTGTTCTTGAGGAATACCTGTACAATCAATGGACCATCAATCAGTTCTAGAACAACACCTCTACAATGAATGGGCTTATCACTTTGTCTTCTTGAGAATACCTGTAAACTCGTTGGGCAATCTTCTTGAAGAATACCAATACAATCAATGGATCAATCAATAATAAGGCACAAGCTACCCACTTTCTAGCACTACCTCGTGGAGGATGCGGCTCTTCACCATGCACAGACAATGTTGGATTGGACTGGATTGGTCGTGGTGACTTACACTGCAGTGGCCGCTCTATTCATATCACAGCCCAGAGTCACGGACAGCCGCACTTTACCTACCCAGCGAGAAGTCATGCATGCATTACCTACAACAACAAAAAAGCTTAGTAGACAGACACAACTACCACCATCACCACAAGCTAAGACATTAGATTCAGTTAGGACTAGGGAAAAAAAACGCTATTGACTTTACACTACCCACACCATCAGTGCATCACCATCCCTGAGTACTCCACGCCATCAGCAGAAACATAGCGCCCTTTGACACCATGACTTGTCCACGAGAATGACCCACAATGTCTGATCCTGAAGTCAGAGCTGTTTGGGAGGTATCAGAACAAACGATTTCTTTGCCCACTGATTGTTGAGCATCTCCTTATCATGCCTCAAGAACCTTTACTCACTTTATCATGTCCTTCATCAACAAAAGGATCCCAACAGCAGATCTGCTTCTCGTCTGCTTGACATCACAAGGAACCCTGTTCTTTGTATATTGGATTTATCTTCCAGTTCTTGTTTCTAGTTCTTGTTACAAACAACACTTCACTGGATTACGTACCCCTCGTTTTTTAACCCCTGAAGGTATTAATACCCTGCATGTCTGGAGTCAGGAGGTATAATTCCTCTGCACATGTTGAGAATGTGGAACAGTGTGAAGTGACTAACCAGGTCAACGTTGGAGCCAACAGGGACCCAGGATATGGAACAGTGTGAAGTGACTAACCAGGTCAACGTTGGAGCCAACAGGGACCCAGGATATGGAACAGTGTGAAGTGACTAACCAGGTCAACGTTGGAGCCAACAGGGACCCAGGATATGGAGCACTGTGAAGTGACTAACCAGGTAAACGTTGGAGCCAACAGGGACCCAGGATATGGATCACTGTGAAGTGACTAACCAGGTCAACGTTGGAGCCAACAGGGACCCAGGATATGGAACAGTGTGAAGTGACTAACCAGGTCAACGTTGGAGCCAACAGGGACCCAGGATATGGAGCACTGTGAAGTGACTAACCAGGTCAACGTTGGAGCCAACAGGGACCCAGGATATGGAACAGTGTGAAGTGACTAACCAGGTCAACGTTGGAGCCAACAGGGACCCAGGATATGGAGCACTGTGAAGTGACTAACCAGGTCAACGTTGGAGCCAACAGGGACCCAGGATATGGAACAGTGTGAAGTGACTAACCAGGTCAACGTTGGAGCCAACAGGGACCCAGGATATGGGCACTGGGGTGGTCCTGTGCTTCTTGGATGCCAGTTCCGTGATCAGCTGCACCAGACTGTACTTCACCTGCACAAATCAAAGATACATTTCTTTGTGTGTGTGTGTGTGTGTTTGTGTTTGTGTGTGTGTGTGTGTGTGTGTGTGTGTGTGTGTGTGTGTGTGTGTCCTCTTGGGTGTATCCCTGTGGCATTATTCCCATGCTGCCCCACTCTGGTTCTCCTGCACACTGCCACATCAACGTTTGGCCCATCACAGAACCAGCACTGGAACCCAGTTGAAGAGATGTTTCAAGTTTTCTAACCAATCATTATGGCCCAGCGAACCGGGCACGGCCCTTTCAGGGCTGTAAACCTCGTGGAAGAAATGAAAGTCACATCACAAATCAAGTCAAAAGACATTTACATAACTGTTCAGTTACCTCAGTGGCATTCAGTGGCAGCATGTCTGATCTAATACACATAGGTCACCATGGATGTCTGATCTAATATACATATTTCACATCCCAGTTAATGACAATAACTATTTAATGCCAGCTCCAGGCTGAGCGTCCAAGCCACTATGGAAGGTGTCACCACGTCCACCCAGTGACAGCCCCCATGAACCTGCAGACATGTCCACTTTGACCCTGGCTCACCGAGGACGTGGGGAGGAAACTGAGGTCACCACCAGAGCAGGGCATGAAGAGCCACAGAACTGGAGGCTTCTTTTGAAAATGGTCTGTGAAGTCAATCATGATAAACATGATACCATAACGTTCAATTCTGGTCAGAGACCATATGACTGTGCCATACTCCAAGATTCCTTTTCATAACACATACCTTGTCAATACTGCTCTGTGCATCGCTAAAAATACATATCTCATCATAATGCTCTGTGAATGATGTAAAGTGTATATCTTGTCAATACTACTTACTCTAAATATCACTAAAAATTGAATATTTCATCAATATCATTATGTTCCATCTTTAAGAATGGATAGATACTGCATTAATTTTGCTCTGTGAATCACTAAAAATGCATACCTCTTCAACATTGTTCTGTGTATTACTAAAACTGCATACCTCGTCAACATGCTCTATGAATCACTAAAATTGCATACCTTGTTAATATTGCTATGTATTACTAAAAACACATGCCTCAGCAATATTGCTCTTTGTATCACTAAAACTGCATACCTCATCAATATTGCTCTGTGGATTACAAAAATGCATAGCTCATCCAGAGTGCTGAGTATGACTATAAACACATAAGTCATCAATATTGCTGTGTTTTATTACTAAAAATGCATACCTAGTCAACAGTGCTCTGTTTATCACTAAAAATGTATACCTCATCATTACAGTTGCAAACCTCTTCAATATTGCTGTGTTGATCACTAAGAAGGAAAACTTCATCAGTACTGCTCTGTGAGTCACTAAACATGCAAACCTCATCAATATTACTCTGTTGATCACTAAGAAGGAATGCTTTATCAATACTGTTCTGTGAATCACTAACAATGCACACTTCATCAATACTGCTCTGTGAATAACTAAAAATGCACACATCATATTTTTTATTGCTGTGTTGATCACTAAGAAGGAATACTTCATCAATACTGCTCTGTGAATCACTAAAAATTCACATCTCATCAATATTGCTGTGTTGATCACTAGGAAGGAATGCTTTATCAATACTGCTCTGTGAATCACTAAAAATGCACACTTCATGAATACTGCTCTGTGAATCACTAAAAATGCACACATCATCAATATTGCTTTGTTGATCGCTAAGAAGGAATACCTCATCAGTATTGCTCTGTGAATCACTAAAAATGCACAACTTCATCAATATTGCTGTGTTGATCACTAAGAAGGAATACCTGATCAGTATTGCTCTGTGATTCACTAAAAATGCACACTTCATCAATATTGCTGTGTTGATCACTAAGAAGGAATACTTCATCAATACTGCTCTGTGAATCACTAAAAAAGCACACTTCATCAATATTGCTGTGTTGATCACTAAGAAGGAATACTTCATCAATACTGCTCTGTGAATCACTAAAAATGCACACTTCATCAATATTGCGTGTGTTGATCACTAAGAAGGAATACTTCATCAATACTACTCTGTGAATCACTAAAAATGCACACTTCATCAATATTGCTGTGTTGATCACTAAGAAGGAATACCTCATCAGTATTGCTCTGTGAATCACTAAAAATGCACACTTCATCAATATTGCTGTGTTGATCACTAAGAAGGAATACTTCATCAATACTGCTCTGTGAATCACTAAAAAAGCACACTTCATCAATATTGCTGTGTTGATCACTAAAAAAGGAATACTTCATCAATATTGCTCTGTGATTCACTAAAACTGCACACTTCATCAATATTGCTGTGTTGATCACTAAGAAGGAATGCTCATCAATACTGCTCTGTGGAATCACTAAAAAAAGCACACTTCATCAATATTGCTGTGTGGATCATGAAGCAGGAATATTTCATCAATACTGCTCTGTGAATCACTAAAAATGCACACTTCATCAATATTGCTGTATTGATCACTAAGGAGGAACCCTTCATCAATACTGCTCAGTAATCACTAAAGATGTATACCTCATCAATATTGCTCTGTGTATCTGGCCCCACTTCTGAAGCCTCATCTGTGGGTCGTCCATCCGTGAAGAAGATCAACCGTGGCTGAACCCGATGACAGCCAGCAATACTGATCACGCCACCTAGAGCATCCACAGCCAGCAGGCCACCAGGTGACTCAGTCACCAGACATCAAGATATCATGGAATCAGTCTTTAAGGGATTCCTGGTCAGTCTGCTCTTGTATTCCTAACCCTTACTCTCTGGTTGAAAGTCTCTCTCTCACACACACACACACACATACACACATTCACACACACACACACACACACACACACACACACACTGTTCAACAGAGTAAAATCCATAGGCGTGCAACATGGCTACCTTGTTCATTCCCACTCTCCTGTACACAGCCTCACCCACACACATTCTGTCATACGCCTACAGCCAGCTGTCCACAAAGAGCTGTCAATATCATGCTGCCATGAGACAACCCATTAGAGGAGACTGCAGGGCAGCCAAGTCATTTCACTAGTGTTCAGTGGTGCCTGTCTGATCCAACACATGCTGGATACCTTTGTTGCTCCCAGCCATTGTTTAATCTCCGCAGCATGCCATTCTTAAACTGGCATTTGCAGTCACTATTAATTGTCCTTTGTATGCCAACTTTCACTGTTATTTAAACACATTATTTAATTTCCTTAGTATGCCAGGTTTACCTGCTGTTTAAAGCCACTGTATACTGTCCTCAGTATGCTGACTTCCAGTGCTGTTTAATGCTGCTGTATATTGTCTGTGCTGTTTGTCCAGTGCTGTTTAAAGCCGCTGTATACTGTCCTCAGCATGCTGACTTCCAGTGCTGTTTAAAACCGCTGTATACCACTCTCACCATACTGACTTCCAGTGCTGTTTAAAGCCGCTGTATATTGTCCTCAGCATGCTGACTTTCAGTGCTGTTTTAAAGCTGCTGTATACAGTCCTCAGCATGCTGACTTTCAGTCCTGTTTAAAGCTGCTGTATACTGCTCTCACCATACTGACTTTCAATGCTGTTTAAAGCCGCTGTATACTGTCCTCAGCATGCTGACTTTCAGTGCTGTTAAAAACCGCTGTATACTGTCCTCAGCATGCTGACTTCCAGTGCTGTTTAAAGCCACTGTATACAGTCCTCAGCATGCTGACTTCCAGTGCTGTTTAAAGCTGCTGTATACTGTCCTCAGCATGCTGACTTTCAGTGCTGTTTAAAGCCGCTGTATCCTGTCCTCAGCATGCTGACTTTCAGTGCTGTTTAAAGCCGCTGTATACTGTCCTCAGCATGCCAACTTCCAGTGCTGTTTAAAGCTGCTGTATCCTGTCCTCAGCATACTGACTTCCAGTGCTGTTTAAAGCTGCTGTATCCTGTCCTCAGCATGCTGACTTTCAGTGCTGTTTAAAGCCGCTGTATACTGTCCTCAGCATGCCAACTTCCAGTGCTGTTTAAAGCTGCTGTATCCTGTCCTCAGCATACTGACTTCCAGTGCTGTTTAAAGCTGCTGTATCCTGTCCTCAGCATGCTGACTTTCAGTGCTGTTTAAAGCCGCTGTATCCTGTCCTCAGCATGCTGACTTTCAGTGCTGTTTAAAGCCGCTGTATACTGTCCTCAGCATGCCAACTTCCAGTGCTGTTTAAAGCTGCTGTATCCTGTCCTCAGCATACTGACTTCCTGGTTCCAGTGCTGTTTAAAGCCGCTGTATACTGTCCTCAGCATGCTGACTTTCAGTGCTGTTTAAAGCTGCTGTATACTGTCCTCAGCATACTGACTTCCAGTGCTGTTTAAAGCTGCTGTATCCTGTCCTCAGCATGCTGACTTCAGTGCTGTTTAAAGCTGCTGTATACTGTCCTCAGCATGCTGACTTTCAGTGCTGTTTAAAGCCGCTGTTTACTGTCCTCAGCATGCTAACTTTCAGTGCTGTTTAAAGCTGCTGTATCCTGTCCTCAGCATACTGACTTCCAGTGCTGTTTAAAGCTGCTGTATCCTGTCCTCAGCATGCTGACTTTCAGTGCTGTTTTAAAGCCGCTGTATACTGTCCTCAGCATGCCAACTTCCAGTGCTGTTTAAAGCTGCTGTATCCTGTCCTCAGCATACTGACTTCCAGTGCTGTTTAAAGCTGCTGTATACTGTCCTCAGCATGCTGACTTTCAGTGCTGTTTAAAGCCGCTGTATCCTGTCCTCAGCATGCTGACTTTCAGTGCTGTTTAAAGCCACTGTATACTGTCCTCAGCATGCCAACTTCCAGTGCTGTTTAAAGCTGCTGTATCCTGTCCTCAGCATACTGACTTCCAGTGCTGTTTAAAGCCGCTGTATACTGTCCTCAGCATGCTGATTTCAGTGCTGTTTAAAGCTGCTGTATACTGTCCTCAGCATACTGACTTCAGTGCTGTTAAAGCTGCTGTATCCTGTCCTCAGCATGCTGACTTCCAGTGCTGTTAAAGCGCTGTTTACTGTCCTCAGCATGCTAACTTTCACTGCTGTTTAAAGCCGCTGTATCCTGTCCTCAGCATGCTGACTTTCAGTGCTGTTAAAGCCCTGTTTACTGTCTCAGCATGCTGACTTTCAGTGCTGTTTAAGCCGCTGTTTACTGTCCTCACATGCTGACTTTCAGTGCTGTTTAAAGCCGCTGTATACTGTCCTCAGCATGCCAACTTCCAGTGCTGTTTAAAGCTGCTGTATCCTGTCCTCAGCATACTGACTTCCAGTGCTGTTTAAAGCCGCTGTATACTGTCCTCAGCATGCTGACTTTCAGTGCTGTTAAAGCTGCTGTATACTGTCCTCAGCATACTGACTTCCAGTGCTGTTTAAAGCTGCTGTATCCTGTCCTCAGCATGCTGACTTCCAGTGCTGTTTAAAGCTGCTGTATACTGTCCTCAGCATGCTGACTTTCAGTGCTGTTTAAAAGCCGCTGTTTACTGTCCTCAGCATGCTAACTTTCAGTGCTGTTTAAAGCTGCTGTATCCTGTCCTCAGCATACTGACTTCCAGTGCTGTTTAAAGCTGCTGTATCCTGTCCTCAGCATGCTGACTTTCAGTGCTGTTTAAAGCCGCTGTTTACTGTCCTCAGCATGCCAACTTCCGTGCTGTTTAAAGCTGCTGTATCCTGTCCTCAGCATACTGACTTCCAGTGCTGTTTAAAGCTGCTGTAATCCTGTCCTCAGCATGCTGACTTCAGTGCTGTTTAAAGCCCCTGTATCCTGTCCTCAGCATGCTGACTTTCAGTGCTGTTAAAGCCGCTGTATACTGTCCTCAGCATGCCAACTTCCAGTGCTGTTTAAAGCTGCTGTATCCTGTCCTCAGCATACTGACTTTCCAGTGCTGTTTAAAGCCGCTGTATACTGTCCTCAGCATGCTGACTTTCAGTGCTGTTTAAAGCCGCTGTATACTGTCCTCAGCATACTGACTTCCAGTGCTGTTTAAAGCGCTGTATCCTGTCCTCAGCATGCTGACTTCCAGTGCTGTTTAAAGCTGCTGTATACTGTCCTCAGCATGCTGACTTTCAGTTGCTGTTTAAAGCCGCTGTTTACTGTCCTCAGCATGCTAACTTTCACTGCTGTTTTAAAGCCGCTGTATCCTGTCCTCAGCATGCTGACTTTCAGTGCTGTTTAAAGCCGCTGTTTACTGTCCTCAGCATGCTGACTTTCAGTGCTGTTTAAAGCCGCTGTTTACTGTCCTCAGCATGCTAATTTTCACTGCTGTTTAAAGCCGCTGTATACTGTCCTCAGCATGCTGACTTTCAGTGGCTGTTTAAAGCCGCTGTTTACAGTCCTCAGCATGCTGACTTTCAGTGCTGTTTAAAGCCGCTGTATCCTGTCCTCAGCATGCTAACTTCCAGTGCTGTTTAAAGCTGCTGTATCCTGTCCTCAGCATACTGACTTGCAGTGAAAACAAACAAAAGTACAGTATTTTCCAGACATCAAGTATCATTTTAGGAGAACGGTGATCAACAGTCACATTTCTCTGTCTTTCACTTAACATTGTTGTTGTTTTCACTTAGGTTATTGTCCTCCTCTCTCTGTCTGTCTACTTGTCTGCCTGTCTGTTGGTCAGGTTATTGTCCTCCTCTCTCTGTCTGTCTACTTGTCTACCTGTCTGTTGGTCAGGTTATTGTCCTCCTCTCTCTGTCTGTCTACTTGTCTACCTGTCTGTTGGTCAGGTTATTGTCCTCCTCTCTCTGTCTGTCTACTTGTCTCCTGTCTGTTGGTCAGGTTATTGTCCTCCTCTCTCTGTCTGTCTACTTGTCTACCTGTCTGTTGGTCAGGTTATTGTCCTCCTCTCTCTGTCTGTCTACTTGTCTACCTGTCTGTTGGTCAGGTTAATGTCCTCCTCTCTCTGTCTGTCTACTTGTCTACCTGTCTGTTGGTCAGGTTATTGTCCTCCTCTCTCTGTCTGTCTACTTGTCTGCCTGTCTGTTGGTCAATTATTTGTTCTCCCCAAAGACAGATTGTGGCTACCATAGCAGAGAGAGAAGAAAAAGAGTTACAAACACAAAAATCTCTCTAATAGTATAACTCTGAGTGCCGAGGAATGAAGAAAGTTGTTTGTTTAGTCATCATTTTTCTTTTAAAATACTTTAGCAATAAGTAACCCACCTCGTCCTTCAAGGGCAGCAAGACAGACAACTAGAGCCTGGAACAACGGAGTTTTTCCCCCAATTGGCATCAGTTCTGAATCTGCTCCGATGGCATCTAGTCAGAATAATAGTTAAAGAACAGGTCACAAGACAGGAATGGCATAAAATGGGTGCGTGAACACACACCACACACACACACACACACACACACACACACACACACACACACCACATCACACACACACACAAAAAAAAAAATGACTGACAGACAAAACCGAATCAAAAATATAAAAATACCCAACACAGAACACACTATTTTGGCTTAGAAAATGAAACAAGAATTCTACTACAAAAAGTAGTTTTATGATATACTTCCTTGTCCAAAAAAATGCCTTATACCCACATGGCGTGCAACAACAACATATTATCAGGATCCCCTCCCCCCAAAAAAACTGGGACACCAGGGACCTAACTTTGTCTCAATCCCCAGATAGTCCAGCCAGAGTGATCACCCTTAATGAGTTAACAACATTGCACCATAATAAAACTGGCCCAGTTTTTGCACGTTTTCCTGACTTAGCTGGGCAAGGGAAGTGTATTGTAAAAGTACGTTTAGTAGTAAAATTCCTTTTCCTCATACCTGCCTGTTCAACATTATGCCTGAATATCAAAATGGATGATGGAATGGCAGGAGCATGCTCACTTGAGACATTACACCCCTCTTCTTATGAGAATGTCTTTAAACAGTTCCCAGCCAATAACTTTGTTCTAGAGGCTCAAACTGCCATTTAGAAATGGTCTCCCTTGACAATCTGGAAGAGAAATGCACCGTCACCGCTCTCCCTCTATGAGTCAATTAGTTCAAGAGTAAGTAAATCAAATCAAAGATAAAACACTAGCAGGACCAGGAAAAGAAGACCCCAAAAGTAAGTGCTGAAAGTGCAGACTAGTAATAAGTCAGGCAGTCAGATCACTGGCAGCTTGAACCTAAAGCCAGGACAAAAATACAAAGACAAAAAAAGGCGATAAAGATTGGCAGGGTAGGCAAATGATCATATAAGCAGCACCCTTATGATGTGTCCAGCCAAGGCTGAAGAGTGGACAGAAAGGACTGGGTCATGGGCAGCTGAATATTCCAAACTGCCGTTGTCTGAGCCCAAACAACACTAATCACCAACTGAATAGGCCAGAGATAGTGACGACCAAGAGGGATTAACTCCGCAGTGGAACAGGGCGAGAGTAAACAACTGGATCTTCTCAGCTCTTGTGTCTGAAAGATGAATCAGGTTCATAATTATCATAATGCCCAGTTGAACAAAGATCTGAGAACTCTGTCCAAGTTCTCCATGTTCACTGGAGTTTTTTTTCTAGTGAGAAAGAGTTTGTTCATGGACAGAACGGTCCTCGGCAGAGTTCTGGAACCTGATTTTTTTTATGGTCAGCCTCACAATTTAATGACAAGTTCAACCTGTCATGATGACCCTGTCCATTACTCTGGGTGAAAGCCCTCAGACTGAAGGACAGGCTGAAAGGAAGAGACTCAAAGGAAAAGACCCTGCCTTGGAAAGTGGACTAAAGGTACTGAGAAGCAGAGTGAATTCAAACAGTCAAGACTGAAAGCTCGTCCTGAAAACAATGGAAGCGCAAATTCTGCCCATAGTCTTTATGCTCAATTTCAAGGTAAAAAAAATAAAGGCTCACTTTGCTGGGGTATGTAATTGTTCTCCATTCTCTGTCTTCTTTTGGAACCCGAAAAAGAGTGGAGAAAATATCCCGAGGGACAAAGGAGAGGTACCTCTGTAACTGCACCCTCAGAAGAAGAAAACTCCTCTCACAAACTGAAGCCTAGCAGGATCAAACTGGGGTCAACATTCCAGGAGGGGGGAGGGGTCAAAAAGGAAATCTTCATTGCTTTCCCTTAACACTGAAAAATCCGAAACATCAGGCATCAAATCCGAAACATCAGGCATCAAGGCCTCCTGCTAAAGTGAAAAGGCTGAAATAGGTGAGTAGAAGGAGAAACACCAGCTCACGAAACCTCACAGAGAGCTACGGAAGGAAATTCCTAACTAAACTGTGAAGAGCCCTGAACAGGAGGTTGATTCAAAGAAACCCTATTTTCCTCCCTTTTCTTCTTTCATATTTATATTTCACAGCATGAACTAAACTGAAGTCACTGAGACAGAGACATGATGAGATAAGGAGAAACTATCTGGCTGGTGCACTTGGCTCACCGCCCCTTTTACATTGAGACTGATGACATCGCTGCAGGAATTCCTGAAGAACAGAATACTTGCTATCTTAATATTGGGTAGATTGTGAACCAGGTGGAGAGATTGTTATTTGACTGTCAAGTAGCATTGCTACTCACTTGTAAATGAAATTCAAGGCATTCTCAACAGAACTGACACACATAATAAAGATCAAATGAAACTAACTAATCTGGGCTTAGTCAAACGGTTGAAAGACACAAAAATGGATCAGCACATTGAATGAGTTCTGCCACGTGCGAAACTTCAATGATGGGGAGATGTTCAGTCAGAATGCACACCATGAGTAAAGCGATAAAAAGGAATTGAAAAGGACAAAAGGCATATTGCAATTCAACCAATGAATGGTTAAACATGTCCCAAAACAGGATAAAAGGCATACTGTAATTCAACCAATGAATGGTTAAACATGTCCCAAAACTGGCACTTGCGGATAACCTCAGAGGCATAAGAATAACTGTCTGAAACAGAATTTTTTAAAAGATGATTTTACAAAAAACCTGTCAAAGGGAGGGGGGGGGGAAGGATCAAAATACAAAGCGGGGAGAATGGCGAGAGCCTTGAATCACCAACAAAACATTATCAACAGCAGTCTTAGCAAGCGAAAATTCTAAATTTTGAATTACACACAGGAAGGTCACATCATAATCATCATCATCATCACCATCAAAAAACTGTTTTCCCAATTCAAGACACATTCTCCCCCACTCATACAAAACATACCTTCATTTCAGCGGTCAGAGGTCATCCCATCCTCCAGCCAGAAACTGAGGCTTGCCCTTTCGCATCAAGGATCCCTTTTGGTCAGACTATTCTCCGACAGCAATTCACTGCCTTGGCTTAAGGCTGTGTCAGGCTAATTGACATAGGCTAGAACACCAAGGCTACATCAAAATGTTGTTATGCTCTGCATAGTTATGCGGGGATTGTCTTCAGTTGTGACAAGCTCCTAGCATAACATTATCAGTCTCTAAAATCCCCGAAGTCGGAGTGTGGCTGCCCATGTGGCGGGGTAATCAAAAACGGTCACACGCGTAATGTTCTCATCCCCAGCTGATGCATTTGTACCATAGTGTTCAAGTACTTCGGCTGTTTGGATGATCCTGGAGTCTTTTAGCCAGGGTACGACAAAAACAACAACAGCAATCCAAACTTGTGCATCAAAGTGGGCACATGTCCTCCAACCGCCCATCAAGGTTACAATTGCCCAGCCACTCCCTTTCCACTGCAGAGGCACTGAGGGGTCAAAGTCATGGAACAGGAGGGGGGGAGAGACATCAGCCTGTCTCCACTGGCCTCAGAACCGGTGTGGCTGAGAGAGTCTGTCAACTCTCTAAGACCAATGGACTGTCTTTGAAATTGACACGACTATGGAAGTTGATCAGTGTGCCAAAGATAGTACTTGACCAAACCTCGCCCAAGTCAAAGGGCGAGAAACAGGGGAAAACCAAATCGCAAAGCGGAATGAGGAATATTCCTCCACCAAAGAAGAGGAGAACACTGAGCTAGTTCTATCATGGCACAATGTTGTGAGTGCACTAAGGGCAGTCACTCTGGCATATATATCTGGTTGTTTAAGCAAAGTTAGCTCCCTGCTCTCCCAATTTTGTTTTTTTGGGGGGGATCTTGGTGACGTGGCATTGTTCTGCGCCAAGTAAGGACAAGGCAATTGCTTGGACTGGTAAGCATGAGAAATATTAGGTATGACTGAGACATTCCTCTCTTCTTTTTTCTAATAAAATAGAAATTCATCTAAAAACAAATGTCAATACAGTAACTGATAATCTCTCTCTCTCTCTCTCTCTCTCTCTCTCTCTCTCTCTCTCTCTCTCTCTCTCTCTCTCTGTTATTTTTTACTTCCTGATTTCTAAATGGTATATACATGTCTAAACTATCACTGTGCATTTCTCTGCTAAAATGGGAAGAAAGCTTTTCAAAAAAGCCTACCGATGGCCTGTCTGACACGGTTGTAATCATTGGTCAAATGCTGTCGGACCCAAGTTCTTCCGCCCATCTGCAGGACGGCCAAGTTCTCCTCCATATTCATTGTCTCCACATTGTCCTCAATGCCTGCCAAGGACGACACTCATGAAGATCAAACAGACCACTGCTAGTTCTGCTAACTACTGCTACAACTGTTATCTATACTATTGTTCTACTACTGCGGCTGATGTTGCTGGTGCTGCTGTTGTTAGTTCCTACCATCCAGTCCTACATACTTATAGTGCATCAGAGAATTACACTGGGATAAAATTTTAACATACATTTACCTGCTATTTTGCAAAAGTACTGAGTTGCTACAGATAACAACAATGCTCATGACAAAGCTCAGAACTCACACAAGAAATTTCATATTTAAGTACAAAGTCTGCACACAACAAAGTTCATATTTACAGTTTAACAAAGAAAACACAAATGACATTACAATCAAAAATACACACACAAACAAATCTGACATTCTCATTCCAAACACACGCAGCTCATATTTTCCATCCAAAATCCAAACATAAACACAAAGTTGACATTTAAATTAAAGTCCAGAATACACACTCCACAAAGTTGATGGTTATATTCCAAACCATACACCAAAAAAAGTTGACATTCAAGGTCTATTATAATACATTGCAAATTATTACTTGACAATTAGAGTCCAAAATATACACACACAAAAACTGGCATTCAAATTTGTTTTTCACATTGAAGGCTTGGCATCTCAAATTCAGCATGTTTGCTTGATTGTGCTTCATATCATGAACAATGCACATTATGTGCATTACTCAAGCATGAAACATAACGGTGGTTAAAGAAATCAAATTTTTTAATTTGCCCAAAAAGCTTCTGATCAGAAAAAGATAACCTGTGGCATGCTAAATCATGTTATTCATTTTTGTTAGAACAAAGTGGGGAAAATGTTTCATCAGTGACTGATGGAACATTGTAACTGTTTCATTCCTTGAGATTTGTGGGGCTCGGTGTCTGTCATTTACCTACACATTTTCTCATCACAAAATTCCTAAAATCACTGAGGTAAAAAATTTCTCATTCTCTACGGACAGATTTTATTTGTGAAAAATGTCCGCTGAAATTTAAACAGATGAGCGTGACAATGCCAGATGACTCTACCCACCATCCACAAAGGCGTGGGCCGCTTCCTTCACCTCCTGAAGATGGTCCTGGGCGACGCTGTCCGAAGTGTCCAACACCAACACTGTGTCCATGGCCTTGGCCAGGGGGAGGCAACTTCCTCTGCAAGTACCAGCAATGAATAATGATGAGAATAAAGCGGTGACACTGATAATACTACTAATAAAGGTTATAAGGAGGAGGAGGAGGAGGAGGAGGAGGAGGAGGAGGATGATGATGATGATGATGATGATGATGATGATGATGATGCCAACAACATGATGATGACAGACTGTCATGAAGATAATAATGTACTGAGGATCATGACAAATATGGTAATGATTATGATGATGAATGAGGAGGAGGAGGAGAAGGAGGAGGAGGATGGTGATTAGACAGGATGAATTTCTGATTTCCCATAAACCATCAGACTTTTTTTCTTTTTAAAACTTTTTTCAAAGGCAGACAGCAATTTCTTTTTTTTTTAATGTAATTAAGAGAAATAACAAAAATAAAGGCAACAAGTGAAGGTGCACACCATCTTGAAGGGCGATTTCCATCTGTTCCATCATTCTTTGGATCTCTGGATTTGTCGACTCCGATGCTCTGCTCTTCACGTTCACCCAGCTCAGCAACTCCTCCGCCTTCAGAGCTAGTCACATCAACAATATCAATGAACAGGAAAGAAACAACAGAGGAAACAGAAAGAATGGAGGAAAGAGAACAGGAAAGCAAGGAGGGGGGAAAGAAATATGGAAAGAGGGACGGAATAAAAGGGGGGGGGGGGGGAATGAGGAAAGACAGAAGAAAAAAGAAGAGAAGAAGAAGAAAAAGAAAAGACAAAAGGAAAGGAGCAGAGAAAGAAAGAATGAATGACAGACAAGAAAAGATACCTAGACGCAAAGGGAGAGGGTGGGGTTTGACTTTAGAAAAAGAAGTGAGGAATAAGAGAAGAAACAGAAACAATACAGAAGGAAAGAGAGAAGGAGAGTAAGAATGGGAGAAAGAAAGAGAAAGAAGAAAGAAGTTTTAAAAAAAGGAGAAAGAGAAAAGACAAGAATGAAGGAGGAAAAACATACAAAAAACAAAAAGAAAGGATAGGGTTAGGGTTAGTAAGAGAGTTAGTTAGAGAAAGAAGTGTGATGAAAGCAAGGATGGATGAAAAAAAAAGGGGGGAGGGAACAGAGAGAAAGAATGAAATGAGAACAGAAAAAGGAACAGATTTTTCTACCCCGACCGGCTCCTACCCAGAGTTGAGTTTGCTGCGGACTCAGTTGGGAAGACTGGGACCACACAGTCGAGTTTCATCCACTTAATGTATGGGGTTTCTGAGAGTGTTGCTCAAATTTCCTGACCAACACTGCAGGTGTCTGTATCTCTCGGGTCTCGCTGACGCCGGGATATATTATGAAAGGAAACATAGAGTACAGCCCTGTCATGTAGTCTCAGACCGGAATGGAAATCCGTAGCATCATCTTAATCATCCTCATTCTTCATCGATCAGCATTAAAAAAAATGTTTCAAGTTCTGTGGCCCTTCATGCCCTGTTCTCATGTGACCTCAGTTTCGATGTCCTCTCCACGTTTGTGGCCTTTGTTTGGTTCCGTCGGGGTCACCGGCATCGGCGAGTCCATGGGGGCTGTCGTTGGACGGACGTGGTGGCGCCCTCCGGAGGGAGAGCTCACTCACACCGGCTCCGCAACTAAGCAATTATTGTCATCAGTAGGGGGCTTAGTAGGTGGTGTCCTGCATATGTTAGGTCAGAACAGGTGCCACTGAACACCACCGAAGTGACTCGGCAGCAGTGCAGTGTCTTCTCCGGTGGGTTGCCTCTTGACGACTTGACATTGATTGCTCCCTGTGGATTGTCGGTGCCGGGGCTGCGGCAGGGCCGACCGGGCTGTGGCTGTCTGTGGACGGGGTGCCGGAATGAGCGGCGTGTGTGCACTGCCTCTGAGGTGGTGCAGAGGTTGGGACAGCAACAAAAGAAAAAAAAAAAAAAAAAGAAAGGAAAAAGGAACAGAGAGAGAAACAAAGAGAGAAAGGACAAAGGACAGAAGAACAGACAAAGCAGAGACAAGAAAAGAAAGAAGGAAACTGAGATAGAAAGAAAGAAAGAAATGAGGAAAGAGAGAAGGGAAGAAAAAAAATGAGTGGGGAAAAAAAGAAGTAGAGAAAAGGAAAGAGAAGGAAAACAGGAAAAAGAAGAAAGAAAATATATAGGGAAAGAAAGGAAAAAAGAAGGAAAGTGAGGGAAATAAAAGAATAGAGAAGGAATAATAAAAAGAAAGAAAGAGACAACAACAGCAAAAAAAGAAAGAAAAAGGAGAATGAGAAAGAGAGAGGAGGAGAGAGAAACAGACAGACACAGACAGACACAAAGAGAGAGAGAGAAGGGGAGGAAAGAAGGAGAAAAAGAGGCAGAGAGAGAGAGAGAGAGAGAATGAAAGAAGGTAAGGATGAAAGAAAGAAAAAAGAAAAGAGGCAGAAAGGAGAAAAGAAACAGCGAAAATGGAGAACTTTTTTTTTTTTTAAAGAGAACAGACATGTGGACGAGAAGGAAGAATGATGTAATAAAACAAACAATGAGAGAATGAAAGAAAAGAAGAAAAAAAAGGAACAACAGGATGAAAGAGAGAAGAGAAGCATGGACGAAAGAGAAGAGGAAGGAAAGAAAGAAGGAAGGAAAGAAAGAAGGAAAAAATCACAGGAAGTAAACAATAAAAAAAAGAAGATAGCAGGGAAAGAGAGAGTGAAAGAAAGAAAGGAGGAAATGGAGAAGGAAAGAAAAAGAGGAGGGAAAAGAAAAGGAATGAAAGAAAGGAGAAAAGACAGAAGGAACAGAAGAAAGGAAGAAAGAGAGAAGGAAAGAAAAAGAGAGAAAGAAAGCAAGAAAGGTAAAAGGAAAAGAAGAAAGGAGAAGAGAAAGGAAGAAAGAAGGAAAGACAGAAGGAAAGAAAAACAGAAGGCAAAGAGAAGAAAGAAGAGAGGTAAGCATGGACAAAAGACGAAAAAAATTTTAAAAAAGGTGGAATGAGCGAAAGAAAGAAGGAAGAAAGAGAGAGAGAGAGAGAGAGAGAGAGAATGAGGAGAGACAAGATTAAATAGACCACACAAAAGAACATGGAGAGAAAAAGAAAGTAAGAAAAAGGGAAGGAAAGGAGGAAAGAGAGAAGGAACATGAGAAAAAAACAGAAGAATGAAAGGAGAAAAGAAGGATGGAAGGAAAGAAAAAAAGGAGAAGAGGGATAAGGAAAGAACAGAGGATAGAGAGAAGAAAGAAAGAAAACAGGGGTGAGACAGAGGACAGAGAAAAAAACAACAGAGAGAGAAGGACAGAAGGCAACAAGCAAACCAGGAAACAAATAAGAAAAGAAAGAGAGAGAGAGAAAGGGGGAAATTTAAGAGAAAGAAAAGAGGAAAGACAGAAAGAAAGGATGAAACAAAGACAGGAAAAAAACAAAGACTGAAAGAACAAAGAAAAGAGGAAAGGAAACAAAGAAAGGAAGAAACAAGGAAGAAAGAAACAAAGAAAAGAGGAAAGGAAAGGAAACGATGAAAGACAGAGGAGAAGAAATATAGAAAAGAAATAGTACAGACAAAGTGAAAGGAGAAAAGATATGAAGAAAGTACAAAAAGAAATGAAAGAAAGAAAAATGGACAGAGAGAAGGAAAGAAAGACAGAAAAAGAGAAAGAAAGAAAAAAAAGAAAAAAGAGACACAGAAGAGGAAGGATGGAAGGAAGAAAAGGAAGGAAGATGAGAAAAAGACAGACAAAAGAAAGAAGGGCAGAAAGCATTGAAGAAAGGGTTAAAAAAAAAGGGGGGGGTGGATGGGGGGGGGGGGGGGGGGAGAGAGAGAGAGAGAGAGAGCGGTTAGAAAAATATTATAGCATTTGTACAAACATCAGGCTGGAATATGCAAAAAGATGGCAAACTGTAGTATGGATACCCAGGCCCACTTCAGTCCAGGGCCACAGATCTGTAAACAGACCTGGTGAATAAGGTCGATCTGTTACTGCCTCACTCATATGTAATCTCCCTGCCTGATCCCCCCATCCTCACATCTTCTCTTCACCTTACTGTTTCATTTCCCATGTTTAGACTACCCCATCTCCACCCCACTGCCCTCATTTAAAAAGAAATCAATGAATGTTACATATCCTGCTGTGCTTCAGTCTCAATCACCTTAGGCGAGTCATAAACTCTCTCTCTCTCTCTCTCTCTCTTCTTCTCTCCTCTCTCTCTCTCTCTCTCTCTCAAAAACTCATGTACATTACAACTAGGCAAAAAAGACAAAAGCTCACCAATGGTTTCCCTCCTATACACCTCAATAATGTACTTGTGGAACAAGTCACTCATCATAAAGTATTAGGACTAATAATTGACAATAGTCTCAGCTGGAATCCCCACATAACGTTACTATGCAAAAAGCTCTCCCAGAAAGTCTATCAGTTCACCAAAATCAAACACTTTCTTGATCTCATTCACGAAAACTTTTTTTCCATGCTCATATTCAGTCTCATGTTGATTATGCATCGACTATATGGGATTCTGCAAGTGCAAACACACTAAACCAATGTTCACCTACAAAAAGGCGTTTAAAACAAACCCTTCTGAAAAAACTACCCTCGAAAGCTCTGATTAAAAAACATTTTCACTTTCTTCCATTCAGCCAAGACTCAAATACAAAAAAGGGGCTAATGATGCACAAGATTATGCCCGGAATGCTCCAACAATTTTAAATGGGGCCCTTCTAAAAAGTCTCTTTGAGAAAACCCCCACAAACTCCAAAACCCAACCCCAAAATTGACCTATTTAAATCAAGTCAAAACGTACTGGGGAAACCTTTTGAAAAAATCCCTTCCAGTACATCAAAAAAATCCATTGTACCACAATTTTAAAAAAAACCTTACCTTACCATCTTCTGGGGAAAAAAAATAATAAAAAAGAAACAAAATAAAAAAAAAATTAAAAAACCATAATAATCCCAAAGTAATCTAAAAAAGCATAAATAAAATCCCATTTTCTTGTATTTAACCAATTTCTTTTCAATTTTTTTCTTCTTTTTTTTTTTATGTACAAGTATCTTGATATTCTATTTTTATCCCCAAGTGTGTGTGTATGTATGGGGAAAGTTTGTATGTATGTATATGTGGGGTATATATATATTTACGTGTGCGCTTTGCATGTGTATGTGTGTGCGTGTATGTATTATTTTCATGTATGTTTTGTAAAAGTATGGGTTGGGGGTGTGTGTTTTTTATATGTGTGTGTAAATGTATATGTATATATATATATTATATATTTATTTTAAAAAATATAAAATTAAATATATTATATGTATATGTTTTTTAAAAAATTTATATATATTATATATAAATATATATAAAATTAATATATTGTGTGTGTGTGTGTGTGTGTGTTATATTGCAAAGTGTATTGGGGGGTTAATATATGTGTGCATTTTGGTTTAATAATTTTATGAAAAATGATTTTTTGGGGTTCCCCCTTTTTTTCCCTCTTTCTCTCCCCTCCTCTCTCTCTCTCTCTCTCTCCTCTCTCTCGGGCCCTCCTCTCCCTTTTTCTCTCTTCTTCTCCTCTCTCTCCTCTCTCATTCTCTTCTCACTCTCTTTTCTCTCTCTCTCTCTCTCTCTTCTCTCTCTCTTCTCCCTCTCTCCCCCTTCTGTTTTTGGTTTTTGCCCTTTTGGCATGTTGCGTGTGATTTCCCAAATTTCCCCGTACATTTTTTGTATTTTTCTTTTTAATGTCTGTTTTATACGGGCAAAATTATTTTTCGTTTTAGTACAGCCCTTTTTTCAAATCATTAAATCTCATGCTGTTCCCCCTCCCCCTTCCATCCTCTCTTCTCTCTTCTCTCTTTTTTTTTCCCCCCCCCCCCCCCCCCCCCCCCCCCCCCCCCCCCCCCCCCCCCCAAATGTCACTCATTTTTGCTTAAAACGTTCTACGTTTTTCATCCCTTGCGAAAAAATTTAATGGGTTGCCTTGCTCTCTCTCCCCTCCCCTCTTCTTCTCCCCTCTCTCAACTCTCTCTTTTCCTTCCCTCTCTTTTCTCTCTCTCTCTCCTCTCTCTCTCCCCTTCCTCTCCTCTCTCCCCCTCTCTCTCTTCAAATTGGTGCAAACGTGCGGTATTTGTGTTTTCAAAATATGTAACGAAATTTGTCAAATTCACTTTCACTGTCTGTTTTCATCCCTCCCCCCCCCTTTTACGTTGTAGTACACTTACATATGTTTCCCCAGCCCACCCCCACCCCCTTTCCCCCCGCTCTCCCCTTTCCCTCTTCATTATTTTTTATTCTCATTTTTATTTTATTTTTTTTTGGGTTTTTAATTTTTTTTTGTTGTTGTTTTGTTTATTATTATTTTTATTTTTTTTTTGGGTTTTCATTTTCTTCTATTTTCATTTGATGTTCCCTATATTACATGACCCCCTTTGTTCTTTTTTGATTTCTTACATTAATTGATTTCATGATTTGAGCCCCCTACCGGGGTGAGGACTATAAAAAAAAAGCACTTTAAAGTGTTTAAATCTATTACCTCGAAAATAAAGAATTTTGCCCCTTGTTTGCCCTTTGTCTCTCCCCTTCTCTTTTCTCTCGCACCTCATTAAAATTTACAAACATTTTTACCCTCTTCATTTTTCCCAATCCCCGGGCCCCACACATCCCAAGGTGAGCCAGAGAAAAAAAATCTTTTCACTGGGTAACGGGGTTTTTTAACTCATTTGGGCATCTTTTTTGCTCTGGGAAAACCGGTTCAATAATCCCCCCAAAATTGTTAGCCCGATCCCAAAACCAAAGGGAAAACCCCATGACTTGTAAACGAAAGAGTCTTTTCAGGGGTCATGGCAAAGGAGCAGGGTTTGGGAAAGAAGGGGGGGGGAAGGAAGGGAGAGGGGAATGGGTAATTTTTTTCAAGATTTCCTTTCCCTTTTTTTTTTTTTTTTTGTTACAAATCAATGGGCCTTTTTAAAAAGTTTAAAATTTTGAAAAACTTTAACTAAAAATATATATATGGTATTAAATTTAAAAGCAAAAAATAAAAAAAATATAATTTTCCAAAAAATTAAAAATTTAAAAAGCCGTATGTCCCAATTGAAATGGCTATTTCCTTGGGGAAAAAATTTGGGGAAAAGAAAAAAAAAAGAAAAAAAGTATTTTAAAAACCTTTCCTTTTTACTGTGGTTTTCCCCATGAAAAAAAAAAAAACCCAAAGGGGAAAAATTTACAGAAAAATACGATCGTATGCAAGTTAAAAAGGGCACCTTTCCGCACAAATTTATTAATTATATGGGTTTTTACAAATATTTAGGCTGAATGGGATGAAAAAAAATTTCTTGAAACTGAAGGGGAGTTCCTCTTTCTGTGTAATACAGCCCCGGGGGGCTGGGTTTTTCCCCGTAATGGGGTTTTACCCCAACTTCATAGATTAAGCCACCCCGTTTGCTCTTTTTGTCCTTTCTTTGGATTTTTTTCTTTCCTGTCTTTTTTTCACTTCTTTTTTTTCTTTCTGTCATTTTTTTCGTTCTTTTATTTAATTTTTTTTCCCTTTTCCCTTTTTTTTTCCCTTTTCCCAAAACCCTTTTTAATTTTTTCCTTTCCCTTTTTATTATTTCCCTTTCCCTTTTTTTGCATCTATTTCTGTCATTCCTTCCCTTTTTTCCTTTTTCATTTTTCCCCCCCTTTTTTATTTTTTTTTTTTTTGATTTTTTCTTTTCATTCCTTCCCTTTTTTCCAAAAATTGCTTTTTTTAAAACCTTTCCCCTTTTAAATTTTTTCTTTTTTACTTCAAAAATTTTAAACTTTCTTTTTTTTTTTCATCTTTTTCTTTTTTTTTTTCTTTTTGCTTTTTTATTCCCTTTCCCTTTTCCCCACTTTCTGCTCTTTCTTTCTCCCCCTTTATATGCCATTTTCAAACATTTCACCCCCACACACACAACACACCACACACACACACACACACACACAAACACCCCACCTTTGGGATACAGTTAGGTAGAAGATAAACTAAACATAAACACACACCCCACAACACAGAGGGGACCACAAACCCACAACACACACATGCACAGCCCCAAAACCCCACAGACCCCCCTTTTCCACAAATGCAACACTACTTTCCACACGCAAAAACCCCCCACACAAAACACACACACACACACACATAACATCGTGCACAGTGGGCCCCCGCATGCACCCCACAAAACCCCCCACACACACACACCACACACACCCACAAATATAAAAATATTCACTGAAAACAAAAAATTTTTTTATGATTAAAATTTTAAAATTTAAATTGGGGTTTGAAATTATAACACAGAATATGATGCCATTTAATCTTTTTTCTGCTTTTAAAAAATTCCCAAAAATTTTTTTCTTTTGGAATTTAAATTGGTTTTTTTTACAAGCAAAAGAAAAGCACACTCATCATCTGAATCATTTAAATTCAGGGGACTTTGAGGAAGG
Source organism: Conus ventricosus (assembly GCA_018398815.1). NCBI lineage: Eukaryota > Metazoa > Mollusca > Gastropoda > Neogastropoda > Conidae > Conus > Conus ventricosus. The sequence goes on from CM031608.1 coordinate 55,722,664, forward strand.
TAGTTTTAAAGCGCCTCCTTTTTTTTTCAAAAATTTTTATAAGAGGGATAAAGTGATAACTCGGGTTTTAGTCATCCCAGGAAAATTTTTCCTGAATTTTATTCAAATTTCAACTGGAATGATGTTCAGTGGGGCCTAAGCACCGTTTTAGCTTTGGGTTTTTAAAGAGGGAAGAACTGGGGGGAGAGCCGTGGTGAGCTAGGGGTTTAAATGAGGTCAGAACTGGGGAGAGCCGTGGGGAGCTTAGGGTTTAAAAGAGGAAGAACCCGGGGGGAGCCGTGGTGGAGCATAGGGTTAAAAAGAGGTCAGAACGGGGAACCGTAGTGGCCCTTTGGGGTTTAAAAGAGGTTAAAAAACTGCGGGGAGATTTTAGTGAGCACGGGGGGAAAGAGGTAAAATTGGGGGAGAGCCATAGTGAGCATTTGGGGTTTAAAAGAATTTAAAAACTGGGGAAGGGGCCCTAAATGAGGCACAGGGGTTTAAAAAAAAGGGAAAAAACTGGGGGGAGCCATAGTGGCCTAGAGTTAAATGAGGTTTAAAAACGGGGAGGGGCCCTAAATGAGCAAAAGGGGTTTAAAAGAGGTAAGAACTGGGGAAACCGTAAATGAGCATGGGTTTTAAAAGATGTAAGAACCCCGGGGGGAGCACTAGTGAGCATAGGGTTAAATAGGTAAGAACTGGGGGGAGCCGAATGAGCACGGTTTTTAAAAGAGGTCAAACTGGGGAGAGCCCTGGGGACATAGGGGTTAAAAAGATGGGAAAAACTGGGGAGAGCCGTTGGGGGAGCACAGGGGTTTTAAAAGAGGTAAAAAAACTGGGAGACAATAGTGAGCATTTGGGTTAAATGAGGGAAGAAATTGGGGGGGAAAAGTTGGCCCGCAGGGTTTTTTTGAGGGAAAAACGGGGAGAGCCCCTGGTGAGCATGGGTTTTAAAAGAGGTAAGAAAATGGGGGAAAAGCCAAGTGAGCAAGGGTTAAATGAGGGAAGAAATGGGGGGGGGGCCAAGTGAGCATAGGGGTTAAAAAAGAGGGAAGAAATGGGGAAAATAAATGAGCTAGGGGTTTAAAAGAGGTAAGAACTGGGGAGAGCCTTTTGTGGCATAGGGTTTTAAAAGAGGGCAGAACTGGGGGGAGCCAAAGGTGAGCACAGGGTTAAATGGGGCAAACTGGGGAGAGGTAATTTGTGAGCATAGGGGTTTAAAAGAGGTAAGAACTGGGGGGAGCCAAGGGAGCATAGGATTAAATGATGTAAGAATGGGGGGCGAATTTAGCCCCAGGGTTAAAAGAGGTTAAAAACTGCGGGGAACCGTATGAAACCAGGGGAAATTTAGGTAAGAATGGGGGGAGCCGTGGGGACTTTGGTTTTAAAGAGGGAAAAAACCGGGGGGACCATGGTGAGCATTTGGGTTAAATGAGGGAAGAAAGGGGAAAAAAATAGGAGCATAGGGTTAAAGAGGTCAGAAATGGGGAAGCCCTGGTAAGCATAGGGTTAAATGAGGTTAAAAACCGGGGGGAACCCCCGGGGGAGCATAGGGGTTTAAAGAGGGGAAAAACGGGGGGACCAAGTGACACAGGGGTTTAAAAGAGGTTTAGAAAAGGGAGAGCCTTGTTTAGCAAAAGGGGGGTTTAAAAGAGGTAAGAACTGGGGAAAAGCCGTGGGTGAGCATAGGGTTAAATGAGGGAAGAACTTGGGGGGACCCTTTGTGAGCTTTTGGGGTTTAAAAGAGGGGAAAAATTTGGGGAAAGCCGTGGTGAGCATTGGGGGAAATGTGTAAAAACTGGGGGGAAACCGTAGTAGCATAGGGGTTTTTTGATGTAAGAAAATGGGGGGAAACCTATTTGGGATAGGGCCAAATGAGGGAAACCCCGGGGGAGAGATTATAGCAAAGGGTTTTTAAAGAGGGCAGAAAATGGGGAGAGCACAAATGAGCATAGGGCCCAAATGAGGTAAACCTGGGGGGAAAAGTAGTCCCGCATGGGTTTTTTAAATGAGGTCAAACGGGGAGGGGCCATAATGGCATAGGGGTTTAAAAAAGGGAAAAACTGGGGGGAGATTTGGCAGCAAGGGTTTTAAATTTTTTAAAAAACCCGGGGAAAGAGTATCAGCATGGGTTTAAAAGAGGTCAGAACTGGGGGAGAGCCATGTGAGCATAGGGGAAATGAGGTCACAACTGGGGGGGCCCTAGTGGGGCTAAAGGGTTTAAATGGGTTTTAAAAATGGGAAGGGGCACTAGTGAGGGATGCAGGGCTTCTGAAACGGGAAAAAAAATTTCGTTCAGTACGCAATTTTAAAATCTACGGGGCACTGGGTGTCCGGGTAAGGGGTCCCCCGGGGGCTCCCTTAAAAATTTTTGGGGAAGTAAACATAAAGTTTAAAAAAAGATGCCCTTTAACATTTGTAAGTTGGGGCTGGGAAAATCGAGGTCTGCTACACCCTTTTGACCGAACCCTTTCCCTTTTTTGAGTTTGAACAGTAACAAAGCGAGTAGGCAGCCCTCCCAAAAAATACGTCGGGCCTTTTGTGTTGTGTGGCTGACCCGGGCAAGCTTAACGAAAGGGCCCCCGCATCGTTTTTAGTTTACCGAATTTTCCCACTTTGAGCCAAGTGATGCCCGATGACGCTTTTCATTTTCCCTGGCAAGAGAAAGGGATTTTTCCCCGAACCTTTGTTTCCAAAAAATGTCTCTCGAATTGGAAAAAGAAATCATCATCACAAAAACGGGAAAAACTAGCAGAGGAGCAAGATCAGAAAAGGATACAAATTTTTTTTGTTTATTTTTTTTTTTTTTTGTGACGATTGTCTGTGACAATTGGAGTTTCGCTGCAGGGATCAATTTTTTTTAAAGTTTAATTTTTTCTCTTTTTTTTGTGGGGTAGGGACCCTTAAGTTAGCCTGGGACCCCCTTAAAAATTTTATAAAGGGGCCCGGGGGCCGGAAAAATTTTCACCCCAAACAGAAAACCCCCGTTTGGGGTTTAAAAGAGTAAGAAAAATGGGGAAGCCTTGGGGAGCATAGGGGTTTAAAAGAGGTAAAAAAGGGGAGGCCATAGTGAGGGACAGGGTTAAAAGAGGTTTAGAACTGGGGGGAGCACTAGTGAGCACGGGTTTTAAAAGAGGGCAGAACTGGGGGGAGCACTAGTGAGCACAGGGGTTTAAAAAGGGCAGAAAAAAGGGGAGAGCCAGGGGAGCACAGGGGGTTTAAAAGAGGTCAGAATGGGGAGGGGCCCTGGTGAGGACAGGGTTAAATAGGTCAGAATGGGGGAGCCATGGTGACACAGGGTTAAAAGAGGTAAGAACCGGGGGAGCCCTGGGGACACAGGGTTTAAAGAGGTAATTAAATGGGGGGAGCCATGGGGGAGCACAGGGTTAAATGATGTAAAAATGGGAGGGGGCCATGGTGAGCACCCGGGGGAAAAGAAGGGAAAGAACGGGGAGAAAACCATGGGGAGCACGGGGGAAAATTGGGGGTAAGAAATGGGGAGAGCCATGGGGAGCAAAAGGGGTTAAAAAGAGGTAAGAACCGGGGGGAGCCATTGGGGAGCACAGGGGTTTTTTAAAGAGGAAGAACTTTGGGGAGGCCCTTTTGGGGGCACAGGGTTTTAAAAAGGGAAAACTTTGGGGAGAGCCGTAGTGAGCATAGGGTTAAATGAGGTAAGAATTGGAGAGAGCACTAGTGAGCATAGGTTAAATGAGGTCAGAACTGGGAGAGCCGTGGTGAGCATAGGGTTAATGAGGTAAAATTGGAGAGAGCACTAGTGAGCATAGGTTAAATGAGGTAAGAACTGGGGAGGAGCCGTGGTGAGCACAGGGTTTTAAATGAGGTAAGAAACTGGGGAGAAGCCGTAGTGAGCATAGAGTTACATGAGGTAAGAAAAGAACTGGGGAGAGCCGTAGTGAGCATGGGGTTACATGAGGAAGAACTGGGGGAGAGTAGTCAGCATGGGGTTACATGAGGTAAGAACTGGGGAGAGCCGTAGTCAGCATGGGTTACATGAGGTAAGAACTGGGGAGAGTAGATTCAGCATGGGTTACATGAGGTAAGAACTGGGGAGAGAGTAGTCAGCATGGGGTTACATGAGGTAAGAACTGGGGAGAGCCGTAGTCAGCATGGGGTTACATGAGGTAAGAACTGGGGAGAGAGTAGTCAGCATGGGGTTACATGAGGTAAGAACTGGGGAGAGAGTAGTCAGCATGGGGGTTACATGAGGTAAGAACTGGGGAGAGAGTAGTCAGCATGGGGTTACATGAGGTAAGAACTGGGGAGAGCCGTAGTCAGCATGGGGTTACATGAGGTAAGAACTGGGGGAGAGAGTAGTCAGCATGGGTTACATGAGGTAAGAACTGGGGAGAGAGTAGTCAGCATGGGGTTACATGAGGTAAGAACTGGGGAGAGAGTAGTCAGCATGGGGTTACATGAGGTAAGAACTGGGGAGAGAGTAGTCAGCATGGGGGTTAAATGAGGTAAGAACTGGGGAGAGAGTAGTCAGCATGGGGTTACATGAGTAAGAACTGGGGAGGAGAGTAGTCAGCATGGGGTTACATGAGGTAAGAACTGGGGAGGGAGAGTAGTCAGCATGGGGTTACATGAGGTAAGAACTGGGAGAGAGTAGTCAGCATGGGGTTACATGAGGTAAGAACTGGGGAGAGAGTAGTCAGCATGGGTTAAATGAGGTAAGAACTGAGGAGAGCACTAAGGAAAATGGTCTAGATGGCAAAGAAATCAAGTTTTGATCAATCCAAGCAGGACTCAGCTTTTGCTGTGCAAGTCAACCAAGTCTCTGATGTTTATGTGAGGAAATCCTTCCAAACCTGACAAAAGCTGGGCCCTCAAAAGGATGATACTGAAAGCAGTATGCCAAGTGTTCAACCTCTCAGCTAAAAAAAAGATATGACGCAAAATCAAACCTCTTGGGACTTTATTTCTTTGTAAAAACAACAGACGACGCTTGTGTAGACTAGTGCTAGTGGTAAGGTGGTAAGTTGAAGTTACTACAGAGAGCACTCACGGAGCTGGAGAAGCCAGACAGAACTTTTCCAGATCTGAACTGAACAGCGCAAAATATTGCTGAGCTGGAAAAACAGCTTCCAGATTTCTGCAGGCTACGTTTCCGGCCTATGCCTGACAAAGTGGGTTCCCTCATTGTGCTGTGTCAAAGTGTGATCACTCACCATTCTGCTGCTGCCTCTTGCCCACTATCTGCAAGGTGATCCCCTGGTGGTTGCACATGCCGCTTTGGTTGAAAAATTTCTCGCTTTTTTGTAAGTCCAGCAGCTCTTCCAGCTCTCCTGACCCTCCAAGCTGAAACAGATGAAGACCTAAAAAAAAAAACCACACAACTGTGGGAGTGAAAAAAGTTGGATAATCACTTGTGTAAATGCATGTGTATAAATGTGTCTGTCTATCTGCCTGTCTGTCTCTCTGTGTCCGAGTCTGTGTGTGTGTCTCTGTGCGTCTCAGTGTGTGTGAGACTGAATACGAGTAAGAGAGAGAGAGTGCATGCATGCATGTGTGCGTGCATGTCTGTGTCTGTGTCTGTGTCACTGGTGTGAGTTGATTTTAACGTGGTGACAGCCCTGATGTGGCCCTTTGCGGTCGGCTGGGCTATAAGCAACATTATCTTATCTTATCTGTGTCTGTGTCTGACCGTCTGTCTGTGTCTGTCTGTCTGTGCATGTGCTCATTCGTGTGTGTGTGTGTGTTGTGTGTGTGTGTGGTGTGTGTGTGTGTGTGTGTGTGTGTGTTTGAGTGTCTATGTGTATGAATGTGTGTGTGTGTGTGTGTGTGTGTGTGTGTGTGTGTGTGGTGTGTGTGTGGTGTGTGGTGTGTGTGTGTGTGTGTTGTACGTGTGTGTATGAGTGTGTACATGTGTGTGTGTGTGTGTAGTTGTGTGAGTGAATGTGTGTGTGTGTGTGTGTGTGTGTGGTGTGTGTGTGTGTGTGTGTGTGTGTGTGTGTGTGTGTGTGCGGCATGCGTATGTTTATGTGAATGACTGCATTTGTGTGTATATGTGAATGAATATGTTTGTGGGCGTGTTTGTGTGTTCATGAGCATGTGCATGTGAACGCACTGTCTCTCTACATATCTGTATGACAAGACCAAACAAGAAAAACACTTTCATACAGAGACAACACATGGACAACAGACCCACCATTCTGGTAAGCCAGCCCTTGACTTTGCCCATGATTCTGTCTTAAACTGTGGGCTCCCTGCATCTGGTGAACCACTCTGCTCCGCACCTTCCCAGGCGGCCGCTTCCTTAGGGTCCAGACTATGATGTTCAGAAGACAAATCCTTTGAGCCAAGTTGACCTGTCAAACCTCTCCACTGCTCCTTCATTTCTGCAATTGGCTACTGTTGATGTACGTGAGCCTTGGTGCATCAACAATGATCCTGGCAATGCTGAGGTTTCTCTTGACTTCATCAGCTTGTCCATTTTCTTTACGCCTTCCGTCTCTGTGACGGAGGTCAGAGCCTTCAAGCTGACATCTGGGGGGACGGACACAGGTCCACCAAGCATCTGATCTCCCTCTGAAGGTTGATGCAGTGGGGCCGTCTGTTTTCTAAGGTTGCTGCTGTCTTTCACGCTGTTGTTGTGATGCGAATGTTGCTGCAGATCCTGCTGGGGCCTTCCCTGTGGTGGAATGTCTTGCCTCAGCATTCCCCTTTGAGCATAGCCCAACTGATCAAGCATGCTGTAAAGAGGCACCAGGGCCCTGTCAACAACTCGGCAAATCGTTCAAAGGATCGTTCCATGGCAACTTCTACTAGGTGAGCCAGCCTCGCTTCACCAAAGGCCTCTTGCAGTTCCCAGTCTGGAACAAACACACAACACTTTCCTCCTTTTTTTTCATTTTCCACTTTGTTATTTTTCTATTGCTGCAGGACTTTATGAGGACGGGGGAGGAGGAACAGGAAAAGGAGAGAAGCATGGGAGTTGGTAGGGGAGGAGGGAGGTGGGATGGGGGGGTGTAATCATGGACACGACCTACATGCCTAAGCCATGGAACTCTCTGGGGGAAGTAATGTAAGCACAACTGGTCCTATCCTTCAGCAGCCTTGGACAGTTTTGGTTTCAAACCACATACAGGCCTCTTGAGAATATCTCCACATGGGTTAAAACAAAAGTCCAATTAAAAGAAGAAGAAACAAAAATCAGCAAACACAGCACAGCTATGTACAGAATGTATACACTCATTCATAATGTAGTAGCTGAGCTATTGATACCACACAGCTATCTACAAAATGATACACTCATTCATAACATAATATTGAGCGATTGATATCACACAACTATCTACAAAATGCATACACTCATTCATAACATAATATTGAGCTACTGATACCACACAGCTATCTACAAAATGTATACACTGATTCATAACATAATATTGAGCGATGATATCACACAGCAATCTACAAAATGTACACACTCATTCCATACGTAGTAGTGAGCTATTGATATCCAAACTCTAGAAAAGTATACACTCATTCATAACATATGTAGTTGAGCTATCGATATCACACAACTATCACAAAATGTATAACCATCATAACATTAGAAGTAGCTACGATATCAACAGCTATCTACTTATGGCATACACTAACCATATCGCAGTGCCTGAGCTATCGATATCCTTAGGGCACACCACACTAGGCACCAATCGCAGTCCTGAGCTATCAATATGGCACACCACACTAGGCATCCATGCAGTACCTGAGCACGATATCCTACAACACACTAGCCCATATCGCAGTGCCGAGCATCGAATAGCACACATGGCCCATATCAGTGTGAGTAATATAGGCACACCACACTAGGCACCATATCGCAGTGCCTGAGCTATCGATATCCTTTAGGACACACCACACTAGGCCACACTGGTGACTGGCACCAGTCATTCCACATAATTAATTATTTTCAGTTCTAAAGACCGAGATGAAAATTCATCATGGTCATGACAGTGGAAAAACACACCCACAAACATGATGGGGCTACACTGGCCAACAGACACCGTCCAATGGAGAGCACGTTCCATGTGGTCCACTCAAAGAAATGTTTTTTCATGAGATTTCCTTTTTTTATCATCATCATTAGGAATATCAATAAAAGAAATACTGTTACCACTAATACCATCAACAATCACGATGATCATCATTATCATTATTATCACAAACAGTATCAGTAATACCACCAACTACAAATGCCAGAGCTCTTTTCGTTAAGAGTAATTGTAAAAGTGGCAGCAGCAAAGCAGCAGCAACAGAAATATTTCCCTTCTTTTTTTTTCTTCTCTTAGTACCCTTCTGTACCCAGACTAAATAAGGAACTAAGTGTGGTCAGACAAGATATGGAACTAAGTGTGGTCAGACAAGATGTGGAACTAAGTGCGGTCAGACAAGATAAGGAACTAAGTGTGGTCAGACAAGATAAGGAACTAAGTGTGGTCAGACAAGATATGGAACTAAGTGTGGTCAGACAAGATAAGGAACTAAGTGTGGCAGACAAGTGGTCAGACAAGATATGGAACTAAGTGTGGTCAGACAAGATATGGAACTAAGTGTGGTAGCAGTACAAGATATGGAACTAAGTGTGGTCAGACAAGATATGGAACTAAGTGTGGTCAGACAAGATATGGAACTAAGTGTGGTCAGACAAGTGGTCAGACAAGATATGGAACTAAGTGTGGTCAGACAAGATATGGAACTAAGTGTGGTCAGACTCAAATATGGAACAAGTGTGGTCAGACAAGATATGGAACTAAGTGTGGTCAGACAAGATATGGAACTAAGTGTGGTCAGAACAAGTGGCAGACAAGATATGGAACTAAGTGTGGTCAGACAAGATATGGAACTAAGTGTGGTCAGACAAGATATGGAACTAAGTGTGGTCAGACAAGATATGGAACTAAGTGTGGTCAGACAAGATATGGAACTAAGTGTGGTCTATGAACAAGTTGGTCAGACAAGATATGGAACTAAGTGTGGTCAGACAAGATATGGAACTAAGTGTGGTCAGACAAGATATGGAACTAAGTGTGGTCAGACAAGATATGGAACTAAGTGTGGTCAGACAAGATATGGAACTAAGTGTGGTCAGACAAGATATGGAACTAAGTGTGGTCAGACAAATATGGAACAAGTGTGGTCAGACAAGATATGGAACTAAGTGTGGTCAGACAAGATAAGGAACTAAGTGTGGTCAGACAAGAGTAATGGAACAAAGTGTGGTCAGACAAGATAATGGAACTAAGTGTGGTCAGACAAGATAAGGAACTAAGTGTGGTCAGACAAGATAAGGAACTAAGTGGTCAGACAAGATATGGAACTAAGTGTGGTGTTTAAGATGAGGTATTCAGTGTTGTGTGTGTACTCAATTCATGTTGTTCATTACCACAAGGGTCACATTAGGGAAGTATGTTTATAAGGTGCACAAAGCATGGTCAAGAAGATAAGGCAGTGAGTGTAGTATGTATGCTAAGGTACTCAGTGTGGTATGTAAGATAAGACTCACCATAGTATGTAAGACAAGGCAATACAGATGATGGTATAAGGTAAGGCACTGAGTGTAGTAAGAGAAGGTCTAGGCGTTGTGTTAAGATAAGCACTAAGTTACTAAGTATGCGTGAGATAAGATTGTAAGATAAGGCAAACTGAGATGTAGTAAGAATGTATAAGAGGCACTGATGGTAAAAGCTGACGAGTAGTATAGTAAGGTAGACCATGAACAGCTGCAGATATGGCACTGACTATATGAGGTAAGAACAGAACATGGCTCATGACATGCACTGAGTGTGATATGTAAGGTAAGGAACCATAGAACACGGCCTGCCAGTGACTCATGGCACTGAGCTGTGATATGTAAGGTAAGGAACCATAGAACACGGCCTGCCAGTGACTCATGACACTGAGTGTGATATGTAAGGTAAGGAACCATAGAAGCACGGCCTGCCAGTGACTCTCAGACCAGAGTGGATCTCCACTGTATCTGATCATCACTGAAAAAAAAAAAAAAACCAATCAAATTCCGAGGCCCCTCAATCCATGCTGTCATGGTAACCTCAGTTTACTTTACTTCCTCTCCCAGTCCAGGCATGTGATGAGTTCAAGTCAAAGGTCAAATCAAAGTCACTGGAGTCCAGCATGTTCATGAGGACTGTTGTTGGACGGATGCCATGACAACCTCCAGAGGGACACTTGCTTTTGCTGGCCCACCACTGAACACCTGTAGTGTGGGCACATGATTGTGGCATCCTGTGACTGACTTGGATAGAACCGGCACCACTGAACACCTACTGTCATTGAGTGCAGGGGCATCTTCTTGGTGGTATTGTGACACCTATAGATGCCGTGCACCTAACCAACGTCTTGTGGGGGTTCCAAGATGCACCTGTGTCGGTGATGGAGAGCTGGAACATGAACACCTACTGGAATTGTCCAGGGCATCAGTATGGTAATCCTTATACTTGATCAGGAAACACGACCACTTGAGACTGTGTCATTTATGGGCATTCATGCAGGTGCTCCTGTACGTTGGAGAAAACGCACACTAAACTGCTGTAATGTAGGGCCTATGTAGTGAGCCTGTATACGTTCGATCAGGAGCTGCACATGGAAACAACTTGAAGGCCTGACAGAGTCCAAATTGATCTCTATGAAGGTAAGTGACACCACCCCCTCACTTTCTCTAACTGACCGTTGCTGGGCGTTCAGACCAGGACAGCATGGGCGGTGCAGGGTGCTTGAAGAACATATAGATCACCCCAATAACGATTGCAATTTCATTACCACAGCATAGTCAAAAGTTAGAATTGGACATATTCCACGAGTTCTGTCAGTAAGACCAACACTGGTAGTTCACTCAAAGGACAAACACTGTTGAAGTAGCGAGTAACAGTTAAGGTGAAGTCCATTGGATGGCTGATGCATGAATCTGAAGGCTGATGTGTCAAGTATGACTAATGAAGGAAAGCCATCCCCCTCCTTCTCCAACTTAACCGTTCCTGAGCTGAATCAGTTACCCAGGAAAACCTGGGTGGGCAGACCGAGATTTCCAGGCATAAAATCCAACCCACATTCGATTCAAACTCATGACCATCAGCTCCATGAGCAAATGCTCAAACCATTTGACTACCGCTCCTCTTAATTAAGAGAACTAATGACAATATGAGTAGCGTTTTACAAGGGGTTACTGCAGTACCAACAACAGTTGTAAGAGCAGTAGCAGTTATGTTGTTGATAATGATATAATGATAGTGGTGAGTGCATCATGACGGTAATGATGACCATGATCTTTATCCATATCTCAGAAAGCGTTTGACAGCATGCAAGTTTTCATTTTCCTCAAGCTGTTTGGTTTGTTTGTTTATTTTTGTTCTCTTTCTCCTTGAAAAACTCACCACTGTTTGCAGATGTGGGCTTACGAGGCAGGCGCCAAACAGCCAACGGCTCAGCATCACACATAGAGCTTGGCTCACAGGCCTCCACCTCACAGCGCCTCACTTCCCAACGAGCATGTATTCGAACCCACTCTGGAAGAAACTGGTACAAGAGGCTGACCAGCTTTCCCTGTGCTTCTTCCGATCCAAGCATCTCGTCTGCTTTTGCCTCATCAGCGAACTGGAAGACAAACACCAACGAGCTGAGCCCAACCTTCCTAAACTGAGCACCACACTGGCTGAAAGCCTGGGTCACGAGGTGAATCACCTTCCTCAGGTCAGAATGATTAGAAACAATGTCAACAACTTCCTGCAGCAGTCTGGGCATTTTCTCTTCCAGAAGGGTCAATCTAAATGCTGCAACATTTCCTGCCGACAGATGGCTTCTGTTGACCAATCGAGGGCTGCCAGGCATTGATCCATGGATTCTGAAAAAAATGTTTCACATTATTTACTGCCAATGATTACTGAGCCGCATTATGAAACAAGCATCAAATGTTCACTCATTTACTGACAAGAATTTGTGAGCTGTTTTATGAAACAAGCATGGAAATGTTCACTCATTTACTGACAAGAATTTGTGAGCTGTTTCTGCAAACAAGCATGGAAATGTTCACTCATTTACTGACAAGAATTTGTGAGCTGTATTCTGCAACAAGCATCGAAACAGTCTCAATTAATGACATTTTTAAAGTAAAAACACCATACATTTTACTTCAAACTGAAGGGATAGAGAAGAAAAAAAAAGAAAGACCCTGCAACTCAAATGCACCAAAGATTTCATCAAATCTTGAAACTGATGCAGTTTGATGTACATGTATCTGGTTAACACTGATGTTTATGGCCAAAAACTGATGCAGTTTAGTACATGTATCAGTGTTAAACTGATGTTTATGGCCAAAGACTGTGGTTCGCCTTGCCAGTCTCGGTCACTTAAACCATAGACATTCAATTACAACAATTAGCACACACATCTCCGCTGATGTCCCAGTCATCAAAATCAATTTGAAGCATCTGGGCCACTAAATCATGCAACAGTTTTTTTGGACTGTCCTCTGTCACTTACCTCATTACTCCTCCAGTCAAATCAATGTAGGCAAAAAAGAAAGAACAATTTCTTGGCTTATTTTGAAACACAGTAAAAGTTGACTAGGAATCCTAAAGCTTCACCTCAAAACACCATGTTTGAACGCTCGTTCTTCCAAATAACCATGTTGAAACAAAGTGTGCAGTGACTGTTGACAGGCAGATGGTCATTAATACAACTGAGTGAAATTCTGCCAAGCAGGTACCAACTGCGAGGAAGCTGACAGAAGTCAGTGGATTACCTACCCTCACATAACACTCTGGTTTATATGAATGAAAGAGGCAGATAAGGAAACAACCTTGAGAGCAAAAATGAGCTTACTAGACTGCCAAACGCATGGAACAAATTACATAACACAGTTTTGTTTAGTGATTTATTTTGTTTTTTGACAGCCTTATTTTCACTCACTTTTTTTTTTTCAAATACCGCCTACGATTACCTCCATTTCATGCAACCTAGTCTATGATTGAGTTTCTTTCCATTCCAAACCCACTTCATCTTTTATGCAAACATGATAAATGTGTTTTGTAAGGGCTATGGTAAAGGTTCTTCATTGTGAACTGCCATTATTTTTTTCCCATATATCATAGATAGCACTGTCCCCTGGCTGGTGCATGAAATGCTTGGAATTCTCTCTCTAAAAAGGTTAAAACCAAAATTCAAGTCAGACACTCTAAAAAGGTTAAAACCAAAATTCAAGTCAGCCAAACAATGCTGTTGGAAGCAATCAATCCATCTGCGTTCACTAAAATGTTTGTTCATTCCTTTTGTGGGGATGGGGGGGGGGGGGGGGGGGAGTGGAGGGGAAGTTTAAAATGTACTCCTTTTGAGTTTCAATCGCAAAAATGTATTTACTGACCTTTCAATCAGACTTTATAATCACACAAGACATGTGTGTTCATAGCATCTGACACACCACTGACTGGGAT
>CM031608.1:55741114-55746114 GCA_018398815.1 Conus ventricosus
CCACCCCATCCCTCTCCACCACCACCCTACCCACTTTCCACTCAAGGCTATAGACATGTACAGACCTTCCATCAAATCATGATAGATTACAGTTCTAAAATCCGTTGTTGTTTTTTCAGCTCCATGGCAGGAAAGTAAACATCAATAGGAACTGTTCCTTGACAACTGTTTCTCTACTAGGGGAAACTTCAACAAACATGAAATCTAGTATCATCTCTGATGAATGATAATGATGTACATACATTATAGTAAATAGGAACTATCATGACAAGTTTGGATTATATGCATTTTCAGATTTCCCCTCGTAAATAAACACCACAGATTTTATTACCGTTAAACACACATACATAAGTACACACACACAAATGCACACACTCCCATATGCTATCATCACAAAGCAATACATATATTTCCACATTGTAATATGCACGAGTTGGCACATTTAACCAAAAATTCAAGTTCATGCCTGCACACACACATTCTTATTCCTTCATCAATTTTGTCGTATAATTACAGCATCATTCTTTAATTCCTCCTTCACACACACACACACACACACACACACGCACACACACACACACACACACACACACACCACACACACACAAATACGCTAAATATTGTATATTCCTCACAAAATACTGCATTTCTTGCATGTCCACTTCTGTCTTGATTCACATTTCTCCAGCCAGGACTTTGTTTATCATTTTGATGGGACAATTGTATGTTGACAATCTTGTTTGCAGCATGGAGACTTTGTACTTGGTTGGCGTTGACCTGGATACCGGATTTTCAGCTGATGGTGGAGTGGAATCACCGCTCGCCATCTTAAAGCCTTTAGTCCTTTCCCTGTTGGACAAAATTATAATTGTGTTCAGACTTGCCTGGAACAATGCAACACCTTACAAGGGAAACAAAAGCAGCTGCAAATAACTATAGTTAAGAGTTTCTTCCTTCTGAAAACATACCTGAATAAGTCTTCATTATCTAATTTAGAAGTGTGTTACACTGCCTGACTTCTTCTTTACTGTTGTTAACTTTTTCTGCCTTGTCAACCACTTCCTGTCTTTATTCTTGCTACTCTTTTACATTTATTTTTGGCATAATTTGTTGTGACAGATTTTTTCATTGTAATCTGGGAACTAGGTAGTATGAATTGCACACAGTGTCAAGGATGAATCAATGAACACATTTTAAGCATGGACATCATCCATGTCACACACACACACACACACACACACACACACACACACACACACACACACACACACACATGCACGCACACACACACATGTACACACACGCACACATATATACATGCACGCAAATGCACATATGCATCTGCGCATGCAGACATACATGTGCGCACGCACTATCGCACACACACACACACACACACACACACACACACACACACACACACACACACACACACACACACACACATACACACACACACACATACACACACAAACAGCTAATACACATACACACACATGTAGTAGGAAGTAGCTTTACTGGACTGTGCATCTGCTGTCACTTTTCTGGATTCACATAAGCGACACCTGGCAGACTGATGTAAGAGTCAAGTACTGACAGAACGATTACAATAGTTGGTGGATGAACATACAAAGTAGGATTTGGACAACTGAGAATATTCCATGTTGCAGTTATTTGTTACTATCTACTCCTTTAGGCAGTAGCACTTGTCTTGACTGCTGCTGCGATCACTAAGTATACTTACATACCAAATTATGCACTCTAGAACACACGCTGCCATCTGTTTTCATCACCAAACCCAGCGGTTTCATCTTCATCAAATGATGATCACAAGCAATGATTTCATTGGCCACATTACCCCATTATGAGAAGATTGATAGTAAGAAGCTCAATGAGTAATTCAGAAACTTCTTCCCATCATTAAACTACCTTCTTCTACACTGCCTTCAAGGATAAATATGAGCCTGATTATTATGTACTCTTGCATGATAAACCAGACCTGTTATCAATTTCATTTCTATTCAATGGTCGATCAAGGTCAAACTCAAACCTCGTTATTCATGTAAAATGAGGAATTTCCTTGTGTTTTATGACACCTATGTGAGGCCCCCTATGCTAACAGCAGCACCATATCCTTACAGCAGGGCAATTAGAGCATCTTGCATTTATTTCTGACACCTTTTTCTATTTATCACAAACATGTGTATTGTATTCATGCACTCATTTGGGATCCACCACAAAGATGGAATATTCAAAAATGAATTGCAGTATCTGTAATAAAACAGAGTAACCCAACTTCCTCTTTGTGTTAAAATGAATGCATACCAAGGCATCATCTGCTTTGTGTGTGATGAGAACTGTGTTAGCGCCATTCCAGAGAAAGTGTTTATACCGTCACTGGCTGTCCTCTGTACTATCCCTAGACAAGTTCATTTTTGTTCAATGGGGACCACACCTTTTTTGTTGCAGTTGTTTCTCAGCGCTGAAGGAGAAAGAGGAAGTGAATGTGCTTGTAAGTACACTCATACTTCAATTTAGACTTTCATGTATAATCTACTTTATTCTTTGAATAAGCCTATAAAATGTTTGGCACAGACCGTTTACACCATCTCACTGTCCGAGTCTGTGTATATTACTTGTACCATAAAACTTTTAATGAATGCAGTACTGGCTAAGCATTGTATGCTGTCTTAAGTCGAAAAAGGCATGGAGATCCCAAAGAAAATTTAATACTGATCTACCACAACTGACTGATCTGGGTTAAAAGAGCTACATTTAAACACCTACACTCCAACATGTTTAACTACCACCCAGTGACATTGATATGTGTGTGTGTGTGTGTGTGTGTGTGTGTGTGTGTGTGTGTGTGTGTAACTGGATATACCCCCCCCCTTACTCCCCTTCCCGCTCCCCTCCCCTCTCTCGCTCCCTCTCCTGGCCCCCTCGCCCCTCCCCCCCCCCATCCCTCCCCTTCCTCCCCTTAGTCCGCCCCCCCCCCCCCCACCCCCCCCCCCCCCCACCCCCACTCCAGTGTAAGGCCCACTTATTCATAAGCGATGATCCAGGCAACAGTTTTTATCTACCGTTGATCCAGAAACCCCCTACTATAGTGTCAGAATATTCAATTTGATGAAGGCAGACACTCAAAAAGAAAGTAGAAGAAGAAGTACTATATATGGACAACACTTGGCATTTATCAAACAGACAACAAAACGAATATTTTGGGGAGAGAGAGAGAGAGAGGAGAGAGAGAGAGAGAGAGAGAGAGAGAGGAGAGAGAGAGAGAGAGGGAAAGGGAAAAGGCCTCGATAACTTTCAGTGGGGAAAGGTAGCGGGCAAGCATGAGTATCTGCAAAGGAGTAAGCGTTGCAGGCATTGTCGCGGTCAATTTGTTTGCTCAGTCAAATCGGTTGCTGGCATACCAGTTTAGGCAAAAAATGACGTCACCAGTGTCCCAGTCTACTCCAAAGCAGAATCGATGGTCTTTAGATTAGAGTAGGGCGAAGCCGGAGAGGACGAAGGACGAATGAACGAAGGCCGTTAGGCCAAGTCGTGCTCACACATTTCTGAGTAGGCGGATTGTGTGTTGTGGCATCAAATGACGTCATTTTTTGCCTAAACTGGTATGCCAGCAACCGATTTGACTGAGCAACAAATTTGACCGCGACAGGCATACCAACTAACTTCCTTTCACTAGTTTCAGTTTCTCAGAGCTTTCTAATCGCCCTACCCTTTCCTGCAAACCTCAACACAAGATCAAAACAGATCGAAATCAAGAACTTATCAGAGTTGGATTGGAATGTTGTCACTAGAAAAGAATTACCTGATGGCAGCTACTTGCTTCAAAGTGTCTAAAGTAAGGTTCTGTTTACCCACGAGGAAAACAATATTATTTTTAGAAATAACAAACAAGTAGGGTAACTCTTGCTCCAAAGACTGTGTCCACTGTTACGAATTAGGCTAAACCCCAAACGCTATTTATTTTCTGTTACACTCAAAGCTACATGAAACATCTCAAATAACATCAGTCCTAAATAAAACACATTCATTGCAAGCTAGGTTTTTCACTGCCAAATCCCGTAACCCAACAATAGCGTAGGAACACCAAGAGTCCACCACAACTCTTGCATGATTATTTTCACCATCTTTGTTGACTTCTAGCGTTCAACTAATTCTCGCCTTTTGGTGTAATATTTCTTAAGACAACCGATTCTAAATGAAGTAGGCCTGTTCCTTCCGTTCAAGCAGATCAGTTTAAACTGATCAGGCGAGAGCGACAGTCTGGGCTACATAGTTGAAGGAGCTCAAATGAATTAAAGACATACAACGATTTTCTTACCTGAAATAATTACTTGTGATGTTCAAAAGATAACATGACGAATCAAATACATTACTCCATGTGAAGTGTTGTTGCCTCTTTAAAGTTCAACCAAAATCAATCAAACAAATCCACAAATGATACATGGAATAACTGTAGGCTGCTATAATGCAACTGTCCGACGCTTGTTTAGGAAGTAGATTGCGTTAATAGTGGCATTTTCCTTATTACAGGCGCTTGCGCGCGCCGTGTGTGTATCTGTGTGTGTGTGTGTGTGTGTGTGTGTGTGCGTGCGTGCGTGCGTGCGTGCGTGCGTGCGTGCGTGCGTGCGTGCGTGCGTGCATGTGTGTGTGTGTGTAAGTGTGTGTGAGTGTGTGTGAGTGTGTGTGTTTATGCCTTTGTGTGTGTGCGTGCGTGCGTGTGTGTGCGGGGGGGGGGGGGGGGGGGGGAGTTACCGTGTGTGCGTGCACTCGGTGTGTGTGTGTGTGTGTGTGTGTGTGTGTGTGTGTGTGTGTGTGTGTGTGTGTGTGTGTGTGTGTGTGTGTGTGCGTGTGTGTGTGTGTGTGGTACCGTGTGTGCGTGCCCTCGGTGTGTGTGTGTGTGTGTGTGTGTGTGTGTGTGCGCGCGCGCGTGCGTGCCCTCGGTGTGTGTGTGTGTGTGTGTGTGTGTGTGTGTGTGTGTG
>CM031608.1:55751114-55753614 GCA_018398815.1 Conus ventricosus
AGAAACAAACTCTATTTCTAAATTTTGCTTCGTTCGCCGCCATCAGTCACTCCATTTTGAAACTTAATTCTTACAAAAGCTAAGTGTAAATTTCAGTCTAATGGTGACTATATAATATTTTGGGCCTAATCTGTAACCGTGGGAGAATGCACTCCAAAGAAGTCTCACCTGGAATGACATTTGGCACATGGCCCCTCTCAGGATCAGCTTCATTCTCAGATCTGCATGTGACCTTCTGCCCTCAAATGCAAACCTGGTGAAGTGGGGAAAACAGACGATTCTGCATGCCCCCTCTGCCATGAAAAACAAACAGTGGAGCATGTCCTAAGCTCATGTAAAATAGCCCTGGATCAAGGAAGGTACACATGGAGGCACAACCAAGTGCTCAAAGAGATTGTACAAGTAGTCTGGGCTAGTACCAACACCACAAAAGGGAAAATCAGGACTCCAAAAACACCCGCAACATTCTTCACGGCAGGAGGCAGCAAATCATGGCCAAGAACAACAGTGCCACTCGGAACATGCAGGCAGAGTCTGGACGGGGCAAATGACTGGGAGTGCACTTCAGACCTCCCAGAATGGAAGAGTCACCCAGGGATCATCAGCAAGAGTGGCATGAGACCTTAGGCAACCAAGCAGCTGATCATGATCGAGCTCACGGTGCCATATGAGAACAGAATGGAGGCAGCTCAAATCTACAAGACTGAAAAGTATGCTGATCTGGCAAACAGCCTGAGGAGAGAAGGCTATCAGGTCAAAGTCCTCACTGCAGAAATTGGAGCTAGGGGGATTTGTAGGAACGTCTGCATACAGCCTCATGAAACAGCTCTCAGTTGCAGGGAGGGAAAAAACCAGAGCCCTGAAAGCAATGGCAGAAGCGGCAGAGAGGTGTTCAAGCTGAATCTGGTCAAAGAGGAACAAAAGTGAACTTCATAAGGCTTAAATTTCCTACAAATATCAGATGTCCCAGTGGCTCAGTGGTTAGAGTGCGAGTCATTAAGTGTAAAATGAGCATGTCCAGAGGGTCATGGGTTCGAATCCCAGCCATGGCTCGTCCAAAGATGGGAAAAAAGGGGCAGCAGAGGGACATCCGGAGTCATGAACCGGTGTGGCCCAACCCCCCTAGAGTGTCAGGAGATAAGGGCCGAAACACTTGGTTGAAGGGGCTTCTCTTCTGAGGACTCTCTGCTGCCACGCTCTCCACGAGTTTCTTTCTAATAACCGTGGACACGGACCACAGAATCGCCCTTGAGCAGCCGGATCTGGCCTCCTTCCCAGTCCCCAATCCCCTTTTCCCGGCTTTGAATCATCATACGCTTGCCAGTTATTCTGTTCCATCGACAGTGTAATAACCAGAGAGCACAAAGAAAGTGTGTGAGAGAACATGAGAAAACTAACTGGGAGGGAGTGACCATGCATCCATTCAACTAGGAGTAGCATTGCAAGTACTGGTCACCACACTGCTGCATGTTGGGTCCATCACATTGAGTGACTTAGATCATCGTCAAACCAGACTTCAGGTTTTTCTTGTGTGTGAAATTCGCACAGTTCTCTCCGAAAAACTCGTCTACACAGCGCATCGTTAATAATTTTAGTTCACTTTCTGCCTAAGAATGCGAAAATAAAGTGGATTTTTCTTTTCAAAAGATTTGCCAGCCCTTTTCATCATTTTAAAAACAACCCCCCTGACTCATCAAGGCATCCAACACAGTCATTCATCGATCGAAGGAGAATTCAACTGG
Source organism: Conus ventricosus (assembly GCA_018398815.1). NCBI lineage: Eukaryota > Metazoa > Mollusca > Gastropoda > Neogastropoda > Conidae > Conus > Conus ventricosus. Next base: position 55,752,857 of record CM031608.1, read on the forward strand.
ATAAAAAAAAAAAAGGAGGGAGAGGTTCACTCACGCCTTTCGCAGTATCGCCACACAAGCCCTCCCCCTGCCCCCTCCCCCTTGACCTGTGTCCCCTCCTCCTTCTCTCCCCTTCCCCACAGTGCACACACACACACACACACACACACACACACACACACACTCGCGCGCGCACACACACTCAGCCATGCACGCTGAATCGCACCGCAGACACCAACCCACACCTGCTCGTACATACCTAAGGCTAAAACACACACACACACACACACACACACACACACCGTCGTACAATATACCCATGCGTGGGCTTGCGTGCCAGAGAGAGAGAGAGAGAGAGAGAGATCCCAGAATTAAAGCCCTCGTTCTCTGCTGTGGGTCTGAGAAGTATTGCATTTGGGTGTCGTGATCGTGCATGCTGTCCGCAGTTTCTCTGCTGCACGCTAGGGGGACAATCAGAAGCCGGCAGATAGCTGGGCCGGAGAAATCCGAGCCGCACGCGCGCGCGCGCGCGCCGCGTGTGTGTGTTGTGTGTGTGTATGTGTGCGCGTGCGTGCGTGCGTGTGTGTGTGTGTGTGTGTGTGTGTGTGTGTGTGTTGTGTGTGTGTGTGTGTGTGTGTGGGCTCGGGAAACAGACTAAGGTCAATATGACCAACTTAATACCGGTGAAGACTCGGCAGTCTGGATCTGTGTGTTTCTCTCTCTTTCACACACACACACACGCACACTCGCGCGCACGCACGCACGCATTGACATTATCG
>CM031608.1:55758614-55763614 GCA_018398815.1 Conus ventricosus
AAGGCCAGACACGAGAGCAAAGCCATTGCTCGCCATCTAAATCACGTACGCTTGCCCGCACACACTGGCTTTGCGCCCTCTTTGGCGCGCGTGCGCGCACATACACACAAATGGACGCGCGCGCGCGTACACACACACACACACACACACACACACACACACACAAATATACACACACGCCTCTCTCTCTCTCTTGAAATCATTCACTCTCTCTCTCTCCTCCCTCACTCATACTCTCTCTCTCTCATCCTCACCACACACACACACACACACACACACACACCATGCACGCACACACACACACACACGCGCGCGCGCGCGCGCACGCATCACACCACACAACACACACAAACAAATACACGCGCGCGTGCACACACACACACACCACACGCACACCCACACACACAAACCATACAAGAGAAACGACATTGCACACACAACACCGCGCGCGCCGCAGCGCACACACACACACACACACACACACACACACACACACCACCACCATTGAAGAACGACACTACACATACACACACACACACTCCGCGCGCGCGCGCCACACACACACACACACACACACCATATGAGAGAAACGAATACTACCCCCACCCCCCCCCCCCCCCACACACACACACACAACACAAACGACACTACACTGCACAACACAACACAACAGACACGCACGCACGCACGCACGCACACACACACACACACACGCGCGCGCGCGCGGTGCCCTCGGCGGTTTGTTTCTTTGTTTTTCGAGGAGACGGGCGGGCGTCACTGAGGTCTGCGGACACGCAGAGGACGTGTACGCTACATAATCTGCTCAGCCGATAGTATGATAACTTTTTCAAGCTAGTATTTCCAAATAACTAGGTAACTGAAGGATTGGGAGGGAAGGTGTGTGTGTGTGTGTGTGTGTGAGAGAGAGAGAGAGAGAGAGAGAGAGAGAGACAGAGAGAGAGAGAGAGAGTGTGTGTGTATGTGTGTGAGTGTGTGTGTGTGTGTGTTGTGTGCGGCGTCGGAGAGGAGAGTGAAGAGTGAGGTGGGCTTGGGGACGGTGTGTGAGAGTTTTACATCGAAACCTGCGGTAGCAGTAAAATTCTTTACCTGCATAAGACTTTGCGTCAATGAATGCTTAGGCCTATATCGGTAACGAGGCTTGAGGCGTGCGCGCGCGCGCGCGTGTGTGTGTATGTGTGTGTGCGTGTCCGCGCGCGCGCGCTCATGCGTAGCCCTATCCAATGTGTGTGTGTGTGTGTGTGTGTGTGTGTGCGCGCGCGCGCCATATGCATGCCCGTGTGCATGGACGGAAACACACATGATAAATAGATCGATCAATCTACCCATCTTTCTGTCCGTTCCCCTTCGTCTGCGAAGTGATGAAGTCATAAAACTTCGCTTGCGTCACTAGTACACACATGTAAACACTAGCACACACGTGCCCGCGCGCACAGACACAGCAGACATACACTCGCACTCTCGAACACACACACACACACACACACACATTGGCGTAGGACCGGGCCCGTATCTCCAGGCACTGTCCTGCCCATGGCCGAAGATAATGACGCATTATAGGACTTTGCCACGCACAGCAGCCGCATGTTTGGGCCTCCAAAAATCATGCCCGCGTGAGCACTTGGAAATTGTACACAAGACGGACAAACATGACCTAATGACGAAAATTAGAAGTTAAAGAATTGCTGTTCACATAGGACAAGAAGATCTAAACGCTTTACAAGAGTGGGAAAGAACTTGGAAAATGGAATTTCATCCTCAAAAGTGCCAAGTGTTGCGTATATGTAACAAACGCTCACTAATTAGATCAGATTATTCTATCCATAATACTATTCTTAAAGAAACTAATGCTGCAAATATTTAGGCGTGATTATAGATAGTCGTCTCAAATGGAAAGAACATTACAATTTAGTATGTAAGAAAGCAAATAACATCTTAGCTTTCTTACACAGGAATATCAATGACTGCCCCCAAAAGGTTAAAGACGACTGCTACAAAACACTGGTTAGACCAGTGCTGGAATATGGTTGCTCAGTTTGGGATCCTTACCATCTAAAGGACATTGATAACCTTGAAAAGATTCAGAAGAGAGCAGCACGGTTCGTAACAGGGAACCACATCAGAGAAAAGGGGAATACTAGGAAGAACATGAGGAAATTAGAATGGAAACCCTTAGAAGAGAGAAGAGCTTTTATTAAACTTAACACCTTTTTCAAAGGCAGAGCTAAAGTAATTGATATTCCAATGGAACAACTAGTATTGAATAAAAGTAGCACCAGGAGTGGCGGTCAGTGTTATACCATACCTGCATCAAATATTGACAGCCACTTACATTCTTTTATCCCAGTTCTGTACGGCTGTGGAACTCACTGCCGGGTGCCATCAAGATTGCCACAAATGCAATCTCTTTTAAAAAACAAATTGATACAACAGTTTTGAGATCTGCATATTGATGTTTTCTATTTTTTACTTCCCCAGATATTTTACTGTTAACTGGGCCTGAATTTGGCCATTGCTTTTAACTTCTTGAATATCGAGTGCGACCCCTTGTTGCCAAATTTGCTCCAGGGGCCAACAGTCTGAGTCGCACTATTTTATGTTATTTTTTTTACTTTTTAACATGCGCGCTGGTGACCTACTCGTTTTTGAGTGAACCAGTATTTTAGGAAGAAGAAGAAGAAGAAGACCTATCACTGCGCGGACAGGGGCAAACAAGATAGACAAGATGACTGAAGGAGAAAGTGATGTTAGTCAAGGCTCATGTCGAGGACGCGCCACGAGCGAGGAGTGGCCCGTGTGTGGAGACCGTGACTGAGTCTGATGATATTGAGTAGGCCTATACCCCACACCAGAGACGACACGCACATCTTGTGTCTCCCCTTCTACCCCCCCCCCCCCTCCACAAGAGAGAGAGAGAGAAGAGAGAGAGAGAGAGAGAGAGAGAGCGTGTTTAGAATACACCGAATGTAGGGCCTATATACATCGATCATTCGCGGTAAGGTAGGCTATGCAGGATAGTAGCTTTATACCTACAACTGTCACAGTGCAATTATATACATTACACAGCTGATTATGAATAGATGTAGGCCTAGTACTTCTGCGCGCAGTATTTTGCAGAAGCACACGTGAACACGCAGCTAGCTAATAAAAACAGTGTCTGTATAAGGGGGCCAGTCTCTCTGTGTGTTTGAGTGTGCGCGCGCTTCGCGCGCGCGCGTGTGTGTGTAGGTGTGCGCTCGCTACGTATTCAAGTATGGGGAGTAGACTTATTGCATGTGTGTGCGCGCCCGCCCGCGCGCATGTGTGTGTGTGTGTGTGTGGGTGTGTGGTGAGAGAGAGAGAGAGAGAGAGAGAGAGAGAGAGAGAGAGAGCGGCTAGTGTGTGCCTGGACAATGAACAGCTTGAGAGAGAGAGAGAGAGAGAGAGAGAGAGAGAGAGAGAGAGAGAGGTGTGTGTGGTGTGTGTGTGTGTGTGTGTGTGTGTGTGTGTGTGTGTGTGTGTGAATGAGAGTGAGCGCGCGCACGCGCGATTGTGGCCTGTGTTACTGCTTCTTTATGTTTTTGGTATTTTCAGTCATATGTTAAACAAAACAGAATCCCCCACCTCCTTCAGTCCCCCCCCCCCCGTTTCTTTCTTATTTTCAACCTCTTTCCAGATGATACTTTACCGGCGAACAGAGACCGAATATTCAACAATACGCAGACAGGCCAACGAGAAAGATAGGGTGTCGACCATGCGTTGTTCAGTGTGAACACGGCACGCAAGCAAGTATAAAGTTTGCCAGTCCCTGTATACCGAGCAAGCAAACCTCTACACCCAGGCTTGTGTGTGTGCGTGCGTGCGTGTATTCACTCACATACACAGACCGGAGACCCAGCAAGGCGAACACGCACACCGACTGTGTGTGCGCGCGTGCGTTGCCGAGCGCGTTCATACGCTGGTTGAGGTCACGTGACTTGCGTGTGTATGCGTTGTGCGGTGCGTTCGACCAATCGCGCCATCTGTACGACCACACGCAAACGGAAACACAATGCGAGGCGTCTTTGTTTGTCGGTGTGTTCGCAGCTGCTTCTGGACACTTTGAGAATCAATTTCTTCGCTTGACGTGTTCTATATGAAGTTAGAAAACGACTGTGGTAAGTATGATTTCGTTTAAAGGCGTTTTAAGACCCGATTTCATGTGTAGTCCACACATACGAACGCAAAAACCAGCGGAGCTCGCTCGCGAACACAAGGGACGTAACTTGGTCGTGGCATCCATTTTTTTTTAAGCTACCAGGATGGTTGGGAAGTGGTAGGGTAAAGGTCTCGTTTGTTTGACTTGACTACAGATGCGAAATGCTTATACGCTGAACCGGTTTAGAACTTGGAATAAGTTTAAATCATAAATTGGAACGATTTTTTTTTTCTCATAGCACGAGGAACGATGGCTAGTTGAGGTGAAGGGAGTTGGCTTGTCGACAACGCCAGTGCATAAACCGCTTCGCACAAGTCGGTCGGTGTTGCTCGCGCACGCGTGTTCGCGCACGTAAGCCTTTCCCATGCAGGCTGATTATGCGGGCCTGAGCGCTGGGTTTGCTTGCTTTGCGATTGCGATCAATACGCTCATTGCACTACACTGAGAAGTGTGTGCGTGAAGAGATGGAGAGAAAGACTAATGGAGACATCACATGAAAGTGAATTAATTCTCCATACATATTTATCGAATTGCGTGACTGAAAAGGGAACATGCAATTCCTTTAATGCTGTCTTCCCCCTTCCCCACTCTCTCTCTCTCTCTCTCTCTCTCTCTCTCACGCTGTACATTTTACTATGTATTATATTGGTATCTTATATTTTGAGTTACCGTGAGGAAAAAAGTCTTGTACACTGAAATACGTATTTTATGTTGTTGATTCCTGTATAGGCTAAACATGATTTTGTCATCAATCGCGCCAGTCATCAATTTGACTTTTAACAACATGCACAGAAAAAAAAAGTAA
>CM031608.1:55768614-55786409 GCA_018398815.1 Conus ventricosus
CCAGTTGCATAAAACAGGGCAGTCATTTTCTGAATGATGAATAGAAGGCAACCTCATCTGGATATTGAATGATCAGCATCATCACCTTTCATTTCACATTTACCAATAACTGATGTCCCCATGATGAAGATGGAAATGCATAAACAATTTAAGATCATCGTAAAAACCAAATTTAAGTTTTGACATACTGTCTGCCAAAAAGGAATTAGGGCACATTGTAAAGTTCTCCATCTTATCTTTTTCTGTGATGTTCATCAAAGTCAGAGGTTAAAATTTATGTTCCATTGGTCACAGGCCTTTAAGGAGAAAGTATGCTCGCAGACTGAAGTCTACATTTTTTTTGGTGGCAGTTGTTGTTTTTGGCAGTAGTGTTGTGTCTGGCTCTGGATTGGGGCCATCGTCCGTTCCTCTCAAAGCTCTGGTTTTTTATGTAAACTCTGGTTCACTTTGTGGTGTTGGTCAGCCGACGGTAGGCATGTTGTCTTCACCTCTTTCCTCCTCAAAAGGCCTGTCATCAGGGCCACTAGGCGGCCTTCTTCATGCTCGGGTGGTGATGGTCTTTGCGCTGCATGAGGCCAACTCAAAAAGGAAGTAGGACAAAAGTCACTGGAGCACTGCACAAGTCTCATCTATGGTCCACACAGTCTACAGCCGAGAGGGCAATTTTTCAGCCCAATGTCAAGAGGAGTGCCCCCATATCCAGGCCTCAAAACCATGGTATCCCCAGCCATGGTAATGACAGTCAGGCAGCGCTCCATTGCCGACTGCCCCATATCTCTAGGAGACGTCCCCCAGCAACACAGGCAAGATCCACCATCACCCATACGGCTTGAAGGTTGCTTTGCTGCCTGACATTGACTTCTCACATCAGTGTCCCACAAAGGAGAGCTGCCACCTCTCCCTTGGTGTTTGCTGCTATGCACACCTGGCAGGGAACTGATCACATGGTGAAATCCATGGCTCACATACCTTAGATATATATACACATGCCCACCACACACACAGGCTGGATAGCTGATAAAGCCGTGCAGATATGCTGTAGTTAACATAGAGCAGTTACAGGTGGGGTGACCATCACAAAAGTTACAAACAGATTTATGGGGGGGAAAGTCCCTCTATGTAGTCATCATGAATCTCAACTGTTGCTTTTTTTTTTTGTTTGCTAGGTGCAAGTTCTTATTTCTAACCAACTTGGCCCCAGGTTTGTAGGTGAGTGACTAGGATTCTAGCTCAATGAGTAATACAAATCCTCTGAACTTTCACATAAGAAAGTGTAAGGTCTCAGTCAGCAAAATTTAACTAACAAAATGTATAACCTTTTAATCTTCTGTCACCATTTTTGTTCTTCACACAGGTGTTGAGTGGGTTTTAACAAGTTGTTATGACAGCAAGAAACTCTGGAACAACTGAAGAAAAATAGCTCTTGAAAGTAGTGAAATACTCAGATGGTGTAATTACCTACTGGCATACAATTAAGGCAAATAGAATATAAAGTAAGTCAAAGCATTAAAGCAGTGAGCAGGTACATAAATCTCCTTAGAAGATTTTACCAAGTAATTTGAAGTATTGGCATAAAGTTATCCTGTTAAGATAATAAGGCATAAGATTCAATCAAACAATACATGGTCTCAAGACTTAGAAACTGCATTCCTGTTACATTTCTTCCAGGACAATCAGTGAAACTTGACACAGGATCTCAGAGTCGGAGAGATGAACATTTGCCCTTTTGGCATAACTGATGTTAAGTCTTAAACACTGAAAAAGACAGTGTTGGGTCTTGGCCTATGGTGGATCCGTGAATTGCCGGGGCTTCATCTCCCATTTTAGAGGGTTAAGCTGACCATCATGGCTCTGATGTCTGTCTGATTGACAGCTTGACAGTGTCAGCGGAAACATGACAGCTGATGAAAATCATTATGGAAGGCCTCCACTTTCATGTGTGGGGGTGGTGGTGGTGGTGGTGGTGGTAGATTATTTGAAAGGAGAAAGACACTTCTCTTCACATGCAGTGTGACATAAAACAGTTTCAATCGAAGGTGACCATCTCTCAGATCTTGGTGTTCTTTCAGTGTCTAATGTGATGCCTGAAGCTATGGCATCACCATGTGCATCACACGTGCAGACATGCACGAAAATCCGACCAGATCACAGGATTCATGCATCAAATTGATGAGATCAATGAGAATCGCTGATCGATGAGAATGAAGATAATGGAAAGATGGAAGAAAAAAACCTTGTGGGCATCAGTACAAGAGAGAGAGAGAGAGAGAGAGAGAGAGAGAGGTGCATAAAGTGATAACATAGGTCATGTGATTTGTACTGAAAGACACACACCCACTCCCCCCACACCTATCCTTATCCACAACATCTGGACAGATGTCTTGCTATGATATCTGGACGAAGATGATACCAAACCAACAAGCAAAATACTTGGTTATCAACAAAATTGTATTTTGGAGAGATCTTTAAACTATGGACATGTTTTGGGCTCTGACAATGTGCCGAACGTTCCTTTGGGGAGAGTCTAGGTTGAAACAGAACTTTGGGAATTTTTTGTTGAACTGTGACCTTATTCTCTCTTTTGAAAGTTTCCCTTTGCATCCACTTTTTACAAGAAGAGTTGAGGTGGTTAAAACTTAAGGAGATGGAGGAGATTACTAGTGAGACGTTTTGGTCTTCTTCAGGCAAGACAAACAACATTCAAGACAATGAAGATGAACACAACAGATCTGTTTCTGCTTCATTTTCATTGTCTTGAATGTCTTGCCTGAAGAGGTCAAAATGGATCATGACTGTCTTGTAACTTATTTGTTTCTTTCATTTGGCAGCATAGTAACTTTTCTTTAAGTTTGTTTTCATTTCCGCCTGCAGTCACTTCACTTTGAAACTTCAGTAGAGGTTGTTCTTGCTCTGACGACAGTCAGAACCTGGAGGCGTCTATCCTTGCTTGCCTGGTAAATTGCGAATTGTAAACTGCAAATTGTAATTGTTTGACTACGCTGCTTTGTTTGTTCATTTTTCCTCTCTACTTCTTTTTACACTCCTCCCCCTCTCCACTCCCCACTTCCCTTCAGTAATTTGTGTATATGAAATAATGAATTGTGAATTTTGATCAACATAATTCCAAAGGATAGAGGTTTTGTATTTTTGTTTTTATGATCGTGTGTTGTTTTCCATGAAATAATGTTCTGTCGGCTTATATTTGTTTCAGGTTTTTAGATAAAGACTTCCTGCAAGCACAGAGACTTTAGCCGGTACTTGCTTAAACTATCTGGATTGATGCTGAACTGACCTAAACTGACCACAATACTGTCATTGACATTTGAGCCAAGGGGAGGGCATCGAATCATTTGTGCCAGATCACAGAAGAGATACCATTGACCTTGGTTTATGCCAGAGAAAAGGATTGCACAGCTAACCAACAACATGGCTTTACAAGCCGATGACATGTATCTCAAAACATCAGAGACTAGTTCAGATGATGCCAGCAGCGATGATGGTTTGATGAAAAGGAAAACAGCCCGATGGCAAAACGACCAAAGATGAGGGAGGAAGTGGAGGATGACGATGACGAATACGACGATGAAAAACCCAAAAGTGATGACGACCATTCAGACACTGGAGCTCAAAGGCAATCTAAACGGAAACCATCCAAATCGCGGATTAAGCGCATCGTTCCTCAGCAGCAGGCGGCTGGTTCCGGCATATCTCCTGAAGCTGGGTATCCACTTCCATCTGTGGATAGTCTGATGATGGTGGGAGGCGGGGTATGCATACCAGCCAGGCTTCCATGGTGGGCAACCCAGGTCAGGCGTACCTCCAGCAGATGGCCACTGGGCAGCTGCGCTCCCCGGGAGGGTACAAGTGTGAGGTGTGTGGCAAAGAGTTCCGCGTTCCCTCCCGCTATGATTCTCACATGCTGAGCCACTCCAAAGGAAAACCGTACTGTTGTGAGGTAACATGCACACCTTTCCCCTCCAGCTCGTTTTAGTGTCAGTTCAATGGCTTCTACTTTAGTGTCAGAGCGGAGTTGATAAATCACAATCATATTCATGCTCAGCTTTTCTTGAACACATTAACACTACTTAATCAGTAGTACTTAACAAAGCTAACAAAAAGACTGAATTATTTATCAGTTTGTGTGTATGTGTGTGTGCTGGGGAAAGACAGATAGAGAATGGTTCATGAAATGTACGTGAGGTTGTGAAGATCTTGAAGCTGAATCAATAAGTAAGAAGGGTGGAATGTAATATATGTAGTATTATGATGGATATTTACTTTATTTCAGAGTTGAAATATCATAATGTGTATTTGCTTTTGTTACAATCTAATTTTGTGAAAGCTTATTATCATTTGCATCTGGCCTAAAAGTGGAAAATAAATACCATTTGTTTTTATAAAGAGAAGAATTATGATGTTTTGAAAACATACAACTGCATCATAGTCTTGTACAGAACATGAGCCCAAGCATCCTCCATTCAACATTTTCTTGCATGCTTTATCGTAATTACGAGGCACTGTAGTATCTGATACAGCAGCTACCCTCCCTGCCCCTCATACCTGCCTCCTACACTTCCCTTCCTCCTATCCCTGTACCCCAGTCGCCTGTTCCCTTCCTTACTCCCCCCTCCTTTCCCTTCCACCTTCTTCCATCCCCCCTTCCCCCTACTCCCCCTCTCTCCCTCCCCTCCCTCATCCCCTTCCCCTCCCCTCCCCCCTATTCCTTCCATCCTCCCCCCTCCCTCTCCATCTTTCCTCCCCCATTCTCCCTGTTCCATCCTTCACCATATCCTGCATCTTTCCCAGGGTTGTCTGTGTTCCTCCAACTTCTTTTTCTTGTTCAGACCATGTTCATGAGACTTGCATGTTCCAGGTGTGTGGCAAGCTCTTTGCCTCCCAACAGAAACTGGACATTCACAAACCAGTGCACAGCCGCGACCGCAAAGAGTCCCTGGAGTGTCCCACCTGTGGCCAGAAGTGCAACAATTGGCGCTCCTACCTCTATCATGTCTCCAAGCACACCACCAATGGAGGCAAGAAGCACACATGTCAGGTGGGTGAGATGTGTGGGTGGTAGGTTGGCGTTTCACTGTGTGCACATGTGTCTTTGTGTACCATGTAAATATAACCTGAGGATAATCTGGTAGTTAACTGGGATGTGTGTTTATAGGTCATTCTCAGAAACATGTGTGGTGTGATAGTGACCCAATTGCTCGAGCTATTATTTGGCTGTATTAAAATTGAAAACTGAGATGAATGCTTTTTATTGACTGCATTTGTATTAAAGAAATAAATTTTAAATGATTCTGTGAGTTGTTGTGGTTTTCTTGTTAAAAATCTCGATGTTAGTCACAAAATATGGTCAAACCAACATGGCGGATTTGTGACATGATGGTGCCTGCTTCAAACAAATAGTTCTTGGGACCACAAAGATTGATATTTTGACAAATAAAGTATATCAAATTGATACACACTCATCCTTTTACAATCACATAAAGAACAATTACGTTTTTATTTACTACCAGTCAAGTAAGGGGCACATTAAATACCCGTCGCGGTCGCGACCCTTGGTTTCCGATTTTTGCCCAAATAAAAAACTTCATGCACAAACAACTAAACATTGTAATGCATGCATTTAAATACACACTGATGAAGAAAACAGAGTGCAACATTAAGATACATCGATTTATGACGTCTGCTGTTCTAATCCTCGTACGTAATTAATTTCGCCTGAAGAGGAGCATCGTTTCCTTTTTCATCGTGGCGACCGATCAACGAAAAGCGGCTGGGAAATCCAAGACCTTCATTCACTTGCTGAGATTTTTTCCCCCAGCGCTGACTCATTACCTAAAACATCTCTGGCATCTACTTTTTCCCGCCGAAAGAACATCGTGATGATATTACCGAGCTGCTGTCTTTTGTCTTCTGCCTAGTTCGTGAGAGGTCGCGACCGAGTGCTTTGTGCCGACTGCATCTATTCAAGGTGAGTTTACTGGCTTCTATCTTCATTCTCAATCGTTTGAAAAGTAACACTCTCTTCCCAAAGTATTGTTGTTTCGTCAGTGGTTCTTTAAATTAACTTAAAACCGCACTATGTACTTAGAAATGCATGTGTTTTCACGTACTCGTCAACTCTGTCAACTGTCGTCTGCTACTCTTGATTGTTATCGGCGGACACGTTTTGCCAGTTTTAAGAAAAGACCCTTTCAAATCACTCAAAAAAAAGAACAGGAAAATAATCTAATTTAAATACTGAAAGTGGTTGTTCATGTGCAGTACGGGAATATTAAACGAACTCTAAATAGATTTATTTTCAGTTGTACAACGTCGCGGTCAAGACCAGAAACGTACGCACTATGGTATCTTGTGCGGACCGACAACACTCTTAGAAAGCTATTTTTTATCTTCCTTTGTTTTAAAACATGTTCAGTGTATTTCATTTGGAACAATTACAAACACGTTTTGCAACATGGTTGTGGATTTTTGTTTTTTTTATCTGTAGTGTGGGGTTTTGTTTTCGTAGATAGCAAAAATTCCGACAGAGCGTGTTAGTAGTGACGGGAATTCACGGCTCTATGGTATCTTGTCTCGACCGATAGATCCAGTAACTTGGACAGAACTATGTCGCGTGTTTTGTCTGTCATTCATGATGTTAATTAATATGTATCATTCGGCAGTCCCATTAAAAATGCAAACCAAAATATTACTATTCTGTTAGTTATCTCACATAATAACTGTTGGCCGTAAAACACTCAAACCATATCGGTCGAGACAGGAAATGTAATCAATTTGGTTTCTTGTCATGACCGATCATTTGTCATGATAAATTATCCCTTTCTCTGTTTCCACATTTTCTTTTGTCGATGTCTGAGAAGCGATTGTCTACACAATCGTTGTCTGACTTCTGTGATTCACGTTCCGTACTTGTGCAAGCTAATCGTCATTTTCGCTTTGACGTTTAGTTTAGAACTGTGCTCGGTCGTGAGCGAACTCACTGCTCGGCGTTTCTCGTCACAACTAAACACGTCACTACGTTCTAATCACGTTTCGCTGTATTTTTTTAATCTAAAGGGAAGCAGAGCTGCTTTCTTGTTTTAAAATTAAGTTCCTTACGAAATCTGTTTTTATGCTCCTACTTATGCTTACTACTTTTGTTTTAAAACTAATGAATCTTTTAGTCTATGATTTTTGACAGAAACCAAACCATGGGATTGGATATTTCGCTTTTTGTTGCTGTTGTTATTGTTGACCTCTATATTTACACTCATTGCACCATTTCATATAGGAATGTATGAGACGCGTGCTTGAACAAAAATAACAACCCCCAGCTGTAAGAGTTTGACACAAACAGCAAATAGCGTTTCAGTTCACATCACACACACACACACACACACACACAACACATCATAACACACACACACATCACATCACATCACATCACATCACATCACATCACATCACATCACACAACACAACACAACACACACACACACAAGAAACCATGAACACCCTTTTCAACTTGTTTCTTTTAAAATATTTCCCCAAGTGAAAACAAGCAATCCATGTAGGCCTACAGTGTAATGCGTTTGTGTGCGCGCACGTATGCGTGCGTGTGCGTGTTTGTTCTTTAGTTTTGCATCTTTTCGCTTTAGGTAAATTTAGACCAAAGTGATATTGTCGGAGTGAATGAGAAATTGAGTACGTGTATGTGAGAGAGTGAGTGTGTTTGTAAATAGATGTGTGTGTGTGAGTGTGTGTGTACACGTGCGCGCGCAAATGCAAATGTATGTATGCCTGCGTTTACGAGTGTAGAGCTTTGTGTGTGTGTGTGTGTGTGTGTGTGTGTGTGTGTGTGTGTGTGTGTGTGTGTGTGTGTGTGTGCGTGCGCGCGCGCTATTAAATCTATACTTGCAAAACTAATTAAGATTAAGATTTTTTTTGCGTATATCTTTTGATATAAGCTACAATTTTCTTACACTCTGTTGTCTAGGCTTATCCTCCCTACCCAAACCCAACCTATCTTCCTTTCTGGAAGCCAAGACACTAGATCCCAATATGGAACCACGCAGATGCGGACGACTTGCACAGAAAAGGGCAAAGCCTACAGCAACTGAATCTTCAACCCCTACCCCTACCCCCATCCCTCCTAAAAAAACAGCTTTGTCTCATGCTGAGAGGTGTAAAGCTTACAGGCAGAAAATTAAAGAAGACTCAGACAAGTATGACAAGTACTTGATTGAGAACAAAGAAAAATGCAAAGCCTACAGACAAAATCTATCTGAAGAGAAAAGGGCAGACCAAAGACTCAAAAATACACTTAGAAAGCAAAAGGAGAGGCAGAGAAAGAAAGCTAGCCAACAACAAAAATTGCTCACTAGACAGATGTTTTAGCAGAGGAAACTCAGAGAGCAAAATGGAGGGAAGAGAAGAGAAGGCAAGCAGAAAAAATGCACTGGAAAACTAGGGAAAAGAAGAATGAAAGGAGAAGACAACTTTATCAGGAGAAAAAGGAGGCGGCTAGGCAGAAGAACAGTAAAGCAGTTCAGTGTGAGGCTAGCAGTAGTTCAGTAGGTCAACTGACAGTTCCAACAGATTTTGAAGAACGGTCCCCAGCGGCCCAACGGAAGGCACTGCAGAGGCCAGATCCACTCTTCCAAAGAGTCCTCGGAAGTTTGTTTGTACTGTTGCTCCCTAATTCAAAAGGCAAGCCCCAAGAAGAAAAAACTCTTTGCCAGTTCCATTAACACACTTCTTCCTGATCAGCGAATGGCCATCTCTTCATGAACGCTTGTCTGCGTCTTAGAAATCGGCAACTTTCAGCCGACAGGCAGGCCAGGCGTATTTTTCTCAGTGTCTGCAAAGGCATTGGGACATTCAAAGACAGAAGTGCCATGCTGGGTGTTCACTGGACAACCATCAAAAGGCATGAGAAGGGCAGAAAGCAACAGCCAAAAAAGAAAATCCAGCTGATGCGCTTGCAAAGCAGTTTTTTGAGGAGTCGGCCACTACCATTCCTGACAAAAAGTTGGTCAGCAAAAAAAGTGGCAAAGTAGCTGCAGTGCTGAGTCGACCACTCAAAGAGCTGCATCAAGAGTTCATTTCCAGTGGCCAGAAATCAGCTTTTCCAAGTTTGCCAAGTGTCGTCCAGCCAACATTCGTCTTATGGCACAGGCAAAACTGAGGCAGTGTCTCTGACAGTGGATAATCCATCACTGGGCCTGTATCCATCTGATGGGCCTGCACACCTGACCCTATGGCCATCTACAGGGATGGTAACTGCCTGCTCCGATGTGGATCTGTCCTGGCCTGGGGAACAGAGGACCGCCACCTGGAAATGAGGCCAGAATAGCTTTAGAGCTGATCATCCACAGGTCCCATTATCTGGGCGAGACGGGTCATCCTGCCATTGGTGATTTGCCCATCTTCTGTGCTCAGTACTCCGATCACTTCACAGGAGAAGTTCTGACCACAGACGCCATTGGCAGGATCTTTGAGACGGAGGTGAGGGATCTCCTCAGGCCAGGCACCTACATGGGAATGTGGCAGGTTCTGGTCCTGTCCTCAGTTCTGCGGCGCCCCATTTATTCCATCTATCCTGAGCATGGGGGCTACAATGTCAGGCAGCAGCTCCATCAAGTCTGCACCCCAAGATTGCCACCTGAAGACCACACCACCCCCTCCCTATCTCCCAGGCATCATGTGGACACACACACAGGGGAAGAACCGTCCTGCCCTGACATGGCGACCAAACCATTTCGTCGTCTGCTTGCCATTTTGTCGTATCTCCTTTTCATTTGAAATGATTTGACTGAAGTTGGATTACATTCACCTTAGTAATGGGATAAAAAGTAGTAAATACTTGCAGCAAGCATCCACCCTATAATACTGGAAGTGCTTGCAGGAGTTCAAAAACCTATGCTTAAGATTAAGATACTATTCTGCTAAATCATGATTTTGTAACAAAATTATACAAATAGAGGTTATGGCAATAAATTAATAGTAGTCACAATTGTTGAATAACAGTAATATGATAATATGATATCTATGATAATGACAAAAATTGCTTTTAAGTATTAAATTACTAGCATTTAATAAGTTATTTAGCCAACATGCTTTAAATCTATCCCTCTCTCTCATAAAAGTGACATGAAGAAGCCGGCTTTATTATGAGTTCTTATACTGAACTATAATTTGACTTCACAACCACAGTCAGTATAATTTCGATGAGCCTTTTCCCCATAACACTATTTATATACTTCAACTTGTTCAAATGTCAGCACAAAGCCAGGAGACTTCCTGTTGGTTGCCGTGCCCAAGGACAAGACAGCAGTCCATGTGTTGCCCAGGTAAATATAGGAGACTGATAGGACCAACGGCTTTTTTTGTTTAATGTGACTGACCCACAGTTTAAAAAATAATGAAGGTTTATATTATGTTCGTTTTTTCTTTGAGTTTCGTTTAACTTACAGTGCAAGAACGTCACATTATGATTTAAATCTACTTTGAATCTGTTTCAGATCACGAAGAAAACTGCCGAGGGAGACTGGGGGTGTACCTGAAGGATGTTGGTGAGGGAAAGTGGAAATGGCCAGACAAGGCCACAGAATTTTCATTCCCCTGACTGACATCCAGCGTGTCTTCAGGAGGAGGACTACACCATGAAGATGGAGCACAGGGCCGTCATCTACAAATTTCAATAGAATTATAGTGTATAGTGTAGATGATGGCTGTCTCCCTTCATCAGCAATGACACAGCAGCTCAGGTATGTGTGACAGCGAACTATGTGTTGCCACAGAGCTCTAAATATCATTACCATTTGAAATATATATTCAGTGGAAGGCAATATTTCAAGTTTCAGCTCCTTATGTTCCCTAGTGTTATATTTATTGCCTTTTTGTGAGATTTTGTTTTGTTTTGGGGTTTTATTTGGTATGGGTTCCATGTCACAACCGACACGGTTTTCTGTGTCACAACCGACACATTTCACTTATATTAAGTGTTGAAATATAGATTACTACAATTATTGTACAAAAAGATGTGCTATGTGTCATGAATATGATTGCATGGTTAAAATTTATTCAAATTTGGTGTCTTTGTGGTGGTGAACTGAATGAAAAATAAACTTCAAATGAGCGGATACAAAACTGTCTTATAGTGTCATTTGAAATGAGCTTGAATTGTATTTTATCAATGATCCCCATACTTTTTATTGTTGGGTTTGTTTTATTTATGATTTAAAAGACATTTTGCAGTGTTTTTTGTTAGGTATTCCATCTTGAAACACTTTTTTATGCTACTTTTGGTTTCCATGTCACAACCGACACAGGGCTAAAAATAGAATTTTTATTCTTCAAATACAAGGAAATGAGCTGATCAGTTATAATTTTTTCTACAGCATATAATGTGTGCTAAAGTGCTCTATTATATGACAAAATGCATTAAGTTCCATTGACATCTATTTTTTAATATCAATGTCACAAAAACAGCACATGTTTCTGAGAATGACTCTTATATTTGTGTGTGGGAGAGAGAGAGAGAGAGAGAGAGCGAGCTATATTAACAATTATGACTTGACTTTTGTTTACCAAGTTGAAATCTGAAGACGATCCAACATTTTGTGAAATCTAAGGATTTTATCTGTTTCAGTGCTGAATTTGTTTGCTGTAATATGAAAACACGTCTCCATGTGTTTTTATGTACACCAGTCATATCGGTTGCATTCACACAATCCTAAAAACACATGCTTAAAAATTATACACTTACGCACACATGCACGACCATGCGTGCACATGCAAACACACACACACACACACACACACACACACACACACACACACACACACACACACACACACACACACACACACACCTGGCAGATATGACATTCATACATACATGCATGCATGCATGCAAGAAACATCTAATGTATAGGTCCTATTCTTATAATGAATGATGGAACAGAGAGCAATGGTGATGTGCATTGACTTTGTTCCACAAGAGAAAATGAAGTACACATGTGATGTGAAATGTGTGTGAAATGTCAGTTTGCTCTGTGTGTGTGTGTGTGTGTGTGTGTGTGTGTGTGTGTGTGTGTGTGTGTGTGTGTGTGCAAGCTGCTCAATACAAGCATAATTAATGTTGGGTTTAATATTATATTTTCCATAAAATTAGCAGGAATATGGTGGGATCCTACGTCTTTATTATGAAATGATACCTCACCCTTTCTTCCCTCAACTCTATCTTGCCTCTACCCTCTCTCCCCATCTTCCATCCATTTGCCTGTCCCTCCTCCTCTCAGTACTGGCCTTGCTAATTCCCTTTAAACACTTGTTTTTCTTGAACTTCTTTTGTGTATGTACATTAATTACTTATGCTAGATTTACCTACCAAGTAAGAGTTGCTTCCTTGTTTGTAAGTAGTGTAAACACTCCCATTTCATGGAAACAGAGTTTACTGCAACAAAAGTTTAAAAAAAACAACCAAAAACAAACGCAGAATCAGATAAATAATTGTCTCATCTAATCACAAAAGATTAGAGAGGCTGTCTGTAATGTCATGATTTGAAAGAAAAGATGAAGGAAGCAAGAAAACAAAAGGGGTGGGTGGGTGGGGGGGGGGGGGAGGAAACTAAGAAAAAAAAACACATCGTTGTTATCAGTGAAGAAGGCATATGAAGTGCTGAAGAAGAAAAAAGGGAGGGGGTGGGAGGATTAGCTCCATGGATTGCGGGCAACTGAGGCCAATCCCCCAAAAAGAAGAGGGTTCTTCCCTTTAAAGCCCACGTGTTTCTGTAGATCCTCATTGAGAGTGCTGCTGTCTTACCAGTGTGAACTCCTGCCCCTTTACACATCATCTGTCTGGATTTCTGAAGGTCGTAGAGAGGTTTGACTGTCCAAGGCTCAGCATCCCAGTGAGAACTTCTGTCCTTAAACATAATCTTTAGAGATTTCTGAAGGTCATGACTGAGAAATTTGACTGTTTAACGTTAATCATCCCAGTGAGAACTTCTGTCCTTAAACATAATCTTTAGAGATTTCTGAAGGTCATGACTGAGAAATTTGACTGTTTAACGTTAATCATCCCAGTGAGAACTTCTGTCCTTAAACATAATCTTTAGAGATTTCTGAAGGTCATGACTGAGAAATTTGACTGTTTAACGTTAATCATCCCAGTGAGAACTTCTGTCCTTAAACATAATCTTTAGAGATTTCTGAAGGTCATGACTGAGAAATTTGACTGTTTAACGTTAATCATCCCAGTGAGGACTCCCTCCCCTTCAAACCTAATCTCTAAAGATGCCTGAAGGTTGTTATTGAAAGGTTCTGCTGGCCAAGATTCATCTGTCCAATCAAGACTCCTCCCGTTTAAAACTGATCTCTAAGGACTTCTTTAAATGTTCATAGAAGGGTTTGACTGTCCAAGGTTCATGTTCCCAGTGAAGACATTCCTCTTAAAACATGATCATTAAGAGGTTTGACTGTCCAAGGTTTGTATTCCCAGTGAAGACATTCCTCTTTAAACCTGATCTCCAAGGTTTCTGTAGATGATCATTGAGAGGTTTGTCTGTCCAAGGTTCATCATCTCAATGAGGATCTCCTTCCCTTTAAGCAGAATCTCTTATAACTTTTGAAAGTCATCATCGAGAAATTCTCTTGTTCAACATTAATGATCTCATAGAAGTTTCCCTCCCCTTTAGGTCTGTTCTCAATGAATCATTGGATGTGACTATGAAACGTTCCTTTCCTGCTCACTCTCCAGGTGTGTGGCCGACAGTTCCATGCAGCGCAGCGACTGCGGAATCACATGCAGAGTCACATCGATGGCAAGAACTTCTGCTGCCTGACCTGTGGCAAGTTGTTTGAGAGTCAGAAGCGTCTGGACACCCACTCTCTGATCCATGATGCTGAGAGACAGGAGCCCTTCTCATGCGTGGACTGTGGCAAGGTGAAGCATTACCTTTCATCACTCTTTACCCTGTGCTTAAAATTAACATCATCGGCCTTCTACACCTACATGCAAAACAGCAGTTGGTGTACTCACCAGTTTTGTCTTCTATTGTTACACTACTTTGCTTTCTATATTTCCTTACATTGAGGTTTCTCTTCGTTTTTCAGGTCTATGATGATTGGCGTGCCTTCAAGCAGCACATGAAGACCCATGGATCTGATGGTGTCATCTACCGCTGTGAAATATGTTCCGCTCAGTTCTTCACTCAGTATGAAAAGGAGAAGCATAAGGTGGGAAATGGTCTTTACCAGGATATTCTCTGGTGTGATTGTCTTTACTGCACTGTTTCTTTGTTCAGTTGGAATGTAGTTCTGTCATTCAATATTAAGACAGAACAAAACCAGAATGAATTACCGACCTGGCTCTCCACAGAACTGTTGAACATAAGGAAAAAGACAGAAATTCATTTTAAGAGTATAGATCCTTTATAAAGTTTCTCTCTCTATGTATCTTTTTTGTTTTTGCCTCTTCTTCTCCTACTGAAGAATGCTGCTCACTCTGACTTCCTTAGATGCAGTCACATCCCAGGTCATTCTTGCTCAGGTAGTCCCAGTTCCAGCCATCCACAGTGACCTATCAACATGAGACAGCCCACCAGTGGAAAACCTACTCTTTGTTGACTCGCTTTGATGGGTATTTAGTGACGCTTGTTCAAACAAATGCAGAATACCACCTTGTGAGCTCCCAAACTGATGACATAAATTGGTGAGTTGTGGAGCCGGACTAAGCATAGGGAGACTGCCACAATGTGAGTCCACTGACAGTCCCATGTATTTTACCAATGCCCCAGACCTTGACGCAAGCTCACCACAGGTGTCGATGTTGACAAGAAACTGAAACTGACTTAACTACCAATGATGTTGATGATGGAGGTGATACCTGGAGTTCCATTGTGGCCTGAAACACCATGACAGGGATAACTGTCAGAGAGATACAAGCACCTGCAGTACTGATCAGGAAATTTCAGCAGCTCTCAGAGGGACATATCCATCGAGTGGATAAATTAAAAGTCTATGGTGTTGTCAATGTTTCCATATTCTCGTCGATGCCCATTGCACATTCACCCATTCTGGATGGGTGCTGGTTGGGGGTGACAACTCTGTACATTGAATAGGGTCACTCTTGTAACCTCCCTGCCACATCAAGTGACACTTAAGCTGCTCCATCATGGATGTTTCCTGTCATCTGGTCAGAGCTTCCATTTATAACAGACTGCCCATAGTTTATTACTTTGTTTGTTACGTGCTCCCGAACTCTTTAATACTCAAAACAACCACAGAAACAGAAGTCTCCACTTGGACCTATGATTTTCTCCGGATTACATTTGAATACTGCGGCTGGGCTATAAGCAACATTATCTTATCTTATTTGAATACTGTGATGCAGCCCTTGGTGTTGCATTTTGAATATCTGCGTTGCTGACTTGGATACAAGTGCAGCTGGGTCAGATCAAAGTTGCATGTTTTTGTCCACCAGTCACTGAGCACAAATGGAACCTTCTGGTCATTTTACGCATACAACAAAACTGTCGAAACAAAAAGCAGCATGAAGGGAGAAGAACACTCTTTCTTGGCATAGAGTACTCAATAAAGTACCCATGCATTACAGTTCTAATGATTCCATGTTAGTGTGTGTATGTGTGTGTGTGTGTGTCTGTGGTGTGTGTGTGTGTGTGTGTGTGTGTGTGAGAGAGAGAGAGAGAGCGAGCCTCAACTTTTGATATCATAGAACTTTACGGAGTCATTCAGAAAACTACTAAAAATAACAGCCATCACTACTGATACTGCTTGGGATTGGGGGGGGGGGGGGGGGGGGTGGTAGTGGCAGTTCTGTAGCATAATGCAGTGTCATGACTTTGTAGCTGACATATTTTTTTAAGCTTCCAACCAAAACATGTATCACAAAGGAAATACTTCTGTCAGCAGCGGGTCCACACTTCGACCAGCGCTACCAGTGTCAGCGGTGCAGCAAATGTTTTCGGTCACAGTCCCAGCTGTCAGTGCATGAGCGAAAACACCTGGGCAACAAGAGCCACGAGTGCATGATCTGTGGGCGTGAGTGTGCCCGAGCGTCCAGCCTGAAGGCCCACATGAAGATGCATGCCGGGGAGGAAGAGTTCTTCTGCCACATGTGTGGGAAGACCTTCAGGCAGGCTGAGGAGCTGACAGTCCATGCTGCCAGTCATGTCGGTGAACGGGACTTCACCTGTGACCAGTGCGGCAAAGGTTTTGCCAAAAAGGTAGCTCTTGTTGATTGCAATAGAATAGTGAAACTGTTGTTTTCAGTCTGCCGTGTGTTGACATATACTCGCCTTTTGTATGACATTGTGACTTAATCTTTTAACGGCCAAGTTTTTGAGGTGACATAACAGCCAAGTTTTTGAGGTGACATGTTACCATATTACCAAATCAATTTTGTAGAGGTCCAGCCAGATTCATTAGACAGTGTTTGAAAAATAAAACTCCTAAATGGCCATCTTGCGCTGAATATGAGAAGATTAAGTGATTGCTCGTTCTTTGTTTTTATTGTCCTGAATGTTGTTTATCTTGCCTGTAAAAGAGTAAGGTTGATAACGCGTCGTGTTTTGTCTTTGTAATTTGTTTGTCCCTGTTGTCTGGTGGACTCACAATAATTCTTTTTAAGATTTGTTTCAATTTCCGCTGCAAGTCACCTCCCTTTGAAATGACTGTCCAGAGTGCACCAATTTTATGTCAGAATTTATAAGAGGATGTGGTTTGATGTTCATGTGTCTGTGTGTGTATTGTTGATGTTTGTGAGTGGCTGTGGTGGTCATTCATCTGCACTTTGAAGACATGAATATCAGCACTGACTTGATTTGGATCGCACACATCATTGCCATCTACAGTTTGAAACAATGTTAGACACATCCATAAAATCAATGATGATGTCTTGCCATCTACAGTTTGAAACAGTGTTAGACTCATCCATAAAATCTATGATGATGTCTTGCCATCTGCAGTTTGAAACAATGTTAGACACATCCATAAAATCGATAGTGATGTCTTGCTGTTTACATTTTGAAATGATGTTAAACACATCTATACAATCTGTTGTGATGTCTTGCCATTTATATTTTGAAATGATGTTAAATACATACAATCTATTGTGATGTTTTGCCGTTTACATTTTGAAAACAATGTTAGACACATCCATAAAATCTATAGTGATGTCTTGCCGTCTACATTTTGAAACAATGTTAGACACATCCATAAAATCTATAGTGATGTCTTGCCGTTTACATTTTGAAATGATGTTAAACACATCTATATGCTATAGTCTACAGTGATGTTAATGTAGCAGTGTTTGGGCTTCTTGTTTAATTTCTCACTGTCTCACTATTCATGTCCTATTGTTGGCATAACAACTTGTTGCTCATTCCAGTACCTTTGCATTGACTAGTACTTTGTGGATAGTGACATGTGACATGCAGGCATAGAATTTTTCAGGTTTTAGTTAGAATTCAAGCTTTTTAAAGGTCCTCAAGGTCATTCTTGAGATGTGCGGAAATCTGCAGAGAAAATTTTTGGGGTATACAAGATTTAAACCACCAGGTTTCATGTTCACAATCCAACCTAATATTTTATTCCAATCTGATTTTGTCAAACCTTCTGCCAGCAATTCCCTACTTGTGAAAAGTCTGTGGGCTGAAAATTTTCAAAGCTAGAAAAGAGGGATTACAAGAAACTCTGACAAGATGCAGGCATCATGTGTTGTTGAAAATAGGATACTTGACTCTGTAAAACCAAAGAGTTTTCCTGTTGGGGGG
>CM031608.1:55787409-55806848 GCA_018398815.1 Conus ventricosus
AAGGCCCCTTTTATTCAAACAAGATATGAAGAGTCAGTGTCAAAATTTGGACTGATGTTCAATTCTTCATACCACAATGGTCACACTCACAAACATTAACTTCACACAGACACGTCAAAATTTATCCACCCTATATTTTCATTTCAAAATTTGGAACGATATTTGGCTTTGGGGCATTTTTATATAGGATACCAGTCACATGACTTTATAAGGCACTCGAGAAAGTTCATTTGTGAGTGTAGCATATGTTGCCTATCCCCCATCCCTCCCTCCCACCAACCCCCCTCCCCCCCCCCCCCCCCCCCCCTCCAAAAAAAAAAAAAAAACGGGAGAAATAAAAACTTGCTGGTAGAAAATGAAGAAAGTAATTTTACACAAACTGATGAATTTTTACACATGGGAATCTTCCACATCAGCAGTTAGAGATGCATCAGCCCTTTTTTTTAAAGCACAAATATGACAAAGATATGAATGACACAGACCTCTACATGAAATACCAGTGAACACACACACACACACACACACATGCCCACTGACACTCATGCTGGCATACCCCTGTAGCACGTCAGCCCTTACCTGTTGAAGAGCCGCATTTTTCATGGTGTTGTTGTCACAGAGATTGAAGTAGACAAAGAGCCCTGAGCGTTTGTGCTCCTCGATGTGGGAGAACCAGGGCCTGGCGCTGGGCAAACTGCTGCCCGCACATGTGGCATTGTGCTGCATTTTGCCGGGCGTCAACATCCCGCACACCCGCAGCTGAAAAATCATCAAAGTAATGATCGTAAAGCATGCTGCCTCGGACTAGCTTTTTGACTACAAAATTACTGTGATTAGGAAGGGGCTAAGAATGGTGTTGATAGACGTTGGATCAGTAGAGAATAGAAAATGTTTTTGTGCACATTAGCAGCTACACTCTCTTCTCTACAGTTAAAAAACAACAACACAATATTCATGTATAAACTCGTCTACTCTCCTCCCAGATTAAATATACAAAACACCACAAACATATGGCAGACAGAAATGTATTTACATAAAGAAAAGAATCGATACAATCAAAAGAAAAAAAAATCATAAATTTTTTCTTAATTGCCACATTACTCCAGTTCTCCAAGAAACTGCATGATAATTACCAAAAAAGTGTTTGGGATAAACATGTAATTCTAGCGTTCTTGACACTAACTATGTCTCTCTCTGTGTTTGGGGTAAATTTGCATTCCCTCTCTCTGTCTCTCTCTGTGTTTTGTTCTCTCTCTCTCTCTTCCCAGCATGCTACTTATAAACAAAGAACACTTGAATTGCAAATGCTTATTTGTCATAAAGAAATTGATGTTTCACTTATGTTTATCTTTGAGAAAGTGCACACAAATACTGCAGTATGTAACAATACTGAAACTGTATTTGTACACATTCTGTGAATCAAAATCTTTCAGAAAAAAAAAAAAAAAAGAAACGAAAAAAAAAGAAAGAAAAAATATACACACCCTGCCCTACAAACAAGTGTGTAAAGTCAAACAATCTAACAGCTACCTGCGGCTGAGGTGGTCATGGCCGCCTGCCCTTGCTGCATCTTCTGCTTGAGAGCACTGCTGTGTGACGCTTCATGTGCTGCCGAAAGTAGCGCTGCTCTGCAAACAGCTTGCCACACAGGCCGCACACATAGGGGGGCACCTTGCCATGGGTGTGGGCATGTGCCTCCAGCTCCAGCTGCGAAGGAAAGATGTCGCTGCAGGCCAGGCAGGCGTAGGTGGAATGGCCATCGTCACCGTGACTCACCAGGTGGACTGCAGCTGGGTGGAGTGCTCGAACTGTTTTGCCACACTTCTGGCAGGTCAAGGCTGTCCCGAGGCGTGCACCACCAGGTGACGGTGATAGTGGATCTGCCCACAACCAGTCACCGTGTACAACGTTGTTCACTATCAGTGAAAGTTATTCTTCCAATGAGTTACCATGAACATCACTCATCATCATCGTCATTAGGTGATAGCAAACATGGATTATAAGTCCCCCATGTATGTCACCGATTATGACAAGGATAGTGATGGTGGATCTGCCCATAAAGGAGGTCACCCATCACCAGGTGACGGTGATATTGATTCTGCTCAAAAGTCACCATGCACATCACCTACCATCATCAGACGACTATGATCTACAATTAGTCACCGGTCTGTCACCCATCATCACCACATGACAGTATACTGGACCTGGTGACAATCACTGTGAAAGTCATCCATCATCACCAGTTGACAGTGATAGTGGACCTGTCCACAAGTAAACGTCATGTATGTCACCCATCATAACCAGATACTTAGGAAATGGTGACAGAGGGTCTGCCCACAACCAATCACCATTGTTGTCACCCATCATCACCATGTGCAGACGTGAGACCAGAGCAACAGGAAAAGCCCGAGAATTTTCTGAGGTTCTGGAGTCGACGCAGGACCCCCAAGGGGCTTCAAGGACAATGGCTTCAAAAGGTCGGGTAGTGAAACCATCTTTAAGTGGAGGCCCCCCCCCCCCCCACCCACCCCCACAGACTTGCAAACTCTTATGAGTTTTACAGATGCTCAAGTCATCCTATATTTCAACAACACATGATGCCTGCGATCTTGTCAGAGTTTCTTGGTAATCCCTCTTTTCTCAGCCTTTGAAACATTTTCAGCCCACAGACTTTTCACAAGTATGGAATTGCTGGCAGAAGGTTTGACAAAATCAGATTGGAATAAAATATTAGGTTGGATTGTGAACATGAAACCTGGTGGTTTAATCTTGTATACCCCAAAAATTTTCTCTGCAGATTTCCGCACATCTCAAGAATGACCTTGAGGACCTTTAAAAAGCTTGAATTCTAACTAAAACCTGAAAAATTCTATGCCTGCATGTCACATGTCACTATCCACAAAGTACTAGTCAATGCAAAGGTAGCTGGAATGAGCAACAAGTTGTTATGCCAACAATAGGACATGAATAGTGAGACAGTGAGAAATTAAACAAGAAGCCCAAACACTGCTACATTAACATCACTGTAGACTATAGCATATAGATGTGTTTAACATCATTTCAAAATGTAAACGGCAAGACATCACTATAGATTTTATGGATGTGTCTAACATTGTTTCAAAATGTAGACGGCAAGACATCACTATAGATTTTATGGATGTGTCTAACATTGTTTCAAAATGTAAACGGCAAAACATCACAATAGATTGTATGTATTTAACATCATTTCAAAATATAAATGGCAAGACATCACAACAGATTGTATAGATGTGTTTAACATCATTTCAAAATGTAAACAGCAAGACATCACTATCGATTTTATGGATGTGTCTAACATTGTTTCAAACTGCAGATGGCAAGACATCATCATAGATTTTATGGATGAGTCTAACACTGTTTCAAACTGTAGATGGCAAGACATCATCATTGATTTTATGGATGTGTCTAACATTGTTTCAAACTGTAGATGGCAATGATGTGTGCGATCCAAATCAAGTCAGTGCTGATATTCATGTCTTCAAAGTGCAGATGAATGACCACCACAGCCACTCACAAACATCAACAATACACACACAGACACATGAACATCAAACCACATCCTCTTATAAATTCTGACATAAAATTGGTGCACTCTGGACAGTCAGTTTCAAAGGGAGGTGACTGCAGGCGGAAATTGAAACAAATCTAAAAAGAATTATTGGTGAGTCCACCAGACAACAGGGACAAACAAATTACAAGACAAAACACGACGCGTTTCAACCTCTTAGCTCTTTTACAGGCAAGATTAAACAACATTCAGGACAATAAAAACAAAGAACGAGCAATCACTTATCTTCTCATATTCAGCGCAAGATGGCCATTTAGGAGTTTTATTTTTCAAACACTGTCTAATGAATCTGGCTGGACCTCTACAAAATTGATTTGGTAATATGGTACATGTCACCTCAAAAACTTGGCTGTTAATGTCACCTCAAAAACTTGGCCGTTAAAAGATTAAGTCACAATGTCATACAAAAGGCGATTTTATGTCAACACACCGGCAGACTGAAAACAACAGTTTCACTATTCTATTGCAATCAACAAGAGCTACCTTTTTGGCAAAACCTTTGCCGCACTGGTCACAGGTGAAGTCCCGTTCACCGACATGACTGGCAGCATGGACTGTCAGCTCCTCAGCCTGCCTGAAGGTCTTCCCACACATGTGGCAGAAGAACTCTTCCTCCCCGGCATGCATCTTCATGTGGCCTTCAGGCTGGACGCTCGGGCACACTCAACGCCCACAGATCATGCACTCGTGGCTCTGTTGCCCAGGTGTTTTCGCTCATGCACTGACAGCTGGGACTGTGACCGAAAACATTTGCTGCACCGCTGACACTGGTAGCGCTGGTCGGAAGTGTGGACCCGCTGCTGACAGAAGTATTTCCTTTGTGATACATGTTTTGGTTGGAAGCTTAAAAAAATATGTCAGCTACAAAGTCATGACACTGCATTATGCTACAGAACTGCCACTACCACCCCCCCCCCCCCCCCCCCAATCCCCAAGCAGTATCAGTAGTGATGGCTGTTATTTTTAGTAGTTTTCTGAATGACTCCGTAAGTTCTATGATATCAAAAGTTGAGGCTCGCTCTCTCTCTCTCTCTCACACACACACACACACACACACACACACACAGACACACACACACACACATACACACACTAAGCATGGAATCATTAGAACTGTAATGCATGGGTACTTTATTGAGTACTCTATGCCAAGAAAGAGTGTTCTTCTCCCTTCATGCTGCTTTTTGTTTCGACAGTTTTGTTGTATGCGTAAAATGACCAGAAGGTTCCATTTGTGCTCAGTGACTGGTGGACAAAAACATGCAACTTTGATCTGACCCAGCTGCACTTGTATCCAAGTCAGCAACGCAGATATTCAAAATGCAACACCAAGGGCTGCATCACAGTATTCAAATAAGATAAGATAATGTTGCTTATAGCCCAGCCGCAGTATTCAAATGTAATCCGGAGAAAATCATAGGTCCAAGTGGAGACTTCTGTTTCTGTGGTTGTTTTGAGTATTAAAGAGTTCGGGAGCACGTAACAAACAAAGTAATAAACTATGGGCAGTCTGTTATAAATGGAAGCTCTGACCAGATGACAGGAAACATCCATGATGGAGCAGCTTAAGTGTCACTTGATGTGGCAGGGAGGTTACAAGAGTGACCCTATTCAATGTACAGAGTTGTCACCCCCAACCAGCACCCATCCAGAATGGGTGAATGTGCAATGGGCATCGACGAGAATATGGAAACATTGACAACACCATAGACTTTTAATTTATCCACTCGATGGATATGTCCCTCTGAGAGCTGCTGAAATTTCCTGATCAGTACTGCAGGTGCTGTATCTCTCTGACAGTTATCCCTGTCATGGTGTTTCAGGCCACAATGGAACTCCAGGGTATCACCTCCATCATCAACATCATTGGTAGTTAAGTCAGTTTCAGTTTCTTGTCAACATCGACACCTGTGGTGAGCTTGCGTCAAGGTCTGGGGCATTGGTAAAATACATGGGACTGTCAGTGGACTCACATTGTGGCAGTCTCCCTATGCTAGTCCGGCTCCACAACTCACCAATTTATGTCATCAGTTTGGGAGCTCACAAGGTGGTATTCTGCATTTGTTTGAACAAGCGTCACTAAATACCCATCAAAGCGAGTCAACAAAGAGTAGGTTTTCCACTGGTGGGCTGTCTCATGTTGATAGGTCACTGTGGATGGCTGGAACTGGGACTACCTGAGCAAGAATACCTGGGATGTGACTGCATCTAAGGAAGTCAGAGTGAGCAGCATTCTTCAGTAGGAGAAGAAGAGGCAAAAACAAAAAAGATACATAGAGAGAGAAACTTTATAAAGGATCTATACTCTTAAAATGAATTTCTGTCTTTTTCCTTATGTTCAACAGTTCTGTGGAGAGCCAGGTCGGTAATTCATTCTGGTTTTGTTCTGTCTTAATATTGAATGACAGAACTACATTCCAACTGAACAAAGAAACAGTGCAGTAAAGACAATCACACCAGAGAATATCCCTGGTAAAGACCATTTCCCACCTTATGCTTCTCCTTTTCATACTGAGTGAAGAACTGAGCGGAACATATTTCACAGCGGTAGATGACACCATCAGATCCATGGGTCTTCATGTGCTGCTTGAAGGCACGCCAATCATCATAGACCTGAAAAACGAAGAAACCTCAATGTAAGGAAATATAGAAAGCAAAGTAGTGTAACAATAGAAGACAAAACGGGTGAGTACACCAACTGCTGTTTTGCATGTAGGTGTAGAAGGCCGATGATGTTAATTTTAAGCACAGGGTAAAGAGTGATGAAAGGTAATGCTTCACCTTGCCACAGTCCACGCATGAGAAGGGCTCCTGTCTCTCAGCATCATGGATCAGAGAGTGGGTGTCCAGACGCTTCTGACTCTCAAACAACTTGCCACAGGTCAGGCAGCAGAAGTTCTTGCCATCGATGTGCCCTCTGCATGTGATTCCGCAGTCGCTGCGCTGCATGGAACTGTCGGCCACACACCTGGAGAGTGAGCAGGAAAGGAACGTTTCATAGTCACATCCAATGTTTCCCATTGAGAACAGACCTAAAGGGGAGGGAAACTTCTATGAGATCATTAATGTTGAACAAGAGAATTTCTCGATGATGACTTTCAAAAGTTATAAGAGATTCTGCTTAAAGGGAAGGAGATCCCATTGAGATGATGAACCTTGGACAGACAACCTCTCAATGATCATCTACAGAAACCTTGGAGATCAGGTTTAAAGAGGAATGTCTTCACTGGGAATACAAACCTTGGACAGTCAAACCTCTTAATGATCATGTTTAAGAGGAATGTCTTACACTGGGAACATGAACCTTGGACAGTCAAACCCTTCTATGAACATTTAAAGAAGTCCTTAAGAGATCAGTTTTAAACGGGAGGAGTCTTGATTGGACAGATGAATCTTGGCCAGCAGAACCTTTCAATAACAACCTCAGGCATCTTTAGAGATTAGGTTTGAAGGGGAGGGAGTCCTCACTGGGATGATTAACGTTAAACAGTCAAATTTCTCAGTCATGACCTTCAGAAATCTCTAAAGATTATTTTTTAAGGACAGAAGTTCTCACTGGGATGATTAACGTTAAACAGTCAAATTTCTCAGTCATGACCTCAGAAATCTCTAAAGATTATGTTTAAGGACAGAAGTTCTCACTGGGATGATTAACGTTAAACAGTCAAATTTCTCAGTCATGACCTTCAGAAATCTCTAAAGATTATGTTTAAGGACAGAAGTTCTCACTGGGATGATTAACGTTAAACAGTCAAATTTCTCAGTCATGACCTTCAGAAATCTCTAAAGATTATGTTTAAGGACAGAAGTTCTCACTGGGATGCTGAGCCTTGGACAGTCAAACCTCTCTACGACCTCAGAATCCAGACAGATGATGTGTAAAGGGCAGGAGTTCACACTGGTAAGACAGCAGCACTCTCAATGAGGATCTACAGAAACACGTGGGCTTTAAAGGGAAGAACCCTCTTCTTTTGGGGATTGGCCTCAGTTGCCCGCAATCCAAGGAGCTAATCCTCCCACCCCCTCCCTTTTTTCTTCTTCAGCACTTCATATGCCTTCTTCACTGATAACAACGATGTGTTTTTTTTTCTTAGTTTCCCCCCCCCCCCCCCCACCCCCACCCCCTTTTGTTTTCTTGCTTCCTTCATCTTTCTTTCAAATCATGACATTACAGACAGCCTCTCTAATCTTTTGTGATTAGATGAGACAATTATTTATCTGATTCTGCGTTTGTTTTTGGTTGTTTTTTTTAACTTTTGTTGCAGTAAACTCTGTTTCCATGAAATGGGAGTGTTTACACTACTTACAAACAAGGAAGCAACTCTTACTTGGTAGGTAAATCTAGCATAAGTAATTAATGTACATACACAAAAGAAGTTCAAGAAAAACAAGTGTTTAAAGGGAATTAGCAAGGCCAGTACTGAGAGGAGGAGGGACAGGCAAATGGATGGAAGATGGAGAGAGGGTAGAGGCAAGATAGAGTTGAGGGAAGAAAGGGTGAGGTATCATTTCATAATAAAGACGTAGGATCCCACCATATTCTGCTAATTTTATGGAAAATATAATATTAAACCCAACATTAATTATGCTTGTATTGAGCAGCTTGCACACACACACACACACACACACACACACACACACACAC
Organism: Conus ventricosus; assembly: GCA_018398815.1. NCBI lineage: Eukaryota > Metazoa > Mollusca > Gastropoda > Neogastropoda > Conidae > Conus > Conus ventricosus. Next base: position 55,795,659 of record CM031608.1, read on the forward strand.
ACACACACACACACAGAGCAAACTGACATTTCACACACATTTCACATCACATGTGTACTTCATTTTCTCTTGTGGAACAAAGTCAATGCACATCACCATTGCTCTCTGTTCCATCATTCATTATAAGAATAGGACCTATACATTAGATGTTTCTTGCATGCATGCATGCATGTATGTATGAATGTCATATCTGCCAGGTGTGTGTGTGGTGTGTGTGTGTGTGTGTGTGTGTGTGTGTGTGTGTGTGTGTGTGTGTGTGTGTGTGTGTGTGTTTGCATGTGCACGCATGGTCGTGCATGTGTGCGTAAGTGTATAATTTTTAAGCATGTGTTTTTAGGATTGTGTGAATGCAACCGATATGACTGGTGTACATAAAAACACATGGAGACGTGTTTTCATATTACAGCAAAAAATTCAGCACTGAAACAGATAAAATCCTTAGATTTCACAAAATGTTGGATCGTCTTCAGATTTCAACTTGGTAAACAAAAGTCAAGTCATAATTGTTAATATAGCTCGCTCTCTCTCTCTCTCTCTCTCTCCCACACACAAATATATAGAGTCATTCTCAGAAACATGTGCTGTTTTTGTGACATTGATATTAAAAATAGATGTCAATGGAACTTAATGCACTTTTGTCATATAATAGAGCACTTTAGCACACATTATATGCTGTAGAAAAATTATAACTGATCAGCTCATTTCCTTGTATTTGAAGAATAAAAATTCTATTTTAGCCCTGTGTCGGTTGTGACATGGAAACCAAAAGTAGCATAAAAAAGTGTTTCAAGATGGAATACCTAACAAAAAACACTGCAAAATGTCTTTTTAAATCATAAATAAAACAAACCCAACAATAAAAAGTATGGGATCATTGATAAAATACAAATTCAAGCTCATTTTCAATGACACTATAAGACAGTTTTGTATCCGCTCATTTGAAGTTTATTTTTCATTCAGTTCACCACCACAAAGACACCAAATTTGAATAAATTTTAACCATGCAATCATATTCATGACACATAGCACATCTTTTTGTACAATAATTGTAGTAATCTATATTTCAACACTTAATATAAGTGAAATGTGTCGGTTGTGACACAGAAACCGTGTCGGTTGTGACATGGAACCCATACCAAATAAAACCCCAAAACAAAACAAAATCTCACAAAAAGGCAATAAATATAACACTAGGGAACATAAGGAGCTGAAACTTGAAATATTGCCTTCCACTGAATATATATTTCAAATGGTAATGATATTTAGAGCTCTGTGGCAACACATAGTTCGCTGTCACACATACCTGAGCTGCTGTGTCATTGCTGATGAAGGGAGACAGCCATCATCTACACTATACACTATAATTCTATTGAAATTTGTAGATGACGGCCCTGTGCTCCATCTTCATGTGTAGTCCTCCTCCCTGAAGACACGCTGGATGTCAGTCAGGGAATGAAAATTCTGTGGCCTTGTCTGGCCTTTCCACTTTCCCTCACCAACATCCTTCAGGTACACCCCCCAGTCTCCCTCGGCAGTTTTCTTCGTGATCTGAAACAGATTCAAAGTAGATTTATAATCATATGTGACGTTCATGCACTGTAAGTTAAACGAAACTCAAGAAAAACGAACAATATAAACCTTCATTATTTTTAAACTGTGGGTCAGTCACATTAAACAAAAAAGCGTTGGTCCTATCAGTCTCCTATATTACCTGGGCAACACACTGGACTGCTGTCTTGTCCTTGGGCACGGCAACCAACAGGAAGTCTCCTGGCTTTGTGCTGACATTTGAACAAGTTGAAGTATATAAATAGTGTTTATGGGAAAAGGCTCATCGAAATTATACTGACTGTGGTTGTGAAGTCAATTATAGTTCAGTATAAGAACTCATAATAAAAGCCGGCTTCTTCATGTCACTTTTATGAGAGAGAGGGATAGATTTAAAGCATGTTGGCTAAATAACTTATTAAATGCTAGTAATTTAATACTTAAAGCAATTTTTGTCATTATCATAGATATCATATTATCATATTACTGTTATTCAACAATTGTGACTACTATTAATTTATTGCCATAACCTCTATTTGTATAATTTTGTTACAAAATCATGATTTAGCAGAATAGTACTTAATCTTAAGCATAGGTTTTTGAACTCCTGCAAGCACTTCCAGTATTATAGGGTGGATGCTTGCTGCAAGTATTTACTACTTTTTATCCCATTAATAAGGTGAATGTAAATCCAACTTCCAGTCAAATCATTTCAAATGAAAAGGAGATACGACAAAATGGCAAGCAGACGTACGAATGGTTTGGTCGCATGTCAGGGCAGGACGGTTCTTCCCCTGTGTGTGTGTCCACATTGATGCCTGGGAGATAGGAGGGTGGTGTGGTCTTCAGGTGCAATCTTGGGGTGCAGACTTGATGGAGCTGCTGCCTGACATTGTAGCCCCCATGCTCAGGATAGATGGAATAAATGGGGCGCCGCAGAACTGAGGACAGGACCAGACCTGCCACTTCCCATGTAGGTGCCTGGCCTGAGGAGATCCTCACCTCCGTCTCAAAGATCCTGCCAATGGCGTCTGTGGTCAGAACTTCTCCTGTGAAGTGATCGGAGTACTGAGCACAGAAGATGGGCAAATCACCAATGGCAGGATGACCCGTCTCGCCCAGATAATGGGACCTGTGGATGATCAGCTCTAAAGCTATTCTGGCCCTCATTTCCAGGTGGCGGTCCTCTGTTCCCCAGGCCAGGACAGATCCACATCGGAGCAGGCAGTTACCATCCCTGTAGATGGCCATAGGGGTCAGGTGTGCAGGCCCATACAGATGGATACAGGCCCAGTGATGGATTATCCACTGTCAGAGACACTGCCTCAGTTTTGCCTGTGCCATAAGACGAATGTTGGCTGGACGACACTTGGCAAACTTGGAAAAGCTGATTTCCTGGCCACTGGAAATGAACTCTTGATGCAGCTCTTTGAGTGGTCGACTCAGCACTGCAGCTACTTTGCCACTTTTTTTGCTGACCAACTTTTGTCAGGAATGGTAGTGGCCGACTCCTCAAAAAACTGCTTTGCAAGCGCATCAGCTGGATTTTCTTTTTGGCTGTTGCTTTCTGCCCTTCTCATGCCTTTTGATGGTTGTCCAGTGAACACCCAGCATGGCACTTCTGTCTTTGAATGTCCCAATGCCTTTGCAGACACTGAGAAAAATACGCCTGGCCTGCCTGTCGGCTGAAAGTTGCCGATTTCTAAGACGCAGACAAGCGTTCATGAAGAGATGGCCCATTCGCTGATCAGGAAGAAGTGTGTTAATGGAACTGGCAAAGAGTTTTTTCTTCTTGGGGCTTGCCTTTTGAATTAGGGAAGCAACAGTACAAACAAACTTCCGAGGACTCTTTGGAAGAGTGGATCTGGCCCTCTGCAGTGCCTTCCGTTGGGCGCTGGGACCGTTCTCAAAATCTGTTGGAACTGTCAGTTGACCTACTGAACTACTGCTAGCCTCACACTGAACTGCTTTACTGTTCTTCTGCCTAGCCGCTCCTTTTTCTCCTGATAAAGTTGTCTTCTCCTTTCATTCTTCTTTTCCTAGTTTTCCAGTGCATTTTTTCTGCTTGCCTTCTCTTCTCCCTCCATTTGCTCTCTGAGTTTCCTCTGCTAAAACATTCTGTCCTAGTGAGCAATTTTTGTTGTTGGCTAGCTTTCTTTCTCTGCCTCTCCTTTGCTTTCTAAGTGTATTTTTGAGTCTTTGGTCTGCCCTTTTTCTTTCAGATAGATTTTGTCTGTAGGCTTTGCATTTTTCTTTGTTCTCAATCAAGTACTTGTCATACTTGTCTGGTCTTCTTTAATTTTCTGCCTGTAAGCTTTACACCTCTCAGCATGAGACAAAGCTGTTTTTTTAGGAGGGATGGGGGTAGGGTAGGGTTGAAGATTCAGTTGCTGTAGGCTTTGCCCTTTTCTGTGCAAGTCGTCCGCATCTGCGTGGTTCCATATTGGGATCTAGTGTCCTTGGCTTCCAGAAAGGAAGATAGGTTGGGTTTGGGTAGGGAGGATAAGCCTAGACAACAGAGTGTAAGAAAATTGTAGCTTATATCAAAAGATATACGCAAAAAAATCTTAATCTTAATTAGTTTTGCAAGTATAGATTTAATAGCGCGCGCGCACGCACACACACACACACACACACACACACACACACACACAACACACACACACCCCACACACACACAAAGCTCTACACTCGTAAACGCAGGCATACATACATTTGCATTTGCGCGCGCACGTGTACACACACACTCACACACACACATCTATTTACAAACACACTCACTCTCTCCAATACACGTACTCAATTTCTCATTCACTCCGACAATATCACTTTGGTCTAAATTACCTAAAGCGAAAAGATGCAAAACTAAAGAACAAAACGCACACGCACGCATACGTGCGCGCACCACAAACGCATTACACTGTAGGCCTACATGGATTGCTTGTTTTCACTTGGGGAAATAATTTTAAAAGAAACAAGTTGAAAAGGGTGTTCATGGTTTCTTGTGTGTGGTGTGTGTGTGTTGTGTTGTGTGATGTGATGTGATGTGATGTGATGTGATGTGATGTGATGTGATGTTGTGTGTGTTTATGATGTGTTGTGTGTGTGTGTGTGTGTGTGTGTGATGTGAAATGAAACGCTATTTGCTGTTTGTGTCAACTCTTACAGCTGGGGGTTGTTTATTTTTGTTCAAGCACCGCGTCCATACATTCCTATATGAAATGGTGCAATGAGTGTAAATATAGAGGTCAACAATAACAACAGCAACAAAAAGCGAAATATCCAATCCATGGTTTGGTTTCTGTCAAAAATCATAGACTAAAAGATTCATTAGTTTTAAAACAAAAGTAGTAAGCATAAGTAGGAGCATAAAAACAGATTTCGTAAGGAACTTAATTTTAAAACAAGAAAGCAGCTCTGCTTCCCTTTAGATTAAAAAAAATACAGCGAAACGTGATTTAGAACGTAGTGACGTGTTTAGTTGTGACGAGAAACGCCGAGCAGTGAGTTCCGCTCACGACGAGCACAGTTCTAAACTAAACGTCAAAGCGAAAATGACGATTAGCTTGCACAAGTACGGAACGTGAATCACAGAAGTCAGACAACGATTGTGTAGACAATCGCTTCTCAGACATCGACAAAAGAAAATGTGGAAACAGAGAAAGGGATAATTTATCATGACAAATGATCGGTCATGACAAGAAACCAAATTGATTACATTTCCTGTCTCGACCGATATGGTTTGAGTGTTTTACGGCCAACAGTTATTATGTGAGATAACTAACAGAATATAATATTTTGGTTTGCATTTTTAATGGGACTGCCGAATGATACATATTAATTAACATCATGAATGACAGACAAAACACGCGACATAGTTCGTCCAAGTTACTGGATCTATCGGTCGAGACAAGATACCATAGAGCCGTGAATTCCCGTCACTACTAACACGCTCTGTCGGAATTTTTGCTATCTACGAAAACAAAACCCCACACTACAGATAAAAAAACAAAATCCACAACCATGTTGCAAACGTGTTTGTAATGTTCAAATGAAATACCTGAACATGTTTAAAACAAAGGAAGATAAAAAATAGCTTCTAAGAGTGTGTCGGTCCGCACAAGATACCATAGTGCGTACGTTTCTGGTCTTGACCGCGACGTTGTACAACTGAAAATAAATCTATTTAGAGTTCGTTTAATATTCCCGTACTGCACATGAACAACCACTTTCAGTATTTAAATTAGATTATTTTCCTGTTCTTTTTTTTGAGTGATTTGAAAGGGCTTTTTCTTAAAACTGGCAAAACGTGTCCGCCGATAACAATCAAGAGTAGCAGACGACAGTTGACAGAGTTGACGAGTACGTGAAAACACATGCATTTCTAAGTACATAGTGCGGTTTTAAGTTAATTTAAAGAACCACTGACGAAACAACAATACTTGGGAAGAGAGTGTTACTTTTCAAACGATTGAGAATGAAGATAGAAGCCAGTAAACTCACCTTGAATAGATGCAGTCGGCACAAAGCACTCGGTCGCGACCTCTCACGAACTAGGCAGAAGACAAAAACAGCAGCTCGGTAATTATCATCACGATGTTCTTTCGGCGGGAAAAAAGTAGATGCCAGAGATGTTTTTAGGTAATGAGTCAGCGCTGGGGGAAAAAATCTCAGCAAGTGAATGAAGGTCTTGGATTTCCCAGCCGCTTTCGTTGATCGGTCGCCACGATGAAAAAAGGAAACGATGCTCCTCTTCAGGCGAAATTAATTAGTACGAGGATTAGAACAGCAGACGTCATAAATCGATGTATCTTAATGTTGCACTCTGTTTTCTTCACAGTGTGTATTTAAATGCATGCATTACAATGTTTAGTTGTTTGTGCATGAAGTTTTTTTATTTGGGCAAAAATCGAAACCAAGGGTCGCGACCGCGACGGGTATTTAATGTGCCCCTTACTTGACTGGTAGTAAATAAAAAACGTAATTGTTCTTTATTGTGATTGTAAAAGGATGAGTGTGTATCAATTTTGATATACTTTATTTGTCAAAATACAATCTTTGTGGCCCAAGAACTATTTGTTTGAAGCAGGCACCACATGTCACAAATCCGCCATGTTGGTTTGACCATATTTTGTGACTAACATCGAGATTTTAACAAGAAAACCACACAACTCACAGAATCATTTAAATTTATTCTTTAATACAAATGCAGTCAATAAAAAGCATTCATCTCAGTTTTTCAATTTAATACAGCCAAATAATAGCTCGAGCAATTGGGTCACTATCACACCACACATGTTTTCTGAGAATGACTATAAACACACATCCCATTAACTACCAGATTATCCTCAGGTATATTTACATGGTACACAAAGACACATGTGCACACAGTGAAACGCCAACCTACCACCCACACATCTACACCCACCTGACATGTGTCTTCTTGCCTCCATGGTGTGTGCTTGGAGACATGATAGAGGTAGGAGCGCCAATTGTTCACTTCTGGCCACAGTGGGACACTCCAGGGACTTTTGCGGTCGCGCTGTGCACTGGTTTGTGAATGTCCAGTTTCTGTTGGAGGCAAAGAGCTTGCCACACACCTGGAACATGCAAGTCTCATGAACAGGTGTCTGAACAAGAAAAAGAAGTTGGAGGAACACAGACAACCCCGGAAAGATGCAGGATATGGTGAAGGATGGAACAGGGAGAATGGGGAGGAAAGATGGAGAGGGAGGGGGAGATGGAAGGAATAGGGGGGAGGGGAGGGGAAGGGGATGAGGGAAGGGAGGGAGAGATGGGGAGTATGGGAAGGGATGAAGAAGGTGGAAGGGAAAAGGTAGGGGGAGTAAGGAAGGAACAGGCGACTGGGGTACAGGGATAGGAGGAAGGAAGTGTAGGAGGCAGTATGAGGGGCAGGGAGGGTAGCTGCTGTACAGATACTACAGTGCCTCGTAATACGATAAAGCATGCAAGAAAATGTTGAATGGAGGATGCTTGGGCACATGTTCTGTACAAGACTATGATGCAGTTGTATGTTTCAAACAATCATAATTCTTCTCTTATAAAAACAAAATGGTAATTTATTTTCCACTTTTAGGCCAGATGCAAATGATAATAAGCTTTCACAAAATTAGATTGTAACAAAAGCAATACACATTATGATATTTCAACTCTGAAATAAAGTAAATATCCATCATAATACTACATATATTACATTCCACCCTCTTACTTATTGATTCAGCTTCAAGATCTTCACAAACCTCACGACATTTCATGAACCATTCTCTATCTGTCTTTCCCGCACACCAAATACACAAACTGATAAATAATTCAGTCTTTTTGTTAGCTTTGTTAAGTACTACTGATTAATAGTGTTAATGTGTTCAAGAAAACTGAGCATGAATATGATTGTGATTATCAACTCCGCTCTGACACTAAAGTAGAAGCCATTGAACTGACACTAAAACGACTGGAGGGAAAGGTGTGCATGTTACCTCACCACAGTACGGTTTTCCTTTGGAGTGGCTCAGCATGTGAGAATCATAGCGGGAGGGAACGCGAATCTTTGCCACACACCTCACACTTGTACCTCCCGGGAGCGCAGCTGCCCAGTGCCATCTGCTGGAGGTTACGCCTGACCTGGGTTGCCCACCATGGAAGCCTGCTGGTATGCATACCCCCGCCTCCCACCATCATCAGACATCCACAGATGGAAGTGTGATACCCAGCTTCAGGAGATATGCCGAACCAGCCGCCTCGCTGAGAACGATGCGCTTAATCCGCGATTTGGATGGTTTCCGTTTAGATTGCCTTGAGCTCCAGTGACTGAATGGTCGTCATCACTTTTGGGTTTTTCATCGTCGTATTCGTCATCGTCATCCTCCACTTCCTCCCTCATCTTGGTCGTTTGCCATCGGCTGTTTTCCTTTCATCAAACCATCATCGCTGCTGGCATCATCTGAACTAGTCTCTGATGTTTTGAGATACATGTCATCGCTTGTAAAGCCATGTGTTGGTTAGCTGTGCAATCCTTTTCTCTGGCATAAACCCAAGGTCAATGGTATCTCTTCTGTGATCTGGCACAAATGATTCGATGCCCTCCCCTTGGCTCAAATGTCAATGACAGTATTGTGGTCAGTTTAGTCAGTTCAGCATCATCCAGATAGTTTAAGCAAGTACCGGCTAAAGTCTCTGTGCTTGCAGGAATCTTTATCTAAAAAACCTGAAACAAATTATAAGCCGACAGAACATTATTTCATGGAAAACAACACACGATCATAAAAACAAAAATACAAAACCTCTATCCTTTGATTATGTTGATCAAATTCACAATTCATTATTTCATATACACAATTACTGAAGGGAAGTGGGAGTGGAAGGGGAGGAGTGTAAAAAGAAGTAGAGAGGAAAAATGAACAAACAAAGCAGCGTAGTCAAACAATTACAATTTGCAGTTTACAATTCGCAATTTACCAGGCAAGCAAGGATAGACGCCTCCAGGTTCTGACTGTCGTCAGAGCAAGAACAACCTCTACTGAAGTTTCAAAGTGAAGTGACTGCAGCGGAAATGAAAACAAACTTAAAGAAAAGTTACTATGCTGCCAAATGAAAGAAACAAATAAGTTACAAGACAGTCATGATCCATTTGACCTCTTCAGGCAAGACATTCAAGACAATGAAAATGAAGCAGAAACAGATCTGTTGTGTTCATCTTCATTGTCTTGAATGTTGTTTGTCTTGCCTGAAGAAGACCAAAAACGTCTCACTAGTATCTCCTCCATCTCCTTAAGTTTTAAACCACCTCAACTCTTCTTGTAAAAGTGGATGCAAAGGGAAACTTTCAAAAAGAGAGAATAAGGTCACAGTTCAACAAAAAATTCCCAAAGTTCTGTTTCAACCTAGACTCTCCCCAAAGAACGTTCGGCACATTGTCAGAGCCCAAAACATGTCCATAGTTTAAAGATCTCTCCAAAATACAATTTGTTGATAACCAAGTATTTTGCTTGTTGGTTTGGTATCATCTTCGTCCAGATATCATAGCAAGACATCTGTCCAGATGTTGTGGATAAGGATAGGTGTGGGGGAGTGGTGTGTGTCTTTCAGTACAAATCACATGACCTATGTATCATTGTATGACACCTCTTCTCTCTCTCTCTCATCTCTCTCTCTCTCTCTCTCTCTCTTCTCTCTTGTACTGATGCCCACAAGTTTTTTTCTTCCATCTTTCCATTATCTTCATTCTCATCGATCAGCGATTCTCATTGATCTCATCAATTTGATGCATGAATCCTGTGATCTGGTCGGATTTTCGTGCATGTCTGCACGTGTGATGCACATGGTGATGCCATAGCTTCAGGCATCACATTAGACACTGAAAGAACACCAAGATCGAGAGATGGTCACCTTCGATTGAAACTGTTTATGTCACACTGCATGTGAAGAGAAGTGTCTTTCTCCTTTCAAATAATCTACCACCACCACCACCACCACACCACCCCACACATGAAAGTGGAGGCCTTCCATAATGATTTTCATCAGCTGTCATGTTTCCGCTGACACTGTCAAGCTGTCAATCAGACAGACATCAGAGCCATGATGGTCAGCTTAACCCTCTAAAATGGGAGATGAAGCCCCGCAATTCACGGATCCACCATAGGCCAAGACCCAACACTGTCTTTTTCAGTGTTTAAGACTAACATCAGTTATGCCAAAAGGGCAAATGTTCAATCCTCCGACTCTGAGATCCTGTGTCAAGTTTCACTGATTGTCCTGGAAGAAATGTAACAGGAATGCAGTTTCTAAGTCTTGAGACCATGTATTGTTTGATTGAATCTTATGCCTTATTATCTTAACAGGATAACTTTATGCCAATACTTCAAATTACTTGGTAAAATCTTCTAAGGAGATTTATGTACCTGCTCACTGCTTTAATGCTTTGACTACTTATATATTCTATTTGCCTTAATTGTATGCCAGTAGGTAATTACACCATCTGAGTATTTCACTACTTTCAAGAGCTATTTTTCTTCAGTTGTTCCAGAGTTTTCTTGCTGTCATACACAACTTGTTAAAACCCCCACTCAACACCTGTGTGAAGAACAAAAATGGTGACAGAAGATTAAAAGGTTATACATTTTGTTAGTTAAATTTTGCTGACTGAGACCTTACACTTTCTTATGTGAAAGTTCAGAGGATTTGTATTACTCATTGAGCTAGAATCCTAGTCACTCACCTACAAACCTGGGGCCAAGTTGGTTAGAAATAAGAACTTGCACCTAGCAAAAAAAAAAAAAAAAGCAACAGTTGAGATTCATGATGACTAACATAGAGGGACTTTCCCCCCCATAAATCTGTTTGTAACTTTTGTGATGGTCACCCCACCTGTAACTGCTCTATGTTAACTACAGCATATCTGCACGGCTTAATCAGCTATCCAGCCTGTGTGTGTGGTGGGCATGTGTATATATATCTAAGGTATGTGAGCCATGGATTTCACCATGTGATCAGTTCCCTGCAGGTGGCATAGCAGCAAACACCAAGGGAGAGGTGGCAGCTCACCTTTGTGGACACTGATGTGAGAAGTCAATGCAGGCAGCAAAGCAAACCCTTTAAGCCGTATGGGTGATTTTTGGGTTCTGGGCC
>CM031608.1:55807848-55837848 GCA_018398815.1 Conus ventricosus
TATGACTTTTTGAATGAATTAAACCCCTTGCATGATTTCATTTTATAACTTTACATTAAGAATAAAGTAGCTGGTAATGTTTCCAGCTCAACCTGTATGCTCTTGGGCTTATTTAATGATTGTTTCAGTGACTGTTTTACTCACTGTCTTCTTCTTTCATGGAATGCACACACACCACACCACGTACGGGCACATCACACACACACACACACACACACACACCACACACACACACCACACAAAAACCCATCCTATTTTTGATGGTCATGAACTTGAAAACACAGCTCTAAATATTACTAAGCAAAATAATACTTCTTTATTGTTATTAGCAGATGGATTGTGTGGTGAGGCTGGTTCTAAATGAAGACTCAGGAATATGTGCTGATCCACATCCAGCATAAGCCATAACATAAATGTGATTTTATACTGAACATTTCGTTGGGCCTCAGGCACACACACACACACACACATGCTGTCATCACACACGCACTGACACGCCCCCCCCCCCCCCCCCCTCCTTTCTTCTTCTTCTCCACCCACCCCCATAATATATAAACAGACCTTTTCTTAAGTAACCAGGAAAAGTGTGCACAACAACTGTTTCATTCGACTTCTCAAAATTCTAAATCCTTCAAACAAATCAACACAAACGTACAGTGATTCAACACACGATCAGCTTGAACTAGTTGAAGCCAAGTCGGTCACTCACTGGACGACACACTGTGCTAACTGCAGATCATTCGTGGACAACAAAATTACTCACCAGTCTGTGTTGCCAACACGATCTTGTGTTGGTGCCTCCACTTATACTCGTTCGTCGTCCGCTCTTCTGTTCGGTGTGGCGATTCAAACTGGTAAGGTTTGACTCGTACGTACCGATTTGTGTCGTGTTCGCCATGTTCTACTTGCCCAAATCAACGTCACAGGTTTTCCGGTAAACTTCGGCATGTTGTCGGCAATTTCCGTCAACGCAGATAAAACGTGAATGTTCAACGAGTAATTCCGCTCTGTCGGTGGGCCGGATAGGCAAGCGTGTCTGTCAATAGTGATTTACCAGACATAACGTACAGTATCCTAAAAATCACTATATAGGGGGTGAGTTACACTTTAAGTCTGAATTAATTTTGAACACACCTGTATAGTGAACACTGATGTTTGAGTCATTATTAACTTAGCAGTACCTAGGCCACTAAATAATCATCAGTCATGTATATACAGAGAGTCCCTTATCACCATGGTCACTGTTTTTGTTCTTGATACAAGATGAAATTAAAATAAAAAGAATTTTTTTTGTTTTTGTTGCTCATTTGTAAGCGTATTGCGAACAGTATTCACAGGAACTGGAGCTGTAAACGTCTTAATGCTCAACTCTTCTCAAATAATCCAAATGGAAATGAAATGTAGATTCTTCTTGAAAGGGCAAGTAGGGAGAGAAGGTAAGATGGCAAACAGGCTGATGAGTCGTTAAAAGGTTGAAGCACACTTAGCACAAGGAGACGGAAGTCCGCAACAGAAAATTTGTTGACACTGATTGGGATTGCCAGATGCTGCTCATTCAGACTTCAGCTGGTCACAGTACACCCAGCCTCCATCTTTCTGGGAAGAAACTAAGCAGAGCAAAGAAGTTTGCAAAATACACCAGATCTTGAGAAAATGATACTCTCATCTTTGATGCGAAACTCTCCAATAAAGTTTGTGTGGACAAGTATGATGTCAGGTTGTCTTGATGCAGCCCGCCACATGGATGAGAGAGTCATTATTTCACACAGACACACACACAGACACAGACACAGACACACACACACACACACACACACACACACACACACATTCATTCATTCATTAACTTAAAAACAAGAGTAAAATATGTGTGCAAACATAGACAAAAATTTACATTTACAAGTACACTCTCATGTGCAAACACTTTTGACATAGAGATGTTTATATGCGCATGCATATGCACTTGGTTGTGCACACACACACACACACACACACACACACACACACACACACACATATGCGCACACACACACACATGGATACACACATGGACACACACAAACGGATACACACACACTCACACACAGACACACATACAGTCATGAACACACATTCACACACATTCACACACACTCACACTCATACACACACACACACACACACACACACACACACACACACACACACACACACACACACAAAACACACACTATTTATTTTGCTGCTTTTTCCACAGAAACCGCAAGGATTGGCAGGTACTTCAGATAATGAGTCTGAATCGGAGAGTGGCTCAGAAGGATCAGATGAAACCCCACAACGCAGCAGAAGTAAGAATGGTTTGGCTTGAGGGTTTACTCTGTCTGTCTGTCTGTCTGTCTCTCTCTCTCTTTTCTCTCTCTCTCAATAGGTCATGCTGGAAAACCACACTGATGGTTTAGGTATAGGAGAGGGTGATTTTCTGTTGACAAACTTTTTTTTGCATTTTTTTTTTTGCTGTTCCATCATCAGTGCCACCTCAGTGGCTTAGCACCCACACTGCTCCTTCTGACCACCCCACCCCCACCCCCCTGTCCACAGCCCCAGCTTTGGCAATCCACAGGGAACAATCAATGTGATATCCACCAGAGGAGGCACTGCACTGCTGCCGAGTTACTTAGGTGGTTTACAGTGGTGCCTGTTCTAACATGTGAGGGACACCATCAACTAAGCCCCCCAACTGACGACAGTGTTGTTTAGTCGCAGAGCTGGCGTGAGTGAGCTCTCTGTCTGGAAAATGCTACCACATCCCACGGCTGTTCAGAGCAAGTTACTTAGTTTTGAGTCGCAGGGGAGTTTACAGCTGCAGAGACCAAGCTGTGAATGCAGGTGAGGGAAAGGAATGTTTTCTGCAGGCCGCTCCCCACCAGCCAGCTAACCGCACTGTATTCGGCCAACTGAATGTCATCTGTGCATAGCTGGTCTGGCAGCAATGTGTTCGGCAAGGTTGAGCGGCCATTACAAATGGGGCTGTAGGTTTGATAATTAGTTATTGTCATGAAAAATGTAATATATCTGCACTATTGAGATGACTGAATTGGCGAATTCCAACAATTCTTTTAATACCAAACTCGACTGGGTTTATTTTCTTGTGGATAACATAGATGCTGCATATGAAAGCTTGTACGCAAGTGGTCAGGCAATATTAGAACAATGACAACAAACACAATATTGTGCAAAATGACGTCATCACTTTCTGGGAAGTAAATTTTCCATAGTTAAGTAGTACACAAGTTTGATACATGCCTCTGCTCAGACTACAGCAACAAAAATATTGGATTACAAATGTGTAAAGCCTTGTTTGTTTGCCCTTTCACTAAGTGTCTCAATCAGGACGGAAATATAAAGCTGTGATATCCATCCAACGACAGTCCCATGAATTTGCTGATACCGTTTGACCCTGACAGAATCAAACCAAAGCCATAGACATGGAGAGGCAATTGAAACTGAGGTCACTATGAAGGACCACGGAAATTGAGACTTTTTGTGCATATCGATGGGGATAAGGATGATAAAGATGATGCTATGGATTTCTATTCAGGGCTGTTCTCTCTGCTTACTTTCATAATACATCCTAGTGTTAACCAGGCCCAAGAGATACAGACACCTGCAGTGTTGGCCAGAAAATCTGAGCAACACTCTCAAAGATGCATCCATTAAGTGGTTGAAACTCGACTGTGGTCCCAGTCTTCCCAAATGAGTCCATAGCAAGCTCAACTCTGGGGCGGAGCCAGTTAGGAAGGAAAATTGCACAAATAAATGGCTCTGATGGGAATCGAACCCACGACCTCCCAGCTGGGAGTCCGCAGTGGTGACCACTTCGCCATGGTAGCTGGTTCCTGTTGACAAACTTGCCAGCTGAAGTAGAATGTGGGCATGTGTTAATAAAAAGTGAAGGACTCTTTGTTGTTTAATTACATTTTTCAGTGTTACTGACGGTGAGTTGACTCACGGGATCTCAAGTTTGTTATGATATCTTGTTGGTTTCAAACAAAAATAAAAGATAAACAACTATGAGGTAATATAGTTTACATTCACAACAAAGATATTAAAAAAGAACTATCCATGTAAAATGAATTGTTGTTAACCATTGAAAATTCCATATACAGATTGACAAGTAAACCAGCTTATGAAACAAACCTGCGTAAGTTAAAGAAGAGCAGAACAGAACAGAAAAGGAAAGAAAGAAAGAAAAAAAAAGGAAGAGAAAAGAAATATAAAGGAAATAAACCTATGTGTGTTTCAAGAAAATGAATCTGAAATTATTCCAAGAAAATGAATCTGAACTTTTCAAGAAACTAATCTAAAAAATGCTTGAATGTGAGAAGCAGTCAAAGCATATTGACACAGTTGTCCTTGGCACAGTAGAACTAGAACCTAGGAGACTGGAAAAATAAACCCATCTGTTTGGTGTTGTCAGCTTTCATCCACTTAAAGTTGTTGACGATATCACTGTAAACATGTTCTGGTATTGTTTGTTTTCAGCTACTATCCATTTTGGCATGAAGGCCAGCGGTCAGCCAGGCAACACTCCTAAGGGCAGCAACAGCAGAAGCAGTCTTACCCAGGCAGCAGAGCGAGCCATGGCTCTTCGTATGCAGGCTGCTACAAAGCAGTCTCAGAATTCCAACACAGAGGATCACTATGCCTACACACCTGAAGCCATCCAGTCTGGGATGTCCACACAGACTCCAGGAGACATAGAGTCGGAGGGCAAGAGAAGCTTCTATTCAGCTCCCGTGTTTCCGGGACAAATGCCAGCCAACCATGCCACGCCGTACCATGCAGCAGCTCAGCAATTCCAGCACAGCTCTCAGGAAGACTTCATTGAAGGCAGCAACCAAGGAGGGGGAGATGCTGTTGGTCAGTATGCTGCCCAGCAGAAGGGTCTTCCTGGTTTTGCCGATTTCCGGCGCCAGCTAGGCTTCTCAGAGGGCGCTGGTTATACAGAGTATCCCAATAACATGCCAGCTTCAGATCCGTTTTCATCAGCCAGTGCCATGCCAGACAACGGCAGTGGTTACTCTGGGTCTTCAGCCCTCCCGTCAGCATCCGCCTTTCTGGGTCGTGGCCAAGAGCCAGCATCCACATCGTACAGCAGCAGTTCCTCCATGCCAGTGTATCCTGACATGTCCGTCTTCCCAGGCATGCCAGCTCAGGGGCAGGACAGGGTGACACCTGCTGGCCACAGCTCCCAGAGAGGGGGAGACCTTCAGCAGCAGTATGAACCCATGCTTCAGTTCCAGCCCTTAAGTTGGAATAGAGGCCTCGTGTCACGTTGTCTGCCTGTCTTCGAGTCTCTTCACCAGGTGTAACGGTCCTCTCTTGAGATACTTGTCAAGCAGGACTGTGAACGGAAAGTTAGGAAAGTGCCACAGGGAAGACATGGCCATTGCCTCCATTACACAGGAACTTTTCAGTAAGGACTTCTGGAAATATGCATACACCTTGGGGCATGAGTCGTTAAATCTCGCACTGGTGAAGGCAAAAAGACAGTGTGCAGAAAGATCTTGTCTAATAGGGAGGGAGGTGTAATCATGAAGATGTGTATGGTGAGGTGTTACTGTCCAGTGTTTCTCAGCTACCAGTCCTGCCGGTTGATGATGTTTTTGACAAAGACAGTTGGAGCGGTGTTTTCAGCTAGGATAACTGCTGGGCACAGAGGTTGTTGAGTTTTGCAGTGGTTTTTCACTCGGCAATTCTCAGGATTAAAACATCTTCTGCTGGTAGCTTTCAGTTAGCTTTTTTTTTCAGGATAAAACCCTCTTCTGCTGGTAGCTTTCACTCAGCTTTTCTAAGGATAAAACCCTCTTCTGCTGGTAGCTTTCACTCAGCTTTTCTCAGGATAAAAGCATCTTCTGCTGGTAGCTTTCACTCAGCTTTTCTCAGGATAAAAGCATCTTCTGCTAGTAGCTTTCACTCAGCTTTTCTAAGGATAAAACCCTCTTCTGCTGGTAGCTTTCACTCAGCTTTTCTAAGGATAAAACCCTCTTCTGCTGGTAGCTTTCACTCAGCTTTTCTAAGGATAAAACCCTCTTCTGCTGGTAGCTTTCACTCAGCTTTTCTCAGGATAAAAGCATCTTCTGATCTTCTGCTGGTAGCTTTCACTTGGCTTTTCTCAGGATAAAACCCTCTTCTGATGGTAACTTTCACATAGCTTTTCACAGGATAAAAGCATCTGCTGCTGTTAACTTTCAGTTAACTTTTCTCAGGATAAAACCATCCATTCGTGGTGGCTTTGAGTTAGCTTTTCTCAGGATAAAGACATCTGCTGGTAGCTTTCAGTTAGCTTTTCTCAGGACTAAGCCATCTTCTGCTCGTGTCGCTCAGTTAGCTTTCCTCGGGATAAAAATATCTTCAGCTTGTGGGTTTCAGGTAGAAATTCTCAAGATGGAAATGTCTGCTGATGGTATCTTTCTGTTAACATACCTCAGGACAAAACCATCAGCTGGCAGCTTTCAGTTAGCACTTCTCACCTTAAAACCATCTTCACCTGGCCAGTTTTCAACTGGCTTGTTTCTTTTCTGAGGACAGACCCATTCTCTGCTGATTGGTTTCAATCAGTATTTTTCAGGGTACAAAGATCTTCAGCTGGTAGCTGGTTAGCTTTCTCGGGAAGAAAATATCCTCATCTGGTAGCTTTCTGTTAGAATTTCTCAGGATTGTGTGCTGGTAGCTTTCAGCTAATATTTCATGGGATAAAAATGTCTTCTGCTGGTGGCTTTCTGTTAGCATTTCTCAGGATGAAAAGTTCGTCAGCTGATGGGTTTTAGTTCACATTTGTCAGGATAAAAACATCATCAGCTGACAGCATGTAGTTAGCATTTCTAGTCAGGATAAGAGCATTTTCAGCTGATGGCTTTCCGTTAGCATCTCTCAGGATAAAATATCTTCCTCAGGTGGCTTTGAGTTAAAAACATTTTCAGCCGGTAGTTTTCAGTGTCACTCATTATGTATTATGGGAGGTATGAAAGTTCTGGTGTATGTATGAATCTATCATATGAAGCCAAGCCCTTTTTTTGTGTATGGATGATTGGGTTTTTTGTTTTTGTTTTGTTTTGGTTTTGGTTGTTTTATTCAAAAGTTTCCTGACGTGCTGTCATAATGTAACAGTATGGCTAGCGACAGTCTTGAAGCAAAATCCCATTTTCCCTTCAACCACTTAATGGATGAAATTGCATCAAATGGTTAGTTTTAGGTCCTGACTAATGGGAAAAGTATTTTTGATGATAGAGATGATAGTTTTCAGTGCAGATGGAATGTGGTCCAAGGACAAACCCGTTACAATTTGGTGTGGATGACAAGGCGAATTCAGGAATGGTTTGGAGGTCATGGGATGGAATCTGAGTTAGGGTTTGATTGAAGTTAGGAGAACCATTTGGCCTTGACGGTGGTCTGTGTTCCCCCTGGGATGGAATCTGAGTTAGGGTTTGATTGAAGTTAGGAAAACCATTTGGCCTTGATGGTGGTCTGTGTTCCCCTGGGATGGAATCTGAGTTAGGGTTTGATTGAAGTTAGGAGAACCATTTGGCCTTGACGGGGGTCTGTGTTCCCCTGGGATGGAATCTGAGTTAGGGTTTGATTGAAGTTAGGAGAACCATTTGGCCTTGACGGGGGTTTGTGTCCCCCAAGTGCCCTTTTAGGGATGACATCAAATAGCTTGCGGCTGCATAGTTTATATTTGCTCTCTTTCTGTTATCTGTTCTGGTTTGAGATCAAATTCTGCCCTGACGTGATCTCTATGGTCGATTTGGCTGTTGATAATATATCTTGAGGACTCATTGTTTTGATGATAATTGATATTGTATAACTGCCCTGATGTAGCCCTTGGTGTCATCAAGGCCATAAACAACATCATGTCAGAATGATATAAACAAAATTGATATTTTTATTAAAAAAAACAGTGTGGATTTCGGAGAAAGTCTAGTTCAATCAGAAAGTGGCGCCACTTTCTCTAACATCCCTTATTTATGATAAGGTCATCCATGAATGATGCTAAAACAAATAAACAATTGTTGATTGCTTTCTTATCACTCTGGCTGCATGGGCATTGATCAGTAAGACTTGTATGTGAAATATGAGTTATGTGGCTATACTTACTGAAGACCTTTCATAGACTTTAGGACAAATCTTTGCTTGTTGATGAAGTGCAGAAAAGTGTTAAAAAGAGACAAAGCATAGAGTCACAACCACATAATCAACTAAGTTCTCAAGTCATTGAGTATTACAGTGATGCTTATGTTTACAAAAACGATTTTTTTATTTAGAGGACAAACTCCTGGTGGTTGGTCTTCTGGCATATTGAAAATTCAGAAACAAAGGCAACATGGATGGTTTGAGCAATGGCATGGGCACTACTCTGTTAATCTTTTTCATTTCTTAATACATTGATTATTCACACCTGCGCAGTTGTAAACTTCTACTGTTTGTTTATTTTGTGTAAAAGAGGGGGGAAAAACGCATTTAGTACAGTAGGTTATCCCCACCCTCCACAAAGAAAAATGGAGAAAAAAAAAGCACCCAGTGAAATTTGTTTTTTATGGTTAATATACCAGCTTTTTGGGGGTGGGTGGGGGGTGGGTGGGGGAGGGGGGGGGGGTTGAGTTTGGGGTTTGTCTTTTTTTTCAGTTTTCAGTTAGATTGTCACAGTCAGTGCTGTCAGTTCGAACATTGTCATGTCATGCTCAAGTCTAATGAAGTTCAAATGCAAATCGGCTTCAGTCAGTCTTTAACTGATCAGCTTCAGTCAGTCTTTAACTTTCAATGAAGAGACTTTGTCATTGAACATACAGTGGAGAGCAAACAAGTTTCTGGGAACCTCCAGTTTTCAGGGAAACGCTCTGGTGTCAGATGATGAATACTCCAACAGGCAGAGCTGGGTGGACAGGTGTGTTGACTTGGAACATGAGGAAATGGGGGCATGAACCCAGGGTTCTTTCACTCTTTGAACCTCTTTAAATTTGGACGATGTGTCAGGATCTTGAATCCGCATGAAAGCTGGAAGACATGTCTTTGAGGAATCTACTTTAATCCTTCCCCATCCACATCCTATTCTTTATATACCTATTATAAGAAACTTCCGTCACATTTGCATCTCACTTGTGAAAGAAGCTATCCAAGCACAGCCAAGTTACTTTTGTTTTGTTTGTCTATATAGATGGCCTTCAGGCAGAAAAGTGTTGCTTATTTGTTACTTCCATTTGTTTTACAGTCTTATAATCAATCTGATAAGGCTTTTCTTTAAAACACACAGACACACACAGACAGACAGACACACACCACACACACACACACACACACACACACACGTACATTTTTTCTTTGGTGGTACGAAGGAGATGACGAGGAAATTTGGTTAAAACCTTCACCTGCGACAAACCGGTCCAGAATTGTCAACACCACATTTACACAGTTACTAAGATATATGTAAGGGAACAGGTGAATTTTTTTTGGGAAAAAATTGATCTCTGTTGGTTACTCCATAGGAGCATTCTTTTGGAGTGTTTGTCTGAATGAGTGATTTCAGCCTGCTTGTCCATTCACCAGTTCTGAGTGTTTTGTTTGTTGTTTTTTATTTTATTATCTGAATAATTCTGATTTTCATGTTTTTTGTATTTGCTATGTACAGAAGATGAATTTTTTGGTCTGTCCATACTTCAGCCATGATGCATGTTATGTTCCCAGTTTCTGTGTAAATTTGGATATACGGAAGAACCTCTGAATTTTTAGCTGTCCAGAGAAACTGAATCTTTAAAAGCAGAAACCTTCATAGAGAAGTTGAGAAAGACAAACATAACGATTCTTCAGGGATAAAAGTGTTTTTAAACTCTTTTTCTGCCAGTTGTTCTTGAATCCCAGCACCAGCTAATTTCACATACTCTCTTTATAAATGTTTTTATAGTTGTCAGTTTGTAAATGGTTCTGTGGTTAATTGTTTTATCATAAATGAAAGTGCTTGTCTTGAAAAATCTCCAGTATATTATTCTTTCCCTTCTTTCCATGACAGAGAGCAAAAACCTTATTATACTCTCACCCTTGTCGCTGCATAAATACGACAGCGTTACCGTGTCATTAGCGCCTGTTGCTACATTGGTAGTGAAAGGTTTATAGAAGGGAATATTTCTTCAGAGAGTCTTTATAGGATACATCTGTATACTTGAAAGCAGGGATGGTGGTGGTGGTGGTGTAGGGGACGAAATCAGAGCAACTGTACCTGTATGGATTATGTAACACCGCACAACTTTAAAAAGATGATATTTGGGATACTGATGTGCGCCGATTATTGTTCTGCTGCATGTTGACATGTTGTTGCTCACTGTTTTAGAGTTTAGATGGAATTATTCTTGACAGGTTTGTGGCATGTCTTTGATGTTTGTTCATTGGTTATGATACTTTAGTTGTTTGTCAGTTTGTTTGTTTTTGTCGTTGAATAATTATTAATGTTAGTGTGTTTTTGTCTTTGATTTTAATAGTTTTAATGTTACTAGTAATACAGGTTTTTCTTTGAGTAGTTTTGAGATAAGTATGAGTTTGTCTTTGAATCTTTTTCAGTTTTTGTTGATATACTTTTTTCTTTAAACAATTTGATATTAAAATGTGTGCGTTGTTAGATAGTTTGATATTGACATGTTTTTTGTGTTTAAACACTTTGGATTGTTTGAACTACCTCTGTTGGTCAGTTTTTCATTATTCTTTTGTTTTTCTTTTTTTTTCTCTGCTTTTTTCCATGTCTCTCTCTTTTTTCCCTCTCTGCCTGTCTAACGCCCTTCCCCTGTCCCTGCTTATGTCCTTCCCTCCCTCCCTCTACTTCTGTCTGTCTAACGCCCTTCCCTGTCCCTGCTTATGTCCTTCCCTCCCTCCCTCTACTTCTGCCTGTCTAACGCCCTTCCCTGTTCCTGCTTATGTCCTCCCTCCCTCCCTCTACTTCTGCCTGTCTTTTTTCTCTGCCTGTCTAACGCCCTTCCCCTGTCCCTGCTTATGTCCTCCCTCCCTCCCTCTACTTCTGCCTGTCTTTTTTCTCAGCCTGCTTGTCTTTTTCTGTCTCCTCTCTGTAAGTGGTAATTCAAGTCTGAATTGCATCAATCATGCCATAGTCAAATCATAAAAGTTGATTAAGATGTCCAAGATAAAATTCTGACATGACAGATATAAAAAGGTCACTGAACTTAGATAACATGAGATGGCACTATAATGATGCAAGTTTGCAGGGTTTTTTTCCTGTTGTTTTCATGTGGAACCTCTTAATAAAGACTCCCAGAAACCTTTAAAAATGTGGGTTGTAAATGGCATTGGGAGGGACTCTTAATACTGAGGTAGGTCTAATAAATCAGAAAACAAAAGGTTCTGAAAACAAGTCTTTAAAGGGAGACAGT
Organism: Conus ventricosus; assembly: GCA_018398815.1. NCBI lineage: Eukaryota > Metazoa > Mollusca > Gastropoda > Neogastropoda > Conidae > Conus > Conus ventricosus. The sequence continues at coordinate 55,819,257 of CM031608.1, forward strand.
ATGAATAAGGTTTATCATGAAGGTGTTGCTGTATTTGATCTTTTCACAGACATGAGAAACACATGGTTGGATGATTTTACTTTCCTCATATCTCCTTTTCTGTTTGCTATACTTTCCTTCCCACTTGACAGCAAAAGAAACGTGAGTACAAGGGCTGAAACCAAACAGATCTTTAGAATTTCTTAGCATTGTATTATTTATCAATGATGGAAGCCACAACTGAAAATAGAGGGGGCAAAAAACAAAAACAAAAAAAAGTCTGCTGTCTTACTAAGATGAACAGTTGGCCCAGCTGGGAGTGCTGATGTGTGAAACAACAGGTATGAGATCAGTGGTCTTAAAACAAAAAATACATGGACATTGGAATTGGAAGTGGTTCTTACTTGTAGTCAAGAATGTGAGGTGGGGTCTTCTTTGCATTATAACAGCATGTACAGTAACTGAAAAAGAAAAAAGGAAGAAAGGGTGAATTTTTTTCTTCTTGCATTTGAATTTACATTATGCCATCTGAGGAAGTTTTTGTTTGTGTGTTTTAAATTCTTGCTCTGAAACAGTGCCAGTAGTTTATCCTTAACAACAGTGTGGTGTCATAATGGATGTGGAAGACAACTTTGTTGCACTAACATTTGTTTTTCAACTTTAGCGTTGATCACACATCGCCATTGTTATCAAGTGAATAATGTTTCGCTCAGGTCCTCGTCTTCATTCTCAGTTTTGAATTTTGTACAGTGGGCGATTCAAGAAACACTTTCAAAGCAGTTGTTGTGTTTGGACTTGATGATCAGTGTGTGATCCTGTCCTCTTTACCTGTTCCTGTGTATCAGAGGCACAAATAGTTCATGAGCTGTACATAGGTGTGGGTATTTATTTGTAACACATATATTTGCAAAACTGAAGTGGTATTTCTTGAAATTCACTCTGGCTTCTGATCAAATGTACAGAACTACCTCAGTGGACATGTATCTGAATTTGTTTCTCTGTCCTGTCCCCTAACCATGTAGCTTACTCACTGGTGTACAGTTTGGAGTATTTTTGTGTGCGTTTGTGTTTTCCTCTTGTTGCTGTCTAACTGTAGTGTTCTGGAGGAATGGAGAGAAGTGGATGTGAACAGTTCTGGACTATTTATCAACAACGCAATACAGACTCTCAGACTGTTGCTTTGGTTTCTGGAATGTTACCTTTAGTTGAGAGACAAATGAAAATACAAAGAATGAGGTCTTTGACTTAGGTTCAAGTATGTTGACAGTCCTGAAGGTATTGTCCACTTGGCCCGCTTCTGATACTCTTTGTTTCAAACCAACCTCTTCTGTTCAAAGTAGGTCAGTATGGTGTGATTTGTTAATACGGTCTCTATGATATAGTCTTGATTTTTGTTTGTTTTATGATTGTTTACTTATTCAGGTCAGTTATTATTCCCCCCTTGCCTTATTGCCTTTTAAACAAACTTCCCTTTTTAGTTAAACTAATATTGCCCCTCCCCTTTCCTCTTTCTCCCAGTCTTCTCTCCTCCTTCCGTCCTCTGCCCCCATCCCCCTTTTTCTGAGTATGGAACCGAATTTTGGATATTTCGTTTTTGTGCATTATTAATTGTTATTTAACATTTTTTCTTTATTATTTGACATACATCTGTTATCAATGCAATATTAATGTATGTATCATTAATTTGTTTTATGATGGGTAACACATGAGGCGTTAGTCAACATTTGCATTGTATTTAATGACTGTTTTAAATAGTTCTGGTGTCTTGTCACATAGTCACTGATGTGAGTTGTAGTTGTATCATGCATGTCATCTAAATGTACCAGATTATTGACGTCAGTAGTGTTGGAGGAAACAATACCATTAGGCGACAGTGATGTCCCGGGGAACGACTGGATCGCTACTGTCTAGATATTCACTACTCATTGAGTGTAATGAAAATGTCATTGTAGGTTAGACATCAGTCACTCTGTCCCAGGGGATTTTAGCTTGTAAGTATCACCTTGGTTTTACCTGCAGCCATTGAGATGTTCCTTTTGTCTGCCTTCTCCATCTCAGGGAGTTTTACTAAAGGGTTGACGGTTCCTTTGAATCCCGTGGACTGGTACAGAAGAGAAGGCTTGCCAGAGACTGTAGCATGCTTGTGATAGGACAGGGCAGACAGATCAGGTCATCAGACTGTAACATTGTGATGGGATGGGGCAGACAGATCAGGTCATCAGACTGTAACATTGTGATGGGATGGGGCAGACAAATCAGGTCATCAGATTGTAACATCCATGTGATAGGACAGGGCAGACAGATCAGGTCATCAGACTGTAACATTGTGATGGGACGGGGCAGACAGATCAGGTCATCGGACTGTAACATTGTGATGGGATGGGGCAGACAGATCAGGTCATCAGACTGTAACATCCATGTGATGGGACGGGGCAGACAGATCAGGTCATCAGATTGTAACATTGTGATGGGATGGGGCAGACAGATCAGGTCATCAGACTGTAACATCCATGTGATGGGATGGGGCAGACAGATCAGGTCATCAGATTGTAACATTGTGATGGGATGGGGCAGACAGATCAGGTCATCAGACTGTAACATTGTGATGTGATGGGGCAGACAGATCAGGTCATCAGACTGTAACATTGTGATGGGATGGGGCAGACAGATCAGGTCATCAGACTGTAACATTGTGATGGGATGGGGCAGACAGATCAGGTCATCAGACTGTAACATTGTGATGGGATGGGGCAGACAGATCAGGTCATCAGACCAACATCCATGTGATGGGATGGGGCAGACAGATCAGGTCATCAGACTGTAACATTGTGATGGGATGGGGCAGACAGATCAGGTCATCAGACCAACATCCATGTGATGGGATGGGGCAGACAGATCAGGTCATCAGACTGTAAACATTGTGATGGGATGGGGCAGACAGATCAGGTCATCAGACTGTACATTGTGATGGGATGGGGCAGACAGATCAGGTAATCAGACTGTGACATTGTGATGGCATGGGGCAGACAGATCAGGTCATCAGACTGTAACATTGTGATGGGGCAGACAGATCAGGTCATCAGACTAACATTGTGATGGGATGGGGCAGACAGATCAGATCATCAGACTGTAACATCCTTGAGTTGGTATGGGGCAGACAGATCAGGTCTTCAAAAAGTGGCATCTTTGTCATGGGATGGTGTAAGGACATATAGGTCACCATTCTGTAATGTCTGTGTGCTGGGATGGGACAGACAGTTCGGGAGATCCAACTGAGTTGTGGGATAGGATAAATGAGAGCGAGTGAATTCCTGGACACATTTTTCTCTAGTATGTGAACCGAAAGAGAATTGGCATTTAGTCTGAGATGCCTTGCCATGTATCCACACACACACACACACACAAAATATATAAAACTATTTGAACAGAGGATGGGGAAAATGGGCTGACCAATATCTTGCTTGAGGGATGGAGGTGGTCCAGAACCAATTCCATGCTGTTGCTGGTGCTTTTCCAAGACCAAGGCTAAGACAGTTCCCTGGAGACATGCAACTCCATCATGTCCCTGAGTTTTCAGTCGTGATGTTGGCAGATGGTAGATATATGTGGTAAGCACCAGTCAGATAGTGTCTGACGACAGGGGGATGTTTGAGTAGAACAACAGGAATGATGCTGATTGGGACAAGTAGTCTTTGTATGTATATGCATGCGTTTTAGTCTCATGCTTGTGACAGTGTTTTTAGCTTAGTGTTTTTTATGAGATTTCACTTGAGGTTTGACAGGTAGTGTAATTTGTTAACTTTTCATGTGAAAATGTGTAATTTTTTTTCCACTTTTCTCATGAGTCTGTTTGATTTCTGTAGACACCCTGTATTCTCTTTTGCAACACTTACTTCATTCATTTTGACTGTTGTTGCCAGTGACTGTTTTTTTTTTTCCTTTGGGTTTCATGTTTATCTTTCTTTCTTTGTTGCAAAAGCAGAATTAAAAACTTTGGAGGCAGACCATATCTCATGTGCCTACCCAAATCAGTTTCTTTGGCTTAGTACTGAAAAAATCTCAGGATGAACACACCTGTCTTCCCGCGCATCCTCTTCCCCTAAATCCTGTATGTTTTACAGATATGGAATGATACAGACTTTCACGTTTTCTCCTGATTCGTTTGTGTTGCACAGACATGAAATGTTTCCAACTTTCCCCTTTTCCCCTCACTCCAGTATATTATATAGACCTGGAATGTTTCCAGCTTTCCCCTTTTCCCCTCACTCCAGTATATTATATAGACCTGGAATGTTTCCAACTTTCCCCTTTTCCCCTCAGTCCAGTATATTATATAGACCTGGAATGTTTCCAACTTTCCCCTTTTCCCCTCAGTCCAGTATATTATATAGACCTGGAATGTTTCCAACTTTCTCTTCATCCCCAAACTCCTTTGTGTTGCACAGCCACCGAATGTTACAGACTTGTGCTTGTTTTGTCAGTCCTGTGTGATAGATATGGAATGTTACAGATTTTCACAGCTTTCCCCAAACTCCCTTGTGCTGCTCAAACATGGAATGTTACAAACTTTCATTTCTTCCCCAAACTCATCTGTGCTGTACAGACGTGGAATGTTGCAAACTTCACCGTTCACCAAGACCTTTGTATTATGCAGATGTGTAATGTTACGGACTGATTTCTGACCCCAACAGCTTTGTGGTACTCAACCATGGAATGTTACAGATTTTTACTTCCTTTGTTACTTTATATGTTACACAGACAATGAATATTACAGACTTTTGCCTCTTTCCATTCACCCAACTCTTGCACAAATTATGGAATGCTAGAGATTTTACCTTTTGCCGGTCACCAAACACCAGTACATGTTGCACTGGCACAGAATATTGCAAAATTTCATTATGTGACCATTAATTTCTCTTACCGATATATTACTCCGAAATAAATGATAGGTTTCCTCTATAGTGTTTTTAAACAAGAAAAAAAAAAAAAAGAAGTGAAAAAGTGAACAAATATATGAAGAGAAACAGAGAACAACCTGCACAGTTCTGCATGATCCATGTGTTTTCTTCTGGAATTCAATGTACCGATTTCAGTGTATGTGCACTGCACTTATCCGTTCAGTCCCCTGCTGCAGAGTTCATATATCTTACAATTTCTCTAGATTGAGATAACTCTTCAAGGCCTTGAATCGCCCTGAGATTGGAAGATGTCCATTACTTTGTATAAACTTTGAAAACCAGGCTTCAAAGGTCATCTTTTTAAAAGAAATGACTCCATAAAATCAGTTTTTTAAGCTACATGAAGGGAATGTAAGGGCAAATGTGGTTAAAATCTCTTGGAGTAAACAACCACAGAATTATCCATGGGAGGTCATATATGCAGGCTGTCACAAAGAAATCCCAAGTGAAGGAATGAGGAATGAAGAATTTGGACCAGGGGTAAGTGGGTTATGAAAATGCTTTTATGCTATTCTCTTTTTGTTGTTGTTAGGTCAGCTATGCTCTCTCAACTGTTTGTCCTTGATTATTTAAAATCTATCTTAAAATTTTTCTTGAAAACTGTTGTCAGTTTACGTCCAACATTTGTATTGTATTCAAGCATTCTCAGCTTTTTAAGTGTAGTGTCCTATTGGGGACTGTCTGCTAGCTTAGGACACAATGACCCACAACTCACCCGACATACTTAAACAAAGACACTTCGACCTTTCGAACAACAACAAACACACACACTTCCTTTTAACATCCAAAGCCTAACCCCCAGTGTGTTTCCAGCATGTAAATTTATCATCAACTTTCCAAAAGGTGAGTTTGGCAGGGAAAGGATGAGAAGAAAAAAGCTGAAAAGATGTATTTACAATGCTCAGATTCCTGATACTACCTAAGAAAGTTGCAGGTCCATAACTTTGCATCATCACCTGGTGAAAAATTGATTAACCCCACTGGTCCTTGGAGCACTCTGGACAGACAAATTGCGGGTGGACCCAGGCAGCGCCCAGTGACCCCCTTCAGCATGTATAGGTGATAGTACCTTACCTCTGCAGCAAAGGGGTGTAAGTGTAGGTGATAGTACCTTACCTCTGCAGCAAAGGGGTGTAAGTGTAGGTGATAGTACCTTACCTCTGCAGCAAAGGAGTGTAAGTGTAGGTGATAGTACCTTACCTCTGCAGCAAAGGGGTGTAAGTGTAGGTGATAGTACCTTACCTCTGCAGCAAAGGGGTGTAAGTGTAGGTGATAGTACCTTACCTCTGCAGCAAAGGGGTGTAAGTGTAGGTGATAGTACCTTACCTCTGCAGCAAAGGGGTGTAAGTGTAGGTGATAGTACCTTACCTCTGCAGCAAAGGGGTGTAAGTGTAGGTGATAGTACCTTACCTCTGCAGCAAAGGGGTGTAAGTGTAGATCATTCAACAAAGGCCTCATAGAATCATGAAGCCCCTATGAGTTGATCTACATGAGAACCAAACTCCTGGGAAGAGTTGCTTCCTTCTGCACAATGTACACAGAAGTTTTTATCCTTTTACACTCTCTTCTTTCCACCCATTAAAATGAGAACGGGCGGGGCTGAGGGTTGGGTACATTCCACAGGGAAAGTTAAGTAGAAGGGCTGTGATTGGTCAAATAAAGGAACTCACACCAGCTGGGTTCGAGTCTAACGTGTGAAAGGTGTAAAAGAATATAACACACACATGTGGACTGAGGGCCCTCCGACCCATGCTCGCCCAAAACAAGTAAGACAAATTGAACAAAATGGTCTGGCCATACAAAAAATGTACCCTCTCTTCAGACTGGACAAAGTAAAACGTAACCCCGCATCATGGCCAAGCATGGTCCCTGACAGTGAACTCTGCTATGATCAAAAAGAAGAATGAAATAGACTGCAGTTTTACTGATAACAACTTTACGAATAAAAAGGCAGGATACAAATGAACACACAAAACAAAGTGCAAAGATGTCACAAGCAACAGACATAGGAAACACATACAATAGGTGAGTGGGGTGGGGAGAAGGGGGAGGGGGGAGAAATAAAGAAAAACTGTAAGAGTTAATTTTCCGCAATGTTCACAGGTGTGTGATAGTTAATGTTCAACAAGGGACTGGGCATTGCTGAAGGAACTCCTTCCAATTCTACCTGGACGGTGATGTGCTGTCATGTTGGTTTCAGAACAGTTCAGGTTTTCTCATTTGCACCAAAGTTCAGTTAGGTTGTTAGCATTCATTTTTTTAAAAAAGAAGTTTCTTTATGTGAGTGCATGTTAGACCCAATCACCATCTTATTCCCTTACAACCCTCTCCTTTGCCTGTCTTGCTCACCACGTCCATCCCCAGTTTTGAATGGAGTATTGTCAGTCTAGTCAAAAGTATAAACTACGATGCTTAGAAATGTAGATACATGTATTTTATGTTCTGGTCGTTATGTTAAAGTTGTTTTCTCAGAGTGGTTTTGTTTATACAGCATATCGCTATAGATTGGTTGTTATTTCTTATCTTTCTGCCTTGTGTGGTGGTTTTTTGTTGTTGTTGTTTTTTTAGACTGTGAATATGTGTTTAGAGTAGGGCAGGAAGAATGAAGCAAAACTATTGAAATGATGAACTGATTTACAGGCCGGAATAGCTCAGTTGGTAGAGCGCCGGACTCGTGATCCTGGGTTGCGGGTTCAAATTTCGGTATAGGGGGATTTTTCCCTCGGAGTTAACATTGGTTCTGACTCCATTCCCCACACAGTCCTTCGAATGAGACTATAAACCGAGGTTCCGTGTGTGAACGTACGCACAACATCTTGCACACACGTAAAATCCCATCACCAACTTTCGGAAGAGAAGGCCAGTCTGGCCGTTGGTATGGATGACACGTGACACATAGCATGCACCTTCCCCGAAGATGGAGTATGGCTGCCTTAATGGCGGGATAAAAAAGGGTCATACACACAAAACTCCACTGCCTGGCTATACAGGGAGTGTCCGCAGGAGTATCAGCCTGCGTACGCAGAAAGAAAGAAAGAATGAACTGATTTACAATTTAGAGGAACCAAGAATATAGATGAGGGAGAGTGAGAAAGAAAGAAAGAATGAACTGATTTACAATTTAGAGGAACCAAGAATATAGATGAGGGAGAGTGAGAAAGAAAGAAAGAATGAACTGATTTACAATTTAGAGGAACCAAGAATATAGATGAGGGAGAGTGAGAAAGAAAGAAAGAAAAAACATACAATGTGAAATTAACTCACACTGATCAGACAAAATGCAACTTTCCATATAGATTAACATCTGATAGAAACAAATGATTTTGAAGGGTAGCAAGACACTCTATGGAGAGCAAGTACACCCGCATGTATACCAACTCTGTAATTAAACTGAAATAGTGCAGTCCAGCTAACAGTCTGGGAAGTATTGGAAGTTGGTTTACACAAACTCTTTGTACATTCCTGATCAATTGGTTGACTGTTTCGTTGGGATGTGGTTGGGGTTTCTGGTGTATGAATGTGAGCATGTAAACACCAGTTTTAAGATGTGCAATTCATAGCTCTGTATCAATGAAACGTTTTATTTTTGAGTGTTGATTACCATGACGATTGAATTTTTGATTCCCCAGTTCCTTTTGTCTTGCTTCTCTAGCATAAGGTGATGAAGCGTGACAGTTCACAAGCAACATCTGGGTTCATAAGCTGTTGAATCCCTTTAGAGTTTTGAAATTTTTTTGAGGCCTTGCATCCCCTCAATAATTAAAATCCATCATCTTTGAAGAAACTTAAAACACCCCTCCCCCCTTTGCACACACACACACACACACACACACACACACACACACACACACACACACATTGAAAAATCACTTTTATTAATCATGAATCGTTGCTTTTAAAAGTTCATTGTGTAGTATGGTGTTTTGGGGTGGGTTTTTTTCTGAGGGGTACACAGGCAAGATAATTTTCTGACTATGATTGGAAATCCTACTTCTGCGTTCCCTGGTCATGCTGGTCAGATACAAAGTCCGGTAGCTTGGGCAAAGTCAGCGGTCCGTCGGAGTGAGTCTGCCATTTCCCCCAGCTTTTCTTGGAGTTCCACTGCACTGGGCCAAAACTCACGCCACAAGCTGTTGAAAGTGGGACAGGACTGAAGTATGTGGGCTGGGTTTTGTGGGCCAGTACCACATGGGCACTCATCTGTGTGCGATATATTCAGGCGATAGATGTGGGAGAGCAACTGACAGTGTCCAGTTTTAGTCTGAAGATGGCGACTTGTTGGGCACGCTCAAGATGGTGAATGTCATACTTGCCTACAAACACAACAGTTTACAGAGTGCAGGAAGCAATGAATTGCATCTCAAATTGGGCAAATGAGTGGATGGTCACCATCAACAGGACCAAAATGGAAATCCTACTAAAATTTGGCCCTGAAGTTCATTTTAATGAAAGGCATAAATAGGTAGTCCCAGGAAGCTAGCCTAATTTTCAGACTTGCACACAAATTTCCATTCATATCTTTGAAAATGAACCCCCCAATTTTTTTTTTTTTTATTAAACTTAAAATTAAATATATAAACCTTTGAATCATCCAAGCAAGACAAATCACAAGTATTGGCAAACACATTCAAGGAAAGTAATTTGGAAATAGGGCAATACAGAGTAACTCAAGATGGTGTTTTATTTATTTATTTTTTTCTCAATTCTGCTGTAAGCATTAGTTTCCAATTTTACCCTGAAAAAAAAAATTGAAAGTTTAAAAAAGCAGTCATCACTACTTCCCATCTGGAACAGCCAGTTTTCGGTTCACTTTCATTTGTATTCTTTCGTTTCATGGCCCTACTGTGGCCTCTGGCAGAATGATAAGCAGCATTATGTGAGTTTCTTTACTTCTTCTCTTTGTCTTTCTCTCTCTCTCTCTTCAAAGTAGCCTCAAGGATGTTATGTTTTCAACCTTGACTGTTGCCAGGTTTATTTGTCTGGCTACAGGATGATTGAAAAATGGAAAAAAAAAAATTACAACAGACTTTAATGAAAGTTGGTGGAAAGATATATGCACCTCACGAACGAACCCTTGAAATACAAATGCACATCTCTTGTTTAGATCTGGATCAAAACTGCAGATCCATATACATCAAGCAAGTTTACACGGGAACCACACAACTGATTTTCACAAAACTCACTGTAAAGATGGAATGTTTTCCAAGAACAAAGCGATTATGTTTTGGTGGGGATCTGGATCAGAGTGTGGGTCTGAGATCTGTTTGACCCTGATGGAGGCCTGCTCAGTCCCCAAGTGTCATTCTAGGTTTTTATTTTCATTGTTTTTGTTTTTGTTTTTTCCTAAAAATAAATTCTTTACCTTCTTTTTAACAAAAGTGAGAAGAAGAAAAATTCCATGGCAACACAATTATTGATAGTTGAAGTAACTTGTGGACAAGGAAGCCAAGAATCAACACTGAACACAGGAATGGGGGACACACACATGTGCACAAACACAAAAGAGAAACCAAAGAGACAAAAGGATCAAAGTGACAAAACCAGAGAGAGGAATGTATGCATGACTTTCAAAGCTTGCCAGAATGCCAGCTGCAAAACTGTCTGCAGTATGCAAGGGTGGTTTATGTAACAAAGGTTAGACCTAGATCTGAAAGATACAACATGCATGGATGTGGACATAATTAAATGAGTGTAGTATAAACTATCAGATATTCATAATTTGGTTTGTTTGGCCAGTGCTGTGTTCACTTTCTTTCCTTGATTAGAGCTGCTTGATGCATCCCATTTTGCGTTAAATCTTTTTTACTTAGGCAGATACTGAACAAATCCTTGTAATGGTTACAGTGATCAACAATGACAAAGATGATAAATTGGCATGTTTTAAAAGATAAGATGCTGCAACCGGATTGATTCTTGGAGTGAACTGATTTTGCAAACAGTTCCAAGAAGAAAGCCATTTGAAGAATGCAAATGTTTGTTTCAAGCAGGTAGTAAGGAATTAAAAGTTTTTGTTTGTTAGAAAATATGTAAAATGTGTTCGATTCAAAGAGAATGCACATGTTTGTTTGATTCCAATAGAATGTAAATGTTTAATTCCAATCCATGGATCAAGAAAGATGGCATTTTGTAAAGTGATAATGTGCAGTGTCCAATTCATTTTGACTTTGAAACAATAATAGACAACGAACAGTCCCCCCCCCCCCCCCCCCCCCTTCCTTTTTCTCCCATCTGTTCCCCACAACCCATCCTTCCCAATACACACATAGCCAACACCACCCCACAGACATCACTCGCAGTTGTTGAATGCTACATGTGTCCCTCTCCAGTCAGTGCTTTTTTTTTTTCCTCTGTGCACCGAATACACAGTCATTACACAATACCTGTTGTAACTGTATGTAAAGTGTAAGTTGCATATTTTTGAAATGGCAGTTCTTGGAAAACATCCATTCATTCATCCATCCACCTCCATGCCATCCCCCATGATCTCGTCTTTCCTTCAAAAGTTAATATCAGTTTGGTTGTAATAAATGTCAAGAATCAATCTTTCTTTCAAACCAACTTCTGAGAAAGATGTACTATGTTGTGGAGAACAAATAGTATCTTGCCCAGCTGCATCTGTATATCGACATGATGTTTGTAAATGTATTTAATATTTTGTCAACTTTTATTACATGTAATATATTTGTACATGATTGTAGATATTGTGGTTTACATATAGACATGCACAAGCATATTTGTTTCAGTCTGCAATAATAAATGAACATATACAAGGCATGAATGTTTGTCACATGAATAATGTTGGTTTGTTAGTTATGCTGTTTAATCAAACATTTCACATACCCCCCCCCCCCCCCCCCCCCCCCCCCCCCCCCGCCCCTCCCCCATCTGCTCTATTCAGGTTTCTTTTAAAAAGCAACCTCAGGGAATCTTCCTTTTTTTTTTCAAAATATCCCCATCTTTGTACCATAGTTTTATCCAAATATTGCGCCTTTCGACTGTACTATATCCAATACAATATGAGATTACTGTGGAAAAGTCTCAGGTTGGTTTTTTTTTTTTTAGCTCTATCATTTTAGCCAGAGACAGTGACAGAGAGGGAGAGAGAGAGAAATGAAACAAAGGGAGAGGAGAGGAGACTCCATTACCATCTACAAAAAATTGTGTTAGTTATGCATTGTGTGATACATTTCTTACGTGAATAAGTGCCGCAAGATGTCAGAATTAGTAGCAGCTGGGCATCAAACAACACCAAACATAAACGCTGTCACCTTTCATCGATTTTGTGCTTTGTTTATTTTGTTGTCCTTTTACTTTTCCATGCTTTTCTTTCTTTCTTAGTTTTGTTTTTGTTTCACTTGTCCAAGCTTTCAAAGATGATTTGTCCAGGAAATATGTAGTCGTGATCAATATTGTCAATACCATCACTTTCCAAATTATAATTGTTAGATTGGGTGGTGAGCGGAGGGTATCATATATGTGCATAATTTGATATAGAATTTTTTTTATGCTTCTCAGAGGCCCATTCATAGTACTGATAAAAGTGTTTTCTTTCTTTTGTTACATACTGTATTTGGATGAAAACAGAATATTTGCTACCTTTTTCCTACCATGTTTTTGTATTCTATCATTATAAACTTATGTCAGCCCTGATGTGGCCCTTTGCGGTCGGCTGGGCTATAAGCAACATTATCCTTATAAACTTATGTGTGATGAAATATTTGGTTACCCTCCACTCACACAGGTCATTGCTATACGACCACATCACACACTTTCAAAACTGCAAACACTCTCAATGTATTCAGGAATTTCGCTGTTTGATAAAAATATTTTTTAAAACCTGATTGGTTGAAGCAGTACAGAGGTACAAAATGCTGTCAGTCCAAATCTAAACTGCCCTTTTTTCTCCCAACTCAGTAGTTTGATTCCAACCAGTTGGTGGCTATGCACTTTGTACATGTGTGTGTGTGGTCCTTCTGGATAAGGTGGATTTATACAGAATTTTGCCATGGACAATGCCTCTCTGTTGCTGTGGGCTCTTTTACATGTGATGTGTTCAGCACACAGAATCTCAGCTGACTGTGGCGTCCAGCAGAGTAGCACTCAGACCACCCTTTAAGGGCTGGTGGAGGAGGACAGAAAATAGAGATCCAATCCTGTGCAGGCTGATATCAACAAACCTTGAATTACTTCCCTTATGGGGTTGCCTCCTCTCTCCAAAATTCAGTATCTGGGCTTTTTTTTTTCCCCCTTCTTTGTTTTGTTTAACATGTATTGCTATCTCCAATGCAGGTTTTCTTTCTCTACAGTTTTTGGAAATTACAGTTGAACATTCTGGTCCTTCTACATCATCCATTTGACGAGAGCAGGTTTGAACACAAAGTCTGGAGTAAAATAAAAGTCAAGAAACCCTCTCCTCATGCACCCCACATCCCCTATAACAACAACAACAAAAGTCAACACTGCTGATTCTGATATTTCTCTCGCCATGACCTCAATATCTGAATTTGCCACAGGTATAAATGAACTAAGCATTGGGGAGAGGGTGGTGGCAGGGAGGACAAAGGGAATGAGTGTTTTGAGAGAGGGGGAAGGGGGATTACTAGGAGAGAGAGATGGACAGAAAGGAAAAGAAATTTAGATATTTTGATAAAGGAGAAAATGACTCACACTACTAAGAAATGGACTTTTGTTTCTATTATCACCTTCACCCAGGAGGTATTTTTTTACCAGTGTCTGTCTGTCTGTTTGTTTTGCTGTCCATCAGCAAGAGTACATACAAAAGCTGCTAAACTGATTTCAATGAAACTTTGTGGAAAAATAATGGAGTGTGACCTTCAGACAAATCTGATTGATTCTGTTACTGATCTGGATCAAAGGGCAGGATCCGGTAGCAGGATTACATCAAAACCAATTAACCCATTTTAAAACCAGTATCCCTCAGCGGAACTGCACCAGAACCAATGAATCAGTTTGAAATCCAGGATACATCACCAGGATTGCACCAAAACTACAACCAGTTTTAACACATGTGAAGAAGACAGACTGCGCTCAGGACAAACCATTACATTTTTTGTGGACAGGAACTGACAGACTGCGCAGAACATTTGTGTGTGTGTGTGTTAGTAACTTACTGGACACCACTTATCCTTACTCTGTATGAATGCTTTCAGTGAAACAAAGTACACTGGAGTAAACAGCAAACAGATTCACTTTTAAAATGATGTTTGCTTAAAAAGATTCCACAGTACTGGCATACATACAATTGGAAAATAGACAGTTTATGTAAGAGACTTTTTTTGGTAACAAGACTTCCTTGGCAGGGAAACCTTGCCCAAACTCTCTCTCTCTCTCTCTGCCTTAATCATCCATTCCTCCTTAACTTCATTTCCAAATGACTGTAGTTAACCCTCACACCCTTGTCTCCACCTCACCCACCCCCACACCACCCCCACAAACATCCCCCTAGTGCTATCACACACACACACACACACACACACACACACACACACACACACACACACACATACACACACACACACCTGAACTTAGTCCTTCATACATTCTACCTCCAAATATCATGAACTATGCACACACACACACACACACACACACACACACAGAATGCATGCGTACACATATCCATGCAGAGATGTTTAATTTAAATGAGAATGCATCCTTTTGTGCTTAAACATGCCTGCATATGCACACATGTGTACACACATGCAGTCACAATTTCATAGTCGCATATTGTTCATGCAGTCAAACACACACACACACACACACACACACACACACACACACACACACAACCATGCACACAGAAAACACACCTTGGCACAGATAACAGGGACGCAGTCCTCAAAAGGTGTAAGTATCTATGATCAGCTTTATCACTTAAGTTAGGCTTTATTACATCTCGGAAACTAATTTCTGTCGGATGTATGCCAGTACAAAGGGCTGCAAGGCCAAACCTGGTAAGGGGTAAAAGTGCAACCACATTTTCTAGAATTGTTTTTGTTGTTGTTGTTGTTGTTTTTTAGTTTTCCAGGTCAACATTTGTGTAAACCTCCTAGTGCCTAGATGCCCATGCACACAGATGTTGCAGATATATGCATGCATAGTCATGTTCAGTCCATGGATCGTGTTGATCATCTGTGACTGATTTGGTGAAAGCAACATCCGAAAGACTTAAAAATTAACTTGTAACAGAATAACCCACAAAAAACCATGACAACAATTCTGCAAACCACGATATGAACAACCCCATACACAACCCTGTAAACAATCCCACGGACTACATCCATCCAGCGACAGTCTACAGAGCTTGCTGATACTGGCGATCACAACACATACTCACCAAGGGGATAGGTATAAAGAAGAAATCAAAACAGGTCACCATGAGAACAGGGCATGAAGGGCCACAGAATTTCAGACTTTTTTTTTTCTTTTCTTTTTTTGCTGATCGATGATGATGATGCTATGGGACTCCACTCTGCTCTGAGACAATATGACAGGGCTGTGCCCTACACTTCTTTCATAATATATCCCAACATCAACCAGGCCTGAAAGATACAGACACCTGCAGTGTCGGTTACAAAATTTGAGCATCAGTCTCAGAAACACATCCATTAAATGGATGACACTCAGCTGCCTTCTAAAACTGAGTCCATAGCAAACTCAGCTCTGGGTACGAGCCATTTGGGCAGCAAAATCCCACAAATATATAGTTCTGATGGGAATTGAATCTACAACCTCACAGGCCGAAATCTGTGTTGTTAACCACTCTGTCAGTGTGGCTATTCACATAAACAATCTTGTCAACAACCAGGACAACTGCATAAACAACCTAGAAATAACCTTGGTAAAAAATTTTTTTTTTTTAAAGCAATCAATCCTGTGATCAAACCTTGCAACAACCCTGCAAATATCTCTGTAAACAACCCTGTAACCTTTGCCTTGCCTTGATCCCTTAGACTCCCGTCCGTAGGGGCACCTGTGTTGCTCTGACAACCAGTCCTCTCCATTCATCCCGGCAACTACGCCCTCCTCAACACGTCCCTCAACTCCAGTCCCGTCCACTCTGTGATGTTGTTTTCCCATCTCTTTCTTTGTCGACCTCTCCGCCTTCCTCCTCGTACTGTGCCCTGCAGGATTGTTTTTGGCAAGGCCTGATGACCTCGTGACATGTCCATACCACTTCAGCTTGCATCGTTTAACTGAAGTGAGGAGATCTGTATATGGACCGATTTCATTCTCGATGCGTCTCTTTACTTCCTCGTTGGTGATGTGATCGCTGTATGAAATGCCAAGGAGTAAACAACATTGTAAAAAACCGAACATGTGTATCTGTGACCAAAATACGTAGGGATTATTGGTACATCATTTGCTGTTTATGCATTCAAAGTTCTCTTTGGATTAAAAGCATTTAAGACACACAAACAACACAACAAGAAAACCTTGAAAACAACCCTGTAAACAACACAGCAAACAACCCTGTAAACACACAACCCTGAACAGAACCCTGAAAACAACGATGTACAACAACACTGCAACTAATCATGTAAATAACGTTGTAAACAACCCTGCAAATAAACCCTGTAAATAATCCTGTTAACAATACTGTTAACAACATTGTAAACTACCTTGCGAACCACCTTGTAAAGCAACCCTGCAAACAACCCTGTAAACAAACCCACAAATAACCCTTTATATGAAGCTGTCAATTATGTGTAAACAACCGTACAAACATCTCTGTAATCAAACTTATAAATGACTCTATCAACAACCCTATAAACAAACCTGTAAACCACCTTGTAAACAACCCATCAACCAGCTCTGTAGCCAATTCAGTAAACAATCTTTCCAAACAACCCATCAAAACACCTGTACACAGCCCAGGAAACCATCCTGTAAACAAACCAGCAAACTGTCATCTAAACTACTCTCTGGACAGCCCAGCAAGCCTCCCCATGATTGAGCCTGTAAAACGATCTAGCTAACCGATCTGAAAACCAGACTCCAAACAACCCTATAAGCAACCCTTCAAACGACCCTGATAATCCTGTAAACAACCTGCAGGCGAGTGCGGGGGAGGTGGGGATAACAAAACGTCCCCACCTGAAAGCTCTCAAGTGCAGTTGTTCCCAGACTAATATCAAAGTAATATCGTAATATTGTCCTCTTTTAAGGCATATGCAGTTTTTGTACTTCGTTTAAATCCTGGAGCATTGTCTGCCAGAGGCACCACACATTTTACCTGGTTTCGTTTGTATGTTTCAGGTTTGTTGTTTAAAAAGTTGTTTACAAAGTTTTGGATGAAAGACAAAATTTGTAAGGGGAGAGTATTGCTACAGAAATGACATGGCCAAGATGGCTGTCAAGTGAAACCAAAACGGACTTGAGACTCAAGTCAAATCAGTTCGTCTTGTTTATTGTTGCTGAATATCGGCTTTGACAAAGCCAGCACTGTATCTTGAAGACTACATATAAAGGTGTGTGGTGTGTGTGTGTGTGTGTGTTAGTAAACTTACTGGACACCACTTATCCTTACTCTGTATGAATGCTTTCAGTGAAACAAAGTACACTGGATAAACAGCAAACAGATTCACTTTTAAAATGATGTTGCTTAAAAAGATTCCACAGTACTGGCATACATACAATTGGAAAATAGACAGTTTATGTAAGAGACTTTTTTTGGTAACAAGACTTCCTTGGCAGGGAAACCTTGCCCAAACTCTCTCTCTCTCTCTCTGCCTTAATCATCCATTCCTCCTTAACTTCATTTCCAAATGACTGTAGTTAACCCTCACACCCTTGTCTCCACCTCACCCACCCCCACACCACCCCCACAAACATCCCCCTAGTGCTATCACACACACACACACACACACACACACACACACACACACACACACACACACATACACACACACACACCTGAACTTAGTCCTTCATACATTCTACCTCCAAATATCATGAACTATGCACACACACACACACACACACACACACACACAGAATGCATGCGTACACATATCCATGCAGAGATGTTTAATTTAAATGAGAATGCATCCTTTTGTGCTTAAACATGCCTGCATATGCACACATGTGTACACACATGCAGTCACAATTTCATAGTCGCATATTGTTCATGCAGTCAAACACACACACACACACACACACACACACACACACACACACACACAACCATGCACACAGAAAACACACCTTGGCACAGATAACAGGGACGCAGTCCTCAAAAGGTGTAAGTATCTATGATCAGCTTTATCACTTAAGTTAGGCTTTATTACATCTCGGAAACTAATTTCTGTCGGATGTATGCCAGTACAAAGGGCTGCAAGGCCAAACCTGGTAAGGGGTAAAAGTGCAACCACATTTTCTAGAATTGTTTTTGTTGTTGTTGTTGTTGTTTTTTAGTTTTCCAGGTCAACATTTGTGTAAACCTCCTAGTGCCTAGATGCCCATGCACACAGATGTTGCAGATATATGCATGCATAGTCATGTTCAGTCCATGGATCGTGTTGATCATCTGTGACTGATTTGGTGAAAGCAACATCCGAAAGACTTAAAAATTAACTTGTAACAGAATAACCCACAAAAAACCATGACAACAATTCTGCAAACCACGATATGAA
>CM031608.1:55842848-56086430 GCA_018398815.1 Conus ventricosus
ATGGAAGGGTCACCCAGAGATCATCAGCAAGAGTGGCATGAGACCAGACATAGTAGTCCACTCTAAGTCAACCAAGCAGCTGATCATGATCGAGCTCACAGTGCCATATGAGAACAGAATGGAGGCAGCTCAAATCTACAAGACTGAAAAGTATGCTGATCTGGCAAACAGCCTGAGGAGAGAAGGCTATCAGGTCAAAGTCCTCACTGCAGAAATTGGAGCTAGGGATTTGTAGGAACGTCTGCATACAGCCTCATGAAACAGCTCTCAGTTGCAGGGAAGGAAAAAACCAGAGCCCTGAAAGTAATGGCAGAAGCGGCAGAGAGGTGTTCAAGCTGGATCTGGTCAAGGAGGAACAAAAGTGAACTTCATAAGGCTTAATTTCCCTACAAATATCAGGTTTCCCTGTGGCTCAGTGGTTAAAGCGCGAGTCATTAAGTAGAAAATGAGCATGTCCAGAGGGTCATGGGTTCGAATCCCAGCCATGGCTCGTCCCAAGATGGGGAAAAAAAAAAAAGGGCAGCAGAGGGACATCCGGAGTCATGAACCGGGTGTGGCCCAACCCCCCTAGAGTGTCAGGAGATAAGGGCCGAAACACTTGCTTGAAGGGGGCTTCTCTTCTTATATATATATGTACACACACACACACACACACACACAACAGCAGCAACGGAGACCACAACTACAACAAGAAAAAAAAACTTTTTAAACGTGTTAATTAACTTTCGGACTATCGACACGTCGGAACAAAATTTTCATCGGGAGTGTCGGATAAACGCTTCTTCGGACTGTTGAAACAGATTATTGTTTCGGAATTCCGAAGTATCGATAGTCAGAATGGATGTCGACAATCGCTACGTCGGAACAGAAAACGTCGGACTATTGACTTTTCGGACAGTTGATCATCGGAACATCGGCAGCGCCCGTGACGACTTGAAGAATGGATGGCACTGAAACTTAACCAAACAAGATCTTCTTCTTGGTTACTTGTAACGGACCTCCATTCAGCGAGCAATACTCTCTACTTACTGAGAGGTGAAGGGACAAGGAGGATGAGAGTGAAAACGTTTGAGCTTCTCCTTCAAAGTGATCCCGCAGGGACTGACAAGGAGGGGTCTGCTGATGCACGCCAGTGTCCTGGTGCAGGATGTTCCGCGTCCTTAGGATAAATGGAAGAAATGATTTAAATGCAGGTAGGCTACACATCTGTTCACGGGTGTAGCACGTGGAGCTTCAAGTTCAAATGAATCGGTCCCAATCTTGTAGAGTACGAGACATGTGGAAAAGGGCCAGGGAGGCGTGATGACATTTGTGACGTCACCATGCTAGACTGTCCTTTCGCGCCGTTCCACGATTATGTCTGACTATTCTTGCTGAGTTTTTAATATACTTTTTATCTTCATCATCATTATCATTTTTTGTGTGCTTTGCTTGGGAGAGAGAGGGAGTGAGGCGCGCACAGCTCAAAACAGTCATTGCGTAATTAGTAGTCGTGCACGCAACCATTTTTTAGTTCGTCGCACGACTAGTCGTGCCAATAGCCGGACTGGGTTGCGAGTCGTATTATCGCACGACTAGTCGTGCACGCAACACCAGTTTTCTTCGTCGCACGACTAGTCGTGCCAATATCCGGACTGGGTTGAGAGTCGTATTATCGCACGACTAGTCGTGCACGCAACACCGGCCTTCATTTTTACGTCTTTTCACAAAATTGTGATATTAGACTTTTTTTTTTTTTGTTTTTTTGGCGTAAGTGTTCCCCAGAGTTGGAAGTTTTACACCATCATCCGCATATACATGTATGTCAGTGAGACAATTGTGACCGTACGAGTTTTGTCAGACTGCCTCCTGTTGTCTGTGATCTGTGTCTAGCCGTCTCATTCTCTGTCCTTATAATTGACTCTGTTTTTATGTTTTCCCCACTTCTCAGTGTGTATGTCAGGGATAGGCCTCGTAATTTTGGGAATATGCACATTTACGTGGTATTTGTAAAAAAAAAAAGATTCCTTTACAAGATCAGAAAATAACACAACCAGGAAGAAATGAAAATCTTGGCCCTGTTTGTATTACAAGGACTAATCAGATCCTGTTTATAGATTTCTCAGGATACAGAGGTTGAGGCATACTTGGAACTGAAATATTATTAATTGTGTTAGCTCCACACAAAAATTGCCTCAACCACACAGCTTGCAGGAACATCCACAGGAATCGGTCCAAAGGAGGGCTGCACGCTTTGTCACAGGACAACTCCTCCAACGTCAGCAGCCTCATCAAGCAACTAGACTGGCACACCCTATAGCAGCGAAGGAAGATCACCAGACTGGCCATGATGTTTAAAATCATACATGGCATGGTCTGCATAGATAGATCCCAGCTGATTCCTGCTCCAACCCAACAGCGTAGAGGACATGAACAGCAATTTAAACAACCACAGTGTCGAACTTTGTACTGACAGGGGTCCTTTTACCCATGCACCATAAAGGACGGGAACGCCCTGCCCAACACAGTTGTTGAGGCAGAGACTCTTGACACATTGTGTCAAGAGCAAGAAAACTACAGTAAACTTCTTTTTTTTTTTCTTTTCTTCTCTGTTGCTGCGCCAGCCCACCGCTAAAACGTCAGAATAGTCAACATGATGACTGAGGACGTTTAATGGATGAAGATGAAAATGAAGATACTGTGTCATGCTGCTACTGTGCTGCCACATAAGATAAGATAAGATAATGTTGCTTATAGCCCAGCCGACCGCAAAGGGCCATATCAGGGCTGTGTGCTGCCACATGTGATCAGGCATCATAAGTAATGCGCAATAACTCACTTTCAGAACCTGCCTGCAGTGCACAGTTGACATTGCAAACACAAGCACAGTTGGCATGCAAGCAATGGTGTCAACTTGAGATAGATTTATCCCAATGTTTTCCTCAGCGCGAAGTGTGGAAAACAACTTTCTCAAAGTAGCATGCCCATATATACAAGCAAGTTTGACAAAGCAGCTTTTCTGTTTTTAAAGCAGAGAAGGAGCAGTTAATGTACATGTATATATTGCCATAAATATTATTAAAACTTTGAATTTTTTACAACCAATAGCAAACTCCATGAATCCAAATGGGTCAAACAAAATTAGTAGGCTGGTCATGGCATGACAGTAGCCACATTTACTGCCATGTATTCTTCAGCTTGAAATACAAAAGCAGCTTTCTGTAACTTGCAATGTTGCATACTTACATACTGGTGGGTGTGTTTGAGAAAGTTACTTTTCCATTCATGCAGAAGAGTAATGAGGGAAAAAGGGAAAAGTAAGTACAAGACTATGCAACAAACGCAACAGTTCATTTTCCCACCACTTACATCTAGTCAAATGAAAATTAAATCTAAGTGCAATGTTTGTGGCTAGCATTTTGTCAGAACTTCATCATCTGAAGCAATAAAATATAATTGATATTGCTAATTACTTCGTAAGCAACTGTGTGTGTGTGTGTGTGTGGCCGCTGTGTGTGTGTGTGTGAGCATGCATGTTTGTGGCTGATGTGCGTGTATGTGTGTGTGTGTGTTTCAGGATTACTTTGGTGACCATTGCGATGCAGAGTCACTTTTCTTACACCGCACAACTGGAACAACAGCTTTTGTCTCACAAAGGTAATGAACGGAGGAGGTAGGCCAAAGATGGGATGAAGAGTGGGGCATCTGAAAAGATTTAACTGAAAGATAAAGCTCAGTGATGTGTTTTTATAAATATCATGAATCTGTAACTTTATAGAAGTTTTAAGTGAGCTGGCCCATGAAAATTTGTGTTGATTTATAAATACTAATCCATACATACATGTCTGGTCCTCTGTATTGTGTCTGTAGTATGTCAGAAAAACCATTCAGTGTTTCTCTCTCTCTCTCTCTCTCTCTCTGTATTGTGTCTGTAGTATGTCAGAAAAACCATTCAGTGTTTCTCTCTCTCTCTCTCTCTCTCTCTCTCTCTCTCTCTCTCTCTCTCTCTCTTTTAGAGGAAGCATTGTGTATGGACTGAAATGTTGTTGGATATGATTATTTGTGGGCACATTAACTCTTTCTATACTAAGGACCTTATGTTTGCAACCTTTGTATACTAAGGACCACATATGCAGTCCAAAGCTTGGACTTTTCCTCCGAAGTGAGCGAACCTTTTGTACGAAACTACTTGTTACAGATAGCTCCTGCATACTAAATAGAGTGCAGGTGTACTGGTATTAAGGCTTTGCATGTTGAATGCTTGCTAGCAGACGCCCTTCATACCACGTCACCAGCTCGGTTTGGCTTGACGTGGCAACAAGGCGT
Source organism: Conus ventricosus (assembly GCA_018398815.1). Lineage (NCBI taxonomy): Eukaryota > Metazoa > Mollusca > Gastropoda > Neogastropoda > Conidae > Conus > Conus ventricosus. Next base: position 55,847,154 of record CM031608.1, read on the forward strand.
CGTCTGCTACTCCGTCAAGCATGCATGGCGAAAGAAACACTACAAATCACCATTACAGTGTGACTGAAGCCCTTGCAGGGCTACCATTTGTACTGACAGACAGGGGTTCCCAGGGACTCCTTCACTGATGCTATAGAGGGTCCCAGAGGGGGTATAGAGAGTCCCCATGAACAAAATTAACCAATACAGAAAATGTAGTATTTCTTGCTTTTTTAATTATCGGCTTGATAATCTGAACATTTCAGAGTAAATGAATCTCTCTCTCTCTCTCTCTCTCTCTCTCTCCTCTCTCTCTTCTCTCTCTCTCTCTCTCTCTCTTTTCTCTGAAAACATTTCTTACAAAAAAACATTTCTTGTGAGGTGGTGTTGCTGTAGATATTTCTTTAGGAATCGACGATTCACTGTCTGTAGCATCTTCAGAAGATGTTTCTTTGCGTTTTTTAGGAGCGCCCAACCACTGACGCAACGACATATTTGCGAGATGCGATGGCCGTGAACTTCCCTTCTGCTTCGTTCGCCTAGGCTTGTGCATGCGATTGTTACAACTTGTGAGTCATCGAATTGGTTAATTAGTGGCGGCGGGCGCCACAGTCTGAATAAGTCAGCCGGTCGACTGAGTAATCGTTCAATGACGTGGGCCACAAGGCGAGCCTATCAGTGTTTACGCAGCTTCTCGGCTTACTGTACTTTCGCGGGCAGACGCTGTCCTGAATTTGACGGCAGGCAATCGCGCGCGAAGCTTGTGGTGTGCTCAGCTTTGATCACTGGCCGCGGCACGTTTTAGGGTTTGCCTGATTTTGTAGTGCGTCCCGCAGGACTCGCTACACGTTTTGTTAGTGCGTCCTTTTCGCTCATAGTGCGTCATAGACGCACATATGTGCGTCATTGGAGCCCTGCCTTGAATTGTTGCAAACATTTGAATAATTACAGGGCATAAAACCACTTAATGTAAATTTTTTGTTCATAGGGGTGTACCAGCCCTATTTTTACATGACACGCAAAATCTCATTTTTTTTGTCATGCATACTGTATTATCAAATAAATGGAAAAACAACGTTGCTATATTGTTTGTGGTTTCTCAATCATTTATAAACATAACTTGAAAAAATCACAAGTCTCTGTTTACTTTTTTTATTTTTTAATGATTTGAAAAAAAATATACAGAAATGGTCAGTTTCTTGGGGAAGTAAGGGGAGATAATATATTTATATAGTTTAGAATGAGTTAAGCAGTGTTAAAATGCTGTGACTAGAGTTTTCAAATTATTTATTCCTTCAAAATCTCCATGCATGCATATGTGTGGGTGGGCATGTATATTAGAGTTTTAATGTAAGTACATACAGATGTGTGTGCAAGTGTGTGTGTGTTCGCAGTTTCTTCCAAACATTGTTTTTTCTCCATGGTCAACTGGAACGAAAATACTTTATTATGTTTTGTTTCAAAAGGATGTCCAACAGTTTTTGGTTGAAACTACATGTACCTAAGAATGTGACTGCAAGTCAGAGTTGATAGGTGACCAGCGGGAATTATGTTTTGCTAAATCTCTGCAAAAGAATATGTCTTGAATTAGAACTATTGTTTGGCTTGTGTTTTGTCTCGCTTTTGTTTCTAAATTTGGGATTGGCAAACAGATTTTGAAAATACTAAATTGATTTAAGCAAATTTTTTTTTAAAGTCTATTTTAAAGGGAAAAACTTACATCAAACAGCAGATAGCTTTCTAATTCAGCCATTCATTTCTTTTTTCAAATGTTCTTTTACACACCTTACTGTAATCCACCGTTTTTCTACCTTTGTACCCCATTCACCAGTCTCTGCTTTGGAAAGCTTCACTTTTTGTCATGGAGAGAGGTGTGTGTGTGTGTAACTGCAATTTCATTCCACGTTAGTGTAATCTGTAAATGCGAGACTGTAAACACAGTCCTCAGCCATGTGCTATGTAGTGCCTGTGTCCCAAGTTTTTTTAGTTTTATGTGAAATCTTTTTTTTTTTTTCATGTACTCCCCCCCCCCCCCCCCCCCCCCCCCCCCCCCCCATCCCAACAAAAAAATTAAAAAGGCCAAAAAAGAGTTGAAAATATTGATAATTAGTTGTGATTTGGTACTTTTTCAGGCATACCAAGTTTGAGGTTTCAAGTTTGAAAAGAAAAATTTCCATTGAAGTGTGCCTCTGAGCCTCTCTTGATTTCCTCTTTTTCCCTTTCCACTTATTTCCATACCTAATTTTTAAGACATTTTCATGCTTGTGTGTGTGTATGTATGACACAGTTATGTTTTTCCTTCTTTTTTTACTTTTTTTTTTTTTTGTAAATGGAGGGAGAAAATTTGAGTGGAATGACCAGCACACTTAGCATGGCCTAGCTTTATCTGCCTTTAGTGTTGCACTCCTGACTGTGGAAGTATCCATAGTTGAGGGGGTCATGGAAAAAGATGGAGACATGCTTGTCAAGAATAATTTCTGTGACTTTACAGAGAATTGATTGCACAGAGTCTGTGATAAATGTAAATCTACAGATTAGAACAAGAAGCACTTCAAACAGAAAGGTATTGAAAATTACAAACTATTATATAACTAATCAATGGAATAAGTGGGTTGAGGCTGTCAGTAGCTCAGCAAGTATTATGTTATGAATTGTTGTATATAAGTGTGTGTGTTGGTGTTGTTGTTTGTTTGTTTTCCCTTGTAACAAGGCTTTTTACTGCATGTTAACAAGCCTGAAAGGGGGATTATGTGGTTGGCAGGCTGTGATTGAAGTGAAACTAAAAGAGTTGTGACTGTTGTTGCAGCCAAGGCCAACAGTTCCTGTGGGAAGCAGGAGATGAAAGTGCTGTCTGAGTGCGGACGGTGTCCACGCCAAGAACTGGTCAGTTGTTTTCATGAGTGGTATCAGACACGTTGATTTGATTTGGTTTTGTTTTGTGTCTTGATGTGCAGGTATTCTAATTGTCCTTAAGTCTGTCGATTTGCCTTTCCGTTATTGTAGCAGATCATACTTGAAAGGACTTTTTAAAAAGGTGCAGAAGACATTTCATTGACAGATTTATGTGCACTGAAGTTGATTATCCTGTGAAAGGGAGTTCAGGTACAAGCACGGATATATTCTTCAGAGGTTTTTAGCCAAGAAAATTAAGGAGAATAGTGGATTAAATGAAGAGAATTTTGTTTGACACCCATTGCCATCCTTGCCTTTCACCCCCCCCCCCCCCCCCCCCCCTTTCCCACTCTTTATAGTACTTGGTGTTGATTCTGGATCTGTGTAATATACATTACAGTTACTTGAACTCAGCGGTTGGATGGCAAGAAATAAGCAGGAAAAAGAATCTGTTTGATATACTTTACAATTGACTTGAATTTGGCTGTCAGAGGAAGGAGTAATCAGTGAATTAACACCATCACTTTTGGTTTCCCATTTTGGAAAGAAACTTGTTAAGGTGACATTCTTCTGGATACCATCTCAATACGAAGTTCAAGTTTGTATCATGGAGATGACACTGAATCTGAACCTCTTTCTGTGTGTGTGTGTGTGTGTGTGTGTGTGTGTGTGTGTGTGTGCGCTGAGTGTGTGTTGTGTGCATGTGAACCAGAGAGATGAAGAACCATACTGCATGGAGACAGGCTACAAGCAGTGGGTGGAGTGTGCTGATGGTCGCCGTGTGTATAACTGGTGAGCGTTTTTATGAAAAGTGGTCTGCATGTATGCACACACAGAAACATGTACATGTTAACTTCTTCCTTGAAGAATCATTTAGACAAAAAGGTCATCTTGCCATTTGGAGCTAAGCAAGCTACTGGACAAGTTACTTAAGTTTGGTAACTACTTGATTTAAACAGGTGTTACTGAACGTTGCTGACGTAGTTCAGCTGCAGTGCAGCGTCTCCTTTGGTGGCTAGCTATATATGGTGACCAGATATTGACAGCTCCCTGTGGTCTGTGATGGATAAAGGTGGAGGTGGCTTTGTGTAGTAGGTTAGAATAATCAGTCTGGAATTAATGCCACTATTAACATATAAAAGGTGAAGCAGCCAAAAACAACTAAAATCTGAAGGGATACCAGCTGCTTTGGCAAAGCAGTTAATGTTGCAGACTCCAGTTGGGAGGTCATTGGTTCAATTCCCATCAGAGCTATTCATTTATGGGATTTTTCTGCCACCACTGTCTCCTACCCAGAGCTGATTTTGTTTCAGGCTCAACTGGGATGAGTGGGACCACACATTCAAGTTTTATCCCCAAAATGGATGCACCTCTATGAGTGTTCGTAAATTTTTTAATCAACAGTGGAAGTGTCTGTTTCTTTTGGGCCTGCTTGACGCTGGGATATATCTTTAAACATAGAGTGCAGCCCCGGCATGCAGTCTCACGCCTGAATGGAAATCCATAGCATCATCATGATGCTCATACTCATCAATCAGCATGAAAAAAAGAAGTCTCTAATTCTGTGGCCCTTTATACGATCTTCATCATCCTCATTCTCATCGATCAGCATGCAAAAAAAGTGTCAAATTCTGCAGCTGTTTAGGCCCTTCTCTTGTGTTGACCTCAGTTTCAGTGACCTCTTATTACCTCTCCACATGTCTATGCCCTTGGTTTGGTTCTTTTGGGGTCACTTGTATGGGCAAATGCATGCGGACTGTTGTTGAGCAGACATTGTGGCTCCATCCAGAGAGAGAGCTCACTTGCGCTGGTTCCACTAAGCAATTATTGACAGGAGGGGGCTTAGTAGGTGGTGTCTTGTGTATGTTGAATCAGAAGAAGCACCACAGAAGTGCCTCATGACAACTTGATATTAACAGCACCGTGTTAGTACTGGAGCGGGGGCTGTGGTGGGACTGGCCCTAGTTGTAGCTGTGTATAGGGGGCTTGAACCAGAGGTGTGGGTGCAGTGCCATGAAAGTGGCTCAGAAGATGAGACAAAGAAAAAAGGTCTGTTGTAGCTATCCATTCAATAAGTCTGAGGGGTACCCTGTGCCAACAACTATGTTGTTCCAGGGATGCACTGGGGTATTTTAGTTTTCTAGAGTCCTGGTAAGTGGAACCTCCCATTGAATGAACCTCCAATGGGAATGAACCAAACACTCCCTTTCTTTACAGATTCATTTTTCTGGAAGATTTTAGTCTGTATTAGATGTACCTCCCAGTATACACTACTTCCTTCAAAGACCCGGTTTGGTAAGGACTAAAGGGGTCAACTTTGAGAGGCTGGATGATGTCATCTGTTGGTTTTTTTTCTGTTTTTTTTTTTGTCTTATTGTCTTTTTTCCCTGTCTACTATGACACTGGATTTTACAATTAGTGTTGCTGACATATCTGTATTTCAGGTGTGACATAACACCGGCAGTTGAAGAGCGCCAGTTCTGGATGTTTGAGTTGGTGGCATTTCTCATTGCAAGTGCGTCTTACACTGTTGTCTACATGCGCCAACGAAAGAACGACCAGCTTATGATGGAGAAAATTAACAGACAGATTGGACTTTCAGCGTGATAGCATTTAATGGCCGATTGTCTGATGCTGAGGGAGAGAGATAGGGTGCATATGTATTTGCGTTTGTGTGTGCATGTATTACTCAGTGTGTGTGTGTGTGTGTTTGCTGTGTATGCATGTATCACTGTGACTGTGTTCATGTGTGTGTGTGTGTGTGTTCGTGAGAGGGGAAGGGGTACATATGTGTCTGTGTTTGATCATCTGTAAATACAAGCACTTCAATGTGCATGTCGGTTCATGTATCCTTGTGTATAGATGCAGCTGTGTATGCATATGTGTAGATGCATTTCACCATTTCTTCACATGAAACGATTTCAGTTTTTGTCTCTGTGGGTTTACTTGTGTGTGTGTGTGTTGGTTCCGCCATTTTCTGTTCATGGAACTATTTAAGTTTTAATTTCTCTAGGGTCCCATGTTGAGCATGAATGCGACAACTTGCTGAGCATCTAGCTGGCTCATTTTCAAAGATCTCACCTTGCCATCTTTATTTTCCCCTGAAAGGCAGTGTTTTATTTTGGTAACATTTGCTACAACGGAACGGTTGCCTGTTGCCAAAAGCTGAATTCGTTCTTGCTGTTTTTGGAACTAGTACCCTCGCTACCCATAGGCTTTGAATGATCTACCCCAGATGGCTCAAAACAGACTGTAGGTTTGGGTCTTGTTTATGGTCAGTTTCACGTTGGTGTCATCAACGGATCCAGTTCAACAACAATGCTGAAGATCAAAGGAGAAGCATTTTGTATCCGTTTGATTCACAGATTTGGAAATCCAACAGAAGTGTGGTGCCAGCGCTCATGTTTCAGTGTCTGATTTTTTAGGCCAGAAATTCTTAACATTTAATGAGTCTGTTTTTAGTGAGAGGAAAAATAATCAGTTGTAAAGTTAATTACTCTTGCTTCTATCGTGAGATGGTGGCCCATACTTTCATGCCAGCTGTCTGTGAAAGTTTCCTTGCTCGTCATGTGTATGGTAAGCAAAAATTGCCACCAGCAGCGATGGCAAGGAGTTATGTGGCTTTCATTGTTTGTTCGTTTGTGGCCAGAATGTCATAGACTTTTTTAAAGACATTTTCCTTTCTCTCCTGTTGAATACTGTTTTCTTTCATGATTAAACTCTATTCAATCTGTTCAGTCCAAAGCAATCTACAGTGGGATATTTAGTCTGGGCATTTCTTGAGGCCACCACCCAGAGGAGATCATCTGTCTTAGGGCACTTTCCTGGAACATGTTCTTCATCAAAGAATGAACAGGACACGGTTGTATTTTCAGATTTAAAAAATTCAGATTTAAAAAAAAAAAAAATCTTTCTTGCATTTGCATAAATGTTTATTTTCATCCTGAACTCACATCTCATGGTAGAGCAATGAGGGGTAATATATGATGGACGAAGCTGCAGCGATGCCTCCTCTTATGATTGAATCATTTACCAAGCTGACCTGTGATATGTTTTACTGATTCAGTATCACTGGGCAGTTTCAAATGATAATTCCTTTGCTGAGGATGAATGGGTGTGCTCTTTTGCAGATTTTGTTTTTCCACCTGATCAGACTTGATAAGAATTAAAGAAGCACAGGAGAGCATTGCACACAGGAACCTGTTTCACATTGTAGTACAACACAGGCACAACTGAACACCACCAAAGCGAATCAGGTGTAGTGCAGTGTCTTTTTTCATGGGTTGCCTTATAAAGACCTGAAACTGAAGGATTGCTGGTGCTAGAGCTGCGACAGAAAGAGCCTGGGTGTCTGTGTATCATGTGGCTGGAATGACTGGTGTGAAAGTAATGGGGGATGACGGGAAGGATGGGCATAGGAAAATGAGACTTCTAAAATAAACACACACCGAAATGATGGGCATGTGATTAATGGAGGAAGGGGGCAGGGAGTTAGGGGCAGAGACTATTTAATATAAAAAATGCACACCAGAATGGATAGCATGAAATTAATGGGGAGGGGGGGGGGGGGGGGGGGGGGGGGGAGAGGAAGATGAGCCAACTAAAAATGTACCAACTAGTTATGAAAATGATTTTGACAGGTGTCAACTTGAGTTGTAGATAACCTTGTTTTTGCTCCATTTCCAGCAGTTGTGTCATATGCATTTTCTTCTCTTTCCCTGCCACTCCTGCTGTTGACTTTCTGGGCAGTAGGCCTTTTGGGATTTCATGGTGGGCAGTAAGTATTGGGAATTGTGTGTATGGGGATCCACATGCATGTGCACAGAAGAGTACCTGTTTGTTCCATGTAAGATGACTTTACATATCCGATGTTTTTGATGTTATAATTATTTGGAGAATATGTGTGTAAATATGTACTTGAATGTATGCCAATGTATGTGATCACTGTGTGTGTGTGTGTGTGTGTGTGTGCATGCACACATGTTCACACATATGTAAGGTTGTGTGTATAAAGAAAGGATAGAAGGATGGCCTGCTATGGCGCTGTCAGACATTGCGATGGATCTATTATATTTCTGAGGTTGATTCACTTTGTTACATTAAGTTTCAGAGTAATTCATGGAGTCGGTGGGAATTCAAATTGGTGATTTGATGATGGAATTAAAAGCTATAGACTCTTGTTCTCCAAGGCTCATGGGCGAAATGACTTGAAACACAGCAAGCCAGTTTCCATACATGTATATGCATACATAGGTTGGTGGGTTGAGGTTGGCGGTGGGGGATGCATGCGTTCACAAGGTTCGTACGGTCCTTTCAGGTGCTTTAAAGTGCTGTGAAATTGGGTTTTATTTTAAAGGCCTTTAAAGTACTTTATATCAGCTAGGCAGTCCTTTGAAACAGTCAAAGGTCCTTTTAAAATTGTTGCGGTTAGTTTAAATCCTTTAATTGAGCCAAAAGGCTACACAAAATCAACTACAACAGCATTAAAAAGCAAACCGAATTTAAAATTCCGTTGTCTTCGTTGATTTTGTCAGTAGCAGACGATATATTATCAGTCTAACAGTCACAGTTTTCCTGGAAATCGGCAGATCCCGTACGCGAGATTTAACGCGAGACTTAACATGCGCCATCTTGTTCGCGGCACCAAAGTTTCTATTTGTCTCAAAAAGCAACAGAAAAATGCCTGGGAAGTGCTCCTTTCAAGATCGGTGGTTGCGTGAGGACAGCTACAAAGACTGGGTGCGGAAAGTTATTGACAACAAACATGTGGCTCGTTGTGCTTTCTGTGAGAAAACCCTCAACATAATGTCAATGGGGGAATCCGTCTTGAAGCAACATGCCAAGACTGAACTGCACAAGAGAGCTGAGAGAAAGCGCCGGGCAGATACCAGATGCACTGTGACCGATTTTTTCACCAGCAGCAGTGGAACAGCGAGTGAAACTCGTCAATCGCTGCTTCTCTTCACCCATTCCCCACCCAGTGCTGCTTCTCTTCACCCATTCCCCACCCAGTGCTGCTTCTCTTCACCCATTCCCCACCCAGTGCTGCTTCTCTTCACCCATTCCCCACCCCAGTGCTGCTTCTCTTCACCCATTCCCCACCCCAGTGCTGCTTCTCTTCACCCATTCCCCACCCCAGTGCTGCTTCTCTTCACCCATTCCCCACCCCAGTGCTGCTTCTCTTCACCCATTCCCCACCCCTCCCTCATCACTCATCAAACTAGACTCTGGACTCTGCCTCTCTTAGCCACATTCATGCGACTCGAGTTGTGTTGGTGATGCCTCCTCCTATGTTCCTCTCCCTCTACCCATATTTTGTGACTTAATCAAAATGTACTGTGAATCACCCAGCTGTAGCTTATTTTCTTGGGGCCCACTTACTGACATATTTCATGGTATCAAGACTGTTGTGCAAGACTTGTGCAAGTGAAAGTCCAGGATTGGGTGTTACCCTCATTTAGGAAGAAAGGTATGTTATTGCTTTCTCAGTTATAACTTGGTTAAATTTTGTCCTTTGAAAAAAAATTATGGTCCTTTAAAGGTCCTTTTAAGGTCCTTTTTTTGCAGTCATGTCAAACAGTGGGAACCATGGTTCACCTCTGTACTTATGTAAGTGGGTTACCTCCATGGTGTGTGTCTTTAGGTGTGTTCATTGGGTTACTTCTCTGAACTGGAAGCACTAGTTAAGTGGAGCCTTATGTGAATGAAATCAAAGCGATTCACTTGAGCTGCAAGAAGATTGGTACTGAAACTACGAAAGTGTGCAGGAAGTATTCAGAAATTATCAAAGTTCAACTGTCTGAATACTCTGAAATCTCCACCGGCAAGAGCGGTGTCTCTGGAGACTTGATAGGCAGCACATCCGACGTTCAGAACAAGTAAGGTTTACTCAAAAAATATTCCCGGCACGTATCATGCATTCATTGTAATGGAACCTATGTACATAAGTTCGCTTTGAGGGTGGGATGTAGTTTTTCCTATATGAGCTGCAGTAGGCCTAGATGGTTCATTACACAGCAGCAGCCTTTCACGTCCACTGGGAATGCAAGATAGCACCTTGGATCATGTTCCCCCGTTTTTGTTGTTTCTTTTTTTCTCTTCCAGTTCTGGTTCCTTTTTTTTTTTCTTCGGTTTTTTTTTTTGGGGGGGGGGTATCAGGTAAGGTTCTTCAGCCAGCCCCATCTGCTGAGGTTGTATCTCCTGAAGTTTTGACAGCGTTCACCCTGCCTCCAGTATCTTTCCCATGTCTGTTTTGAATTGCCTTGTATGAAGTGGACTGTTTTTCAACCTGCTATTAAGGCAACCACAGTCAGTATTTGGGGATGGTGCATGCTAAATAAGACTGCACTTTCAACAAAACAAACTTAAACCAACACTATTCTGCTCGGGTATGAAGGAAAAGTGGGCTCAGCATATACTGGGAAGGGAAGGAAGAGCAGGGAATTGAACCTCTACTTGTAGGTCTACCTGGCATTGCTGTGGTTTGAACCTCAGGCAGTCAGAATGAAAGCTGAACACGGTAACCATTGCACTTTGTCATGGTTTACAGTGTAACCATTCATTCATGAAGTTACTGGTTCACCAAACTGATTAAAGGGGTGACAGATTTTTTTTCTTATACCTGGAAATAAAAATTAATCATGCACTTGAGTGGGTTTTTTATTTTTGGTCTTCAGTAGCTAAATGTTTAAACACTATAGATTACTTTTTAAAATAATCAGTTATATGTAGTGGTAGATTTGATATGAGTAGAAAAGAAAACACTTGGGCTTAAAAAAAAATTGTTTCCATGGTTTTTTTTTCCATGTTATTTTTCTGGATTATTTATGTTGATTTGGAATTTCATTCATAGTTGGTTCTGATGCATGTCTAAAATGGAAAGTTAATGTACAGATGGGGGAATTACATCTTGTATGCTAGCTCCTACACATTAAAAAGTTGCATGTTAATGTATGTGTGTGTGTGTTTTAATTTACCTGTACAAATGGCATAGATTGTATTTGTTTTAAAACCGTGAAAAAATAATGGTCATATGTGAATGAAACAATAAAATTAATGGGGGGTTTTTGGTGGTGATTAAACTGCTTTGTAAAGCACAAGGATTGCATCAATGCAAACTTACTGCATTATTCTTAAGAAACATACCACAGCTTAGCAAATGGGCAAAGTTCAAATGCACACATCTACACACACACACACACTGGTCTGGCTTATTCTACTAATTGTCATTGGACTGGAGTCAACATTGTGTTGCTCTGCACAGTGTCTTCTGGAGTCAGGCAGAAAATCAGGATCTACGATAGAACCTTCCAGTAGAGACCATTACAGTATATTTTTGTTTGAATATTTTCCTCTTGGCCTATGCTATGTTATGCGGACCTAAAGTCAAATGGTTAGAGAGTATGCCTGCAGAATTGACGGTCTTAAGTTCGACCCACTTGTGGTATCAGATTTTATGGCTTAAAAAACCTTCTCTATCCACCCAATGTTTATGTTGTCTGATCAAGGCCAGGGAAGATTAAGGAGGCAGAAGGACAGAGATGGGAACTGCCTTCCGTAATGCCATGTTCCGGATGCAGTGAACCTCTCACTGTTCACTGCCTCTACAGCCCTTAGGCTAAAGGACTTTAACCCATAATACTATGTCTATACTATGTTTACCTCTTTAACAAAGGCTCCCTCTCTTTAAAAAGACCTGTTCTTCTCATGTGTGTGTGTGCGCGAGTTCCTGAAAGTGATAAGCAGTGCTTGTGTGTGTGTATGTGTGTGTGTGTGATTATATCAGTTTTGATAAGAGGTTTACAAAAAGTTAACTTTGACGAAATGGCAGCCCTGATATGGCCCTATGTGGTTGGCTTGGCTGTATGTGATATGAAATGATTAGATTATGTCCCTTCCTACACTGTCTCCCTTTGACAGATGTTTTTCTGGAACATTTTTTTATCTTATCTATACTATATTTAGGTCCCGTCAAATATTCATTTACTTTCAAAGACTTTTTTTTCTTCCTCTCTAACAGATTTACTTGCCCACAAAGACCCCTGCCCTCTGAAAAGGCCTTTAATTTCCTGTGACTTTTTCATCTTACTTGTTTCTGTGTTGTTTCCACCACACTTACATCCCTGCTGAGGCTCCCGCCATTTGACAGACCTTTCCTGGAACAGTTTTTGTCAGTGCCCAGACCAGATATATTTCCTAACAAAGATTCCCTTAAAAAACATTTGCTCACTGTCTACACTTTGCTGACCTCTCAGTCAAGACTCCCTCCTCCTAAAGACCCTTGTAATAAGGATATCTGGATGCCATAACTGATTCCTCAGTATGATCACAACAGCATAAAAAAAGTAGTATTTTGGACATTGGTTATGATATGGTTAGAGCATGACAAAATATCTTCCAACATTGGTTATGATATGGTTAGAGCATGACAAAATATCCTCCAACATTGGTTATGATATGGTTAGAGCATGACAAAATATCTTCCAACAGTGGAACGTAAAACAAATACCCTCTAACATAGGAATGTAATGTAAGTATTAAAAAAACAACAACTGTCAAGAATAATGAACTCCTTTAACAATGTACAAAATGACAGCACACCTTTAAATAGGGAAAAAAAAATTGTACACCGACAAGAACCACAGTTATAACTAAGACAGATTTGCAGAAGATGGACCAAACAACATGGGAAAACTGAATACACTGAATTACTTAAAATCACTTAGCACTGGAGATAAGGGGTCAGAAGGGGAGGGGGTTGGGATCAGAAGTAAATGAACCTGTTGCAGTCTAAAGTGACCATAATTAAAAAAAAAAAAGTGAACTCTAGGATGTACTTATAACATTCAAATGGAATACATCTAGGTAACAAAAGAGAGGCAACAATCACAGAAGTCACAACAATAAAAACTTTTTAATCCTGTTTACATTACCAGCATTTTCATTCACTTCAAAGTATTATCTCAGTAAAAAACAAATCATTGCACAAAATAAAACCAAATGAAAAAATACATGTTTTAAGCGGAATAAAGAAACAAGCAGGAACAAAGAAAATGTACTTCATATTTAAGATCAAATGCACAGCCTCCAATACTCACAAACACACACAGCTGTGATTAAATTACAGAGCTTTCAGCAAGAATCATGTTTAACAAATAGCAGGTGTTTATGATATGAGCTCAAGCGAAACTGTTTACAGACACATGCGCACAAACAATGTCTGTAATCTTCCAAATTAAAGAGTTCTCCATATATTTAGGTTCACAGCCAAAAAATCTTCCCACTAAATACTTAAGTCTTCCCTTCCCTATGAGTAATACTAATAAATTTTTATTTTTTGGACTAGTGCATGACTTGAAGAAAACACTCTTAATGATGCTATAGCATATGGAATGCTTCAAACATGTATATTCATCTCTATTTACAAAAAATATGTTACACTTCACACAAACATTCTTTGGTTTTTACAAGTTTGAACAAAACAACACAAGAAGCTCACTGATTAGTGTTTACATGGATAATTTCATAATTTTGAACATCTTACATGAACCAAATCATTCATGAGTGCTGGAAATGAAACACACAAACTACTGAAATGCAGCGTCTTAAAATGAAATCAATAAATCTATGAAATCAAATAGAAAAAACATTAAAAAAAACTCAACCACAACAACAAACCCTGCCAATACTTTAATTTCTTTGCCCTTGATCACCCTCTCTTCCTTAAAAGAAATGGGAGACAAAAATTATTGAATATAATTGTCCATGCCTACACAACTCGGCACAAATGAAAGATGTGTTCCTCATCTTTGAAACCATCTAATTTTCTACTGAGCTTTTTTTTTCCCTCCAGGCCATTTGTTACTTCTCTATGCAGAGATATAGTGACCTAACCAACAAACCTATGAAACCTAATGAAGAGCTGACAACCTGTGTTCAAGTTATCTTACCGACAAATAAGAAAACCAATATGGCCAAAACAATACCCCCTTTGGCAGAACCTCACCTTTGCACTGGGTAAAGAAAAAAAAAGAAAAAAGACAAAAAAAATCCGTAACCTTTAAAGTCCCACTAACACCTTTTTTCCTCCTGTACTTCTTCCTTTGCATACTCCGTGCTCCTCCTCCCCTTCCCTTCCCCCCCAAAAAAACTGAAACAAAACAAAAATCAGCAATCAAATCCACTAAACCAAACCACTAGGATGGCACTAGCCGCAGCATTGGCTGCCAGGTGGTGATAATCCCAATGACCGAGGAGATAACTCCAGCCAGCCCCTGCATGCCCGGCGATGCCTGAATGTGGCCCAGTGCTTCCAGCGGCAGCACCAGGTCACTTAAGTTCTTCGCCAGATCCAGCACCAGAGGTTGGTTGTCGACCAGGCATCGACGGAGGACCTGACCTCTTGAGGGCATGCTTTTCCGTGCGCGGTGTCTCATGTTGTTGTTCTCCAGCACATCTCGGTCCAGTTTGTGCTGCTGTTGCTTCAACTCTACCTCCCGACTGCGTAGCTCCTGGGAAACGATGGCGGCCATGTCGTAGACATCTCTTATGATGCTGAGGACAAGGGTGATGAGCCAAAACTTGGCTGAGAGTTTGTTCCATTTGTCCTTGTCCACCTGAACAGAGAGCCATAGTGTGAGTTCTTTTTTTAAATGCTATAAAACTTGACCCCCCAACCACTACTCCCAATTTTGACCTCAAGCATCAAACAATGTTTGAAAAATAACACCTGTAACACATTGAAAGGAGGTTAAAGTAAAGCTGTAATACAGCAGATTGTTTAGCAGACTGGATTTGCAATCTGGGAGATGCAGTCATTTAGGGTCTAGATAATGCCTGACGGGCTGGGGCTGCATTTTCCCATCTTCATCTATTCATGAGTGGACCTGCTAGTGGCTGATCTCCCTTGATGCCCAAGTGCACAGGGCAATCCGTTAAGTACTTTATCCATCTGTCAAAACATTCTTCTGGGCCATTTCTTACCCCCCTGTAAAGTCTTCTTCCCTTTAAAGACAAGTTCCGGTGCATTTCTGTCTTTATCTGTACTAGATTTACCTCCTAATGAAGACTCTCCTTTTTGAAAACTTAATTTTCAGGAACATTTCTGTAATTTCAAGATCTTAAGATTCAACTCCCCATGAAGACTCCTTCTGAAGACATATCCACCAAGACTTTTTTTTTGTGTGTACAGGATTCAACTTCCAGTAAAGACTCACTCCCTTTAGAACATACTCTGTAGGAATATTCATATCTTTGGACAAGATTATCTCCTTGTCAAGACTGCCTCCATCTTTAAAGACATACTCTGTAGGAATGTTCCTGTGTTTGTACTAGATTCACCTATGTGCTCACTCCCTTTAAATACATGTTCAATAAGAACATTTCTGTTTTCATGTACTAGATTCATCTCCCAGCAAAGAATCCCTTCCCTTTAAAGACATATTCTTCTGGGTCATTCCTCTCTTTGTTTACACCAGAATTACCCCCACTGTAAAGGTTCCTTCCTTTTAATAGGGGGGGCATGTTGGGATGGGTATAGAAGCCTGAAACCGAGTTTTGAGTATTACATAAGCCTGAAATACACTGCACTGCAGCCTGGAAGCCTGAAAACAGTCTTTACACTGGCATCTCCCCAATATTTTTTTGTTCTGTCAAAGCATGGGTGGAAATTCCAAATGTTATAACAATGGAGAGTATTCCAATATTTTAGTACAAGAAGCACCCAAGACATTGATTTTCTTGCGCTATGTTTCAAACTCATCCCTACTTTCATTGCTTTTATTCGACCATGTCCATCTCCAGTTCTTGACTGAGCCATCCCTCATATCAGAGAGTAACTTAGCACTGTTTCTTGTCAAAAACTTCATTTTTGACTGGATCCACTGCCTAGGCGCTCGCAATGAAAATAATAAAGAGAAAAGTCCCCTTTTGAAAATTCATAATTGAGCAAGTCTACAAATGCTTAAAGTTACTTCAAATTGTCAGTTTAATTGCAAATAAACCTTTTTTTATTGTTATATATCTTTCCCTCTCTTCAACAAAGGAAAACATGTATGCCAGTCACTGCATATCTGAAAGCTCGAAATCGTCCAAACATACAATATGGCTGATCCTGATTTGGCAAAAACAAACACCTGGATGAGCTGGATTGGGAAAAATGAACATTTGGATTAGCCACATTTGGGAAAAATGAACACCTTCTAAGCTGGATTAAAAATCCAGCTAGGCTAAAAGCCTAGGCTGGATCATTTGCACCCCTGCTTTAAAGACATACCCTTCTAAAACATTTCTGGCATTGTACCATTTCAAATCGCAATGAAGCCTTCCTCCTTTTACAGACGTTTCGTTTTCCTGCAACAGTTCTGTCTTTGTAATTGATTTACGTCCCAATACAGATTCCCTTCCTTTAAAAATTCATTCTTGTGGCATGTTTCTGTCTTTGTTCTAAATTCACTTACCAGTTAAAACCTCCCTACCTTTTGACTTAGCCATGTCTGTGTCTACAGTTGATTTGCCTCCCAATACAGATCCCCCCCTTTTTTTTTTTTTAGAGAATTATTCTTCTGCAACATTCATTCTTTCAGCACTATATTTATATATCAAAACAACAAAAACATATCCATATCAAGACAGTTCATTTGCACCATTTCTGTCTTTGTCTCTACTGGCATAATGTACTCCTCCCAATACGAAAGATTCCCTAACAGCGTATTTGAATATTAATTTTATCTCCTACACCATTTCAAACAGGCAGAATTTCTATGAATGTCATATATACTCATACAAATAATTTCATAAACATATACATTAACATCAAGGCGATACTAGGGCAGTGCACCAAGTTTCAATCAATACCACAAACACAACCATCACAAATGACAGTATCATCATCAGACTCCAACCTTTGCAATGCCGATGCGACCAGCCAACACAATGTGATCAAACAGAAGGTAGAGAGCCTGGTTCAGCTTGGACACTGTGATGGTCCAGCGAATAACATTGTTGGAAATGTGCAGACTGTTCAGTGCTGAATGGACAAAATCCACGCTCTTTCCCCACCCGAAGAACTGTAACAGAAACAAGCTTCACGTCACCAGCGGTGATAACTGTATACTTTGTCTTTGCCAGACAAGATTCAGATGTTTGTAACTTCTGGAAGTTTTTTTCCCTCTATTTTAGTCTTAATTTCTTAATCTTGCTAGCCTCCCATTCTCTCTCTCTTTTTTCTCTCTCCATCTACTGGGGCACCTGTTATACCCCTTTATGATTACTTACACTCAACAAGCTAGTATAAGTATCTACATTGGCAATGTTCAAATTATGGATATCTTTTAATCTTCAAGTCATATTGAACCCATCCCTTCTTAAAAACAAACAAACAGAAAAAAAGGATAGTTTTCTTGAAATGTATAAGAATATGAACATCAGTTAGGTTTCTCAAGGAAGTGTAACAACATATGGCTCAGCCAGTCCCATACACAACATTTAATCTGCTCAGCCATAGGACAGACAGGTTAAGGAGGAGGGGTAAAATGGAGGGGGGGGGGGGGGGCTGTCAGGATTCTCATGAGTGAGAATTGGTAGATGCCTGACTTATCTATAACCTTCTATATTGTCAGTTTCAAAGGGGGGCGACTGCAGGCGGAAGTTGAAACAAACCTGAAAGAACAAATATTCTGCTGGACAAAAGGGACTAATAAATTAACAAACAAATTACAAGACAATAGTCCTGTACTTTGTTTGTATCTTCTGTCTGGCAGAATAATTAAATATTTTCATAAGTTTATATATTCTTGTCCAAAGTTCTGTGGATCACACTACCTGCATTATTGCACTCTTGCAAACTGTAAAAGCTTGGAAAAGTTTGACATTGTGTAATATATGAAAACAGAGAAAGCTTTCAAATAAGGAAAGAAAAGGCTTTGAACAACAACAACTGGGTGCTTTTACAGTGCAAAGCCCTCTGCAATAACAAATTTTGCCCTTCCACCATTTTCCTCTCCCTCCTCGATTTTGGGGAGCAAAAAATGCAGTCCTCAGAAAATACAAGAGGCCATAATGGAACTTGAACATTCAACAGTTCAGACAAGACACAGAAGTTCTGTTCAAGAAATAACACTGAAACACAAGTTTTGCACTATATTCTGTGCTTAACAGGAAGCCAGTGTAATTCTTTCAGAGAGGTGACTAAAAAAAAAAAAAGTAATTGGTGGTGAGATTAACCTATTTCAAAGATGAGGTTAGCTTCAGCATTTTGTGCATGTTGGAGAGGTTTGATGAGACAGCAAGCAGTGAGATAAATGATCAGTCAAGACAGGTTAGAGCCAACATGACTAAGTTCACCATATGCAACCTGGCATGTTTTCTTTTCTTTTTTGCTGAAAGAGATCCTGATCTAAGATAAAGCTATACTCACAAACATAATCAGAGGATGAGATGGTGTCTCTTCAAAAAGGAATTGTAATGGATAAAAAAAAAAAAAAGGGTTGTGAAGAAAATTCATTGCCGTGCTTCTATCTTCTTAGCATTCAATTTTTAGACTTTAATGAAACACAATAACCTGCAAGTATACTACCATTCCCTGTCCCTCCCCCCTCTCCCTAGCCATCATCTCTTGTCTTAAACATACCTTGTGAAATCATGAAGTGTGTGTGTGTGGTGTGTGTGTGTGTGTGTGTGTGTGTGATATACAAATTCACAGTTAATAACTTGTTGGTTATATCACACACACACACACACACACACACACACTCACACACACACACACACACACACACACACACACACACACACTATCATACATACTCGCACTGATTTTAATATGTATACAGCCACAATGGTTTGAAGTTTATTCTTAACAGTATGGATGTATACATTTATTAAGGAGTTTTCAATTATTCATAAATGCATACAACATTCATAAATCATGACTTCCCCAAACCAGCTGTCAAACAACTAAGGCAACAAACGCCATTCCAAATTATCACAGCAGCAATGTAAACAACAGCATCAAAAATAAACAACAGCAAATTCATGCATGTATCATGTGTATCATTTGTGACACCTGAAAAATACCATATTTGTCAAACATTTGTCTCTTTCATACTGGTTTGTAAGAAACCATAACTTAGCACTCTGTTTTACATGTTTAGTTGTATTTTGCCTTGTTTTCACGTACTACTGCTGGCTGTCTCAGCCTCCGTTAAAAAAAAAAAAAAAATCTACCACGAAACATCACAATTACCACTACCCCCAGCAACATTTCCCCCTCAGCAATGTCAATAGGCAGGATTCCAACAGGTTTTCTTGTGGGGGCAAAAAACAAAAAAACAAAAAAACCATCAACAACAAAAACTTTTGAAGACTTCTTCAGTGCTTTGCCAGGGCTCTGGCAGAAAATGTCAACACTGTACATAATGTACTGTCAACATATTTAACAGCACTGCTGCTCATGTGATGTAAAACAGTTTTCTCATACTGGGCAGCTTCTCCAACATACAGAGCCATCTGCGATAAAAGCCAACTTGATCTTGGTAATACACATAAAGGGAAATAATTCTGGTGGCATTCAGGCTGTTTGATGTCTGAAACGCATTTTTGGATCTGGATTGGGGGAGAGTGGGGGAAGGAGGGGAGGGCCCTAGGGGAGGGAGGAAAGGTGGAAGGGGGGGGGGGGGGGGGCGTCAACAAGTGCTCGCATTTTATCTTCTTTCTTCCCCTCACTTTCCCACAATCTTATTGGAGAAAATAGTTGAGATTTTTGCTGATTTGAAATCAATATTTCAAGGATGCCCCCCCCCCCCCCCCCTCCCATATGCTGTTTTTCAAGCATTTCCCTGGAAAAGGCTCTTCTATTTTCCCTGGACATTTGAACATTTTCAGGACTATACAAACCCTGAATGGCTGCAACAACAATAAACGACAACAATCAAATCATAAAACATTACAATCAAAAGACAATCTAGATCTCTGCCCTCTCCTCCCACCCCTTCTCTCCCAACTCTCTCCTCCCAGCAGTCCTCCCTACATTCATCCAACTTTCATCTGTCATTGTTTTCAGCCCAGCTATCCACATTGGGACATGTCACACACAATTGTTGGAAACACTCACTCCCATCTAAACTACCACTGCATCAGTATACCATGAAAACAGTAAAATGTGATGAGAAACATAGACAAAAAAGTCACCTGGAAAATAGTATTAGCGGTAATCACTGTCATAGTTTACTGTAATCCAGAATATGCTTCCTGAGCGGTTATTCTTTCTGTCACTTTCTCACCAGCAAATCATCTTTATTTTCTTTTTCTTTTTTCTTTTTGATAATCCATAATAATTAATATGCATGAAAAATAACCTGACTTGAGGTGGTAAATAAGAGAGAAAAGAAAGACAAAGAAAAAAATATTCAGGAATTCACGGGTAAAAAATATAAATTGAGGAGAGGAGCAAAGAAACAAAGAGACTGGCTGACAAGATGAAATTTCAAGCACAGAATTTCCAGAAGATGAGGATACTATTTTCACTGAAAGAGCCCCCACATATGTCCATCCTGCATGCCCATCAACCAGCCAGAGACATTCAAGGAAGCCTCACATTTTCTGCAGGTGCTGAGGGCAGTGCTCAGAAGCTGCAGTTTCTGCACCCAGTCCTGGGCAAGGTTAGCCTTCTGCAGATGCCACCAGATAAATTTGCTGCAGTACTGCACTAGTCTGCACACACACACACACACACACACACGCACACACACACAAACACACGTGCGCACGCGCGCGCACACACACACACACACACACACACACACACACACACACACACACACACACACAGCAAGACAATCAGCACAAGACAGTGACTGTGAGTGAGCAAGAATCTGGTCATGAAGGGACTTGCAACAGGTGATGGTAGATGTCTTATTGCCTGAATATGCCATCTAGGGCCATAGAAAGAAAAGGTTTCTCATTCAGCTGATCCTGTCAAAAAGTCCATGTGGCCACTGGTATCAGCAGGACTTCTTTCGGTGTATTTTACACTTATTAAAACTTGGTGATCTACTTCCTATAGCCGGTTATCGCACTTTACTATGTGTCATTACCTCTGTCCAGCTGTTCATCTGTAGGGTTCACTTTCAGAAGGTAAATGAAAATGCTCGGTACTTCCTGCTTGCTTTCCAATTATCCTGGCATATGCTGGTCTCAATTTTTCTGTTTGCATTTAATGAATGTAGACACCCACTAAAGCATCTTTCACATACATGTGTGTAAGATTTTCTCTCAAACTTGAGGGGTTGGGAACAGCCTCCTGCATGACTCCACATGGTAATCTGGGAGGTCTGAGAAAACTTCCAATATGCTTCATACTTCACCCAGTGCTCTATAGTTCATACTTCACCCAGCAAGTGTTGCTGGGGCTTCAACCTGCTACCCTCAGACTGTGTTCTAGTCACCATGCTATCACAGTTGTCAGCCTGTGTACATAATGCAGAACACTGCACACTTCAGAATACAATGCCAAATGGCTGAAACCATGGAGCCACTGTAAAACATGCAACAACAAAAAAAAAATCAGATGCAACTGTCAAAAACTGTGTTGTTTAACCTTAACACACACACACTCTCTCTCTCTCTCTCTCTCTCTCTCTGTACGCAGGCTGATACTCCTGCCAACACTCTCTATATAATATTGATAGGCAAGGATTAATCCCATCCACCCAACAAAGGGAGTGGAGTTTTGTGTGTATGACTGTTTTTTTTATCCCACCATTAAAGCAGCCATACTCCAGCTTCGGGAAGGTGTATGTTATATGGAAGGTGTCGTCCATACCAACAGCCAAACTGGCCTTCTCTTCCAAAAGTTAGTGATGGGATTTTACCTGTGTGCAAGATGTTATGCATGCGTTCACACACGGAACCTCGGTTTATAGTCTCATTCAAAGGACTGTATGGGAAATAGAGTCAGAATCAATGTTAACTCTGAGTGAAAAATCCCCCTGTACTGAAACGGCCCAACAGAGATTCGAACCCGCAACCCCAGGATTACCAAGATTACAAGTCCAGTGCTCTACCACTGAGCTGTTTCGTCCCCTTTAACCTTAACAAAATCTTGTACTTGACATGATACCTGTTCAAGATGGTATATATAGTGTGTTCAGTCAACTACACTTAAGCCTAAATTTAAAAGAATTGTTAAAAAAAATCTTTTAAATGAGAGGCCATCCAATGAAAGTAAATCTAATTGATATGCACAATTGTTTCATACTAACAGGTTACTCATTTTTGGAAAAGGGGAGTTGGCAGTTAGCTGACACTGTTCAAATTGAGTAGAGTTTTAACATGAAGCAATATTGCTATGAAATTTTCCCAAAACTGTAGACAGTTTTCTCAGTGCCAAGCAAGAAGCAGGCCAGGCAGGGCAAAGTGCTGTGCATCTGTGGTTCAAGTCACCAGCTAACAATTGTGAATGTATGCACAGGATTAATCAAATACGACTTTCCAATACTCCGTAAAAAAATCACAGTAGCTGAAATGTGGGAAAACTTTTCTTTTTTTTAAATTGTCCAAACACATATTGACAACTAACATACATAAATCAATACATGAATCCATAGTGGCACATATTTAACACATACAAATGTACATGCATTTTTTTCAATTTTTTTTTTTTTTTTTACACGGGCACACATGCCAAATAAATTCTAATAACTGGCATTAATCCTGTGTACCCAGGTTATGGACGAGATTAAATAGAAAAGAAAAAGAGTATACAGTACTTATTAACATAATACACTCACATAAAAACACACACACACTTGCGCACACCTTCATATGATACATAATATAACAATTAGTTCCCTAGTATTTTGATATAAGGTGACCATTTTGTTAAGTACGTTGCATGATTCATCTCTATTAAGGACATATATTTCTCCATCTCATGTCTATAGTCCAGCTCCTTCAAAAATATGTTTAGATTAGGTTTTGTCTTGTTAATTCTTCATTTATATATATAATATTTTCCCATTAAAATTATCAGGTCTAGCATATCGTCGGTTTTTGTTTTCTCATCCATACCAAATAATATAATCCCCACGTTAAGTGATAATCTTACACAGTGTGAACAGTTAACTTGCAGAACTCTTTCAACGTCTTTCCAGAAAATATGGGTAAACTCACATTCCCACAGGTAGTGATTATTTGAGTCTTTCTCTCTAATGCAGAAATTACATTTGTTGCTATCAATAATTTGCATACTTTTCAACACTATTTGTTACCAGAATTCTGTGGCATATCTTAATTTGGAACCATTTCAGTTTTGTTCCTTTAATTTTCTTAATCCTTTTCAGTACCTCTACCCAATCAATTGGTATATTAAGACGTTGTTCCCACTTGATAAATGCACTAATGTTAAGAACTTCATTGGCTTCCACCATAATATCATAATAAGCACGTGATCCTTTATTAATACTACAAATTTTTTGAAGTGCTAAAGTTTTATCATTACCAATGTTACTATCTAATTTCAATCTTCTTTTCTTTGTATAAGCTTTGATCGAACGCACGCAACTTATATGAGTTAGAAAATTGACATGAAAGCCCATTTTCTCCGACAGTTCATGGCAGCTTAGAAAATTACCATCCTCATTGAGTAAATGTTTAACTAGAAATATATTGTTCTGCATCCATTTCTTGTAAAAGAATGGTTTTTCTCCTACTTTAAACTTCTCATTACAAAAGATAGGTTCAGTGGCTAAATCTGTACTTTCAGTTAATTCTACCTGTTTGCAGAATCTTTGATATGACTGAAAGACTCCTAACATTGCTTTCAACAAATCTGTCAGGGCCATATGCGTCAATGATACCTATTTCGGGACAAAATGAATGTAATATTATTTTCCACTTGTGGTCATGCATGTACACCTTTCGTATCCAGGCGATTTTTAAGGAGCTGATATATATTTCAGGTCGGGTATACCTATCCCTCTTTTTTGTATATTATGTATTGAGTATTTTCTTTCAATTTTATCATTTTGTTATTCCAAACAAATTTGAAACACATTTTCTGTAATGAAGCAATTGGGAATCAGGAGGATTCAGTAAAAGGATCCATAAGTAACCAATTTTGATAGTACTAATGATTTGAGCACAGCTACTCTACCTAATGGTGTTATTATTCTTTTTGACCATATTTTCAACAGGCTTTGGACTTCTGCGAATTTATATTTCGTATTAATTTCCGTCATATCTGATAGACTATTCGTAAACCACAGTCCTAGAATTTTGAACTGTGAGGGGTTCCATTCCATTTTATAGTAGGGTAAATATGTTTTCGTGGAATTTTTCTCTGTATCTAACCAAACATTAAACATTTTTTCATAGTTCAATTTGAGTCCAGATATTTGCTCAAATTCATAAAGGTTTCTAAATAGCTTTTCATATTTCTTATCTCCTTCTAACATAAAGGTAGTGTCGTTTGCAAACCGATTTATTTTAAATTCTGTACTTTCTATCTTTATGCCTTTGATATTGTGGTCTTGCCTTATTTGTTCGCTAGTATTTCGACGCACAAAACAAATAGATATGGAGATACAGGGTCCCCCTGATGGCAACCTCTTCCAAGTATAAAACTTGAAGACACTTTCCCATTCACTATCACATAAGACTTACCTTATCGTAAAAAGATGATATCCTTCGTTGAATACCTTTTCCAAATCCGAATGCACCCAGAATTTTACTCATGTATGACCAGTTAACTGAATCGAAATCTTTTTCAAAGTCGACAGAAATTAATAACCCTCGTAAGCGATTCACTTCTAAATAATGTATTAAATCGTATATTGTTTGTAAACTATCTCCTATGTATCTTCCTGGAATGAAACCAGTCTGGTCCTCATTCATGAGCTTTGGCAGAACATTTTTTATTCTGTTTGCAATACAGGCTGAAGCAATTTTGTACATTACATTTAAAAGTGAGATAGGTCTCCAGTTCTTCAAGTACTCTCATGGTTTTTCTCCTTTCGGAAGACCAATTATTATTCCTTCTTTTTGTGTTACAGACATTCCTCCATTACTGTATCCCTCATTTAGAGAACGGACAACAAAATCTCCTAATTGTCTCCAGAAAAATTTAAAGAAGTTTACCGTCATGCCGTCTGTTCCAGGACTCTTTATCATTTTCCATCTTTTTTAGGACTTTGGTAACTTGATTATTCTTTCCAATTGTTCGCATTCTTCTTCTTCTTCTTCTTCGTTCGCTCAGACAGGAACCCCCGATGCACTGACGAAGGCTGCTGTTCGGCGGAGGCCCTACAGAGATCCGTAGAGTTTTCTCCCTCATCGGTTGGTCAGCAGGCCAGGTCTCTGCTCTCAGGTTATGGTGTGTTGGACAGTCCTGTAGGAAGTGTTCCACTGTCATTGGGGCTGTACCACAGGGGCACACTGCAGACTCGCCAATGCGGAACCTTGTGAACATGTGATGGTGTAGCCTGGAGTGGCCCGTCCAGATGGACTGGTCTTAGTCTCCTCCATCTAGACCAGTCCAGACGGAGGAGTAAGGCCCCACCGAGAAAGGAAGGAACTCTGTGCAGGCCCACCGGCGCGTGGACACGCCCTGACACTGCTCCAAGCCTTACCCCAGCCATGGGATAAATGGCAAGAGCCGAAGTCGGATGTGCTGGTCCTGACTTGTCAGGGGCGTAACGGCAGCACAGCACATCCACGCTCACATGACAGTTCGGATTCTAACTGACTTAGTTTTGGCAGGTTATCTATATATTTTCCATTTTCAATATCGAATATTTCCTTTTCTGCATATAAATTTTCATAATAGTTCTTTGTCTCTTTTAACATATCATCCGTTTCTCTCAAAGTTGTTCCTTGGTCCGTGACAAGTTTAAGCATTCTTTTGCTTACGAAGTTCCTTTTCTCAAGTGAACAGAAATATTTGCTTATTTTTTCCCCGTAAGATGCCCATTTGGTTCTGGATCGTATTATTATTCCGTCAATTTTCGATTTCCTTAACTCACTGAGCTGCTCCTTTTTGTTTTTTAAGATCCCCAGGTCTGTTTCTGTTAAGCAATTTTTACTTTCCAAGTCTTGTATTTCTTTTTCAATTTCTTTTTCATTACTTTTTCTGTTTTTGCGAATGCTGAATGTAATTGTTTCTGCTAGCATGCTCTTATTTCCATGATTAGTGTTTCTATAAATAACTGGTCTGAAATTGAGAACTGAATTTGATCATGTGGGATTTTACTGACAGAGTTTTTATTATAAGGCAGTAATGCATATTGTTCCTTGATTCTTTCAATCGTTTCATTCACCAGATTTACATACTGCTTACCTCTTAAATTTCCAGAACCCTTTACACCTCTCTCCTTTTTTAAAAACAATATTTATGTATATCAATGAGTGATCTGTTCTGTATCCAAACAAAATATCAGCATCTTCTATGTAAGTGATTAACGTGTCGGATGTTGTGTTGTATCTACAGGAGCCAACGACCCCCGCTGTCTTTCTAATGTTGCTGAATACTAATTGCTGATGAAAATGGATGATAATGCAGAGTAATGGTTACCGGAGATGTGGATAAATGAATTGAAAGATAGACATGATACCAGGTTGCTGGAGGCAATTCAGGTACTTATTGGAATATAATAATGAGTGATGCTGATGGTCGATGGTTAGAAACAAATTAATGGATGTTGTTGTTGAGTGATATTTGTATACATGTAGTACCTATGCAAAATCTTGAGGGTGAGACAGACAGCTCTTTTCCCATGGTGTCAGTGGGTGACTTTGCTGGGATTTAGTAAGGATAACAGGAGGCACTAAAGGATGAATTTGATGAGATATGTTGGAAGAGTGATGCTGATGGGGTGGAGCCGATGCACACTGCTGATGGATGGAACTGGTGAATGAGACTGATAAATGACATGGTGAACAATGTGATACAAGATGTTAAAAAGACGGATGGTGTGGAAGATTGTTTTGATAAGATGATATTGACTAGAGAGACTGAAATGTGATATTGATTGATGATGTCAATAGGTAAAAAAAAAAGTGGGTCACAACACACATACGCGCACGCGCTCATTCGCCCACGCACGCATGCGCAGTACATGCAGGCGTGCGCGGGGTTGCACACGTGTGCGTGCACACATATACACACACATACACAAATACTTTTTCTCCTCCCTCCCTCTCCCCGTCTGTCCCTCTCTTCTTCTAGATAATAAGTTAACTACTCTTCTTCTAGATAATAAGTTAACTACTCTTCTTCTAGATAATAAGTTAACTACTCTTCTTCTAGATAATAAGTTAACTATCTTGTGGAGGGCGTTATGTTTTTTTTCTTTATTGCCAACAGATAGATGATGCATTGTCATTGTATGAACATGTATTTACTAATGTCATGAGTGTCTTTTGTGTTGTGTTATATGACATGCATTCAGTAGCCTACATGGTCCAGTTTTGAAGGGCGAAGTCGATGGGTGACGTTGATATGCATTGTGAAAGATAAAGTGGATGGTGAAAGTGGATCGCCTTTGTTGATAGAAGTGATTTTGTTTGTATTTCTAATTGTTATCTTTAAACCTATTATGGGTCATGGTGATTTTTTAAATTTCGGCTTGTCTTATTCTGTTGTAGCAGGAAGCGAATATATAGTTGACGAGCCACGTCTATACACTATGTAAAGTGAATATTAGAGGTGATAATGATGGAGATTTTTCATGTGTTGACATTGAAAATGAAATGGATGTTTAATTTTCATAACATTGAATTCTTTGGAAACATGGATAGCCTTAGGCACCAATGAGTTCATTTTTTGACCCCATTTTGTTTTTTTCTCTCTTACGCTCCTCGGTTTCCCCGCCCCTTCTAGCATAACCCCCCCCCCCCCCCCCCCCCCCCCCCCCCCCCCCCCCCCCCCCCATTCCTCTTCAATCGCCGATCCATTGGCCAAGTTTGCATCGGTTTTCTTTCAGCGTTCTTAATTTTTATTTTATTTTTTTAAAGAGAGGGAGAGGGGGGGCAGGGAGAGCACATGCGGTGCATGATCCCCCCCCCCCCCCCCCCCACCCAACCCCTTACATCATACTCCAAGCGTGACAAACCGTAAGTTGTATTGGACCTTTTTAAGCGCATCAGATGAGCAGTATTAACATTACATTGAACTCCATGTAAATGCGCGCCCGCGTGAGCGCTGTTCCACACCCCATTGACATCCAACCGCCTGTGTTGTGTTTCGGGCGGGTGCGCACATGCGCACGCAGGTGCGCACGTGCACTAGTGCAGATGCGGGCGCTCGCGGGCGGGCGGGCTGAAATGTGGGAAAACTTAGACATCGATACTAGAACACATGAAACATGACAGACAGGCAGTAACTGATATAGTAACTACCATCTGCATCAAAATCTGGCACACTGGGGATTCAATCACATCATCAATCTTCCCAAGAAAAGAAATCTCCAACATTGCCAGAACCACTGCATTATCAGTTTGATCAGCCGTGTGTGCAGTCATGTTCAAAACTGTTCTGAATGCATGACAACTGCAAGCATATACCATTATTATTGGAGAACAAACTGGATTCTGCTATGGCAGAATACTCAAACTGATCTTTAACCAGTGTACCATTTGCAAAGTGTATCTCCAACACCAGAGGAGTTCTACCATGTCTGCATAAACTTCAACGAGTCTGACAGAATCTGGCAGCAGGTGCTATGGGCCACAATGAAATAAACTCAACATGAGACAAAACATTATCAACACATCCAGCAACTGTACTCCAAAGCTGCTAGCACCAGAGTTCACACAGGTCCGTTCCACACTTCAGTTGGAGTTACTCAGTTAGTCAGGGCAGCCTATCTCCCCCACTTTTCAATATTTTCCTAAACGCATCATGACTGATCATTTTAATATCATGTCAGCACAGTCAGCACTGAAGGAAGAACCATCACGAACCTCCAGTTTGCAGATGACATCGAAGGCCTGGCAGGCAGTGAGCAAGAACTCACCAGGCTTGTTCAACGCCTGGATGAAACATCGGCAAGGCATGGCATAGGAAATCAATACTGAGAAGACCAAGAATGATGGCCAGCCAAAACATCACCATCAATGTTGCTATAACTGTCCATGGACAGAAGCTAAAATCTGTTCAACAATTCTTGTACCTGTGATCCATCATTAGCAGCGAGGAATCAAAACCCAGAAATCCTCTCAAGGGCAGCACATCTTCATGAAACACATGTTCAGTTCCTGCATGTTCTGTTACATTCCGTCTTCCTGAATGCATAGGAGACATGGACCCTTACTGTGCCTCTGGAAAGATGACTCCAAACCATAGAAATGAAGTGTTGCTGCAGGATTATATAAATGTTCGGATTATATCACCAGTAAAATTGCAATCAAACCATCAAGCAGCATACCAGACCATATGAAATTCTACGGACATCAGTTAAGAAAAGAAAACTAGATTGGAATGTCCATGATGTAGTGGCATTGCTGAAACAATCCTCCAGGGAACTGTTGGAGGGAATTGTAGGAGAAGACAGAAAGAAAAGAAAAAATGATCGGCTGACAGCATTGCAGAATGGATATGGAAAGCATCTGGAGAGACCCAAGCATTAGCACACAACCAACAGAATTGGACAGTTGGTAAAACGTTCTTCAGTGTGGTGCCCCAGAGACTCCCCACACATTAGGGGAGAAGACAATGAAAGCACAACATGCAGCAGTGGACTGCTCACACAACCCAGGACAAAAATGCATTCAGAAGTTTGAATGATCACTTATTTTGCTAACATTTTTCTCACACTTCAGTTTTCCTGTGACTAAAATGACAAAACAGCTCCTAGTGAAATCCTTTTCTCTTGACTGCTGGAAAGAGGAGTTCTCACAGTGGCAGAACGGGCAATACCACTGTTTATTAACAACCTTTGTTGTTGCTGCAGATATATAAAGTAACAACTTGACAAACATCAGGAAGAATTTTGTTTCCAAATGAATTCTAATATTGGAAAACTGTGCATATTCAGAAAACAAAACTCAATGGGATCTGATATCAAAATAAATTCTTTTCCAGTGTTTTCATTTTAAAAGCAAAATATTGAAAATGTTCGTTTTAAAACTGACTTCACGGTTAAATGTGTAGCATTATTTTCAGTTTTCATTATTGTGCCAAAGCTGTTGAAATAAACTTCAAAAGTTAAACCTTTCTAAAGCTGGTGGACCAGTATTTCACCAAAGCTGTGGTACCTGAAAGAAGCTTGCGTAGGACTATCTGTTCTGGGATGTCGCATAAATCTGGAAATAGGTCTTCGGTAGTTAGGAAGTAACATCATAAACTTGTATTACATTACAGTGTGTATACCGCTGCCCTTGTCATCATTCGTGTAGTTTCTGACACAGTGAATAAGATATATGCAGATCTCTCAACAGCCTTCACAAATAATTGTATCCTCTGTTTGAGCAGCCTTTTAACTCCTTCCACCCTTTTGCTACAGAACTGCTGAATAGCGCTATGGATCTACACCGAGCAATGCTAGGGCCACACAACTGATGCACTCAAATTGGTTAACTCCAAAACTACACAAGTTATAGTAAAGAAATTCTGTCACTAATGAAAATAAAGATTTGTTTCCTATATGTTGAAGTTTTAAAAACTTTTAAACTAAACCGAGTCTGTTGTTTACATTCTTACATTGATTTATGTACAATAAAAGAATATCTGAGTCTGTCAAAGCATCTTAAGCCCAAAGGTGCAGTGGTATATGGAATTTTCATATGTTACTTAAACTATCATTCATGCTATGACTCTGTGAAGTTTTTCACATCTTGGTTTCATGTTTCATCTGACGCTAGAGTTGTAATGAACTACCTTGTTTGTCCATAAAACAAAAGTTTGAGTTTGTCAAAGCAGCAAATGTCCAAAAGCACATCAGATTTGATGAAATTATATCTAATAATAATAATAATAATAATAATAATGTATAGATTTTATATAGCGCAATTCTTGGGATCAACTCATTGCGCTCAACACACACTCAAACACTCGCACTAACATGTGTTCACACACACACACACACACACACACACACACACACACACCTACCGACACAGGCGCACTTATCAAGTTCAACGGTTCAAGCGTAAACAATACAGTTTTGCATGCAGTACATATAAAGTCAGGTCAGAATAATAGACACAGCATTAATGGTTGAAGAAGGCTTTCCTAAAGAAGTATGTTTTAACTCTGACTTGAATTTAGATAATGTAGGCAGATCACGTAAGCTGTCAGGAAGAGAATTCCAAAGAGTGGGCGCACTAAAGCTAAATGCTCTCTCACCGACTGTCTTCAACAAGCGCCTAGGAATTTTCAGAAGTTTTTGAGAAGATGATCGAAGAGACCGAGAAGTTTGATAGGTGGACAGAGAAGCAGAAAGATACTGTGGGAGTGTCCCATCAAAGTAACGATAGGCAAAGACTGCAATTTTGAACTGCCATCGATATTTGATGGGAAGCCAGTGGAGTTCACACAACAAAGGTGTAATATGCTCGTTTTTACGCTTTTTGAGCACAAGCCGAGCTGCACAGTTCTGCACCCTTTGTAATCGTGCAAGCTGTTCTGAAGGAAGTCCTGCTAACACAGAGTTACAGTAGTCTACTCGGGACATTACCATGGCGGTGATAAGTCTAGCTACACAATCATTTGTCAGATTTAGCAATAACTAAGTGATGCAGATTTCTTTGCTTCTTGACGATACAATCTCTGTGGTACTCAACTTAAGTGAATTACCCCTTCCTCTCATGTAGATCAACCCGAACTGGCAAGACAGGGAGAGACTGCCCAACTCGGAAGGGTTGAAAGGTCCAGTCCTGCCACCCGTGATGATGCAAAACATTGTCAAACTTTTCACTTTACTTTTCTGTGCATATGACGATTGATAAACCAAATTCAAATATTCTGAGTAAACCACAGCAGACAAATATTGGATGTATAAAGAAGGGGTGTTTTAAGGCTATTATTATCAGTGACTGCGAAACAGTCTGGAGTCAGTTGTACCTTCTCGTTTTATTTCACTCTTTCGTCTTTTTCTTCTTCGGGTTGAGCAGCCACAATCAACTTTGAGATCTGCATATTGATGATTTTCTATTTTAACTTCCCCAGATATTTTACTGTTACCTGGGCCTGAATTTGGCCATTGCATATCGAGTGCGACCCCTTGTTGCCAAATTTGCTCCAGGGGCCAACAGCCTGAGTCGCACTATTTTTATGCTATTTTATTTTACTTTTTAACATGCGCGCTGGTGACCTACTCGTTTTTGAGTGAACCAGTATTTTCGGAAGAAGAAGAAAAAGAACTTGCTGATTTTTTTGCTGCTGTTACTTTGGGGAGGGGCGGGGGGGGAAGGGGGGTTAAGCAACACCAAAACTCACTGACCTGAATAACTTGTCTCTTCCGCTGGCCTGGGCATTGAATTTGACAATCTTAGCGACCAAGTGGCCTTCCATTATGAAAATAAACCACTTCCTCCGGAGAAATACCACCGTGATAATTTCATCGTGCACGCTGTCTGCTATGTGCAAAGGTTGGATACCACGAAATGAATAACTCTGAGTAAATGAAGAGAGTAGTGCCCCTTGTTATTTGCAAACAGCGCAAGATTTGTAATAAGCGTAAGATTTGTAGTCCTGTCTGACGTAAGTAAATATTTCAACAAACAAATTATAGGACTGAAATACTCCCGGAGAAAATTTGAAATTGCTTTAATTGCCATGTCTAGATTAAATGAGAGTAAGAGGTGCTGATACACTGATAGTGAGAAAAATTCAAAATTTTGCATGCCTGTTACAGTTTTTTTATATTTTTAAGTTAGATGATTTAGTAATGAACACCAGTGCATGTAATGACTGCTGAATTGTTGATATGAGTGAAACATATTGAGTTTTATAACCAGTGTTAACTAAAAAATTGGTTACATGACCGTTATCATGGACTGTTCCTCACTTGCCTTTCTTTCTGTGTCTCTCTGGCCCTCATCTCTCCCCCCCCTCCCCCCGTCATCTGTCTCTCTTCCTCTCTCTCTTTATCTGACCCCCATTTTCTGTATCTGTGTGTCAGCATGGATGCTCCAAGCTTGCAGGAACTGTCACAACACTTCACGGAGAAACTCTCCCGCCTGACTGAAAGCTTGGCCATACAGTCCTGTGTAGAGAGCACAGACGAAGATATTGGTGCAGAGAGCTGTCAGGCCATGCAGACGCTGTGGCAGGAAGTGGACGAGCTGTCCGACATTCTCAGCTTGGTTCGAAGTAAATGCACCGAGCAGCGCAAATCCCTGGCTCAAGTACAGGTATTCTTCCAGTGTGTGCAT
Source organism: Conus ventricosus (assembly GCA_018398815.1). Classification (NCBI taxonomy): domain Eukaryota; kingdom Metazoa; phylum Mollusca; class Gastropoda; order Neogastropoda; family Conidae; genus Conus; species Conus ventricosus. The sequence continues at coordinate 55,880,394 of CM031608.1, forward strand.
CTGTGTTTGAGCTATATGGCCTGTGGTGTCTTGTTATTAGGGTATCTGCCTGGGTTTGTTTGTTTGTTTGTTTTTAATCATCTTAGACTTTGTGTGTTGTTCATAGTCTAAATCACAGTATGTGATATTGAGGGTCTGGAGGGAAATGGACATGGCTGGGATGTGAGAGAAGGCTGGGACTGTGGTTCAAGCTGCACATTGGGCAAGGTTGTGTCTCCTGCTTTCTACTTTACCTGAAATGAAGGTCAGATTGCAGTTCTTTTGGATGAGACAGTAAACTTGGATCTCATTTGCATGTAAGAGACTCCGTAGTAGCTTGAAAGTTGGCAAAGTTGTTAATGAAAATTGAAATCCCACTTGAATAAGTTAAACAAAAATTAACATAGACAGACGAAAAGAAAGAAAAGGGTCATGCCATGCAAATTCATAATGCTTTGTGAAAGCAGCCCGAAATCGGAACAGAAATCTGCATGTAAGAGAATGCGATACACTTATACAGTAAAATACGATAGCAATGTAAGAAAATAAAATGCACCGCATTGCAACACACTTCACTGCAATGAAATGCAATCCAGTGCATGACTATGCAACATAATGCAATACAACACAGTGCAGTACAATTGGAAACAACATAACCGAAATGAAACCAGTGTTGGAGTAGGCCAGTTATCTACTGACTGTTGTACAAGTTTGTTGTTTTTCACTCCCAACCAAATTTTCTCACACGCTGGAAATAAGGTTCTAATGAGGTGAAAAGGTTGGTAAAAAAAAAGGTCAGATTTTTCCTAAACTTTTTTTAAGTTAAAAGGAAATCATACATCAAAACAAAAAAAAAGTAAAGCAGCTACACCACTAGACTGACCACTGAAGCAAACTTAAATTTTTCCCACATATCTGATCATATAGACATATACAGACAAAACAACAACAAAAACAAACCACACACACATATAACACACACACACACACACACACACACACACGAACACACATGCATGCATGCGTGCGTAACGCACATGCACATACACAACACACACACATCCACAGGGCCTTGCCCATCATGTTTGACTCATCTTGCTGTGTTCCGTTGTTCTCCAGTGTGCAGAAAAGTGGAAAGGTCAGCCAGCACAGGTTCTGTGATGAATTCTGTAGAAAGCAAAACATTTTGAGGTAGAGTGAGGGAACTGGCAGAGGGATTGGGCAGAGTGGGGTTTGTGTGAGGGATAAAGGGATAGACAAGAAAGGAGATTTGGCTTTGGGAAGGGGGGGGGGGAGGGTTGAGAAAGTGACCACAGTTGTCACTAAATATCTTCCTGCGGTGAGACCATGAAAGGAATGTGGATAGAATCAAGCAATTCTGCAGGTGCAGTTTTGTTGTCAGATGCTATGTATGTGTATCCAGAGAGATCCACTTAACGTGAGTCTCATCAACACTCTAAATTAACATGTATGTATTAATGAATGTGTGCATGTATGTGCACATGTGTATGTATGATGTGATATATTGCTTTGTATTTACTTTTCATTTTTCTGTGTATCATTTGCCTTCAGGCTGTGAAAGATAAACTGGCGTCACTGGTGAAAGGTATACAGTATACCAGCAGTAACATCCCTCCCCACTTGCCAGCGGTGACTTCGGTTTCTTCTCAACCGTAAGTTCGACTGGGATTTTCTTTTTTTTTTCTTTTTTTTTTTTTAATATATGTTACTTATATAATTATGTCATTTTTTCAAATAAACAGGTAGTAAGAATAGGTAAAGTACAACAAGTCATGATGCATCAGTGGCATCCAGTAACATGTCCAAATATGGATTGTCTGCATATATCTGTGGATGCACAGTTACCCAGGAAACTACAAAACATTTAAAAAAGTTGAACATAAACATTATCTGCAGACAGCATGATCCTTTAAAATGCATGTTTGTTTCTGTTACATTTTTTTTTTAGAGTTGTATGTGTGTGTCCTTTTTCAAAATCCATTTTCATATAACTAGCAATGCATTTTGATCAACACATTAGAGCAAAATTTAACAGTTGTGTAACAATGTGTATGCATGGTTCGTAGTGGTCAGAGTAAAGTGGAAAAGTCAGATTTGTCGAAAATATTTTCCAGTCACTGGAAAGTCGTTTGAAAGGGGAAAAAAAAGTAAATTGTCATGGAAATTTATGGCAGTTATTTATTGTGGCAGATTTTTCTATCAGTGAGCAGACCCCAAAGGAGAAGGCATTCTCCCCGTCTCACACAGACATGTAGCTACTGAACAAACATAAAGGTGTCAAGCCGTTTCAATAGGTTAACCATTATCCATACAGATGGAACACACAAATAGGTCATGTAAGAAATCTGTAGTTTGAGTTGTACACCCATATGATTTCAGATTACTCTGTGCACATGCTTTGCAAAAATATTGCTCATAAGATGTATGTTAAGAGCATATATGCTGTCACGAGTTTGTCACGAGGCCTACGACGTTTGACCCATCTAGGGTGGCGGAATTACTCATTTATTTATTGTCGTTGCTGTTGTCGTGTATCCGTCCCTTAATGTGGCTTGTGGTGCGGTTGCACCTTGGTGTAGTTCAGCTCACGTTCGGTTTGCTTTCTCTCTCTCTCTCTCTCTAATTCCACTGCCCGTGCTATTCATCCTGCAGGTTCACGGGTGGCTGGTACCTTTCTCTCGAACTTGCTGTCTATCGGCCTCTCGCCTGTCTTTTTACCTGTCGCACGTGCTTCATTTCTTTTAGTTTGAAGTATGCTCACTCTGTGACGTAGCGTGGCATGTTGGCCGCCATCGCTGAGGGAGGTTAGCTCTTCACTCGAGCGGAAGATGTCTCTGGGAGCGCCTGCTCCGGTCTTGGTTCTTCACCGTATCGTCGAAGGTACAGTCGGTATCTTCAATTCCTACAGTCGGCCTGTAGGAGAGGGACATCACTTCTTCTTTTTCCGCACCTGTGCCTCTGTCCTCTCGACTGGACAGAGGGCAGAGAGAGTCGTTTGACCCGCCTCTTCTGGGTCACCCACGGGTAGCTGGTAAGCATCAGTTTCGTGGTTTGTTTGTTTTGGTTTGTTGTTGTTAGCCGGCTTAGTCTTCTCTTTTGCGCAATTTTCTTTTGTTTTCAAAATTGTAAAAGAAATATTGTTTGAGACCTTTTCTCTGGTTAATTCAATCTTTAACCTGGCCATTCTAAATTATTTCCAAAATTCTTTCTCCTGTTTATGCATCTGGTGATGCGGTAGTCGGTGGGGATGGGAGAGAACCTGGTGATTCAGGGTTGGAACTTGCTTGGTCTCGCTCGTCCGCCCCTGTCACATTCGCCGGACTCTTATCCTTCGGCCACCGTCTGTTTGTGTGTGCAAGGAGAACGAGTTTTATGTTCGCGAGCGTGCGTATGCATGATTTGTCGTTCGGATGCGTGGTTGGAGATTTGTGTTATTTTGAAATGTGGCTATAAAATGTGACAATTATGCCATTGAATTATTATTTGCAAATGTGGTGGCAGTTATAAAGCGATGGTCGCTGTGTTGGTTATTTCCTAAGAAAGGAAAATGTTAAACGTGAGTGAGAGAAGGGTGAAGATAATTCATATTTGTTTTATAACCTGTTGATTTAATGCAGTCTTTTACCTGCATCGTGTGAGAAGACCCTAGTGAACATTCCTGATTCGATGGGTTTACTGTGTTATGCTCAGGTCTGTGTTGAGCTGGGGTTATTGGTGTATTTAGTAGACTTCCCCTCGCCCATCATGCGAGTGGCTGTTAAGATTTAACAGCATGGGTCAGACTGTACTGACGGCGGGGTTCCAGTACTCTTCCTCCTTCCTTCTTCCTTCCCTCCCTTTCTTCTCTCCTCCCAGCTACGTTTTTCCCCCCTCCCGGGGGCTTCACCCGGAGCCTGGACTGGTTGGTGCCACGCACTGGTCGGGACCACGTTCTGGTAGAAAAGCCCGTGGTTTTGACTGGCCGGTCCTGATCCCCGTCCAGGACCTCCAGTAACAACGCCACGTTTCCCCCCCCCCCCCCCCCCCAGGACGCGTTCTTCACTGTCTGCTTGTGCGTGTCAAGGGTGTCGGCCTTGAACGACTCTTTTCAAGAACCGACCCGGTTTGGAGCACCTAGTGCGACAGGGTGCTCCTAGTAGATTTTGGAGAGGCAGGGGTGTGGAGGCACTCCATGGTGTGGGAAGGGATGGATGCTGGAAATGTTTCTTTATAATTGTGTATATGTCATATGTGCTGGAATGCTGTAATTGTGATTGTGTACGTCGTATGGTGAAATGTTTATTTATAATCGTGCATGTTGTGTGTGTTGGAGTGCTTGATTGTGATTGTGCATGTTTGTGTGCGTTGGAATGCTTGATTGTGATTGTGCATGTTGTGTGTGTTGGAATGCTTATTTATGACTGTGTGTGCTGGTGTGAATAAATGGGGTGTTGTATCGTAATCTTTCTCGTGTGGGCTCTTGCGAGGCGTGCGAGGTCGGCCACTCCCTTCACTCCCATCTAGACCGATCCTGTCGGGGCAGACCTCCAGGGGTCGGTCGTGACAATTGTGGGGGCTCGTCCGGGATGTGAAGGGCTCTGGCTGTCTCTCTCGTTTCGCGGAGTACCTGTTTAGTTTTGTCTGTTTTGTATATGTTTAGTCAGTTTGTCGTGTTTGTTTGTGGGTGGTTGGCTGGGTGACTCTAGCGTGAAGGGAGTCTTTTTGTGGCCTGAGGGAACATCCGGTGTGACTTGGGAGTCGAGGTGAGACCAGGGGGAGTCGACCGCGTCCAGACCTCCTTCCGCCGGGTACCTCACGCAGGTACGGCCGTAAGTCTTGCCTTTCTGTTGCCGCTCAGTCTTCCATTCCTGTTTTGTATTTAGTCAGTTTTTGTTTTTTTTTCTCTACCGGGTCATTGAGTACAGGGGTTGTATCGGACGTTAGTGTCATTTTTTTTTTCCTCTCTCCGGATTCCGTCTGCTTGTTTGTTTTTCCGGCCAGCCCCACCGCACTGTTGCTCGTGCTGTGGAGCGCGGTGTTGCCAGAGTGGGGGCAGCCGGACATAGTTTTTTTTTTTTTTTTTTTTTTCGGTGAGCCCCACCGCACTGTTGCTCGTGTTATAGAGCGCGGTGTTGCCAGAGTGGGAGCAGCCGGAACTTGTCCGCACACACGCACACACACACATACACACATATACACACACCCCTAAAATATTTGTTTTTCAAGTGGAATTGTCTTTCCCCTGTATTTGATAACTGTAGGATATAGTTGTCATGGCAACGTCCGGTGCTGGTGGTATGGCGACGCGGGCGTCGAAGAAGAAGGGTATACAAAATGTTACTGTAGTCCCTACTATTAGTACCAGTACTTCGACTACGGTAACTTCTACTTATTCCAGTGCTGTAGCAGGTAGTCCAGCGAGTACTTTCACTTCTTCTTCGCTAGGGGATTTTCCTGCTGAGACCCCGACTGGCACTTCCGCTCGGAAGCGTCAGAGTATAGCGAAGCAACTGTGGGCTTCAGTTGAGTCGCAGAAACCAAAGCCCCCTATTCTCCATGCTTCCCCTCGTAAGGAGTATGCCCCGGGGGACTTTCCTCATGGGAAGGTCGAGACCCAAGGGACGGGTCAGACGGGTCATCCTCCCGTGTCGGGAGGGGGAATCCTTCCCAGGACATCACCTCTGTCCTGATGTTTTTAGAGCGACAGCGACGTGAGGATGAGGCCCTCTGTAGGGAAGAACTAGACAGGATGGAGGCTATTCTGCGTCGGGAGGAGTTAACTCGGCGTAGGGAGGAGGCTGCCAGACAGGAAGATCGGCATAGGGAAGAGGCTGCCAGGCAGGAAGCTCTCCGTCGGGAAGAGTTGGATCAGCGTAGGGAGGAGATGGAACAACTCCTTTCGCGGCCTCCCGCATCTGTAAATCAGGGGGTTGATCGACAGGCAGGTGATAGAGTTAGAGGCCCAAAGTTAAAGCTTCCAGAGTTCAGACCTAGTGAGGACATTGATATGTTCCTAGAGCATTTTGACAAGGTTGCTAGTTCATACCAATTGTCTGAGGAACAAAAGGCTATGCACCTTTTTTCTGGATTATCTGGTGCTGCAAGGGAGTGTGTGCTCACTCTAAATGAAGGCGCGTCTTATGCAGACATGCAGTTGGCTCTGCGTAAGCGTTTCCACCTTACCCCAGAGACGTACAGGAGGAAGTTCAGGTCCATGAAGAAGAATAACGACGAGACCTTCGTGCAGTTTGGTGATAGGCTGCGCAAAACGCTAGGGTACTGGCGTCAGTTGGCTAAGTTGGAGCTGGAGGATCTGATCCTCATTGAACAGCTCACCAACACTGTGTCCCCAGAGTTGAGGATCCGGATGGGCGAGACAGCACCTCAGGATTTCGCGGCTGCGATTCATACCGCTGAGGTGTTTGCTGAAGCTCGCAGGGCTTATGGGCATCGCCCAGATACGGAGAGGAAGCCCTCCACAGGATTTAGTGGCAATAAGGCGCCGACAACTGCTAGCGGGGTGAACAAGGCAGGCAGTTCATCGGGGATTTCAGCGCCCCGACTGTGTTTTCTTTGTGGTCGTCCTGGCCACATTAGGAAAGATTGTCCTAAAGCCGCTGGTAGTCGTGGGGCTAGTCCTTTCCAACGTCCTCGTGCCTCGGCTAACGTGGGTTCCATCCCAGCTTCTGGTGATTCTGAGTGCCCAGTGTTTCTCTCTGTTGTTGGATCTTCCTTGGTCGACACCATCAGGGATTCGGGAGCATCAACGCTCTTTGTTGATAAGGATTTGGTTTCCCCTAAGGCCCGGCGGGGCGCCAGTTACGATGTGTGCGGGTTGGAGGCTGGTTTTACCTCTACCCGTCCTTCTGTACTCATTTCTATCTCCACCCCCTACTTCTGTGGCGAAGTATGGGCCATCGCGGTGGAGCGACCTCTGTATTCCCTTATCATAGGGAATACTATCACCTTCGCAGACGGACGCAGTCAGTCCGTGTCTACGGATCTGCCCGTACAGGCGAGTGTGGGAGTTACCACACGCGCCAGAGCTAAGAAGCGGGAACAGGAATTGCGTCCCGTTCTTCAGCCGATCTCTGACGAGGTTCTTGCAAAGGCCGACCCTGCTTCCATCGTCCGTCTTCAGGCCAGGGACTTGGATGTCCAACGCCTGCGACAACTGGTAGATCGTCCCACTCAGTCTGCCCGACACGCCAAGGTGAGCTTCAAGCTCCACAAGGGGATCCTCTTTAGGGTTTTCACTCAGGCAGATCGTGTGACCAAGCAGCTTGTTGTTCCCCAAAGCTTGAGAGAATCTGTTCTCCGGCAGGCCCACGATTCCCCCATGGCAGGTCATATGGGCTCCAAGCGGACTCTCGAGCGAGTAAGACAGGACTTCTTTTGGCCAGGGATGAACTCACAGGTTAGGCAGTACTGCCACAGTTGCGATGTCTGCCAACGGACAACGCCTAAGGGTCGCTTGAAGCGTGTTCCCCTAGGGTCAGTGCCACTGGTTGGGGAGCCATTCAGCAAAGTCGGTGTCGACCTGGTGGGACCCATCAATCCACCATCCGATCGCGGTCACCGCTACATTTCGGTAGCGGTAGACTATGCGACTCGATGCCCAGAGGCTGCCCCGCTTAGGACTATCGATGCCCCTACTGTTGCTGAAGCTCTCCGGCAGATTTGGACACGCACTGGCGTGCCCAAGAAGAAGTACGGCCGGAAGTTTGTACTGGAGAGCGATCATCATCCTCTCCAGTGCTTGGACCGGATCCGGCCAGTCAGTCGTCGACTCATGAGTTAGGCAGTGGAACTGCAGAGTCAGGCGTTCACTTTCCGTCATATCAAGGGTTCCTGTAATACGGATGCTGACTATCTTAGCCGAGCTCCGTAGTCAGCACATTGGAAAATCAGTCAGAGGGACACTTCCCCTCAACCAGGGTCATATCCCCTTTTGGTCTCTGTATCAGGTGTAGTGACAGTTTTCACTTCAGTGATGTTAACGGTAGTGAATCACCAATGGTTCGGATTGTTACTTTCATGGTTGGAAGGTTCGCTTAGTTGTTTGATAAATGTAGTATTATGTATTTCTCGGTGTGATTCTATCGTAGAATGTTTGTATTGGATTTATCGTACTCTGTCGATCACAGAGAGTTGGGTTCGGTCCCATTGTTGTGAATTTGCACATGCGTCAAGGTTCAAAGGAGCACTGTATCTCAGAGAAACAGATGCTTTTAGAAGGGGGGTTTGTCACGAGTTTGTCACGAGGCCTACGACGTTTGACCCATCTAGGGTGGCGGAATTACTCATTTATTTATTGTCGTTGCTGTTGTCGTGTATCCGTCCCTTAATGTGGCTTGTGGTGCGGTTGCACCTTGGTGTAGTTCAGCTCACGTTCGGTTTGCTTTCTCTCTCTCTCTCTCTCTAATTCCACTGCCCGTGCTATTCATCCTGCAGGTTCACGGGTGGCTGGTACCTTTCTCTCGAACTTGCTGTCTATCGGCCTCTCGCCTGTCTTTTTACCTGTCGCACGTGCTTCATTTCTTTTAGTTTGAAGTATGCTCACTCTGTGACGTAGCGTGGCATGTTGGCCGCCATCGCTGAGGGAGGTTAGCTCTTCACTCGAGCGGAAGATGTCTCTGGGAGCGCCTGCTCCGGTCTTGGTTCTTCACCGTATCGTCGAAGGTACAGTCGGTATCTTCAATTCCTACAGTCGGCCTGTAGGAGAGGGACATCACTTCTTCTTTTTCCGCACCTGTGCCTCTGTCCTCTCGACTGGACAGAGGGCAGAGAGAGTCGTTTGACCCGCCTCTTCTGGGTCACCCACGGGTAGCTGGTAAGCATCAGTCTCGTGGTTTGTTTGTTTTGGTTTGTTGTTGTTAGCCGGCTTAGTCTTCTCTTTTGCGCAATTTTCTTTTGTTTTCAAAATTGTAAAAGAAATATTGTTTGAGACCTTTTCTCTGGTTAATTCAATCTTTAACCTGGCCATTCTAAATTATTTCCAAAATTCTTTCTCTGTTTATGCATCTGGTGATGCGGTAGTCGGTGGGGATGGGAGAGAACCTGGTGATTCAGGGTTGGAACTTGCTTGGTCTCGCTCGTCCGCCCCTGTCACATTCGCCGGACTCTTATCCTTCGGCCACCGTCTGTTTGTGTGTGCAAGGAGAACGAGTTTTATGTTCGCGAGCGTGCGTACGCATGATTTGTCGTTCGGATGCGTGGTTGGAGATTTGTGTTATTTTGAAATGTGGCTATAAAATGTGACAATTATGCCATTGAATTATTATTTGCAAATGTGGTGGCAGTTATAAAGCGATGGTCGCTGTGTTGGTTATTTCCTAAGAAAGGAAAATGTTAAACGTGAGTGAGAGAAGGGTGAAGATAATTCATATTTGTTTTATAACCTGTTGATTTAATGCAGTCTTTTACCTGCATCGTGTGAGAAGACCCTAGTGAACATTCCTGATTCGATGGGTTTACTGTGTTATGCTCAGGTCTGTGTTGAGCTGGGGTTATTGGTGTATTTAGTAGACTTCCCCTCGCCCATCATGCGAGTGGCTGTTAAGATTTAACAGCATGGGTCAGACTGTACTGACGGCGGGGTTCCAGTACTCTTCCTCCTTCCTTCTTCCTTCCCTCCCTTTCTTCTCTCCTCCCAGCTACGTTTTTCCCCCCTCCCGGGGGCTTCACCCGGAGCCTGGACTGGTTGGTGCCACGCACTGGTCGGGACCACGTTCTGGTAGAAAAGCCCGTGGTTTTGACTGGCCGGTCCTGATCCCCGTCCAGGACCTCCAGTAACAACGCCACGTTCCCCCCCCCCCCCCCCCCCCCCCCCCAGGACGCGTTCTTCACTGTCTGCTTGTGCGTGTCAAGGGTGTCGGCCTTGAACGACTCTTTTCAAGAACCGACCCGGTTTGGAGCACCTAGTGCGACAGGGTGCTCCTAGTAGACTTTGGAGAGGCAGGGGTGTGGAGGCACTCCATGGTGTGGGAAGGGATGGATGCTGGAAATGTTTCTTTATAATTGTGTATATGTCATATGTGCTGGAATGCTGTAATTGTGATTGTGTACGTCGTATGGTGAAATGTTTATTTATAATCGTGCATGTTGTGTGTGTTGGAGTGCTTGATTGTGATTGTGCATGTTGTGTGCGTTGGAATGCTTGATTGTGATTGTGCATGTTGTGTGTGTTGGAATGCTTATTTATGACTGTGTGTGCTGGTGTGAATAAATGGGGTGTTGTATCGTAATCTTTCTCGTGTGGGCTCTTGCGAGGCGTGCGAGGTCGGCCACTCCCTTCACTCCCATCTAGACCGATCCTGTCAGGGCAGACCTCCAGGGGTCGGTCGTGACATATGCAAAAAAAAAAAAAATCAAGATGCCAAGTTCTAGAGTTGTAATCGTACTTGAAAAGTGTAACCATGGTCATGGTGTTGTCTTGATGTGCCAGTTCAAGTGCTTTTACAAGTCGGCAACAACTGTCTGCTTCTTTGACAATCTGCTAAAACAGACAAACAGCAGTGGGAACTACAGGCCCAGAAATATTTGGAACACACACGCACGCATGCATGCACGCACGCATGCACACACACAACACATAATCACACATACACTGTCACACAACAGACACAACAGCATGTGCACACACACACACACATGCACACGCCCACACATACACAGTGACACGCGCACACACACACATGTGCACACAAACACATGCGCACACACACACATGCGCACACGCCCACACGCACGCATGCACATATTATTCGCAGAATCAATTTGACGGGCAAGGGAAGGGGAAGAAAAAACTGCTATTGATAGGTGAAAAGGGTTGTTTTAAGAGATGCCTTGAAGGAAGACAGAGAGTTTGAACTATGCAAAGATATTGGGAATTATATTCCAAGAAACCAGACTCTGAAAAGAAAAAGAACAATCGCCATTGGCTTTAGTTCGAAATCGAGGGATTTTGAGCAGAGTGTTGTCAGTAGAAGAACGCAACTGCCTAGAAGGAACATAGAGATGAAGGAGATCAGAAAGGTAGGAAGGAGCTAAGCCATTCAAAGATTTAAAGCAGAGTAAGGACAGTTTGTAGTCTATTCGTTTTTCGACCGGCAGCCAGTGAAGAGAAAGAAGTAATGGAGTGACATGAGAAGATCTGGGTTGTCTGAGAATCAAATGAGTAGCATCGTTTTGTACTTTCTGGAGACGACCAAGAAGATTCTGAGGACAGCCAGCAGACAAAGACAAAGCGTCTTTTTAAATGTAGATTGCGCTGCAAAATCTTGAAATTGTCAAACATGGGAATAGCGATTGTGTGAAGAAATGGAGAGAATACCAAACATGGTCAGCTTATGGCAGGGAAAGAGAAGGACAAATCAAATTCTTGAGATAAAAAGCAGCAGAACAGTAGAACATTTCATGCACGTTTTGTGGCCTTCCCAGAGTTTGATGGGGTGCTGGTAGCTGTTCACAGAAACACTTGAATAGAAGAGGGACTCTGGAAAAATAAAAATTCGGCTTGATGATTCAGGGAAACTGCAAGGAATTTACATAAATCTGTATGAACAATGTAATAACAATATGAACCATGTGTTTTACAGATTGTGAGGACATTTGCCTAGGGAGCTGATGATCATAAGTTTGAACCACTTGTGGGGTAGCATTTTTATGGCTTGAAAACCCTGTGTTCCAAGCCCACTGTAAATGAGTGCCTGATTCATGTCAGGGGAGGAGAGAAATGGGCTTCACCTACCATAATGCCTTGCCCCTGATATAGTGAACCTCTAATAGTTCTCTGTCTCTATGTCCATTAAGCTATTGGATTTCAACAAGAAAACTTTAAATCAGTGTGTAACACTGAACATAGTACAGATTTTGTCTGCCATTTGTGCCATGAGTGTTACAAATCAATTTTTCATGATAGGACTCAATGTGATATGAACTCGCCACACGTAACTGCAAGTGCACCGTAGAGAGACAGCCCTTCAAAAGTGTACAGAAGAAAAAAAAAAGAATTTCCATGTATACATGATTTTTTTTCCTGGGTCTTCAAAGAGGAAGAATTTTAATGGGGAGGGTCTTTACTCACAGATTCAAAGGTAAGGCTCTTGACATCTTTTACAGGCAAGAACAAGCACAAGCTTGATGCTATGCACGTGACATTCATTCCCAAAAAGGGGCTGCTCCATATAGGGTCTGGCAAGCTTTAAAATAATATTGGGGGGCCGGAATAGCTCTGTTGGCAGAGCGCCTGACTCATGATTCTGGGGTTGCGGGTTCGGATTTTGGTACAGAGGGATTTTTCCCTCGGAGTTAACATTGGTTCTGACTCCATTCCCAATACAGTCCTTCGAATGAGACTATAAGCCAAGGTTCCGTGTGTGAACGCATGCACAATATCTTACACACACGTAAAATCCCATCACCAACTTTCGGAAGAGAAGGCCAGTTTGGACGTTGGTATGGATGACACGTTACACATAGCATGCACCTTCCCTGAAGATGGAGTATGGCTGCCTTAATGGTGGGATCAAAAACGGTCAAACACACAAAACTCCACTGCCTGTCTATACAGGCAGTGTCCGCAGGGGTATCAGCCTGTGTACGCAGAAAGGAAAGAAAGAAAACAAAGAAAGAAAAAAATATTATTGGAGAAGCACATATTATCTTGGTTGGGTAAGGTTTGTTTGTATCTTCTTTTGTTTTTTTTTGTTTTTCACCACAGGCCACAAACAACACATCCAAATGGTGAAGGACAGAAAACTGACAGTCCCAAGCCCCCAGCCCAGTCACAGGCTCCTGCTGTCAGCACCAAGACTACCTCACAGACGTCAGCCAAACCTGATCATGCCGGCAGCAAACAGCCTCAGCTGCCCTGCCCTTTGATGGAGTATCTCACAGTGGATGAGTTCACTGACATCCCAAAGTGAGGGCAGCAGCATCTGTGACCTGTTTGCATTGATAGAAATAAGTGCAGCAGTGGTGATTATGGATTTGTTTCTTAATTAGTGCCCAAGTGTTCATGACCGTTCTCTTTCCAGTTCACTCTGAGCCTGATACTGGTGAATGAGTACAGACTTTGTGTGGTGAATGATGTTTCTGTGCCTGCTGTTCAACTTTAGATGTATGAGTGGTAATGACAGTACTATATTTCATACCGATATATGGAGAGGTAATAATAGTACTATACCTTCATGCCTATTGTGCAGCTTTAGATATACGGAGTGGTAGTTATTTTACCAGCATTCAAATGTTGTACAGCCATTTTGTACAGGTGAGCCTCTTTGTAACAACCATGAAAATGTCTTGGAGGGAATTAACTGCACTTTGTGTCACGTTTAAGGGTTTGATTGCTTCAAAAAGGCAAAACATATACTGTCTCAGGTGAAACAAGACAGTGGTGCCTGATTATTCAGTCTGTGTCTGCCCCATCCCTTCTTGTCTGCTACAGTGTTTCATCAACAAGCATACTCAACAGAAACAATAAAGGGATTACCACCACCACCACCACCCCAAAAAAAGGAAGGGAGGGGGGGGGGGGGGGGAACATGAGGAAATTTTAACACAAATGTAACATAGTACAAATGTGTAGCAATTACACAATTCAAGGATGATCGACTGATCAGGGATAGGGAGTTTTACTGATCAACATAAACATAAGTGGGTATGCAAACAGGTGGGCATAGACACACACACACACACACACACACACACACACACACACACACACCACACCACACCACACCACACCACACCACACCACACACGTTATAATTTATATGGTAAAATCTGTTCTTTACATTTTAACTGACTGTATTTGTATTTCCTTATACCAAACCTTTGATCGTGATTACTGATTTCCGTTGTTCTTTAAAGCTGCAACATTCTCCAGATCTTTTAGTGTTCAAACTTTCCTTTATCTTAAGAGTCACTGAGATACCATTGCCATGGTGATCATGCCATATACAGATCACAACAGAGTGTCCGTCATAATTAGGTCCTCGCGCTCTCTCAGAAACGGGTTGACTTCAGTTCAATGGACATGACAATGGTCAGAAGTTATTGTATTGTGACAATTGTGCTGATGCATGGAATAGCGATTCATTTCTGATTCCAATCATCCTTTCATAGAGTCAAGTGTTATGCTGCAAGCAATAGAAGAAAGGTGTTTGTCAATCATAGAGGATGCGTTTACTTGAGAACATTCACCGCTTATCGTCCTGAAATAAAAACGGAAACTCATAATGTTTGCAGTTAAATATTTTGGAGTAAAGTAATGATTAGCAGTAAGTGATCAAATGTAATAATAATGTTTGAAATAGGTCGACATTTGGGTGGGAGATAGATAAAGCCGTGAAAGTACCAGTGGTTCCTGTTTACAGTATACCAGACTATTGTTATGATGCATGTTTAGAGTTTGTTTCTGAGCATTGGCAAGGCAGCCAAAAATGGTGTAATAACACTTTAAACAATGTGAGTTTCTAGATTGAATTACTTTTTTTTATGCAGTTTGTGCATACGTGTGTGTGTCTGCAAGTACATGATATCTGTATTTGGTTCTGTTTTTATGTGTTTAGCATCTGGTGTCATGCGGTAAGTCCAGACAGATCTTCAGTTTTTGGACCTCACATGGCCCAATGAAATATTATGTCTTAGTTGATGATGTCTTTATGTCTGCTGGTTGACTTTAGGTGTACAGAGAGGTAATCATTGTACAAATTTTGTTGTACATGGTCTTCTTAAGCCTAGTGACCAGCTTTAAGTTATTTAGAGGGTAAATTATTGTACTGGCACACAAATACTGTCATTTTCTAAAAGATGATGTCTGTTTGTCTGTTGTTTGGTTGTAGGTATATGAAGGGGCGATTGTCATACCAGCAAGTAAACAGAGTCATTGATGAACTGAACAAAGTATTCGTCGCCAAATATAAACTTCTCAAACAGAAGAAATCAACCATGAATGACCTTCATCGTAAACTGTATGAAAACTTCAAGATGCAGGAGTCTAAAGACACCAAAGGTACGTAACAGTAATGAAAGTAATAATCATATTGAACAAGTATATAAATATTCAATATGCATATAGTTTGTTACGCAGAAATACAAAACATATACATCATGGCTGTATAATACACACACACACACATACACACACACATGACTGTATGATACACACACACATACACACACACATGACTGTATGATACACACACACACACACACACACACACACACACACACATGGCTGTATAATACACACATACACACACATGGCTGTATAATACCAACATACACACACACATGGCTGTATAATACACACATACAGAAGAAAAAGAAACACCCGAAGGTGCTGGGGAGGACCCAGAGAAGCACTGTCTTCACCTGCCTTTAGAGCAGTCCTGTACCACCCTTGGAGGCCTGCGCTGTGTTGACGATGGGTACAGGCACGCACAGGACACTCCATTAAGATATCAAGGGACATAACTGCTCCTGAACAGAGGTAAATTAGACTACAGGATGCAGCTCATAACACACACACACTCACACATGGCTGTATAATACCCACATACACACACACATGGCTGTATAATACACACATACACACACACATGACTGTATGATACACACACATACACACACACATGGCTGTATAATACACACACACATACACACACACATGACTGAACCACACACACACATGACTGTATGATACACACACACACACACACACACACACACACACACACACACACACACACACACACACTCACACAAGGTACAGCAGTGATAGCTACAGCAAGGAGAGACCTATTGTAATGCATGACTGACCAGGGAGAGAGTGAAGGAAAGGGGCTGGGGCTAGGGGTCAACAGTGCCAAGGTGTCTGGAAAGAAGTTTATATTCAGAGGATCTGAAGTCGTGAAGAGAGATTCCATAGCAATATTAACAAACTGGCTGCAAAAGCAGGGAGAGTTGATAGGAGAAAGAACATTGGTCATAGGAATGACATTTTCATGAACCCATTGATTATTAGCTATCCCTGTGCTGTAGTATCTCTATGTTGTAGTTCAGGAACGTACTGCAGATGAAAAGCAGCAATGCAGCGCAGTTGTATAGTGTAAATAGGGTACTTTCCTCACATGGTCTTAACTTCCTAACCAATGGTGCACTTGTTTTCATCCATGTAGTATTTCAAAAAAGAATGAATAGAGATTTAGTCTATTTTCACTTTTGTAAATGTATTTACAGTAATATGCTTCCTGATTTTCTGTTTTGACCATACCCACATTCAACTGACACCCTACTCTTTACACGATGGTTTAAGATATAAGTCCCAGTCATTGTCAGCAGTTATAACTCTGGTGGCACTTGGCACAAACTCTTCTCCACTATCACATTCAGCAATTGGATCATCTTCTAAATGTTTGCTTTTGATTAGACTTCCAACTTGACGCCCTGAGTTTCGAGATCTACAAAAAGAGAGCTGGTCAAAATCTGATGTTTTCGCCGTCATAAATTTTCAAGAATGTTAAAATCAATCAATAATGAAAGAAAGTTGCTTTAGTGAGTGAAAGTGATCCCCTTGTTTATATGGCAGGAAGAGGAGCTTCCTGTGGTGTTACTGACTGTAGAGTGTGACACGCTTGTGTACTCAAAATACTGGAGTTGCTGATTGGTGCCTACAGGGTTTTCATAGCAAACCACTGGGCGGTGTCCACAGCATTCACTCTGAAAGCCGCCAAGCAGTGGGTTTAGTATGTTTCTGAAACATCATCTGCAGACACAGACAATAACAAACAGGATGAAATGAAACAACCTCCACCTCCAACAAAAAAAGATGAAAAATCCAGTAAAACATTCTGATTGTTCTCCAGCAAATAAGACACCTTCCATTCAAAGACTTGTTGTCTTTTGGATAGTTTTTATCCTTGAAAAAGGAAAAAGGAACACAAGAAGCGTTGCTACCTGTAAGGACCCATGTTTTAAGGATTTCTTACAATCATGATTGACAGGTTTCACTGTATCCCATCTCCCACCCCTTTCCGTCCCCCAGGTAGATATTGGGCAGGAAAAAAGAGCTAAATGTGCATTATCCATCTGTTTGATCAACTTTCAGTTTTTACGAGGTCAGCTGACAACACAGACACAACATTATAGGTTGATAGCATTTAATATGGACACTCAGATTCGTGCTTATGCACACATGCTTGCACACACATACACGCACACACACACACGCACACACACACACGCACACACACACACACACACACGCACGCACGCACGCACGCACGAGTCTGTCCCTCTCTCACATGCTTGCATACAAACAACTCTTTAAAATACATCTTCTAAAAACCCACCCGAAGGTTAGTTCAAAATCTTTCCACTATAAAATCTCAGATCCAATGAAGAATGTTAATCTCTTTCAAGAATTCATAGATTGCATCAGGTGGAACATCTCTGAACAAGGTTTTCATGGAATCTGCTGTAAAATGTTTGCTTCTCGCATCATGCAAGTCCCAGCACTCTAAAAGAGTATGTTTCATTGTGAGTGGTCATGACATGGAATGCACCACAGAGCTTCTTCACTCTTTAAAAGGTACGAATGAGTAAAATGCGAATGGCCAGTGTGCTG
This sequence comes from Conus ventricosus, assembly GCA_018398815.1. Lineage (NCBI taxonomy): Eukaryota > Metazoa > Mollusca > Gastropoda > Neogastropoda > Conidae > Conus > Conus ventricosus. The sequence goes on from CM031608.1 coordinate 55,898,008, forward strand.
CCGGCATAGAACCATTTCTTCTTTGTGACCACCAGAGGTAGATGAGAGGAACCTTTATAGGTTTGGACAGATCTGAAATGAAAGAGTTTGTTATCCGTCTGTGTATTCCAATCCTGCCAGATGTCTCTAACATAATCATTAACTTTTGGTTTTAGATCTGTGTATGGGATAGATATGTTAGACAGCTTCCCAGTTGTGGCATTCTTGGCTAAACGACCAACCATTTCATTCCTCTGATGCCAACATGACTGGGAACCCAAGCCAGAACAATGTTGTGACCTTCCGCTTTCAACATGGTAAAAAGTTTTTTAAAAAGTGTAGAAGTTCAGGATGATGGAAGTTGCAGCCAGCTATTGCCTCCAAAGCTGACAGCAAATCAGACAAAATCAAAAAGTCCTTGTTTGTGGATTGAGAGATTATCTTCAGTGCTTAGAACCAGAGCTGTAAGTTCAGCAGAGTAAACAGTAGTATCTGCTGGAATATGTTCTAATATCTGAGAAGGAGCACCAGGGCACAGATCACTTCCATCGAAGACTGGAACCATCAGTAAATATTTTCTGAAAGGGTGGGAATTTTGTACACAGATCGGCAAACAATGCCTTGTATGCCAGAGAACTGGTGGATTCTTTGTGAAAAGCAGCAAGATCAAAGCAGATTTCTGGAGTGAAAAAGGTCCATGGAGGCTCATCTGGAAACTTGGAGAAGTCAGACACAAATCCTAGATCAAGACCTGCATTCTGCGCATGAGGCTGCACACGAAGTCCAAATGGAGGCATACAGTTGGGATTTTTTCCTAATTTGCTTTGAAACTGAGGGTTAAAAACACAGTTATAGGCAGGGTTTTCCAGTTCAGAGAACAGTCTGAGATAGTAGTTCAAGGATAGTTTCAGCCTGCGGTTGGATCACGAGGGTTCACCAGCCTCTGCATAGAGGCTGTATACAGGGTGGTGCGGAATGCTCCAAGACAGAGACGAAGCCCTTGATGTAGAAACTGAGTGCAAGAAAAAATGTAACACAAGTATATAAAAGAGATACAAGCAAGCAAGCAAGCCACTGTATTCTTCTTGGCACATGCCGGTGGACACTTGCAGCCCTCTGCATGCTGAACAGCCCATGTTCAGTTGGGCAAGCTTGGTGTCGTTTTCAAGAAAGGAGATACTGTCATGAATTTCGGGCAAAAATTATTGTATGAAAACTCTGACAACTTGTTCTTCGTTTTGGCAGCCTCATACAGATGATGATGTTTGTTGATAATTTTGCAGGCCAAGCCCTGCTTTGAAATAACATTGTCAAGTTGCTCTTTCTTGCTCGTGTTGTTTGTCAGTAGAGTTCAGACTCTACTCTCTCTCTTGAATCTCACTGTCGGCCGCTTCCATGGTAAATATTAATTGTAACCATATTGTCAAAAAGAAATCCCTGAACCCTATGACTTGGTCTTAAAACAGACCAAGGAAAAAATCTCAGGAGTTATATGAAAATATGACAGCATATGTCACAGCAGTATTAGTGCTTTCATGCGTAAGTTTCTTATCCCCTTATAATGTTAAAGGATGTGTGCAATTTATGTGTCTTAGTGTTGTAATCGTTACAATAAAAATAATAATAATAAATGGTATTCATGTAGCATGATTTCAATTGAAAAGTCCTCATCGCACTTTCATCCACCATTCATACTTTTGTTCATTCAGAAGTTAACAGTGAGCTAACTATACAAGTTATTGTGCACACATATGTGAGAATGGCTTAAAATACTTAATTGAAAAGTTAAGTTTTTAGATGTGTTTTGAAAGCAAGCAAGGCAGGCATATTTTGTAAAGCAGAGGCAGTGAGTTCCAAACAGTTGGGACAGCGGAAGTAAAGGAAGCCTGACTATAGATTATGCTTCCATATCTCAGGAGTTTCTGACCGCAGAAATTGGGAGTACCTGATGACAGCTATACACAGAGAGTAGAGGAAAAGTATGTGAGATGAGAATCATCAAAAAATGGAAGGCAAGAGTAGCCAGCATATATTGATAATGAAATTTTGCAGGCAACTGGTGAAGTTCCTTCAACAGAGGGCTTATGTGTTCGTGCATTCTTTTGATAAGGTCAAGATGCATTGTAATGTTTTGAATTCACTTGAAGTTTATTTGTCTGTGGCTATTTCTGAATTCTTTTGTGTCTATATGTCAGTTAAAATCATTACGTGCGTACACATACCTGTGCACAGAAAGACACACAATGTATGACAGATACCGATACACTGTATCTGTCATACATTGTGTGTCTTTTTGGCTACGTCTATCCCAAATATGTACTTTTGTGTTGCTGACTGTCCATTTTTCTGTTATTCATTCTAGATGTATATACTTGTGTTATAAATGCATCTTTCTGTGTATCGATGAGTGAGTAAGCCTGTCTGTTCCAAAGATGATTTTGAAGGATAAACTTTCTTTCTGTATGTCGATGATTATCTACCTTTGTCTGTCCTAGACATTTTGTGTTGTAGATCACATATATCTTTCTCTTTCTGCATCTGACTGAAGGCCTTAATACTATTCACACTTTGTACTGTTGTCTTACACAGTAAAGTCTATCTTGGTATAAGTCATTCTGTGTTTTTACAGGTGTGTACTTTGTGGTGGAAAGGGACATCAAGGAGTGGAGCAGTCTGAAGATGAGCAGAGAAACACTCAGCCTTTTCACCATACTCCGACACTGTGGGCGACTGTGCGAGATCCGGGGTGATGGTACATCCGTTACACAATGATCGACATGTATTGATGACTGGGGGAGATTTAAAGCGGTGGATACATACATTATTCATTGACTCTGTGATCGAAATGTCATGATCAAAAAGACTTTAGGGGCATGAACATTCTCATGATGTGTTAGTTGATATCCAGACTTGAAGGGATATGATGACTTTGTTTTCAGAGATCATTTGTTCACATGGACAGTATCGTGATCAATTGCATGATGTAGTGATAAACAAGCATCAACTGATCATGTGCCATTCAAGTTGTGAAAGGACATATGGCTGGCCATTTCAAAAAAGATCTCTTGATGGTCATTGCCACTGTGCGTTCCTAACCATCTCCTTGCTTCTGCCTGTCTTAGCATCACCTGTGTATCTACCAGCCATGGCAGCTAAATCCCATCACTCCACCAGAACAGAGCACTGCATGTTTCAGGGCTGCATTAATGAAAAAGAAAACAGACAGCAAAGTAAATGAAGGAAAGGTTTTGAAAAGCCTTTAAGAGGGTTGGTACATCTTCAGCTAACGCTTGTACTTTTCTGAGTCCATATAACACCTGTAGTATTATAGGAAAGGTTGGGTGTTTTGTTTTGTTTTGTGTGTGTGTTTTTGCAACTGGTATTTCAGTTTACATTGCTGCACACTTGTGTTTTCTCTTGGATTAACAGATCACAGACTTCCTTGATTTCACCTTTTTTTTTCGCAATTAGCAAAATATTTCCCTTCTTTATGTTTCACACATTTGTATGTATACTGTATAGGGTGGTTGATAACTGTAAATGACATGTGTAAATGGTTTTTGTATGTGAACAGTTATACATGATATTAGTGACAATGGTTTTGTATCTGCGCATGATGCTAAACTGAGAGTTTTATGTAAAAAATCTAGTTATTCTGATTTTTGTTCATTATTTCATCATGCTGTAAATAGGTTTTGAACTGTGCAGGTTGATGAGAAACTCCTTGTATACCGCTCATTTGTCATTCCTGCCCAAACAAATCGTTTGCTGTACAACATATTGTGCATACATGGGAATTAGCCAGGTTAAAAATCCTTGTGGGGAAAAAAGAGTCTTTTGTTCTGCTTTGAATGTGGCAAGCTGAGTAAGATTTTGCAGTGATCTTGGATAGCAAAGCTGAGAGAATGTTGCTGGATGGTTCTAGGTTTTGCTAGGGGATCTTCAAAGAGTTTTGTTTGGAAGATCAGAGTAACTGGTTAGAGCAGAGAATAGTGCACATGTAGTTGTGAACCTGTTTGTTAGGAAGGATGAGGGCATTGTACATTGTAATCTTACATTAACTTGCCAGCAGATGTTTCTCATTTATCTATGGACTATTCCTTATCCTGCATATCAAGCAATTCACCAACATGCTCACAAGTATGAACATTGCTAGTTTTCTTTTATTTCTTTCTTTCTTTGTTTTTACCTTGTGGTATAAGTACAGGGTTTACTACCTGACTGAATAGGAATGAATGCAAAAAAGCTCAGTTGATCTGTTCACGGATCATATTTGCAAGAAAGTCTGCTGAAAATTGCATGGAGGTAGTTGAGAAAAAGATGGACAGACAGATGTAGGGGCATGTACTGCACAACACTGTCTTCAGTTACACATGAAAACAAAAGTGAAAAATGAAGTTGGAAGAGGGAAAAACCTCTGTATTAGGATACTGACAGTATAATGCAGGGTCTGCACAAATAATCAGCAAGGACTTATATGGGATAAGAAATGCTATGAATATACGAGACTGTCAACTGATATTTCATTGTCTTTCTTACTTAATGTCACTTCAGGGCTCCACGTCTCACTGATGCTTAAAGGAGTGCTCCACTCTTTCCTTTCATTTTGTTGGTGCTATTTTCACTGATTTGGACTTCTTAGAGAGTGGAACCCCCGCACCTTACTCATGCGGTGATCAATGAGCAAGTTAGTTTTGCTTTTAGTCCATGTGCAGTAAAAAGGCAAATTTTCTTGACTGTGCCTTCTCTCATTCAAAACTGGCTCGGTGCTGCATGAGAAAACCTGCCAAAATAACCTCTGTGTATGGAATCCCTAGGTATCACTACAATGCTGACTTGGTTGTCTAGGTCACCTACCTGTAATGCAGAGTCAAACTCTTCAGCTGATGACGGAAGTTTCCGACTTTGCTGCTCACTTTCCTTTTGTGTACTGAATGCACTCGCTGTACTTTAAAAGGGGGTCAAACCCACAAAGTAGTATTTTAAAGGATGAATCTCTCACACACACACACACACTCACATCAAATGTGAAAGCGGTGACTTGGAGCTCTGATATGTGAAATGCGTACAGAATGAGCAATATCAGGAGCACTGCATATGTAAATGTCACATAAAATTATGCACAAGTTGGGTGATTTCACCCTTCATCTTTTTTTTTTTCATTTTCCTTTTTTGTTTGTTTTTAGGAGGGGGTGTATTAAGGGTGAGGTGGGGATGCTCAGTTATCATTTCTCATGCCCTTTCAGTGACATCACACTGACAATGCTCATTCTGGCTCTCCTGTACAGTCTTGTTCCATGAAACGAAAAGCAAAGAAAAAAATATTTGCAAGATTTGTTATTCTCTCCACAGAATTCAAAATTGATTTGGAAGGCTATTAATCTTTTCACTAATGGTAAATCGAAACCTGGGGATTTGAACTTTCATTTTGCAAATGTTGCTAAGGACATAACAGTAAATAATAAAGCAAATCAAAATGATTTACATGAACGAAAACAATACTGCTGTTCTAAAAACATCTCCTCAACTTTCACTATGATTATGGTCAATTTCAGTAAAGAAGTGTTTTATGGCTTGATATGTTTAAAACAATCAGGAACAAGAGGTTTAGAGTGAATTGATGGAAGGATTCTATAAGTAGCTTCAACTGCTGTCACTAATACACTGACCTATATTTACATTTGTGCATCGGTAAAAACCAGTTTCCTCACAAATTCAAACAAACGAAAGTTATATCTTTGTAAAAAAATGGCGACCCCATCAATCCCTCTAACTATGGACCTATTTCAATATTTTTTGGGGGTCAAAACCACTTGAGAAACTTGTTCAAACACAGTTGTATTCTCATGTTAAGCATTATGATTTCATTCACGAAAATCAGTCGGGCTATAGAGAAAATTACTGTTGCCATATATCTCTTATATTGATAATTGTCTATCTAATATAAATAACAATGAATTTACTGGAATTCTTTTTGTTGACTTTGCTAAAAGCCTTTGATGTTATAAACCATTCCCCTCTCAGAGAAAAACTTATGCACTATAAACTGTCAAACCAGGCTTTAGATTTTATTATATTTTTCCTTACTGATCGTCAACAACTTGTTGAAATTTATAGCAGAAGGTCAGAGTTACTCCCTTTGGAATTTGGTGTTCCTCAAGGATCAGTTGTTGTTGGTTTTTTTTCTTCTTTTTTTTCTTTTTTTTTTTTGCTGTCCCAACCTCTGCACCACCTCAGAGGCAGAGCACCCATGCCGCTCATTCCGACACCCCGTCCACAGCCACAGCCCGGTCGGCCCTGCTGCAGCCCCGGCACTGGCAATACACTGGGAGCAGTCATTGTCACGTCGTCAAGAGGCAACCCACCAGAGGAGACACTGTACTGCTGCCGAGTCACTTTGGTGGTGTTCAGTGGTGCCTGTTCTGATCTAACATACGCAGGACACCACCTACTAAGCCCCCTACTGTCCCTCCAGAGGACACCACCACGTCCGTCCAACGACAGCCCCCATGGACTCGCCGATGCCGGTGACCCCGACGGAACCAAACCAAGGCCATAGATGTGGAAAGGACATCGAAATTTAGGTCACCATGAGAGCAGGGCATGAAGGGCCACAGAATTTGAGACATTTTGTTTATGCTGATCGATGAGAATGAGGATGATTAAGATGATGCTACGGATTTCCATTTCGGTCTGAGACTACATGACAGGGCTGTACTCTACGCTTCCTTTCATAACATATCCCGGCGTCAACCAGGCCCGCGAGATACAGGCACCTGCAGTGTTGGTCAGGAAATTTGAGCAACACTCTTAGAAACGCTTCCATTAGGTGGATGAAACTTGACTGTGTGGTCCCAGTCTTCCCAACTGAGTCCGCAGCAAACTCAACTCTGGGTAGGAGACGGCCGGGGCGCCGGGCGGAAGAACCCACATGACTCTGATAAGATTCAAACCCACAACCTCCCAGCCGGGAGTCTGCGATGCTAACCACTTCGCCACGGTGGCTGGATCAGTATTAGGACCTCTCTTATTTTCTATTTACATTAATGATTTGCCTTTATACATGGAGTGTGGCTGTGAAGTGTTTGTTGATGACACTTTACTACAATGTAGCAGTGGTAATCCTATGATTTTAGTAAACAACCTTGAGAATAACATTGATAGATTGATTAAATGGACTGAAATTAATCACATGTCCCTGAATGCAAATAAAACAAAATGTATGTATGTGACCACACAGCAAAAACGGCAGAAAATGAAGGCTCCATTCACACCACTGTATGTCAAAGACCTAAGGATGAAAGAGGTAACATCTCATGAAGTACGAGGGGCTATTATTGATAATGATTTAACGTGGCATGACCACATCACCAGTCTTGGAAAATGTATTTCTAAAAGAATTTTTTCAATGATCAAAAGTTAAACATTTTCTGAATCTCCAGTCAAAGAAATCATTTTTCATGCACATACTTTATCTCTCATGAATTATGCATCCACGTTATGGGATAATTCTCGTGAAACAAATTTGAAACAAATCAGTCATTTGCATAAGAGAGCTATAAAGTTAGTACAATCAAAATCTAATTCCTTGACTGGTGATGATTACAAAAAGTTAAACATTCTGTCATTTAAAGACAGGCTCTTTTTCAATAAATGCTTATGCATATATAAGGTAGTTATATTACAGGAATAGTTCAAAGAAAATAAGTAAAAACTTTGCAAATAACGAAAATAGACACGTTCACAAACTTTCATTTCCAAGACCCCGTAACAATCTTTACAAATCTAGCTTCACATATTCTGGAGGAATGGCATGGAACAATTTACCTTCTTTAAAATCATGTCCTAAACTAGCATTCAAAAGAGCACTGAAAAAGAATTTGATGGATAAATTATAAAGTAATCTATTATTATTTATATCGTTGCAGAGTCTCTCCCCCCCCCCCCCCTTCTCTCTCTCTCTCTCTCTGCCTCTCCGTCTGTCTGTCTGTCTCTCTCTCTGTCTCTGTCTGTCTCTCTCTCTCTTTCCCTTCATCCCACTGTTGGTTTCTCATTTTGTCTTCTCTCTCTTTGTCTCTCTACCTCTCACTGTCTGTCTGTCTGTCTCTCCCTCTCTCATATGTCTGGGAGTGCCTAGTCTGATGTGTTGTATAATGTTCATCAAAATATGAATTGTGATAGCTGTTAGACATTTCACTGTTTCATGACATTAGTTGTTTTTTTTTAATTTCTGCATTTGGATTGCTTCATGTTTCTTTTTCTCCATTATTGCAGTTGATATTTATTCTTTTTGTGAGGGCAAGGTAAAAAAAAAAGCTGTAAAGCTTATTCTTTAACCCTCAATAAAGATGATTTTGACTTGACCTGTCTGTATCAGACTTGCCACCTATAATCCATAGGGAACAATTAATATTTAGTCATTAAGAGGCAGCCCAACAGAGGGGAGCCTACACAACTGCAGAGTCATTTCACTGATGTTCAGAAATGCCTGCTCTGATCCAGCATACGCAGGATATCATCTGCTAAGCCTCCAACGAATTACGCACCCACGACAAGGAAGTATTCGAAAGGGCACCGTCACATCCATCCAACATGGGCGCCCATGTGCTTGCTGACATGAAAACTTAGATGTGACCTCACCATGTCGTACGTGTGGAGTGGAAACTGGATAGTGAGGTCATAATTAGAGCTGGGTATGAAGAGCTACAGAATTTGAAACTTTTTTCAATTATGGTGCTATGGGATTTTGTTCTGGTCTTCAGTCCCTAGACTCACTTTGACCTTGAGGCCCATCTTTTCTTTTTTCTAATTTTGCAGTTGTCTGTCCTGTTCATCTTGAAAATGTTGTCGTAGTATGTGACTCAGGGAAAAGACCACAAAATTGTTTGTGGTACTCAGAAATACACACTTTACAATTTCCAAAATATGTCATGAACTCCAATAAAAGATCATTGAGGATGTTGCTTTCCTTTCTCCTGTATTATCAATGCTAAATCAACAGTATACTTCTGTTTAGTACTTGCAATTGAATTATTTCAGAGAGATATAATACCCAAATAAATGTTTCCTAGTGTCTCAAATTGGTTGACGGATGTCTTAGGCATACCATATAAAGCGAAATAAACAGATAAGATAGAAGTCAATTAGTGCACAACCTTAATGATAATAATAATAATAATGAATACTTATATAGCGCCTATTCTCGGCTAGAGGCCAAGCTCTAAGCGCTTTACAATCCACACTCGTTTACACAACGGGCTGCCTACCTGGGTAGTGCCGACTGAAGAGCTGCCAGCTAGCGCTTCATTCAGTCGTTTCCCGTGTCATCCAGTCAGTATCGTTCAATATCGATCACTCATTTTCCTTACTTCCTTCATTCTTTCCATTTCTCACGCAGGGTGCATGCTTATGTGTAACGTGTCATCCATACCAACGGCCAAACTGGCCTACTCTTCCGAAAGTTGGTGATGGGATTTTACGTGTGTGCAAGATGTTATGCATGCGTTCACACACAGAACCTCGGTTTATAGTCTCATTCGAAGGACTGTAAGGGAAATGGAGTCAGAACCAATGTTAACTCCGAGGGAAAAATCCCCCTGTACCGAAACGCCCAGGCGGAGGTTCGAACCCGCAACCCCAGGATCACCAAGATTACGAGTCCGGCGCTCTACCAACTGAGCTATTCCGGCTCCTTAACACTCACAATGATAGACTGAAATGATAGAGGGTGAGTAGGTTACCCGATTCTGTGGTTACAAACAATTCACCGGTGCACTATGGTGAAGGGGTAGTGAACTTATCACCCACTGCAGTTTCTGCTGTCAGTGCTCACAGGAAATGCCCAGCCTGCATGTGTGAACACAACAGTTATGTTGCATCGCTGCCCGGGAACAACCCCAATGCCTTACATTCTACCTGCCTTGGGCTTTATCAAACTTCCGTTCCATAGAGGGGCCCAGGATCAGATGGTCATAGCAGTTGCCTGTGGAGCTGACTGTTGTGTTGGGGGGGGGGGGGTGGATTTTGAAAGGGGTGGGGTTGGGGGGGGGCTTAAAAACCCTCTCTGTCCAACCAGCAGTTAATGGATATACTTGATTCAGATCAGAGAGGCTTGAAGGCAATGGAAAGAGAGGGATGGTCCCCACTATCTATCATGCTGTGCTCTAGAAACGATGATCCTCTGACAGTTCACTGCCGCTAAAGCTATGGGAATTTGAACCTTTCTAATTCTATATTATTCCCTATTTTGTCTTTCCTTGGCTGCCCCAGGAGGCAGTTGGATTTGATTTTCTCCCCATGGCGGTGAGTGTAGCCTACCACAGGACTGTAGGCGATGTATCCCTCCCTATTGGACACCATGGATAGACTAGCACAACCTGGCCTGGTTTCACTGATGTTCCCTCAGGAGACAGGGGTCGAGCCTAGACTGGAATAATGATTGGTTCAAAAACAGATAGACTGCAAACTGCCTTTGCTCAGTTTCATGTCGCTGGTTAAGCTGTGTCATATCTTTCTGATCTCCAGGTGCTCTCCCCTACTTGGTCCTTGTGTTCCTCTGCTGATCCTCATTTCTTTCAGATCTCTTGTTTCCATACCATGACCTTTTGAGAGCGTTCTTTCACTTTCCAAGTTTCTTCGGCGCGGAACAAACTTTCTTTCTGTCTGTTCATTTTCAGGTGTCTCTCTTCGTTAAGTTATCTCTCGAGATGACATTTTTCTCTGACTCATAACCTTATTCCCTTTCTGCTCAATGTGTGTGAGTGAGTGTGTGTGTGTGTGTGAGTGAGAGAGAGAGAAACACTAAGAGCTTGAGGTTATTAATAGTTTATAGATTAAGCAGCATAAATAATCATGATCATTATGATGAGATGATAATTATTATCAAAACAGAATTCAATGGTCCCCAAATCCTTATTGCTGTAAGTGAAGGGTTGATAAAGGGTTAATAACAAAGTGTTCAGTTTAAGACCCATTTCATCATCCCTGTTCTCCCAGTCTCTACTCCTGCCCCATCTATCTGTCCCTTCCCCCTCCCTCATCTGCCCCCCCCCCCCCCCCCCCCCTTTTCTTCCTTTTCTTTCAAAACCTTTGTCAAGTCATAACAAAAGAGGAATTATGTGTATACATGTATTCCCCATACACCTCATCCACGTTGTATTTGTTCTGTGACTTCTGTGGACTTCTCCAGCTCTGACTGTCTATGCAGTCCAATCTTTCGCAGAGTCTTATGAGATGATCCTTGGTGTGAATCCCACAGTCAAGGACGACCCACAGGAAAGGTATATGCTGCACCACCATCTCCTGAAGCACGCATCCAAACTTGTGAAATCCCACCAGTACATGGTATCACAAGCTCATCACGTGACGAGATGGCCAGCTCTTTACAGGTTTTGGTGAGGATGGGAGAGGGATCTGACCACATCAGTTTCTCCACTTCCAACATTTCCAGGGTTATATCAGTATCAAAACGAAACCAGTTATCCAGAGTCTGACCATGATAAGCCACCGCTGCCATCTTATGCCACAATCAACAATCCACGCAGATATAACACTGATCACCGTCGCAGTGACTCGGCCTCTGTGTGGTGACTATTTTCCCCTCTTGTGGCCGGCCTTACAACAACCTAATACAGATTATTTGCTCCCTTTGGACCTCAGTCCTCCAAGGTTTCAGCAGTGAGATGTGTACTTCTTGAATTACTACGTTTTCAATGAAAAACCAGCTGTGACGTGTTTTCAGGCATAATTTTTGTAAAGATGCTATATTCTGGAATGAAACAGCCTCAGACTGACTTCTGAACTGATTAACCTTCACGTTGCTTCCTGAGTACTTAAGTGTCCAGACACACACAAAAAAAGTCTTTGTATCTCTGGAATCATTACAATCTTTGATTTTTTTTTTTCCAGGTATTGCAAAAACGTAATTATCCTTATTCTAAGTCAGTAAAGTTTGGATGCTTTTACTGTGAAAGAAAAAAATGTTTGAGTCATTTGGACATTCACACACTTCCAGTCAGTAAAGCAGGTCCTGGTCTTCTTCTGCTTACGCAGGCTGATACTCCTGCAGACACTCCCTATATAGATCCCATCTGCCCAACAAAGGGAGTGGAGTTTTGTGTGTATGACCGTTTTTTATCCCGCCAGTAAGGCAGCCATGCTCCATCTTCGGGAAGCAGGTACTGGTCGACCCACACTTTAAGTCTGAGCAATGATTGGATACTGCAACGCATGGAGGATAGGTCCAGGCGGACCTGCTTCAGCAGTTGAAGAATAAACTCTTTAGGACTGTTTGATGATTATGGGTCTTGTACGACCTGCAAAGTCTGAACTGGGACAAACAAAATAAAAGCACACAGTTAAAGTTTTTATGGGTACTGTGGGACCTGCAGCGCTCTTCGATTTTCTTATCTGTGTGATTATTACACACGTGCACGCACGCACACACACACACACACACACACACACACACACACACACACAGGGTGAGAAAAACCAGTTTGCAAGGTCTGGACAAAAGCAGAGGATTACACAATCGCAATTACATGTGAGATTGGCACAGGCTTTGATTGTCATGGCCTGAATGCATACATGAGAGTGAATGCTTCAGTTTTCTAAAAACAGTTTGGAAGTATTGGCAGCCCAAAAATGTCAGCCTGAGAATATTTTTCTTTCTGTGTGTTTTTTTTTCTCTCTCTCTCCCTCTCCGCCCCCTCCCTATGCTCTTCGTAAATTTGTATGTTGTGCATGCACACACGTTTGTTATGTATTTGTGTGTGGTGGCAAGGGAGCATGTAGGCCTATTTAGGTGTGCATGTGCTTCTATATGTGTATGCATTTATACTTTTTATTTATATGTGCGAGCACATGAAGGTGTGTAAATCGTTTTGAGAGTGTGTGGCGGTTGTGTGTGTGTGTGTGTTTCCATCTCATATTTTCCAAAACACTGTATGGATGTATCTGTTTGAATCTCTCTCTCTCTCTCTCTCTCTCTCTCTCTCTCTCTCTGTGCAGGCTGAAGGCAGTACTAGGAAACTGCCAAGAGGCTGCTTGCCCGCAACCACACGGGAAAGAAACTCCTTCCTCCACAAACCATCTGTGCCACTGTGATTCTCACTCTGATCGGATGCCTCCCTCTGATAACCATTCCTTCCCTACTTCCTTGCTCAACTGGCCATCCCCTTTCCCTCCGTAAACAAACGGATTTAGATAGTCCGCCCTCTTATCACGTCATCACCACAGCCCCCTTCCGCCCCTCTCCCCCTTTAGATCCACACTCACATCCTCATCACGTGACTAACAATGTCGGTGTCACACGCCATTCCGGCGAATGTTTCCCTCCTTGTCTATCCCCTTCTATATCCCAATGTGAACCATAACTGTTTTGTTATAATCGTTTCTATATTGTGTGTGTGTGTGTGATTCTTCAATTTAACATCTTCCCACTTAAAGTGATCACAGACGGATTGTGTAATAATGTGTTGTGTATGCGCGCGCGCGTATGTATACGGGTGTGTATGTGTTGTGTATGCGCGCGCGTGGGTGTGTATGTGTGTATGTGCGCCTACGCGCATGTGTGTGTGTGTGTGTAATCTTTTTAGTGTATAGGAGGGTTGTTGAAAGTTAAAGACACATTTCTACTGGACTGCGTAATAGATGTGGACATAACGAACAAAGAAAAGCATAATAATTTAACATTTTAGGTAACATCAATGCAGACGATCTATCATGTGAAATATTCGTATCAGCCTTGTGCATTGTATTCTTTGCTCTTGGACAATCTAGTAAGAGGTGACATACACTAAGACTTTCCCCACACACAACTTTAACATTTTTGCTGTATTTGGTTAGAAGAGAATTTAAATGCATCCTAAGAATTAAAGATACTCTTCTGTAGATATCGGACTTTCGAATTTGTCTACTTGAGTCTTGGGGTGGATATCAGTATTTGATCGTATACAGTTGTGAGAATATTGACTATCTATGTCTTTCAATAATCTCTTTACACTGCTAAAGGATGCTCTCAAAGTAGGCCTATGACATTCTGATAGGTCTAACGCAATGTTCAGTGCAGTCGTGCCTTCAATATTGCGAGCTGCTCTCCGAGCAGCTTGATCAACTTTCTCTTTTGTTGAAATTCCACAATGTGAGGGCACCCAACAGAAAGTCACATTTATTCTTTTCAGCGAAAGGAGATGTGTCATGTCATTAATTTCGGTAACAGTGTTACAACGGATCTTTGGATTTAAAGACTGTAAGGCAGAAAGGGCTGACAGTAAAAGTCGACAATTTTCTACGGCAGAATTTAAAACATACTTTAGGGACATTAGGACTGCAACTAATTCTGCAGTAAAAATTGACAAGTGTTTGCCAATATAGTATTATTTCTCCACTTTTCATTTTTGGTATTATAAAAGCTGGTCCTGTTCTTAGGTTATCTAACACTGAGCCATCTGTAAAAATTTGAAGATTGTCCTTATATTGATTTTCCAAATGAGAATTTACATTTTTTTAAAAAGATAATTATGGTGGATCGTTTTTGTTCAGTTCAGTAGAGTTTGTGTCATATTTTGTTTTGGTTTGTTCCCATTTGGGAATGCCTGGAAAGGACGGGTTAACAGCTACTTTTGGTTAATATTTTTGTTTGTTTGTTTGTTGCTTTGTTGTTGTTGAGAAGACTAGATGTGTGTGACTGAATAGATATAGTTGATTTCATGTCTTTTGCTCTTTTAGCAAAATCTGTATCTGACTTTAGAGATACTTCATTTGTACAGAAACTTGTATGTGAAAGGTTCTTGTGACATTCTTGCACTGAATAAGACGTACAACTCATGGTATGAAGTTCAGCCATTTAATGTAGTTCTTGCAGTACTCTCTTCCAAAGAGTATCAAGGGGAACAACCCTACACCCTCCGCTTTAAGTTTTTATGTAAAATAATTAAACAGCAAAAATACTGTCAGGAACTGGAGTAAGTAAATAAAAGAAATCAACGATCACTCTCACTCAAAGTGAGGCAGTTAACACTGAACACTATCGTAAAAAAAATTCTGTCCTAAGCAGAAGTTTGACCACTGTCACTTCAAAAGAAACTGTGTTGGGTTTGTTTTTGTTTTTTTTGTAGTTCAACTTCAAATGAAACATTAAACACAAACACTGTTATTAAATGGAAACGATTTGACAACCGGTCAAATTTGAACTAAAACAGAAAAAAAAATTTCAGTTAAGTAGTTCGATCACAGATCCAATCGATCTGGAGCCTTGCAGAATCTTCTGGGCCGATCAGCCAAGGCAGGGGTAGACCCCTGGAAATCCGAAGCAGTCCTGGAGGATAGGTTCCGGTTTGGAGACGCCGTGGCACAGTGTGATGACCCCATGCCGGCATGCAGAGCTCTGGGGCAAACAGGCGTGGCTGGACAGGACCCAGGAGCAGTCACAGGGGGAACTGGTTCCATGGAAGCGGACCCAGGAAATAGGTCCACAAGCGTAGGGGCAATGGAGGTTGTGGGCTCCTCACTGGAAACAGTAGGATCCGCAACCATGGGAAGAGATAGGCTCGTAGGTTCTTCGTCATCAGTCCAACGTTTGCGGATGTGATCAATGTGGCGCCTGATCACACGACCATCTCCTATCTCAACCTTGAAGGACAGAGGGCCGGTGACTTCAAGAACAGTTCCAAACAGCCAAGTCTTGCCAGGCCCAAAATTACGAACATACACTTTGTCACCGACTGTATATTCTCTGTCTTTTGCACCGCAATCATGATGCATCTTCTGCTTGGACTGGATGTCTTCGACCTTGCGAGACAGTGTTGGCTGTGTCAGATCAAGACGAGTCTTTAGTCTCCTTTTCACGAGAAGTTCTGCAGGCGGCACACCAGTAGTAGAATGTGGTGTGATGTGCTGCTGAAGAAGGAAGGTGGCCAACTTGTGTTGCACAGTGAGTTTGGGCGACATCTTCTTCATGGATTCTTTGAATGTCTGAACCGCTCTTTCTGCAAGGCCATTGGAAGCTGGATGGTATGGTGAGACAAGAACATGGCGAACGCCCAGAAACTGAGTGAAGGTTTTGAACTCTGCGCTGGTGAACGTAGGACCATTGTCAGAAACAATGGAATCTGGCAATCCGTGTGTAGCAAATAGTTCTCTCAAACAGCAAACTGTCTTTTCTGCCGTAATCTTAGTCATTAGCTTAATTTCCATCCATTTCGAATGAGAATCCACCAGTACCAGAAACATATGTCCCATGAAAGGTCCGGCAAAGTCTACATGCAGTCTGGACCACGGTTTTTCAGGCCACTCCCAAGGATGAAGTGGCGCTTTTTGAGGCATGTGACGAACTTGTTGGCATGCTTCACACTCTCTGACAGTAGCTTCTATGTCCCCATCAAGTCCTGGCCACCAAACATAAGAGCGGGCAAGGCTCTTCATCTTGCAGACACCTGGATGACAAGAATGAAGCTCTTCCAGCATGGCTTTCCTACAAGCCGGAGGTACGACAACTCTGTTCCGTAAGAGTAAACAACCACTCTGAACACACAGTTCTGTTTCACGAGTCTTGTACAATTTCAGTTGTGATTGCCACTTTCCGGGAAATTCTGAGGGCCATCCTGCCAAAGTGTATTTCTTGACATTGGACAATACAGGGTCACGATCAGTCTCTGCCTGAATGTCCGCTGAAGTAACTGGTGTCGTGGAAAGATGGTCCATCAGGAAGATGAATTCTTCTGGAGTCTCGGGCTCAGCACTGGTGGTTGGCATGGGCAGCCTGCTTAGAGCGTCAGCATGTGTCATTGTGGCTCCTGACTTGTAGTGGATAGTGTATGTGTACGGTAACAACAACATTGCCCATCTTTGAATCCTGGTAGAAACCTCTGTTGGAATGGGTTTTTGTTCACCAAACAATGTCATCAAGGGCTTGTGATCAGTGTACAAGTAAAAATGGCGGCCAAAAAGATAGTCACGAAATTTTTTCACTCCGAAGGTGATTGCAAGAGCTTCCCTTTCAATGTTGGAGTAATTTCGTTCCGCTTTGTTCAGTGACCTTGAGGCATAGGCAATGGGGCGCTCTGAGCCATCAGCACACTTGTGGGCAAGGACTGCTCCTAAGCCCACCGCAGAAGCGTCGCAAGACAAAGTCACATCCAGGTTTGGATTGAAATGTACTAGGAGATTGGCTGACATAAGCATGTCCTTCACTTTCTTGAAAGCTTGATCCTGCTGTTCTCCCCATCTGAAAACAACACCTTTGCAAAGGAGTCTGTTAAGTGGAGAAAGTACAGTTGACAGCTGAGGCAAGAATTTCCCATAGAAATTAATCAGGCCCAAGAACGACTTTAGCTCAGTTGCGTTTTGGGGTGTCGGGGCATCCTGGACAGCCTTCACTTTTTCCGGTGTTGGCTGGACTCCTGCGTTGACTCGGTGACCTAAGTATGTAACCTCAGGTAGCATGAACTGGCATTTCTCTTTCTTCAATCGAAAACCTTCTGCTTCAAGTCTGCGAAATACTTCCCGGAGGTGAAGTATGTGGTCTTCATCTGTGCTGCCAGTGACCAAGATATCATCCTGAAACACCGCAACTTGCGGAATGTCCTGTAGCAAGCAGTCCATTGTTCGCTGGAAAATGGCTGGTGCAGCTGAGACTCCAAAGGGCAATCGATTGAATCTAAACAGGCCCTTCTGTGTGTTGATGGTAGTCAGGTCCTTGGATTCTTCAGCAAGGGGTAGCTGCTGGTATGCATGCTTCAAATCAAGTTTGGTAAAAGATTGTCCTGATGAAACAAATTTAGAGCAGGACGCTTTTCGAAACTCGTTCAAAGTTTAAACTCCAATTTCATTATAAGTCCCAATGTTACATGTATGTGTGGGAACTCCAAGAGCAAGTTTATACGCGTTGCAGTCCACACTTAGTACCTTAAGCAGATGCTGTGGAGTGCTGAAAAAGACGTGTGTGTGTGTGTGTGTGTGGTGTGTGTTGATATCCTCAGTCCGTGAAGGGACTAGGGCTGGATGGGAAAAAAATCTGCTTGATTCTCTGTTACCCTGGGAATTAAGATCACCCCCCCCCCTCTCTCTCTCTCTCTCTCTCTCTCTCTCTTTCCTCTCTCTCTCTCTCTCCTCTCCTCCCCTCTCTCTCGTAGCCAGCCATTTCCCACATTTCCCACTTTAATGATGCGGAATAGTTTTCAACCTGATTTACTCCTCTTGATTTTAACTGCTTTTTTTTTTTTTTCTCTCCTCGTGTTTTTGTCTTCACATTTTCTTGGTTGCTTTATAAGTATTCCTCGGCGGTTTTTTTTTTTTTTTTTTTTGGTTTTGTTTGTTGTTGTTGTTGTTGTTTTCTTTTCCTTATAGTTAATTTGATTGCCTGGATTCATATTTTCAAAACTTGCATAACTTCATGTGAGCTTCCTCACATCCCATCCCGCATCCCTCCCCTCTCTCTCTCTCTCTCTCTCTCTCTCTCTCTCTCTCTCTCTCTCTCTCTCTCTCTCTCTCCCCTCTCTCTCTTCTTTCTTCTTCTTCTTCTTCTTCTTCCTTTGTACGACCAACATCATTTTGCTGATGGTTTTGTCTCTCACCCCAGTACATGAAGTGACATACACAAACTAAAAGCAGTGGTAATTAATAGTTATCGTTTATGTATTTCAACTAGCGATGCAGATTATCAAGTCGGTCTGTGAGTATGTCTTACGTCTTAGGCTGACAAGACGTTACAATTATGACCAACGTTCGTGCTTGGAAACAATAAAATTACGATTATTTCTCCTTGATTCTTTAGTAACAAGGTTGTTATACAGCCTATTTTGAATGCATTCTCTTCCCCACCCCCAATCCCTCTCTCAAGCCTCTACCGCCATGGAATTTTAGCCTTTCAGTTACAAACGGGTGAAAAAAGGAAAATGGGGGGGGGGGGGGGGGGGGGGGGGTCTTACTGTGCTTGATGTCCAGTGCATAAGTGACATGTCGGTGACAAACTTTGTCTTTGATCCATATTTGGTCTGCGTTAAATACAATCTGATGATTAACCCAGTTTTCAAATGAAGATGTTTTTGTTTTTTTCCCCTGAAAGTTCGACCGCTTCCTACTGATTGAAAACAATGCATTTTTGTGCAAATACTTGCGTCACGTGACATGTCGTTGTGGACCCAAAACGTTGTGAACACCAGGAACACAAACGGGAATTGGCGAGCTTTGCCGACGATTTTACGAAAAATTCTTTCATTGGTTAATCGGTGGACCGGTGAACCAACCACAAACAGTTTTACCAAACTGACATCAGGTTGTTGCATCCTTGTTCGTGACGAGTGGAGTATCAGCAGGTGACAGAGAAACCTGTGGATGTGTGTCAGGAGTTTTTACCACACACCCAACGTTTAGTCATCTTAACTCCGGTTAGTAACTTTATTGTTTTTAAGCTTGGTTGAATTATGAAAAGTTTTCAGGGGATCATGTAAAGTCTCTGTTCAAGCCATCGGTTTACTTTTTCCAGCGCTAGTCTATCTTGAAACTGAGTAAGCTTTAATCGGTCAGTGTTTTACTGTCCAGAATTCTTTACGTTCCAACGATCTGTCGCAATTATTTGACAGTCACAGTGATATCCTCAGTTAAGAAAAGAATGTTTTGACACTGGTAAATTTTTCGATGATGAAGCATACACTGTGTTCATTTACAACAACAACAACAACAAACAAACGGACACCAACGTAATAGTCAATTAAATTGAAAAGCTTAATGGTTCAGTATTGGTTTCGATTTACCATTTACTGTGCTTAAATCAAGCTGATCTGTGCATAGCCTATGGTTGATACCCCCCCCCCCCCCCCCCCCCCCCCCGCTCCGACAACACGATTATGAACGAACATAATTGTTAAGGTTTAGTTTGACTGGGTGTTGTTGGGGTGTTTCTATTTTTGAATGGACCCTTATTCATCATGAACTCTGAAAGTTGAGTTCGTGTGCTTCAGCCCTCATCCAGATGTTATGCAACATCGTGCATGAATTTTTAAGCAGAATTAGTGGACAAGATCAGACGTAAATATAGTTCGTCAATTACCTGTTCACGACCAGTGCTTCATGGCAAAATACAAATAACGAAAACCAAAAGGAAAGTTCCAAGTAATGTTTGTTTTAATATAGGCTAGGCCTAATGTACAAAGCAGGCAAGTGAAATTTTTGACAAATTGTCTTCTTCAGATGTTATAAACAACAGATATAAATCAAGCGCAAAACAATACACACTAGATCACAGTCACTGAGTCAGCATGAACTGATCACAGTCAAATTTTCATGCTGACAGTAATCTGAGGAGTATTGTTTTGAGATAGATTTGTTGTTGTTTGTTTTTGTACCCTGGCTAAAAGGCTCCAGGGATCAACGGAATAGCCAAAGTACTTGAACACTATGGTACAAATGCATCAGCTGGGGATGAAAACATTACGTGTGTGACCGTTTTTGATTACCCCACCACATGGGCAGCCTTACTCCGACTTCGATGGATTTTGGCAGCTGATAATGTTATGCTAGAAGCTTGTCATGACTGAAGACAATCCCCGAATAACTATGCAGAGCATAACAACATTTTGATACATGTACTGATGTGACCTTGGAATTCTACTTCTAGCCTATGTCAGTTGGTCTGACACAGCCTTAAGCCAAGGCGAGAACTTGGTTTAAGACTGCTGTTTGTAACGTCTAAAGAAGCCATGTTTACATAAATACTTTCGTCAGGTAAACACCTTTGGCATGTTGAAGATTACTATTATTATTTGTTTGTTTCATATTAAAAAAAAAAAATTCATTGTTACTTTGAACTTTCTTTTTGTACATGGGTGAGGGTTGTTTTTGCAAGTTTTCGGTAATGCTGCTGCCTGTTTCAGTCACTAGTGCATCAAGGATTTCACATGCATAAATGGGACTGGGAGTAGATATCATGTACTGGAATCACACAGTTTACTGAAACTCACCGACCAGAACTGGCTGAAACTAACTGAAACTTACATTCCTTCTAGTCGAAATTACAACTCTGTGTGGTTGACGAAGAGAAGATGATTATCTGTTGAGGGCTAGAAATTTCCAGATAATTTTCAGTTGTCCAGGGGACTAGTCAGTGAAAGAATCTACTTATCTCCACAAATTTTTACCTGCCCTCCTTACGTAAAAAGATGGTTTATGAAAAGAACTTGGGCAGTGCAGTGACAAATCAGCAAACATAATTTGTAATGTGACGTTCTGCTCATGTGTGTCATGGCCTAAGAGAGAGAGAATAGATAGTATTTGTTTACCCAGTTACCTTTCTAAACTAGAGTGTGTAAGAAAAGAAAACAGATTAGAATTGTGTTACCACCATGAATACATTTCTTGATTGAATTTAAATCATCAAAATTCCTTTCTTACTCATTGTCTCCTTTCTTTGTCACTCCCTCTTCCCCACACACATTTTCCAAAATAAATTCACTTTCTATCAACACAGTTTTAAAACGAACATAGAGGGAGTAGATCTATCATTTCCATGCTGACCAAACACAAGTCCTGCTTGCTGCTCACACGTTTCATGGATAGACTATGCTCTGTCTGACCCAGCGAAACAGCACTATACTAGGATTCTGTCATGAGAAAAACTGGAGGGAATGGAGGGTAGGGGTTGAGGGGGGAGGAGGGATTGAGGAGAGGTGGTAGTGAAGGTGTGAATCACAATGGAAGAGAGGGAAATGTGATTGGCCTGTATTGAAGCTTACTTCTCAGCCTCACTTTTATTATTGACACAAACTTTGGTTGCCCCATGGACAAGTGCAGATATTCCACTTGTCCACCTGAAGATTATGTTGTCACCGGCAATGGGGCAAGTAGGTATTTTGAGCCCAAACTGCAGGTGATGCCAAGAAGGTAACTCACAGAAAGTGGTGAAATAACAAACGCATATTTGATGTTGCAGTCAATGAATGGCAAAACACATTCATCCATGATTTGAATAAATATTGCGAAGCATTCAATTTGGGAATTTTTTTTTGCTGACATTTTTTTTTAACAATAAGCATCATGTCAGTGAACATTGTGTTGAAGCAAATGGTTCAGTGTAAAGAAAGAAAGAACTGTCCAGAAACAGTGTGTACAACTTTTGGGTAAGACAAGTGACCGTTAGTGTTAGTCTGTTACACTGTCCAGAAACAGTGTGTACAACTTTTGGGTAAGACAAGTGACTGTTAGTGTTACAGTGTGTTACACTGTAACACTAACAGTCACTTGTCTTACCCAAAAGTTGTACACACTGTTTCTGGACAGTTCTTTCTTTCTTTCACGTTCCCAGCCATGCTAGATCCTCGATCCGGTTACTAAGACGAAGTTGGCAGTCCGCTGCACAGTGACCTGCCGGTCTCCTCTACTTTTCCTGGTCCTCAGTCGGACTGGGCCACGTCTGCTGTCTCAAGGCTTCAAAGGAGGGGCAGGACTGTAAGATGTGGGTGGGAGTTTGGGAGTCTGTACTGCAACTAGTGCAAGGGCACTGGTCAGTATGAGAGAGTTTGAGATGTGAGAGATAGGATTAGGAGAGGGGCTGGCAGTGTCATGTTCGCAGCCAGAAGATTATAACTTGAGCTGCTCTGTCGAGTTGAAAGATGCTGTTCTCTTCAGTCCCAATGTTTAGGGATTGGCGCCAGGCTCTTCTGAATTTGGACTTAAGATGGTTTTTGTTTCACTGTAGGACATCGAGTGCCATGACTGTTTGCCTGCTGCTGATCTTGGACAGACAGTGTACCACCTCATTCTTTCCAATGCCACAGTGAAAAGGGATCCACGACAGGACTACAGCAGTTCTCTGTTGGAGGAGACGAGTTCCTCTCTGATGGCACTGGTTATCTGCTCCCCTCCTGGTGTCTGGAGGCTCTTCAGCATGGATTCACAGTCTGTGAGAGAGACTGTGTTGATGGGGAGCCTGTCTATTCCCACACATGTGAAAACTTTAGCCAGTAAAACTGGGAAGTTCAACAAACAGGCCCAAAACTGGCAAAAGGGCCTCTAACGTTGAATCAAGTCAAGTCAAGTCAAGTCTTTCTCTTCTGGTTAAGGGTCTTGGCAGTAAGGAGTAGGGCACAGGCTTCAGTTCATTAGTTTGTAGAATATGTGCCTGTGGCCACAGACTTTCTGAAGGATCTGCCGTCTGGGAACTTGATGGAAACTCCTCCTCCACTTTTTTTTCATAGCCTTTTCTGCTGACCCATCTGTGTATGCTCTAGCCCAGCTGGTAGATGGGTAGGAGGTGTTGAGAGCTTCAAGGGTCCGGGACTTGAGTTCATCTGCTGTGTGACATGCTTTGGCTGTTTCGCCCGGGATATTAAAGGTGATAGGATGTCTGCCTGCCAGTCCTCCCTGTCCTGAAGCATCTCAGTTGGTTGACTGGAATCTGCGAGAGGCTGATTAACTCATTAAGGTTCTTCTCTAGAGATTTTATGACGTGGTTTGGGCTCTGTCAGTTTACTGTTTTTTGTGGGTTTTTTGTGGAAGCCATAAACTTGGAGTTGGAATGTAGGGGTGAGAAGATTTTTTAAAATTTTCTCGTTTTGCTGCAGGAGTTTTTCTTCTTGTCTCTACTTTAGTGAGATAATGCCTGTTGTCTTTTCCATGGTTGGTATTGGAGTAGTTTTTATACCTCAAGTCAAGAGTGTGAGGCCAGCATTCAGTATTTTTGTCAGGATGTCCAGGTTGGTATTTGCTGCAGTTGAGTTGACGCACTGGAGGCATACTCATATAATGGGATCTGACAGTTGCAGTGTACACATGCTTCAGGACTTTCATGTTGGTTCCCCATTTTGTTCTTGTAAGTTTCTTTATCAGGGACACTTTCTTGAGGCTTCTGTTTTGCATGGAGCTGATTTGTGGAGACCAGGTTAGTTTTCAGTCCAGTTTAACTCCAAGATCTATACGTTGGGGTGTCTTGGGTTTCTGAACAGTTCAGAAATCTTCATCAAGCAAGTTTTGAAAGAATGCTTACACTTACAGTCATAGTATGCATTCAAACTTTTGGTTTTAAAAAGATAAAACCCCCAGAACAAAGTGTTGGGCAAAATTCCTGAAAATGCGATTTTGATTCTTGTTTAATGGGATGATGGTGATGACTGTATGTGATCAGACACCAAAGACAGTGGTAAAAAAAATAGTTGGCTTGGGGGGAGGGGGGGGGGGGGGGGGGGAGGCTGGGGAGGCTAAAAGGAAATGTTCATGGTGTGACGATTGCCACTGGAAAGGAAATATTTACTCGGGTTTTTGAAGATTGTGATGGTGGTTTCATGATATCGATGTTGATAATAAAGACTGTGATAGTGATGGACTTCTTCATGGAGGAAAAGTAACAATGCCATTGGAAATTTTATGATTGATTTGATGGGGTAGTCACCGCAGTGACAATGATGATGAACATTGTAGTGTTGGGGATGATAATTATAGGTGGTGGTAATACTATTAAAGATCAAGTAGGTGATCACCTCAGTGAGACATTCTAAAATGGATGGAATGAAAAAGACTTTTAATGATAAGGGTGACGACATTGATGATGATACAGGTACATATACAGAGGTATGAACTTTGCTTAGTCAATTAGTGCACCAGGCTGTGAAGCTCATGATAACTAAATAAGCTTTTCCTTTGTGGCACATCATAATTTCTAACATTTATTGATATAAAAGCAGTTTGTTTTTATAGAAATTTCATACAGGTCCAGAATTCTTTTTGAATTGTGCAAGTGTTTTGGCATGCTTCGTGCTGTCAGACGGATCACTTAGAATATGTAGCTGTCGTAAAACTGAAACTGAGTCGTAGTGTAATACTCCTTATAAAGTACACAACCTATTTCAGTGTTTGTATTCCTAGTATTAGTAGAGGTAAGATAAGATAAGATCTATGTAAAAAAAAGAAAGTAAACATTGATAGTGTAAATAAACCACTACTTAATTCAGTAATTTAGAAGTATGTATCAAATCATATCTAACGCCTTGGCTTAAGGCTGTGTCAGACCAATTGACATAGGCTAGAACACCAAGGCTACATCAAAATGTTGTTATGCTCTGCATAGTTATGTGGGGATTGTCTTCAGCCATGACAAGCTCCTAGCATAACATTATCGGTCTCCAAAATCCCCCGAAGTCGGAGTGTGGCTGCCCACGTGGCGGGGTAATCAAAAACGGTCACACACGTAATGTTCTCATCCCCAGCTGATGCATTGGTACCATAGTGTTCAAGTGCTTCGGCTGTTCGGATAATCCCTGGAGTCTTTTAGCCAGGGTACGACAACAACAACAACAAATCATATCTGCCTCTAAACATCGATAGTATCATAAACCATCTACTTAATTCAATAATTTAAAAGTATGTATCAAGTCATCTAACATGCCTGTACCTTAAAGAATGCAAATAAATTAAAAGTTGTAACATGTCATGGTTGTCCAAATTACTTGTTCTCAGCAACAAACGAGTTGTATGTGTCTCTTTGAAACCCATTCTAGGGACCTTGATTGTTGGTTTAAATGAGGTTTCCAGATTACTGCATATTCTATGTGGGATCTTGGTAATGTTTAATTACAAACATAAAAATGTTTCTTTCAATAACAAATTAGGATTCTTTAGAGGGACCTGTGATTAAATGCAAAGAGCATCTATCGGCAGGGAGCTGATGGTTAAACTTAAAAAGAGATTAAACCATGCAGAGTTCTAATTTTGTCCACCAGGTTTTTGTAGCTTGAAAACTCACTTTGTCCAGCAGTAAAAGGTACCTGATTCAGGTGAGGGAAGGTTAAGGCAGTACTTAGAAAGAGAAGGGATGGGTTATTCCTAGTACATGGTGTTCAAACTGAACCAATCCACTGCCCTAACACAGCAGCCACTATGATATGGAACTTTAACCTCCCTCCCTCTTTTAAAACAAAATTATCTTTAATTATAGCTTCCAGAATCATAATTATGATCCAAATCCTTTTCCTCCTGACACTAACTCATGATATACAGTCCGTCCCTCAAGAACTATTCAAAATTCTAATTATTTTTTCATGTACACATTCTGTTACATATTGAATTTGAAACCATTTCTAGTCCAGTCCTACCAATAGTTATAATAGATCTTTTTGCAAATAACCCTGTTAGCAGTAATATTGAATATATTTTAGTGTCATTTGCAAATGTGCAACAAATGATTACCAGTGCAAAACAATTTTTGTAATATTATTTATAAATTTGGTGACTAGGATTGAGCTTGTTTTACTGTAATTCCATGGAGAATAACATTCAACTCCCATACTTCATCAGAATAATTACTGTTCATTCTCACTTTGCACCTTCTATAAAATCTTCGTCTCAGTTGTGCACCTTGCCCTGAGTAATATGTATAGTTACTCGCATAGCAATTTTTGATGAAGTACACAAAGGAAAGCTTTACAAGTAAAATACAGATCCAGTTGCAAAGTCAGGCGACTGCAGCGGAAAGCTAAACAAATTAAAAAAATTATTTATAAGGCTCCACGGAAAAACGTAGACAATGGAATCACAAGACAAAACACAGCGCGTTTTGACCTATTAGGTTATTTCAGGGAAATTACAAAACACTCAGAACAGCGAAAATGAACGAGCAATCATTTATCTTCATCCAATTCGGCGCAAGATGGGCGTTGAACCTGAAAAAGACCTAAGAGGTTGAAACGTGTCATGTTTTGTCTTGTGATTCATTTGTCTACGTTTTTCGGCAGAGCCTGATAAATAATTTTTAAGATGTGTTTAGTAACATAAACTGTGTCTAGATAGAATAATTTTCATCCTAACACTGTGTGACTGAAAAAAGTTGTAAGACAATTATAATCGGTCATATCAAGTATAGCACCTAGTGATGAAAGATTCCAAAACTTTGCGCAAAACACAAATTTCAGGCACTCGAGGCAATAGATGGCCTCATCAGACCCAGTCTCTTCTGAAATGATGGACTAATTCACCCTGTGCTCCCCCCAAATGGAAGAGAACTTCAGGGTTTTTCCCTTTTCTTTCTGGTTGGTCCATCTTCCCATATCATTTCTGAATACCAGTGATTCTGTTCAATAGGTCCAAGATGTCCAGTAAGTTAGCAGATTGACCTGATTATTTGATCACTTGAATGAAAAATGAAAAAGAAAGCTCTCCAGTTGGCTATAAGAAGCAAGAAATATTGATGCCTATTATTTGGAGAGTGCTGCATTACATCTTCTTTTTAATGGATTGAAATACATTGATCTCTGGCTGCATTTGTATTGCTCCTAGTCATGTTTCTGTTCATGATGGCATTGTATTATGAGGCCATCTTGGGTCGATGGCAATCTCTGATGATGGTGAGGTGGTCCACGCTATTTGTGAATGAGGTAATTAGATAATGGACAGATGAGATGATGATGGTGCACAGTCACTGAGTAAAGTAATCTTGTGCACTACTTGCCAAGTCAGATAATTCTTCAGTGTCATTGGCTTCTTCAAGACTGATCAATGATCACAATGGCTAAGTCTGTCACTGCACTGGCTTTTGTTATTTTGTTTTTGTTGTTTTTGTCAGCCCATCTTTGCTTGCATAACCTTGATAACATCGCAACTTGGGTGTGACTCTTAATTCACTTAAAATGCTGTGCGCTTTGAAGTGGTTTGAATGAAATTGCTAAAGATGTAAAAAAAAAAAAAAAATCATTTGTGCTGTCAGTGCAAAGAAATTACAACTAGAATAACCAGATGACAAGTCAGTGATTTGATGAGTGTTCATCAGGTTGGAGTGGTGGCTGTATTAGAATAGTGTAGTAATTTGGCCTGTTCTTAGCACTAAGAATACACCAGGTCTCCTGTCCTTAGTGCCTTTGAAGGCACGTTTATGAGGTAATGTTCAGCTAACCTGTATTTTTATTAGCACTTGAACCCAGCTTTGTCCGAGTTCCTCCCTCCTGGTCATGTGATGATCTCTTCCCACTCTTTGAATGTGTCCTGTTTGCACATTATGTCTCTCCCTTCTCCCCCTATCACAAGCCTCCACCTCTCAACTTTCCCTCCCACCCCCTCCCAACCCTCTCCCCTTTTCCTGTCACCTCCTTCCCTGTTAATGTTATGCACCAAGTTAACAGGCAGGTTGTTCTGTGCATGAACTGAAAACAGCTCATCGTGGGCAGCGAGTGCCTGAGAGCAGGCTTGCCCAGCTGGTTCCAGTCTCATGGCTGTGTGTTTGTTTTAACTGACTGTCTGGTCTTTGTATAGATCTAGCTGATCTAAAAAACAATTATGAGAACTGGATGTTCAACCTCAGTTGATTTGCTTCTGACCTAAACGTACAAACTAATTAGGTGTGAAAGCGCACATGTGCCTAATTTAACATTTTGACACACTATATGCACATTTTGTGCTGCGAGTGAATGACTGATTTTCAGTGGGGGGATTAATAATTATTAGTGTGTGCTTTACTAACTCAGTGATCTCATTGATGAATAATAATTTTTGTGTAGAATCAATGTTGTCTGTATTAATCCTTATCATCAGAATTCTTTATCCTATCAGTAGTATCATAGAAGATGCACTTTCATAGTTTCTGCATCATTGACATTTAAAACTCTCCTTGTGAGGATTAATAAATAGCTCCTATTTATGGAGGGACAGTTAGCCTTTGTGTAGATTGTCAGATTAGGTTTATTACATGGAACCCATAATTATGGTTAACAGACATTTAACACTTTCTTAGAAAAGGTTTTAGAGGCATATATGGATCAGATAAATATTCATTATTACTTAGACAGTCTGTTGACAACACACATTTTAAATAGGCATGCTTGTTGCAAATCATTTATTAATGACATGTTGTTTTTAGGCAATTCAATGATTGTATGTTTCAGAGATGAAGTTTAAATTCAGATGACTTGAGGACTGTGTGAGAGCAGACATCAGCAGCAGCGCTACCTCTAACCAGGTGCTGGGGGTCTAGGTGGACTGGATTGACTGTGGTACAGGTGGAAACCATTGGGTGACTGTGGCTTGGTGTGAATGTCAACATGGAGTCAGATGAAATCACGGTGGTTGGTGAGTTGCTCTTTGACAGAATGTTTCAAGATATGATTATAAATAGATACAGTTTCGAGACTGAATGAGTGAATCTGGCAGAGGTAGGTGTGTGTGTGTGTGTGTGTGTGTGTGTGTGTGTGTGTGTGTGTGTGTGTGTTTTGAGATTTAAAATCTGTTGTGTATTGGTTTATAATTAGATTTAAAAGCTGATAAAATTACATTAACTTTATAATATGATGTGTTTTAGTTAAAGTGACTGTTGTTGGCAGGTTCTTTGTGTAATTATGATGATAATAATGATAATTTAGATACAAGTCCCATGTATGCAGAGCTTGGGACTCTAAAATTAAACGGAAAAAAACAACAACCCAAAACCAGGAACCCCAAAATAATGAAATCAACACAGAGACACCGGTTTACAACCCACCAAATGTAAAACTGGAAGAATACAAAATCCAAAACACCAGGACTTTACATACTCGCTCACATCACTGTCCAGACTTCTTACATTGAATATGTCAAATGAATTACACATACATACACACACACACACACACACACACACACACACACACACACACACACACACACACACAAACATACACATGCATGCACACAGAGACACACATAGAGACACACATGCGTACATTTGAGATTTGCTGAAAATCCGTTGAAAGCAACTATTGTCAGTAAGCTCTGTTTTAATATTTACCTGTCTTATGAAAAAAAGAATTGTTGAAAATTGTTAAAGTGTAGATAATTTTGTTTTTGTGTGTTGGGTTTCTGTATGTGTGAAGAATCCATTCTTGAAAGCAAACAGTATCTGTTGAAGTATTACGGTGGAGAATGGTTTCACTTTTTTTGTCAGTGTGGAGTTTTTGTGCAGAATTTTTACAGTTACTATGTGCATGTGTGAAACTTGTCTTTATATTTCTTGCTCTTTTTCTAACAGGTGATAAAGAATTCAGCTAACGTAAAATGTGTAG
Source organism: Conus ventricosus (assembly GCA_018398815.1). NCBI lineage: Eukaryota > Metazoa > Mollusca > Gastropoda > Neogastropoda > Conidae > Conus > Conus ventricosus. The sequence continues at coordinate 55,927,998 of CM031608.1, forward strand.
ACCATCAAGCCCACAAGAGTCTGACACACAAACACAATGATGCCTTATATGTGCCAAAACACACATGTATACACACACAAGAATGTAACAACTCCCAAACAGTCACATGCATTTTACAAAGCCTTTTGGTTAAGGAAAGTATGCAAAGATTAGATGCCATTTTTATATGATGCCTTTCATTCTAAAACCAAAATGCTCTACAGTTTTGTTGTTGTTGACATTTTCTAAGTTCAGTTTTTCAGAAATCTAGTTATGAAACAGTGATTTTCATTTCACAGGGCTAAATTAAGAAAAAAAAAAGAAGAAAAAAACCCATTCCAACAGTTAAAAAAAATGTTCGGATCAATGCAAATTAAACTGGGTTTATGAAAAAGACCCCTCTTTGCAGGTTTTTGACCATTGAATAGACCCAGTTTACACACACACATGGGCGTGTGCGCACACACGCACGCGCACACGCACACACAACACACACACACACACACACACACACACACACACACACACACACATACTGACTGACTGAAACTATTTTGTTTTATTGTCAGATTAACCATAGGTTGTACTGGCATTTTAAACAAAATGAATAACACAAACTCAGAAAAGTAAATAAAATAAATTAAATTTAAAAAGAAAAAGAAAAAAGGCACTGTCAATTTATTATTTCAGGTATGAGAAAATTGTAAAGAAATGATTTACGATACTTTTATAGAACTCAAAGGTGACCAAAGTCTGATGAACAAACAATTTTATATCACTCTCTTCCTCTCTCTCATAATCCTACTTACCCCCATCACAAGAACTCTTGTTACACCTTATTATATCCATTCACACCAGCCCTGATGTGGCCCTTTGCGGTCGGCTGGGCTATAAGCAACATTATCTTATCCATTCACACACACACACACACACACACACACACACACACACACACACACACACACACTCACACTCTCACTCACTCACTCACTCACTCACACATGTTCTTACTCATTCACTTGCTTACTTGCACATATTTGCAAACACACACGCACATACACATATACGTAAGCACACATTCATCCAGTTAATATCACTTTAAGTGAACAGACGTTAAACACTAAAACAGACTAACACAACATATGAACACACACACACACACACACACACACACACACACACACACACACACACACACACACACACTCACACACTCACACACACACTGACTTTAATGACCAGACAGGCTAGAATGTGCATATATGCATGGACATCACACAGCTTTAATCCATTTATGAAAAATCGATATGGGACGTCAATGTTGATCTGATCATTCCCATTCAAGCATTGAAATAGACAGCTGGGGAGTTGACGGTTGTGGATTTGATCGATCACATTCACAATGTTTTAAAAAGATCCCTAAAGGTTCTTTTGTGGAGCAGAGTGAGTCATGATTTAAAGTGTAAAGTGTGAAATGTCATGAAGAGCTTTTTTTTTTTTTCCACAATTTTTTTTCCCAGCAGTATCAGCATAAACATTGGAAATAGGATGTGTGTGTGTGTGTGTGTGTGTGGTGGTGTGTGTGTGTGTGTGTGTGTGTGCGTGGTGGTGTGTATGTGTGTGTGTATGGTGTGTGACACCAAGCTTGTGTTTCTTTCTCCCCTCACTCAGCCCTGATGTGGCCCTCTGCGGTCGGCTGGGCTATAAGCAACATTATCTTATCTTATCTTTTTCCCCTCACTAACCTGGCAGTCAGAAATATCGCTCATCTCTGACTCTGGCAATCAGAAAATGTTGCCCCTCACTGCCCCTGGCAATCAAAAATCAAATGTTTCCCATCTCTGACTCTGGCAATCAGAATATGTACCCTATCTCTGACAGGGGGCAATCAGAAAATGTTTCCCATCTCTGACTCTGGCAATCAGAATATGTTACCCGTCTCTGACACTGGCAATCAGAAAATGTTGCCCCATCTCTGACTCTGGCAATCAGAAAATGTTGCCCCATCACTGACTTGGCAGTCAGAAAATGTTGCCCCATCACTGACACTGGCAATCAGAAATGTTCCCCATCTCTGACTCGGCAATCAGTATATGTTACCCCATCTCTGACACTGGCAATCAGAAAATGTTGCCCCATCTCTGACTCTGGCAATCAGAAATTGTTGCCCCCCACTGACTTTGGCAGTCAGAAAATGTTGCCCCACACGGGACACTGGCAATCAGAAATGTTGCCCCATCTCTGACCTTGGCAATCGGAAAATGTTGCCCCATCACTGACTTTGGCAGTCAGAAAATGTTGCCCCACCACTGACACTGGAAATCAGAAAAATGTTGCCCCATCTCTGAACTGGCAATCAGAAAATGTTCCCCCATCTCTAAACTTTGGCAATAAAAAAATTTTTCCCCCATTACTGACACTGGCAATCAGAAATTGTTGCCCATCACTGACACTGGCAATCAGAAAATGTTTCCCATCACTGACACTGGCAATCAAAAATGTTGCCCGTCACTGACATTGGCAGTAGAAAATGTTACCCTCACTGCCCACTGGCAGTTGGAAAGGTCACTGGCATTAAAAAAAAAAAAGGATGACCTCCCCCCATTGACAGGTTTCAGTCAGAAAATGTATCCTTAATGTATGTAAAAGATTTATGGCAGTAAAACATGCTTAACCTTCATGACCGTTGGCTCAGATTCATACAGGGCAACAAGACTTTACCCCTAACTGACTGCCCAGGACAAAAAAAGGAAAAACCAAGTCGTGGTCAGTCGCCAGCCAGCTCAACTGGGCATAAGCAAAGTCAAACATCTGGTGCAGGGAGACGGCTCCATGGCGTGCCTCGCCAATAGGTACGGCAAGAGGTAATTTTAGTCCTACATGGAGACAGCATCATTCCAGAAGACTAGGCCGCTTGACCAACGTCTCGATAGGTCTGGCCAGACGGGTCTCAGCGCCTGGGTCAGACTTATCCCCAAAAATTGTAGGGCCCAGTGTCCCAATTAGTCGGACGTCGCGGTTTAAAGTAGGAGGGGGAAAGGTATTGTGTGGTGGGGGGTGAAATCAAGCTAATTAATTAAATGACCCATTGAACCACCACGAGAGCAAGGCAGGTAGATGTGACTGTCATGATTTCATATCCAAGAAATGAGAGGGGAGGCAAAACTCAGTTTTAAGGCGGGGAAAAATGACCAATGGAAACACCTTGGACAGAGGGTTTAGGATAAGATGGGAATGCGTGAGTGAGGAAAAGAGGAACGAAAAAGGGAGAGAGAGAGAGAGTTCTTGAGGTAGGCTCTGCTCGGAGAAAAAGGCAGAAGATGAGAAGGAGAGGAGAGAAAAGTTGAGGCATTACACGAGATAGATCTGCAGAGGAAGGACTAAGGGGAATTGGGAGAGAGAGTTGCTAACTGATGAAGAGAAAAAAAAAAAGAAAAGAAAAAAGGGAAAAGAAAGAAAAGAACCATGTCCTTTTGATTAGAGCAGACTAGAAAAGAAAGAGAGAGAGAGAGTGAATGCGTTAATGCAGAAGAAAGAAAGGAAAAAACAATCGATGTTGATAGTCACTGTTCAATCTGAACCGGGGTTTCGACTCATACTGGCAGCGTCACTTCGTCAAGCAAACCCACAGGCAACGCCATGCCAGCGTTTAACCTGACCAGTGCGCAGCCCAAACCTGACCAGTGCCGCGGTCAAACCTGACAGTGCCAAGTGTTGTGTTGGGCTTTTTAAAAAGTCAGTAAAAAGAAACAAAGGAAAAAAAAAGAGAAAGAAAACACAGTGATTCGTGAATATAAAAATCCCGGCCGGGTAAAGTAGAAATCTTTTATCCCCGGGGTTTAGTTAATATGATTAATTTTAGATAAATGTTTTGTGAAGTTCAAGGGAAAGAGATGTTTTATTTTTTTTGATCCATATCATTGATGTTTCTTTCCATAAATTATGTGTAGTAAAGTTATAGACTTTACTAGGGGTTTGATGTGATGAATGCATGATATATGAATGAGTTTTGAAAGCAAGCTTGAGTGTGTTTGGGGCTGTGCGCTAGTCCTTCCTCCACTGACATACCCCGAGTTGACAATTTATTGGCAGCCTGCCAGGATATTCTGCCCATTTTTATAATTGTTCAACTTCTCAAGGGGAAGCTGGGTGGGATTCAAGTATTGTAATCCTAAGAAAAAGGGTTTAAGTGTCTTACTGTATGTTCCCAAGATAGTTAAATACTAGGCTTGGCATTGCTTCCAAGATAGTTAATACTAGGCTTGCATTTCAGCCCCAGAGTACTTATTTCGCACAGATTGCCTAAAATTCGCTCTCATAGTTGGGTCAGGCGCTAGGCGTCTTATAAAACTAATTACGTTCCCCCAAAGCTAATATTATCATTCTTTAGGATTGTGCTATTACGTACATAGTGTCGGTAACCACCAGTTTGGCTGTCGTAGAAATAAAATCTTTGTTCAAAAAAAAAAAAGAAGATATAATGGCGGAAGAAAAGAACACCCCTATTGAACAACTTGTGAGTGTCGCTCGTGATTTAGGCTACTGGGAGAAGAGTTGCGAGCATTCGTTGAAACCCAACAAAAGATGGAAAGAGATAAACGAGCGGAAAGACGCCGTTCGCATTAGAAATAGCAGAGCAGGAAAAGGCTAAAGAAATGCAGGAAACAGAAAGATTAAGAATTTCAGGCAACAATAATCAGAAACGCAGGAAACAGAAAGATAAGGAAGCGCAGGAAACAGAAAGACTATGGAAGCGCAGGAAACAGAAAGATTAAGGATTCAATTAGAGTTAGAGAGAGTGAAAATAAAAAGGGGAACACCGAGGATGGGAGCTCATTTTTCCAGTGACCCTGTGCGCAGTTATGCCCCCGACCAAATTGCCAAAATTCTCTGAAGGAACAGATTCGATTGATGCGTACATCAGTCGTTTTGAAACGTTTGCTACTAGTCAGGGTTGGCCTTCAGAAGAGTGGGCAGTCATTTTGCCCAGCGCTATTGAGGGTAAGGCATTACAGATTTTCACTGCGTTACCAGCAGACCAACAATCTGATTTTGGTGCTGTGAAGGAATCATTGATAAAGGGGATTTGACCTCACAGGGGAGGGGTTCAGAAAGAAGTTTCGATCAGCTAGATTACAAGCAGGTGAAACGTACACTCAGTTTGGTGCACTTTTAGATCACTATTTTGAGAAGTTGTTAGGTTAGTGGAAACGCGAAAGGAGTTCGCTGAGTGAAAGAGCTGGTTGAAAGAACAGATTTTGTCAGGTTGGGGCCCCTGATTTAAACCATACTTTTGAAAGAGAGACAGCCAGAGACAGCAGGGAGATGCTAAAGTTAGCAGAGGTGTATAGAGAGGCACGCTTGGGCACTAAGGTGCAGGAGAAGCGGGTGCCAGCACAGGTGAGAAGAGGCAAGGAGACTAGGAGAGTTTTCCTGCAAAGTCTGAAAACCCCCGTGGTGGGCAGGAAAGGAGGACAAAGGGACAATGGGTGTTTCATTTGTCACAAAAAGGGACAATGTGGCGAGGGATTGTCGCATGAGGTTCCAGAAGGCAGCAGCTTGAAAGAGGTTGAAAAGGGTCGCCAGGGGAAACGACCTGCAGTGGAACCAAAAGGGATCCAATCTGAAGGGTGGAGTGCGGCCCATGCTAGCACGGACAGCAGTCAGTGTCAGGGAGGGAGGCACTGGGCTGAGTGGTTCGTTACTAGTGGAAGAAGGGTGGATTGGCCAGCAGAGGGTGAAAGTGTTACGGGCACTGGTTTTTCATGCGATGTAGTAAGAACAACGCTGGTCGAGGAAGGGGGTTTGAAAAGGGCAAATCCAGACCTGTACTCTAATCGATGGCACTGTTTAGGGAGTTCCCAGTGCTAAGATAGAAGTACGTACCCCTTTTTCTCAGGCGAGTTGTCTGCGTTGGTGATGGAGAAACCCCTTCATGATTTGATCATTGGAAATATTCCAGGTGCAAGGGATCCCGGGATCCTGAGTTGTTGACTGCTACAGGGGCAGCAGTTCAAACACGGAGCAAGAAGGAGGGAAAGGTTGATAAACCTTAGTCGTTCCAGCAAGGAAGTCAGGCATAGATGTGTCGCCCGTGGTTTAGGGCAGCGCAGGAACAAGACCCTTCGCTCGTGAAGTCTTGGGAGTTAGCAAGAGGTGGGAGAAACAGGGGGTTAGAGGAGGTGAGACAGAATTTCTGGTGAAAAGGCGGGTTGTTGTACAGAGGGGTTCACCAAGGGGAAGACAGGTAGGGGGACAACTCAGTTAGAGGGACCAGCCTGTTATCGTGACACTGTCATGTCAGTGGGTCACGAGTCGCTCATGGCGGGGCATCTCGGCACCACAAACAGCTGACCGAATCTTTGATGATTTTCATTGGGCCCGGGGGAATGGCAGACATAAAGCGGTTCTGCATGTCATGTGATTTGGTCAAAGGTCAGCCACAAAGGGGGGAAAGGAAGGGGCTTCTTAAACCCCCTTTAATTGACACACCATTCAGGAGGGTGGCTATTGATCTGATTGGCCCAATCTCCCTGTTCCAAAGGTGGGCACAGGTATGTGTTGACGCTCGGGACTACGCGACCAGATACCCAGAAGCAGTCGCATTGAAAGGGGTAGATACGCACCAGTCGCTGAAGGGCTGGTAGACATCTTTTCTCGCGTGGGGGTGCCCCTCACAAATTCTCAGTGACAGAGGGTCCATTCACCTCAGGCGTGATGAGGGAGGTCAACAGGCTGCTAGGATCACACAGCTTTCCACTACCCCATACCACCCACAATGCAATGGCTTGGTGGAAAGATTCAATGGTGTGCTGAAGGGCATCTTAAAGAAGCTCTGTGAGGAAAGGGCCCGCAGATTGGACCGTACATTCCAGCGCACTGTCGCCTACAGGGAAGCCCCCCAAAGAGCACAGGCTTTTCACCATTTAGCTGCTGTATGGGCGGACAGTTCGGGGACCAGTGTGTATTCTCAAAGAGCTGTGGTCCGGAGAACAGGAGTCAGAAGAGGTCAAAACCACTTATCAGTATGTGGTGGACTTCGCAATAGGCTAGAGGAGACGTGTAAGGTTGCAAAGGGGAAAATTTGCAGGAGGCTAGGGGCGTGCAGAAGAAGCAATATGACAGGAAGGTGAGGAAGCAATTCCTCAAGGTGGGAGATCAAGTCCTGTTACTGCTTCCACGGATCACAACAAGCTGCTGATGCATTGGAAAGGACCATTCACCATCATTGAAAAGGTAGATCAGGACTACCGAATTGATGTGAATGGGAAATCAAAACTTTTCCATGCGAATTTGCTCCGCAAATATATTCAGCGTGAGACTCAGACATAGGCAGCAGCAATCATTGATGGAGGTGAAGGAGACCCAGCAGAAGAAGGGAGATTTTGTTGCCTGAGTTTCCGGAGAAGAGTCATACAGGGATGGGTTTACTGTATGAAGGGCTAGACAGTAGGAGACAGGAGGAAGTTAGGGGCTCCCAAAACATATAGGGCGTCCTGACTGATAAACCCGGCAGGACAACTCTAGAGACTTGTACGGTGGAGGTAAAATCGCAAAAACCCGTACATGTGAAACCCTACCTATCCCATATGCCACCAAAAAGAGTGATCGAGGAGGAGGTGGGGAAGATGTTGGGCCTTGGGGGGATTGAACCGTCCAAATCATCGTATAGTGCACCCCTCGTCTTAGTGAGAAAAGTCAGGTGAGCATCGATTCGTGTTGACTATAGACATCTGAAAAAGTGTCACCAAGGTCGATGCAGAAGTCATACCCAACATGGAAGACCTGTTCACTCAATCGCCACAAGCAAGAGCCATATTTCACCAGGGTAGATCTGAGCAAGGGTTACTGGCAAATAGCCTTGAGTGAGGACTCAAAGGAAGTCACAGCATTCTCCACTCCTATGGGGGTATACCAGTGGCGAGTACTTCCTTTTGGTATGGTCAACGCCCTGCAGTCTTCTCTCGGGTGAGAGGAAGTTATTTACGGGTTTGGAAGGCGTGGTGAATTTCATGATGACATTCTGATAGCATGAGACAGGGAGGAGCATATGAGCAGCTAGGAGCAGTTTTAGAGAGGTTGAGACGAGCCAATCTCACAGCCAGACCAACAAAGTGCCAGATTGGTTTTCCAAGCTGGAGTTCCTAGGGTTTTTTTGTTGGAGACGACACAAAGCAGCCAGAAAAGGGAAAGGTGGAGAAGATGATGAATTCAGAGAGACCAAAGACCAAACAGAAGTCAGGGATCTGCTAGGGTTTATTGGTTTCTATAGGGAATTTGTACCCAAATTTCGCAGCAATCACGAGTCCTCTCAGTGATTTGGTCAAGGAGGAAACCGGCAGTGGTCGAGTGGTCAGACGCTGCAGAGCAAAACATGCAGACAGTGCTAGAAAGACTAGGGTTTCCCCTCCCATCTTTAAGCTACCGGATATGTCTAAAAACCGTTTTTGTTGCGGACAGATGCATCAGGGGGTGGGTAGGTGCAGTATTGTTGCAGGAACACGAAGGGGTCGAGTTTCCTGTGAAGTATGCTAGCAGGAAGCTGACGAAATGTGAAGAAGGGTACGCAACGGTAGAGAAGGAGTGTTTGGTTGTTGTGTGGGCCGTGGGAGAAATTTCACAAATTTCTTGTATGGGGAAAGGTTTGGGATAGAGACAGATCACCAACCACTCAAGTTCCTCCAGGAGGCGAAGTGAAAAAAAGCAGGGTGCTGCGTTGGGCAATGGGCACTGCAGCCCTATACAGGTATCGAGTTCAGTACATCCCAGGTCGACAGAATGTAGGAAGCTGACTATTTAAGCCGTTGTAGTCTTGCAAGCTGCAACTCAGAGGGAAATCAGTCATATCCGGGGGTGCATAGCTACTTTGTAATAATATGTGTTGATTACAGTTATGTTGATTGGATATGGGGTTCATTCCCATTTGGTATGGTTCATATTTTCTTTGTGAGACTTGTTTATGTAAATGTAGTTATGTTTTGGGGCATACAGTCCCCTTTTGTAGTAATGCACTGTTTGCGATAAGTGAGGATGGAGATTCCTCAGTGAGGTGTCATGGGTCGTGATCATATTAAATTGTGTTTTCATAGTAGTTGTGAAGAGAAGATGTGGCAAATCTGCAGGGAGGGGATTGCATAGGTGCGCACAGAGGTTATCAGAAAATGAGTTGGAAAAAAAAAGGGAAACGCACGTCAAATGATAACTCTTTGGGTGATATTCACTAGTGATATATTTTAGAATTTGTAAACATTTGTTGTAAAGTTTTTGCAAAACTTGCACGTGTAGCTGTGTTGTCAGCAAATTCGGTTTTTCGTTTTTTTTGTACCGTTGTTTTGAGGCAATGCTGAGCATAGTCTTTTGCAAGGGGGAAATTGTCACGGACAAAAAAGGAAAACCCGAAGTCGTGGTCAGTCGCCAGCCAGCTCAAATGGGCATAATCCCAAAATTCAAACATTCTGGTCGCCAGGCAGACGGCTCCATGCGTCGCCTCAGCCAATTAGGTACGGCAAGAGGCTAATTTTAGTCCTTTCATGGAGACAGCATCATTTTCCCCGACAGACTAAAGCCGCTTGACCAACGTCTCGATAGGTCTGGGCCCGAGGGGCTCGGGGCCTGGGTCAGACTCATCCAGCCAATTTGTAGGACCAGTGTCACAATTAAGTCGGACGTCGCGGTTTTAAAGTAGGAGGGGGAAAGGTATTTTGTGGGGGGGGGGTGAAATCAAGCTAATTAATTAAATGACCCATTTACCACCACAGAGAGCAAGGCAGGTAATGTGACTGTCATGATTTACATATCCAATGAAATGAGAGGGGAGGCAACCCCAGTATAAGGCGGGAAATACTGACCAATGGTACTCACCTTGGACAGATGGGTTAGGATAAGATAGGAATGCGTGAGTGAGGAAAGAGGGAACGAAAAGGAGAGAGAGAGAGAGAGGTTCTGAGAGTAGGCTCTGCTCGAGAGAAAAAGGGAGAGAGATGAGGGAGGAGAGGAGAACCAAGTTGAGGCATTAGCACGAGATAGATCTGCAGAGGAAAGGACTAAGGAGAGATGTGGAGAGAGAGAGAGTTGCTAACTGATGAAGAGAAAAAAAAAAGAAAAGAGAAAAGGAAAAGAAAAGAAAAGCAAAACCCTGTCCATTTGAAAAGAGCAGACTAGAAAAGAGAGAGAGAGAGTGCAATGCGTTAATGCAGGGAAAAAAGAAAGGAGAACAGATCGATGTCTGTAAATCACTATTCAATCTGAACTGGGTTCGACCTCATACCTGGCAGCGTCACTTCGTCAAGCAGAACCACAGGCCAACGCCAGTGCCAGCAGTTTAACCTGACCAGTGCCAGCAGTCCAACCTGACCAGTGCCGGCGGTCCAACCTGACCAGTGCCAGCAGTTGTGTTGTGCTTGTGAAAGTGACAGTGAAAAGAAACAAAGGGAAAAAAAAAGAGAAAAGAAAACACAGTGATTCGTGAATAGTATAAGATCACCTGGCCAGGTAAAGTAGAAATCTATTTATACCCGGGTTAGTTAATGATGATTAATTTTAGATAAATGGTTTTGTGAAGTTCAAGGGAAGAGAGAATGTTTTATTTTGTTTGACTCCATATGCATTGAGTTTCTTTCCATGATTATGTGTAGTAAAGTTATAGACTTTACTAGTGGTTTGATGTGATGAATGCATGATATATGAATGAGATTGTAAGCAAGCTGTGAGTGTGTTTGGGCTGTGCGCTAGTCCTTCCTCCACTGACATACCCCGAGGTTGACACTGACTGACTGGCAGTTTAAAGAAAAAGTCACTTGCTGTTAAAAAAACCAACAACAACAAAAAACAGCAACAAAAAAAAACAACAAAAAATTAACATCTTATTGATACTGGCCGTTAAGAATTGTTACCCTTTGTTGACTGGTTTGCAGTTAAAAAAACAAAAAAAAGTCATTTGCAGTGAAAAAGTATCATACCTCACTAACACCGTCAATCAGAAAAACGTTAACGTCTCTCTGACACTGCAGCCAAAAAATGTTAACCTCTTATGGAAAAAATGAACCTTTACGGCTTTGGCCTGCAGATCCATCAGTTTTAAACTTAAAGTGGCAAACTAAAGAAAGAATAAACACCAGTAATATGCCACTTAAGACTTTTGGCAAAATCATGTTGGTATTACATTTGATTGTATCTTTCAGTCTCTGCTTTAGTGTGGTTATGTAGAGGGATGGAAGGATTTGGTTTTGAAACACTATGTTTTGCAGTTAAAAACCCCTTCCTCCTCCCCCTCTCCTCCACATTTCCCCCCAACTCAGAAAGGGACTGAGGGATGGGGTTAGTAGAGGGTGTGGGTAGGGATTCAGAAAGGGACTGAAGGATTGGGCTAGTAGAGGGTGTGGGTGGGGATTCAGAAAGGGACTGAAGGATTGGGCTAGTAGAGGGTGTGGGTGGGGATTCAGAAAGGGACTGGAGGATGGGATTTGTAGAGGGTGTGGGTGGGGATTCAGAAAGGAACTGGAGGATGGGGCGTGTAGAGGGTGTGGGTGGGGATTCAGAAAGGAGCTGGAGGATGGGGCGTGTAGAGGGTGTGGGTGGGGATTCAGAAAGGAACTGGAGGATGGGGCGTGTCGAGGGTGTGGGTGGGGATTCAGAAAGGAACTGAAGGATGGGGTGTGTAGAGGGTGTGGGTGGGGATTCAGAAAGGGACTGGAGGATGGGATTTGTAGAGGGTGTGGGTGGGGATTCAGAAAGGGACTGGAGGATGGGATTTGTAGAGGGTGTGGGTGGGGATTCAGAAAGGAACTGGAGGATGGGGCGTGTAGAGGATGTAGGTGGGGATTCAGAAAGGGACTGAAGGATGGGGCTTGTAGAGGGTGTGGGTGGGGATTCAGAAAGGGACTGAAGGATGGGGCTTGTAGAGGGTGTGGGTGGGGATTCAGAAAGGGACTGGAGGATGGGATTTGTAGAGGGTGTGGTGGGGATTCAGAAAGGAACTGGAGGATGGGGCGTGTAGAGGATGTAGGTGGGGATTCAGAAAGGGACTGAAGGATGGGGCTTGTAGAGGGTGTGGGTGGGGATTCAGAAAGGGACTGGAGGATGGGATTTGTAGAGGGTGTGGGTGGGGATTCAGAAAGGAACTGGAGGATGGGGCGTGTAGAGGATGTAGGTGGGGATTCAGAAAGGGACCTAAGGATGGGGCTTGTAGAGGGTGCTTGTAGAGTGTGGGTGGGGATTCAGAAAGAGACTGAAGTATGGGCCTGGTAGAGGTATGGCTGGTGATGCAGAAAGGGTTATCAGTGGCCTTCCAAACATCGTGACAACTAATTGATCTGATATATTTTTCTTTCATGTCTCTGAATAGTGATCCCCCCCCCTCCTTTTTTTGTCCTTTTGTATTTTTTTTCAATCCTGTTTTCAGCTTTAAGTCAACAGTATGGATGATTAGTTCATTCTTAGGGTGGGAAAAAAAGAGTATGTGAATCAGCAGCTAAGGTTGAGATGAGAAACGAGAGTTTTACTAAATTAGCTGTTTTTGTTTAGGAGTGGGATGATGTGGACAAAGGGAAAATGTAATAACAGGGTGGGAAAAAATGTAAATTAGCAGCTAAGGGTGAGATAAGAATTGCGAGTTTTACTAAATTAGCTGTGTTTGTTAAGGAGTGGAATGATGTCAACAAAGAGAAAAATGTAATGTCAAAAGGCTGTGCAGGCTGCAGTGTCAGGAATTGTAATGCTTTACTGTTGTTTTTGGCAGAGTGGCGCCAGCTAGAGCATGATTTCGGCTAAATCACAGCTCTTGTTTGTCCCACACTAATCTGCTACTGACCCGTATCCAATCAGATGTGTCCACAGTTCATCACCAATCAAGCATGTCCAGTCTGTCTAGGCTTGTTAACACACTGGTTACAGCAAAACAGCTCGCCTCGTCAGGTCAACATTCATTCAGGTGGGCACTCCCGTGTCCCTGCCTATAGCAAACCAGTCCGTAATCTTGACCCTTATCTGGTTGGACCGCTAATGGGGAATTTCACTTGTTCAGTGGAAGCAGGAGATTTAGCTGTTTTGTTTTCAGTGTACACACAAGCTGTATACCCGGAGATAAAATGAAATGTTCTGTGAAGAAGGCTTGCTTTAGAAAGGCGGTTGAGCAAATTTTGGTTAAAAACAGATAAGGGTAGCGGTTAGCTAAAACAATGTTTTTATGTTCGTTGTTGTTGTTTTTATCACTTGGCCGTGAGTTAACAAGACAGACTTATAGAGAGATAGAGAGGAGAAAGGGGGGTGGGGGGAAAGGTGGTGACGAGGTGGTTGAGGGGTAGAAAACTAGAGAGAAGAAGAAAGGAGAGCATGACTGAGGGAGGGAGAGGGAGAGATTGAGAGAGGGATGGATGGACAGAGACCGGAGGTATGGAATAAGTGTAACATAACTATTATGTCAGAATTTATTAAAGTGTGACCTTGTGCAGGAGTGTAGTTGCTGATTGATGGTTAATAAAGGACCAGATATCATAAGCTATAAAGAGGTACGAATGTGCTACTACTTGTGATTCTCGTCTTGGGGGGAATGAAACACAAATTGAGTGAAACATCGTTTTCTGTTTGCCTCAGGTTTGGAACAGCGGGTATGGTGATCATTGGAATGCAAGCATGCATGCACACATACACACATGAGCAATGAGCATGCAGTTGCATGCTTGGACACACACACACATTCAAACAAACATGCATGTAGGCATGCTCAACCCATGTGGATGCATCCACATGATTTATTGATGCATGATATGTATGTGTACATATTTTATATGCTAGTTCAGATGCATGCATTCCACAAACACGTGCACACACACATGCACACCACACACACACACACACACACACACACACACACACACACACACACACCACACTAACACACACACACTAACACACACACACACACACACACACACACACACACACTAACACACACACACACACACACACACACACACACACACACACACACAATGAATTTAATGTGGGGGGGGGGGGGGGGGGGGGGGGGGGAGGAAGAGAAGAGGAAAGGGCAGATTGTTGAAATCTTTCTTTGATCCCAAATGGAAGTCTTATTTGGGGGATAAATTGTCAGACCACTATATCTATAGATCTATCTGTCTATGTGGCCTATGGATAAAGACACAAATGCTTTAACTGAAAAAAAAAAGAGTAGTTTATGAGAGGAAGCCTTCATTGGGAGGCAACTGTAGACTGCTATATAATGAATAAGATTCATCGACAAAGACACAAATGTTTTATTAAGAAGTAGTTGATGAGAAGTCTTCACGGGGAGATAAATCTATATCAGTATATGATGAACATGGGCAGTTTCACATTATTTGGGGACACCTGTGATTGTAAATTATATACTTAGAGGTCATGTGCTTCAGTATAGCTGAATGAGATGAAATAAGACAGAAGATTTCAGAATCTGTGTTCCTGTGTCAGTGTAGTAATAAGATAGAAGATTTCAGAATGTGTGTTCCTGTGACAGTGTAGTAATAAGATAGAAGATTTCAACGTCTGTGTTCCCATGTCAGTGTAGTAATAATTCTGATTTCAGAATGTGTGTTCTAGTGTCAGTGTAGTAATAAGATAGAAGATTTCAACATCTGTGTTCCTGTTTCAATGTAATAATGAGATAGAAGATTTCAGAATCTGTGTTCCTGTGTTATTGTAGTAATGAGATAGAAGATTTCAGAATCCGTGTTCCTGTGTCAGTGTGTGAGAAAGTGATGGTATCATGAGTGCTGCAAGTTCTTTGAGGAAAAAGATCAAAATAATTGTAATAGCTCGCAAAAGTGTCACCATAATCAGGTCCCATCCTGTTTAGGTGATCTTTGGATGGTAATCTGATTATTCTTATTTTTCATAAACATTTTTAGAGTATTGATCATCAATGTAAATTGTAATGGTAGCATCACTATCTCAGACATGACAACAAATGTTGAAGACATCAACTTGGTTTCATCTCATCCACATACACTAACGGTCTTTGTCTTCAAAGTTTACAGTTTCTATGGGAACAAGTGTCCCCAAATATCTAGACTCTGCCTGTATGATATGTAGACAGACACAGATGTTTTGTTTAAAAAAAAGAAATGCTGTTAGGCTAATAAGAGGACGTTTCTGGGAGGCGAATATAGACCAGTACATAATGATTGACATATATACAAACAAGCATAAACATGCTTTTAGGGGGAAAACAGTTTATAGGAGAATGTTTGTTCAGGAGATTAACATAGATCAATATGATCTGTTAAATGATGAAGACACAGATGCCCAGAAAAGGAGGAGAATACGGGAGAATGCCTTAATTGGAAGTTATAGACTAATAATAAAACTATTAGGAGTTAGATTCATAGCCAAACAGGCAAATTTTCTCTTCAAAAACAACAAATAGAAAAGCAGTATTTGGAAAGGAATGTTACATTATGAAACCTATGCACTTTATAAACCGACTCCTGAAGGGCCCTGTTTGGAGAGGTTCCACCAGAAGCGTTTTTATTGTATGTGGAACTGGCTTTTTACCTTGAAATTTTTTTTTACAAATACAGTCTTGTGTTTCCATTGTGACTGGGTTAGAAGTCCTGATACGGGCTGTATGATTGGCTTAGCTATCACAGTAACATCAACATTACATGAATTTGGAGGTTTATCAGTCTTGACTGTTTCTTGATTCACAACGTGCACTGGTATCTGGGAAAGACACTGAGTCATTCTATTCATTGAAGCTGTTCACTAGTTTGGGACTTGAGTGGGGGGTGGATGGGGCATACCGGTTTCCACAAAGGTAATGATGAAGTGAGGTAATAACGGTCCTAATCATTCACAAACATTGAAGCATTTGCTGAGTCATTCACAAACTGGTGATCAGCAGAACTTTTTTTTCCTTTTTTTTTTTCTTTTTTTTTTTCTTTTTTTTTTCTTTCTCATGGGGGCCCTTTTGAAGGGGAGGCTTGCATGGCTTGTCACTGACACCCTGACTTTTCTCTCTTCACCCCCCCCCCCCCCCCCCCCTCTCCTTTTTGTGTATGTGTGTTTGCTTTTTTTCTCTCTCTCTCTTTCTCCTTTTTGTTTTGTTTGTCGAAGCAAACTGAGGATGAGAAGTGTGAGACAGCTTCAGTTGAGTATTTGGCTTAAAAGGTCTCACACCTGAGTGGCTAAGTGTGTGTGTGTGTGTGTGTGTGTGTGTGTGTGTGTGTGTGTGTGTGTGTGTGTGTGTGTCACTCTGTGTGTGTGTGTGTGTGTGTGTGTGTGTGTGTGTGTGTGTGTGTTTTGTGTGTGTGGTGTGAGTTTAGTTAGTTAATTAGTGTGTGTGTGTGTTAGTTTAGGGTGTGCTTGTGTATGTGTGTGTGTGTGTGTGTGTGTGAAGGAGGGAGGGAGTGAGTGGGATGAGGGAGAGCTAAGGGAGTTTGAAGGGGTGGGACTCAAGGGAGCTGGTTGAAGCCTGGTTTGCCTCTGAATGAAAGAGGAGAAAAAGGGGAGACCAAAAGACGGTGACACTAATGACAATTGACAGACTGACAATGAGTGTACTCTAGGTCAGGAGTTTCTCAACGTTTGTTTTGATGTGTGTGTGTGTGTGTGTGTGTGTGTGTGTGTGTGTGTGTGTGTGTGTGTGTGTGTCTGTGTGTGTGTGTGCGTGCGTGCCTGCATGCCTGCATGGAGGTGTGTGGTGTGTCTGCGTGTGTGTATCTTCATGTGCTGTGTGTGTGTGTGTGTGTGTGTGTGTGTGTGTGTGTGTGTGTGTGTGTGTGTGTGTGTGTGTGCCTGCATGCAGGTGTGTGGTGTGTCTGCATGTGTGTGTGTTCATGTGCTGTGTGTGTGTGTGTGTGTGTGTGTGTGTATGTGTGTGTGTTTGCATTGTGTAGTGTGCATAGTTTAAACAGTTGTATTCTCTCTCTCTGTCTCCCTCACTCTGTGTGTGTGTGTGTGTGTGGTGTGTGTTTGTGTGTGTGTGGTTGTGGTGGTTGATTTTGAATGTTTTGTTTGCATACAGTGTGTCTTTCATGTGTGTATTGTTTGTATGCAGTTGTGCTCTCTCTCACACTGTCTCTTTCTCTCTGTGCTGTTTGTACAGTGAGACTGAGAGAAAGAGAATGTGTGTGTGTGTGTGTGTGTGTGTGTGTGTGTGTGTGTGTGTGTGTGTGTGTATGCATGCGTGCATGTGTATGTATGTGTGCGTGCGTGCATATGTGTGTGTGTGTGTTGCATGCGTGCGTGTGCACTAGTGAGCATATCTAAGAGTACATGGGTGCATGCGTGCGTTAGTGTGTGTGTTGTTTGTATACAGTGTATTGTGCGTGTTTGTTTGTATATAGTGTCTTCAGCGAGCGCGTGCATGCACATGCATGTGTGCATGTATGTATGTGTGTACATATGCAGGGAAGTGACTCAATGTTTTTAAGCATGTGATAATTTGCATGCAATCATCTATCCATGTCAGGAACCCAAAGGGTGTGTGTGTGTGTGTGTGTGTGTGTGTGTGTGTGTGTGTGTGTGTGGTGTGTGTGTGTGTGTGTGTGCATGCGTGCGAAGTTCATACAGATATATTCACACGGACATAACATTGTCAAGATGATCAAAAAGGTAGATAGTGAACAATTTCTCACAGTATATGATCCCTATAGATTGAAAAAAACCCGTAGAAGTAGAAAATCTTATGGCATATGTAAAATGTGGACAAAGTACTCTTGTGAACAGCCTGGTGAATAACCTCAAGCTGCCTCTGTAGTTTAACCAGGAGAGGTTTCCTGAACTATGAATGAGGTGACTTCACATAAAAGATTCTTCAAACATTTTCTGCAACGCTAGATCTAAGTCTATCCTAAATGAAGTTTTCACTTCATATTATGTAAATACCCCTCCATCATCCTACCCTTCTCTCACCCTCCTTTTTCTAAACTCTCAATATCATCCCCATACTCTCACCTCCTCACCCTTATCCCTTTGGTTACCTTAATTAAATGACTGGTGAGTTGATTTTAACATGGTGACAGCCCTGATGTGGCCCCTTTGCGGTCGGCTGGGCTATAAGCAACATTATCTTATCTTATCTTACCTTAATAAAGTCAAATTACACTTCTTGAAACACAGGCTTTTTTTTTTCTTTTTACAGTTCTCTAAGTAGTTGAAAGACTGCAGTTTTCTTTCAAATTCTGTAGTTTGGTTGGTTGGTTTGTTGTGCTGGCTATGCAAAGTTTTATGTGTTGTGTTGTGATGGCTGTTTGATGTTTCCTAATCAATTCCAGTCCATGAAAAACAGTTTTTTTCCTTTTGTAAGCTCTCTAAATAGTTAAAGGATGGCTGTTTTCTTTCAAATTCTTTATTTTGGTTTGTTCGTTTGGTTTAGTTTTTCTCCTGTTGGCTATGTGATGTTTTGTCATGTGGTATGCGTGATGGCTGTTTGAATCGATGCTGCCGAAGCAGAATATGGTTTCCTTTTTTAATGAGCACCCTTTAGGGCACAGATTTGATTTATCTCCACTCTCTCCCCCCTCCCCCGCCCCCAAAACTGTTCCTTGTGTAGAGATAAAAAAAAAAGCAAGAGGGAGTAAGCTGATGGGTGGGCGTTCCCAGCGTATGAGTAAGAAACGCTGATTCATAATCGTATTGGTGTATATATGTGGTTGACTTTAAGCATACCTTTTTGTTTAAACACATCAAAGAGAACATGAAATGAGGTTTTGTGTGTGTGTGTGTGTGTGTGTGTGTGTGTGTGTGTGTGTGTGTGTGTGTGTATTCATGTGTGTGTGTGTGTATTCATGTGTGTATTCATGTGTTTGTGTGTGTGTGCGTGCGCGCTACGTGTGTGTGTGTGTGTGCAGATGTAGGTCTGTTGAGTAATTAGTATACACTCGGTATGTATGACACGTTTATACAGATATGCATGCACATCACTCATTCTCACACCAGAGACATGAGGGGAAAAACAAAAATGCACACCCCACCTTACCTCAGAGTGACTGTGTTCCTTTTATTATGACAAAAGTCGAAGTCTACCCCAGCAAGGTGAAATTGATTGTGTGTCTATGTGTGTGTGCTTTTAATGTGTTTATGACCATACCAGTAAAAAAAAAGTCCGCCTTTGTTAGTTTGAATGCCTGAGCAGGTCATAATTTTTTTTACACTTGGTAAGTTGATGGTCTTCCTCAGTTCCTGGCATTTTAACAGCCCATGTTGTTATGGTCTCTTTGTTTTCAGTGCACGGTGCTAGAAACCTGCAAGGGAAAAAGCCAGGTGAGAGAAACACCCTTGTGTTTGGCGTTAAACAACACTATTGTTCATGTGAATTTATAAGCCGTCGCTGGATGGTCTGTTGTCAGACAGTGGAAAATTAATAGATGATATAGATAGTAGTGACTGAGTGCATGTTCATGTTGAGATAGGACTGATTTTATTGATGTACATAAAATGGGTGAAGCTGATGTCATGGAGCTTGCTTCCATCAGTCAGCTGCTTTATAGTGATGTCATGTTGATGTATTTATATCAGCAGTTCATGGCTGTCCTCTTTTTTTTCTATTGTACAAAGGTGATTCGCCCTGTCAGTGCCATCTTTATGGGTAATTCTTATCTTAGACAAGTGTTGAATGGTAAAAGATCTTGGGAAAAGGCATTTGACTGATACTTTTGCTGTGTGCATCTGTCTCTCCAGTCTTATTATGTATGTGTCCTCTCTGTCTGTCCCTTTCTTTTCATTTGGTTTTAAGTTGAAAGTTGTTTGTATGTACTCTTGTATTCTTTGTTGCCTGACGATTTCTTCATCTTGCCAATCAAGCTACTCAAAATGAACTTCAGCCGGACACATTTGTTTAAATTAGCTATGATGATCATTTTCATCTTTGAATTTAACATCATCTCCCACTCTCTTCCCCCTTCCTTGCATCAGTGTCCTGACCCCACCCCTTGTTTTCATTTTTGTTGTATGCAAGTTTAGATATAACTGATGTTTCAGAAGCTATCTTTATGTAAAAAAAATAAAAAAATAAAAAGTAGTAAATTAAGCTCTGATAATGGGCTGTCTTACCAGAGATTAACAGGAAAAAAGTCAGATTGTGGGGCTTTTGTTCAGATAGTGCAAGTTGCAGTAAGAGACGGGGGCCAAACCTCTGTCTGTAAGCAAAGATGCTTTGGGGACAGCATGAGTATTTTCCTTTTTCACTCATTGGAGTTCCATCGAGCCAAGACACTTGTCCCTTCCTGGTTGGCTTTGCATCTACTTCCTGTTCACCCTTCCTGGTTGGCTTTGCATCTACTTCCTGTTCACCCTTCCTGGTTGGCTTTGCATCTACTTCCTGTTCACCCTTCCTGGTTGGCTTTGCATCTACTTCCTGTTCAGTCTGTTTGGAACACTTCATAGCTGATGTGCATGGTCAAGTTTGAAGCTCACACATGGCGATTGGCTCACAGGCAAAGATTTCGTGCAGGCAGAGGACCAGCCTTGCTGAACAGGGCACATGAAGAACTTGCATGCATGCTTAGTGTAGAACGCTGCCCAGGAAACTGATCAGTTCTGTTGTCTGGAAATGGTTAGTTACCTGCACAGGCAGATGGGACACCCAACAGAGGCCAATAGAGGGAAAGTGAAGTGAGATAACTGATTCTTTTCTGTCTACATCATTGTGCTTCAGATTTTCCTGGCGGGCCCAGCTCACGAGTGTCTCTGAGTGTTAAGAAAGCAACTAATAGAACAAAAATGTCTCTGGTAAAGGTAGCATGTATTGCTCCCACCTACCCTGTTCTGTATCCTGCCTCCTCACCACTTCGCCAGTTTGCTTTCTGCAGTTCAAATGGGCAAAATCTAGATCTGAAAATTTTTGCTTTGTAATGTGATGCAAGAATAATGGACTGTAATGTCGGCATCAATGAATGAAGGCAAGATGGCACGCATCTTTTGTAGTGTTGCTGAATGCACATGCACGCAAGCACGCATGCACGCATACAAGCATGCACACACACACACACAGGTGCATGCGTGTGTGCGCACGCTCGCATGCACAAACACACACACACACACACACACACACACACACACACACACACACACACACACACACACACACACACATACACACACACACACAGAGCATAAAACTATAAAGAGTGGTAGATGTCTGGATTTTTATGAGGGATAACACATAGGAAAAAACTACTCGAGACTTCGATTGGTAAGAAGCTTTAAACAGATTTTTTCAGAAGATTTGTTTGTTTTTTTAGGACGCTGTAAATTCTCAGTCATCTTTGGAGTGGGAAACAAAAAGTTCCGGACAAGTGTTGTCAAAGAACCCTCTGGCAACCCAGATTGGAATGAGGAGTCTACTGTGTAAGTACTTCAGGAAAACTTTGTGTGGATGTATAGACTGGATGGAATATAGTTATGTGCATGTGACTGAACACACATCAAAGACACTGAATTTCATGTTAAAAACACATCCATACATGCTCAGCCACCATGCCCAATATGCAAACACAATGGCATGCACAGAACAACCTACATCTGTATGCATCCCCACCCAAAAGTGATGGGACATGCATGGACATAACTACACATGTACACTTCTGCTCACATTCTCAAAATGCCACACATTTGAATTATAAAGTAGACACTATCATGAGAATCGTTTTCACACACGCAGACACATCCACTGCATGAATGCATTAATAGAAGCACAAGCGCCCACATGTGTGTGCATTCAAACTCTTGCTCACTCACTCATTCGTTCTCTGTCTCTTTCTTCTTTGATATATATGGGGGAAGGGTGAGGAGGGGGTAAAAAAGCAACTGTTAAGCTTGTTATTATGTATTTCCACAAAAAAGCAATAACTGTCATCAGCTGGGGGGCCTAGCAGGTGGTGTAATGCATATTTTGAATCGGAACAAGCGTCACAAAACATCACCCAAGGGACTCGGCAGCTTTGCAGAGCCTCCTCTGTGGATTGCCTCACAACAACCAAACACTGATGGCTCTGCATTGACTGTTGCTGCTGCTGCTGCAACAGGACGAGTTGTGGGGATGGCATGGGAGTAATGCTGCGGAGGAGTTGCGGAATATGCAGTAAAAAAAGGAAAATGTGAAGTAGTGGATGATATCAAAGGCATCTAATTCCTGGGTGATGGACTTTTATGTCACAACAGGCAGGTTCAGAACCAGAGCGACCATGTGTTCTTCACGGTGACAGAGAAGGAGGATGTGCTGGGGCAGGTGCAACTGCCCGTTACCTCGCTCAGCACCACCAAGGGTCAGGTGCGCCAGACTTCCCTCAAGGCTCATCGGAAATGCCCCGTTCCCCATGGAGAACTCCTCTTTCAGGTGAGACAGCAGTGTTTGCGCAGTGAAGCCTCTCTGTCTCCAGACCCTCCCACTTCACTTTCCCTGGCTGTCAGGATGTGAGGCAGTACAGAGAAACCTCAATGTGAGGCAGTACAGAGAAACCTCTGTGTGAGTAGCACAGAGAAACCCCAATGTGAGGCAGTACAGAGAAACCTGTCTGTGAGGTATTACAGAGAAACCTCTCTGTGAGGTATCACAGAGAAACCTCAATGTGAGGCAGTGCAGAGAAACCTCAATGTGAGGCAGTACAGAGAAACCTCTCTTTTTGAGGTATTACAGAGAAACCTCTGTGAGGTATTAACAGAGAAACCTCTCTGTGAGGTATTTACAGAGAAGCATCTCTGTGAGGTATGTACAGAGAAATCTCTCTGTCAGTATCTCCCCTCTTGATTCTTCCAGCCAGTAAAGATAACCTTTTTCTGAAATTTATTTATGCAAAACCTCTTCACACTTTTTTTCTCCTTGTTTGAAGACTTTTTTTTTAAATTTAAACTTGTTGTTGTTCAGAGAAACCTGTCTGTCAGTATTTCCACTACAGTCTTCCTACCTTTAAAGATGTAGTGTTCTCTGGCAAAAACGCTCTCTTTTTTTCACTTTTTTTTCCTCATATCTCTTCCTGCATGAAATAAAGACTTTGGGGTTTGGTAACTTTTTTTCTGTTTTTGTTTTGTACAGAGAACCTCTCGTTCAGTATCTTTGCACTAGAGTCTCTCTGTCTGCAGAAACTAGGCTTTTTGCTTGTACGGTTTTTGTTTGTACAGCAAAACCTTTCTGTCAGTATTTCACTTTAGAGTCTGTTTTCTTGTGAAGATATGTTTTCTTGGCCAGTTTTCCTTGTACAGTAAAAACCTTTCTATCTAGAAGTTCCCACTTCACTCTCTACCTGTAAAGGCTTGGGTGTTTTCTGTATTAGTTTTCTTTGTGCAGCAACACTTCCCAATAAAGAACCTCCTTTTAAATTTTTCCTCCCAGTTGAGACTCAAATGTTTAGGCGCGCTCAGATGTAGCCTTAAGGAACAAGGGTTCAGTACTGACCTGGTCCACATACATGAATATTCAGCCCTGCAGACAGAATTGTTTTGTTACCATTCTCACACCCTCCGGGGTTGCGACCTTGTCGTGGTCGGAGGGCTTGCGCGGTCCAGTGATCCCTTTGGCTTTGCTGGCGGGGCATCAATACTTGGAGATTGGCTGGTTTTTTCAAACTGCTTCTAGCCCGAGAAGCTAAGATGCTGCCTGGCCTAAGCGTAACGAGGTAAGGAGTTGATGCCCCTGGTAGGGCTTCCCATGTCAGATAGGCTAAGGTGAGGATCCTGACTAAGAGTAACCCGCCTTTCTCCTTTTCTTGTTTTCCTGCCTCTCTTATTTGGCCCTTTTCTATCTTCGTCTCCCCTTCAAGTCTTCTTTTCCACACTCCTTTTCTCTCTGTGGTCTCCTTAAGATCCGCCGCGTTTGCCGTGCGGTGCGACCTGTGTCGAGGGGATGAGATCCTGGTGATTGAGAGGGCCAGTGCTTGAGGAGGCCTGTGCTCTCAACACATCACTTTGGCTCGGACCTCTCCTAGACAGGAAGTACACTTGGCCTGGGTGTACTAATGGGCTCCCCTTCTTGGGGCTGGGTCAAGACAGGCAGTTCCCCTGCTGGCCATGTGAACCCCTGCAGTGCTCAGCTCTCTGTTCCCGGAGTTGAGCATGATCAGGGGGGATAGGGTTGGTGGTTTCTGTTTGTCGTATATCTCTCCCAAAGCATGGAAGGGGTCAAGACATTGGTTTCTTGGCCCTGGCCCCTTAGTTGGACTCCAAGGTGGTGGGTAAGGGGAGATGAAACATAATAAAATAAATATGGCTTTTTCAAAAAACATCCCCCCCCCTCCCCCCCAAAAGAAAAGGAAGGCAGCATCCCCTATTTCAGGGGATTCCATTCTGACAGCGATTCGGATACGGAGGTACGACAGAGGACAGGTTTCTGGGCTTCCTGGCTCGTGATGGAAGGGACGGAGCAGGAAAGACCCCTTTCAGCTCTGAGCCCTTTCGCCATACAGAAGGCTTTCAAGCTTTAGCAGGTGACCCTCGGTCCATCAAAAGGTTGAGGAATGGCTCGTTTCTGATCCAATGTAGATCACAAAAACAATCCGAACAGCTGCTGAGGGCAACAAAACTAGTGGACAGGGAGATCAGGGTGACTCCCCAAAAACAGTTGAATTCGTCGAAAGGTGTGATTCACTGCCGGGATTTATCAGGTGTCTCAGAGGCAGAGATCAAAACGGAGCTGGCGTCCCAGGGTGTGACGGAGGTGCGCAGGTGACGGTAAAGAAAGGTGCAGAAAGAGTGGCCACCAACACCCTCTTTCTGACATTCTGCAACCCTGTGCTGCCTCCGGTCATCAAAGTCGGCTACCTGAATGTCCGGGTTCAGTTATATGTTCCGTCCCCGTTGAGGTGCTTCAGATGCCAGAAGTTTGGCCATGTCAGAGACCGTTGTTCTGGGCAGGAGGTGTGCGGTGTTTGCTGCAAGGCAACCCATGATGGGCCGTGTAAAGCCCCGGGCACATTGTGCAAACTGCGGTGGCGACCATCCCTCCTTTTCCCACGAAACTGTCCTCTTTGGTTTCAGGAATCCACAATACAAAGAGTCAAGACAGAAAAGAAAATCTCCTTTTTGAGGCCCGCAAACAGGTTGTGGGCAGTCAGACGCCAACAGCCTCTTCTTATGCTTCGGCCGTAAAGACAGTTCCCACAGTTCCCACTCGGTCAGTCTGTTGCCAACTGATGACTTCACGTTTTCAAAGACATTGCAAGGAAGAATTGTTAACTCTGGTGGAAGCAGTTCACCACCTCCCAACCCAAAGTGAATGCCCCTGGTGGAGGCAAGAAATCCGCCACCCCTCAGACTGCCCAGCAGTCTACAACATCTGCTGCTGGGCAGATTAAAAAACCAGCAATCCCGCCTCGAACTCCTCTGTCCAGTGCCCGTGCGGGCAAGGGAGTTCAATCCAGTGTGGAGATGGTGGAGATGAGGAAGAAACCTTCACCGTCTCCCAAATCCAGACCTTCTTTACCTGTTGGCAAGTCTGCCAGCAGGTCTGAAGACCAACACAGTCCAGTGAAACTAACCAATAAATTTACACCTTTAGAAGCAGATGTTGATGAGGAGATGACCTGATCTCTCTCCTTTTCGCCCTCTGCACCATGGATAGTACAATATTCCATTGGAATATCCGTGGACTAAATTCCAACTTTGAGGAACTGCAGCTTCTGTGTCGATCTATAAAACCTTCCGTCGTGGCTCTTCGGGAAACTCAAATTCAAAGCCAGAAGACCTTCACTCTTTCTGGCTTTAATATTCTTTCAAAACCTGCACAACCATCCACGTTGGGACTGTCGGGCGGTGTTGCCCTTCTCATACACAAAACTCTGCTGTATAGTCCTGTCACTCTGTCTACCTCCCTTCAGGCTGTAGCTGCGAGAGTCACTCTCCACAAGACTGTGACAATCTGTTCTCTTTATCTACCTCCTTCTGTCCCGGTTTGTCGTCAGGACCTTGTCAGTCTGATAGGTGAACTTCCTCGACCTTTTTTGCTGTTGGGTGACTTTAACGGTCACAATCCTCTTTGGGGTAGTGTCACTTCGTCATCCAGAGGTCTGCTAATTGAGGATGTCCTTTCGGATTTGGATTTGTGTTGTCTGAACGACGGATCTGCAACTTACCTCCACTCTTCCACAGGTTCACTTTCATGTTTAGATTTGTCGGTTTGTGACCCCTCGCTGGTCCTGGACTATGAGTGGTCTGTCCATGACGATCTGCACGGAAGTGACCATTTCCCTGTCCTTCTACAACCCGTCATAACTGAACACGTCTCTGTCTCTCAACATCTAAATTATAAGGGAAAACAAACTGGGATCTATTTGCAGCCACTATTTCTAAGGAATTCCAGGACACTGATTTTCTTCAGAGTCCGGACCCAGCTGAATCTCTGACTAACACTGTGATCAAATGTGCTAAAGCCTGTATTCCAGTGTCTTCCGATAAACTTCAAATGCCAAAAACACCCTGGTTCGATTCAGACTGCCAACAAATTTCCAAAGTTCGAAAACGGGCTCAGCGTCGGGTATACCAACGACCTTCGGGTCCCAACGCTCGAGCCATCAGAACTCCGTGCTAAATCAAGACACACTTTTAAAAAACGGTAAACGTCGGTCCTGGAGAAGCTTCTGCTCCAGGCTGACATCGAAAACTTCCAAGAAAAGTGTGGAACATCATTAAAAAAATCAAAGGAAGAACACCTGTCCCCCTGTGAACCATCTCAAGTTTGCTGACTCTTTAATAACAGACAAAAAAGCAGTTGCTAATCTGCTTGCTTTAAAAAATTGAAAAGAATTCCCCTTCTTCTAACAAATCAGCCACTTTTGTCAAAAACAAAGCCCTTAAAGAAAAATCACCTTGCAACTTTTCGTCAGACAGCATGGAAGACTACAATCTTCCTTTCACGTTAAATGAACTGAAATCTGCCTTACTTTCTTGCAGCGATTCCTCTCCAGGTATAGATGAAATCCATTATCAACTGTTGAAACATCTTCCGCAAGAAGGTCTGAACATACTGCTACAGGTATACAACCATGTGTGGACTACAGGTTTCTTTCCACCCTCTTGGCGAAAAGCCCTCATTATTCCCATCCCCAAACCTGGAAAAGATCTTTCTAATCCGTCAAACTACCGTCCCATAGCTTTGACCAGCTGTGTCTGTAAATTGATGGAGAAAATGGTCAATGCTAGACTCATGTGGAAACTGGAAACCGATGGCCTTTTGGCGAAAGAACAGTGTGGTTTCCGCAAACATCGGACTACAGTTGACCATTTGATTCGTCTGGAATCTACACTTCGGAACGCCTTTTTGAACAGACAGCATGCAGTGGCAATTTTCTTTGACTTGGAGAAGGCCTACGATACTAAACCCGGAAGTCGGGATACTTCATGATCTCCATGATCTGGGTTTTCGAGGTCATCTTCCGCTTTTCATTCAAATTTTTTTGGCAGAACGACAGTTTCAGGTCCGGGTTGGCACCACTCTCTCTGATGTCCACGAGCAGGAGTTGGGTGTTCCACAGGGGAGCATACTGTCTCCTGCCCTCTTTAGCATTAAGATTAACAACATTGTTCAATCAGTTTTAGCAGGGTTCAGACCTGCTCATTGTTTGTGGATGATTTCGCTGTCTACGCAACTGGAAGCCTGTACCCGAGTGTCCCAGCGCAGGCTCCAGCTTTGTGTGGATAAAATCCATCAGTGGGCGGATGAAAACGGTTTCACCTTTTCTGCTACAAAAACACAGTGTATTCACTTCCATAATTTCCGTAAGTTTTTTCCAGATCCTGAACTTCAAGTAGGGGAAAACTTCCATTCCAGCTGTCAAAGAGGCCAAATTTCTAGGGTTATTTTTGACCAGAAACTTAACTTTCTCACCACATCAAAACCCTCAAAACTGCTTGCCAGAAAGCACTGAATATTCTGCGGGTCGTAGCGCACACCGACTGGGGCACTGATAAGAAAACTTTGCTGCACCTCTACAGAGCCTTGGTCCGTTCCAAACTGGACTACGGCTGTGCTGTGTACGGCTCTGCAAGATCGTCTTACCTCAAACTCTTGGACCCTATCCACCATCGAGGGCTTCGTCTCTGTCTTGGAGCGTTCCGCACCACCCCTGTGTACAGCCTGTACGCAGAGGCAGGTGAACCTTCACTGTCCAACCGCAGGCTGAAACTGTCTTTGAATTATTATATCCGACTATTCTCAGAACCAGAAAACCCTGCCTATGACTGTGTCTTGACCCTCCGTTCCAAAGTAAGTTTGAAAACAACCCTAAATGTATTCCGCCGTTTGGTCTTCGTATGCAGCCTCACGTGCGGAATGCAGGTCTAGACCTAGGAGTTGTGTCCGATTTTTCCAAGTTTCCGGATCAACCTCCGTGGACCTTTTTCACACCAGAGATTCGTTTCGATCTTGCAGCTTTTCGCAAAGAGTCTACCAGCTCTCTGGCGTACAAGGCATTGTATGCTGACCTCTGTTCCAAATTCCCATCCTGTCAAAAAGTTTTCACTGACGGTTCCAAGTCTGAAGATGGAGTGGCCTGTGCAGCCTACTGCCCTGGGCTCCTTCTCAGATACTGTTGGAACATATACATTCAGATGCTTCTGTCTATTCCGCTGAACTTACCGCTCTGGTTCTGGCTTTGAAGATAATCTCACAATCTTCGAAGAGCGACTTTCTGTTCTGTGGATTCGCTGTCAGCTTTGGAGGCCATAGCTGGCCGCAACCTTCAGCATCCAGAACTTTTACTTTTTTTTAAAAACTTTTTAGCACGTTGAAAGCGGACGGTTACAACATCACTCTTGCTTGGGTTCCTGGTCATGTTGGCATCGGCGGAACGAAATGGTTGATCGTTTAGCCAAGAACGCCACAAGAGAGAAACTGTCCAACATTTATATCCCCTGCTCAGATGTGAAACCCAAAATTAATGATTATGTGAGAGACCTCTGGCAGGAGGATTGGAACACACAGACGAATAACAAACTCTTTCAGATCCGTCCAAACCTTAAGGACTTCCTCCCATCTCCGTCGGGAGTCGTAAAGAGGAAACGGTTCTGTGCCGGCTGCACACCGCCATTCGTATTTTACCCATTCCTACCTTTTAAAAAGTGAAGAAGCTCCGTGGTGCATTCCGTGTCATGCGCCACTCACAATGAAACATGTTCTTTTAGAGTGTTGGGACTTGCACGATGTGAGACACAAACATTTTACAGCAGAGTCCATGAAGATCCTGTTCAGGGATGTCCCGCCTGATGTGATCCTTGAGTTTTTGGAGAGAGATTACATTTTTCATCTGATTTAAGATTTTACGGAAGAAAGATTTTTAAACGAAGTTTCTGGTGCATTTCTAGTCGATGTCATTTACTGAGATGTGTGAAAGTGTTTTTTTTTTTTTTCTTTTCTTTTTCAAATGACTGGTGAGTTGATTTTAACGTGGTGACAGCCCTGATGTGGCCCTTTGCGGTTGGCTGGGCTATAAGCAACATTATCTTATCTTATCTTATCTTACCATTCTCACACAAGTGTAAGCTCTAATTGACTTGCCCAGTCTCTGTCACACAAACACGTGTGATGAAAATAACTTTAATGCATTCCTTTCCTCTATGGATGGTGTGTAGTTGAGTGCATTTCAACGTAGTTCATTATGTCTACAATTCATTGTGTTGATGACTCTCTATGTTGTCAGCTGATAGTTTTAAGTGATCAAACTGATATTTGAAACGTGGGCCATTTGTCATGGAACAGAGGGAATGTAAACTCAAAATTCAGGAGGACAGATCCCAGATGTGATTGTAATCTTTTAATACTCTGCTGTCAGTATTGCGTATAGGTTCAAGATACAATTTAAGTGGCTTCACATACCCCATACAGTATTTAGCCCCTCAGGGTACGACATGTGCAGGCATTGTTGTGTTATGAGCTACTTTGGAGGAATTTACTGGAGATATTATGGGTAGGTTTCACTATCACACTGGTCAGCCCATGAGGTTGACAGAAGGCAGGGACAGCATTGCACATATGTGTGGCTTTTTGTGTCTGATAGTAGGACTTCAGACAGACTTGGGTGATCTGAGTCACAAGACAGTGCTTTTTGTGTCTGATAGTAGGACTTCAGACAGACTTGGGTGATCTGAGTCACAAGACAGTTCTTTTGTGTCTGATAGTAGGACTTCAGACAGACTTGGGTGATCTGAGTCACAAGACAGTTCTTTTTGTGTCTGATAGTAGGACTTCAGACAGACTTGGATGATCTGAGTCACAAGACATTTCTTTTTGTGTCTGATAGTAGGACTTCAGACAGACTTGGATGATCTGAGTCACAAGACAGTTCTTTTTGTGTCTGATAGTAGGACTTCAGACAGACTTGGGTGATCTGAGTCACAAGACAGTTCTTTTTGTGTCTGATAGTAGGACTTCAGACAGACTTGGGTGATTTGAGTCACAAGACAGTTCTTTTTGTGTCTGATAGTAGGACTTCAGACAGACTTGGGTGATCTGAGTCACAAGACAGTTCTTTTTGTGTTTGATAGTAGGACTTCAGACAGACTTGGATGATCTGAGTCACAAGACAGTTCTTTTTTTGTCTGATAGTAGGACTTCAGAAAGACTTGGGTGATCTGAGTCACAAGACAGTTCTTTTTGTGTCTGATAGTAGGACTTCAGACAGACTTGGGTGATCTGAGTCACAAGACAGTTCTTTTTGTGTCTGATAGTAGGACTTCAGACAGACTTGGGTGATCTGAGTCACAAGACAGTTCTTTTTGTGTCTGATAGTAGGACTTCAGACAGACTTGGGTGATCTGAGTCACAAGACAGTTCCTTCAAGCATATCAGCTGCCTTACAATGTCCGGTCTTTTCATGTTCATAAGATCACAGATTGCGATGAACAAAGCAGTCTTTCTATGAACAGAAAGTAGTGCCTTTTCTTATTTGATAGCAGGAATTCTGGCAGACTCTTTGAAGTCTCTCTTCAGGTTAAAGTCCAGATATGTTTATACAAAAATATCACGAGCGCTGTAAATGAATAAAGAAATGTTGTTGAGAACAGGAATAGATTGAAGTGTATTTTTCTGTTTTCTTCCCTCTTTCTCTGTTTCTCTTTTCCAGTGTATTGAAATACATGTGAAGCATGACTGGAGTGCACTCAGTTTGGCTGTTTAAAACCTCAGTCAGGGTGTAGGTCCATTGATTGTAGCCTGGCAGTTTAAAACCTCAGTCAGGGTGTAGGTCCATTGATTGTAGCCTGGCTGTTTAAAACCTCAGTCAGGGTGTAGGTCCATTGATTGTAGCCTGGTTGTTTAAAACCTCAGTCAGGGTGTAGGTCCATTGATTGTAGCCTGGCTGTTTAAAACCTCAGTCAGGGTGTAGGTCCATTGATTGTAGCCTGGCTGTTTAAAACCTCAGTCAGGGTGTAGGTCCATTGATTGTAGCCTGGCTGTTTAAAACCTCAGTCAGGGTGTAGGTCCATTGATTGCAGCCTGGCTGTTTAAAACCTCAGTCAGGGTGTAGGTCCATTGATTGCAGCCTGGCTGTTTAAAACCTCAGTCAGGGTGTAGGTCCATTGATTGTAGCCTGGCTGTTTAAAACCTCAGTCAGGGTGTAGGTCCATTGATTGCAGCCTGGCATCTAGGAGGAACTGTCGGTGAATGATCAGCATGTCCCTGAGGAGGCCACAGCCTACTGCTACAAGGCTGTTTCTGTCATATATATCCAGAGTCCTGACTTAGTCAATATTTTGGTTTTAGATGGTAGTTGAAGAAACGATGACTTAGTCAATATTTTGGTTTTAGATGGTAGTTGAAGAAATGATGTAACTGACCCCCCCACCCCCACCCACCCCACCCCTGTTAAGCCATCTATAAAGAAAAATTGATCCAAAAGAAAAAGGGAAAAAGTAAATACATCTAAAGAAAAGGGAAAGGTAAAATAGGAGCAATAAAAGCAAGCACGAACAAGTAAGAAGACAAACATAGCCATTCTGTCCCAGTTCATGTCTGAAACACCTTTGTATTATGGAGCAGGATGTGGTGTTTGGTCCTGTGTGTCCATCTGTGTGCAAGATCAGCGGCAGGTGTTAGGGGAGGGGAAGTTATGAGGGGCGGAGGGGAATGTTCATCCAAGTGGAAACGGTGTTTGGAATGCTTAGTGCTGAGACATGGGTAAAGGCAGATCTTTAGGTGGAAAACCTGACAACATGCAGAAAGAAGTGGAAAAAAATTAGAATAAAAGGATATCAGTAGTGTCTACTTCGTATAACAGGGGTAATCTTAGCATTTGCTCATCTCAAACACTGGTTTATATTTAATCATACCTTTTTGGTCTGACATCTGTTGGCCATCTTGGTGTTTGTTGCAGGTGTTTTGTGTAGAAGCATGTCCATGAATATTGTAATTGACTGTGAGTCTGAGTGTAGAATTTTATCATTGGAATTTGTACAGTGACTGTAGGTGTAGTATTTCCTTAAACATTGTGAGATACTGTGAGTATGGGTATAGCATATCAACAAACGCAACTTACTACGATTCGGGATGCAGTATCTCCGTAAACCTTGTACTGTAAGATACTTTGAGTTTGGGGAAGTATTTCCATTACTGATCATGATCGGGGGTGTCTGTTCCAGGCTTTTGTATCCAAACAGCGACCGCTGTCGGAGCCGGTCAATCCCCAGATCCGGAGCAGCGTCAACAGTGGAAGTGCAGTACAGCTCACTGGTTTTGCCCGCTTACGCCAAAGCCTTGCCATTTCCCCGGCCCTCCCTCGACGTGGCCCCAAGAGAGACAGTAAAGACACCGGCAGCATTGGAGAGAAAGATGAGAAGAAAAGGAGCAGCACTCTGTCGTACTTTAATAAGAAACTGTCAAAATCCCTCCATGATATTTTCCACATAGGACGTGGTGGCAGCAATGAGGATGACGATGACCAGAAATCGAACCAGATCAAAACGGGGAAATACGGTAGCGTGAAGGAAGGACTGGATCAGAGTGGAGGTGACATTCCCGTGGTGACCAACATCATTCCCAACATGGTGACCGTGCACGGGGGGACACGTCTGTGTGTGGAAGGCAAGAACCTGGGGCTGGGCAAGTCTGACATCATGGAGTTCATGCTGTGTGGTAGCGATCTGCTGGACACCATTGATTTTGAGTCCGACACGCGGATTTACGTCACCACCAAGCCCAACACACCAGGCAAGGGCGACCTGTGGATTGAGACCGTGTCTGGGGGACAAAATGTCTAAAAAACGTCTTCACCTTCGTGGACCGTGCAGCTGAAAAGAACGGGACGGTGGAGCGACAAGCGCCTCCTGACTCCCCATCTGTCATTCCCCCATGCCCCACCCGGGAGCCTCCTCAGCCCTCCCCTGTGGCAGCACCTCGCGCCAAGTCCTTATACCGTGACGATGACGGTGCTGGTGCTGGGGACAGCATGGGTCAGGCTGGTGAGAAACAGGGTATCTCTGTGCAGCGCTCCAGTTCACAAGTAAGCTATGGTGGAGTTTGGGTTCTGTTTACTTCCTGCTTTCACTCTTGCATTGAAGATTCTCTCTTTAGTGTATTTCAGATTTCTGGTTTTCTCATACACATTTTCTGCACAGAAAAATAAGAAAGACCTATGTTTTTTCTCACTTGCAGAGGTGCAACTGCAATGACCCTCCCTAGGCCAGAAATTCAGCATTGAAAATGTTTGTTTTTCATACTGCCAGCTCAGAAAATGTTCTTTTATTTTTCAAGTCTGGCTCAGGCAATTTTTTTCTCAGTAATATCTGATTTTCAAAGTACTTATGAACGTTTTTTCCTCCTTTTTTTTTAAATATATAAATCAGAAGAGACAAATAAAAAAAATCTCTAACAACGAAAAAGATTTCTTTTTATACAGCGTTGTACATTTATAAACTTGTCTGGCAAAATAGCTCTTCAGTTGTGAGGTTCTGAAAGGCAGCTTTTCTCTCTATTGTTTTTCAGCAAGTGTACAGCTGATTGATCCAATTTTAGATGAAGTGTTTGAAGAGAATTGACATGAAGGTGCTGTCTCAAAATGAAAGATTCGTCTGAGAACTTTAGATGGCTGAATGAAAGCAATGAAAATGGATTGAGTATGAAAAATGCTGGAAAATTGATGTCTTTAGTGCTTCTAAGACATTGCAGTACTGTTCAAGAGCACAAGCATCATTTTAGCATGTAAATGAAGTTTTTTTTCCCCAGATTTTTTCCCCCAGACTTTGCACCTTTTTTTCCCGAATATTTGAAGCCTAAGACGACAATTTGAGAGTGTGTCAAGATTGAAGGTGGAAAAACTGGTGTGAAATAGCTAATCGCTTACAATTTCTTGAACATTAGGCCCGTGCATCCCTTAATCTCCTTTCCCCCATTCCTCCCTGTCAGCCCGTCCTGATCTCAGTCTTCATTTTACATGCTGACGTGACGTTACTTGTATTAGGGTGGAACTGATGTTGTTTTTTTTTTCCTTTTTAGATTTTTTGTTTCACCTAAAGGAATTTGCATCCCAGCAAAATGTTGTACAAGCTAGCTATGAAGCTCGTACATATTACTGTTGCATGCATATCAGTAGCGTGATTCTCAAATATGCAAATCAGTTCCACATCTGAACACACACACAGACACACACACACACACACACGCACACGCACACGCACACGCACACGCACACACACACTCACACACACACACTCACACACACACACACACATGCACTCACACACGTAAGCGTACACGCACATGGATCCTATGTAATTTCAGCTTCTTCTTTTTTGTTGTGCTCTTGATTCGAATAACATCATGGGAAAAAAGCATCATGTTTTGTAGTGACTATGCTGTAAAGTACAAGGGGTTTCATCTCTATTGCTGTCACAATTTCACTGTCTTCCATCTTGTTCCTGTGTCTACTGTCTCCTGCACTACTTAGGTGCCTGGTTGTGTGATGGGGGAGGGGCAGAGGACAGAGTTACTTTTTGTTCTAAAGAACATGATGCCTGACAAAGCTGTGGATGTGGTTTTGTCAAAGACTGGATAAGAGATTATTGTTTTTGAATAAGACTGCCCATTTATTTTTTTTTCCATAGATTTTTTTCTGTATTTCAGTGTTTGCTTCCTTTTCTATAGTAGTATGATAAGGGGATGGGGAAATGAAAGATTTCACTGATGCAGTTTTAAATGCATGCACCTTGGCTTGTTCTCTAAATCTTATGGCATATGTATGCAATAACGTATTGCTTTCAGTTTTGACGGTTTGCCTACCTTGTTCCCTTATATAAGTTATAATTCCTATGGCATGATTATGAATGACTTACTGGTTTCAATGATTCCGCAATTTTCCTGAAACGTTCTGATGTGAATTTAGAGAAAAGCATTAAGAACAAATTTCCAAAGGTTTGTGAAGTTCATGGTTTCAGAATGATACATGAAAGAAAAGGAAAGTCCTGGCCTAATGGCAGTGGTGTAGTTTTTGCATCCCTATTCACAGGCTGACAGGTCTGGAACATCCACATCATTGCTGAGTGTGCCGCCACGCTACCCCGTGTGAAAAGCACGCCTGACATTGAACCGAGGACCAGCCTGAAATACCCAGCCGTTTCCGGAAAAACCACCAGACACACGCACGGAGAGCTAGCGAGTCAGTGGTCCCCATGCAGCGTGGTGCTGAGTTGCGTTCAAGTGAGTAGTGCAGCAGAGTCTAATGTCATGTTGATGTCATATTAATAATGTGTATGTTGTTATTGATTTTTTTGTATCAAAGAGGGGAATGAGATCCTGGTGATTGAGAGGGCCAGCGCTCTCAACACATCACTTTGGCTCGGACCTCTCCTAGACAGGGAGTACACTTTGGCCCGGGTGTACTAATCGGCTCCCCTTTTTGGGGTTGGGTCAAGACGGGCAGTTCCCCAGCTGGCCAAGTAAACCCTGCAGTGCTCAGCTCTCTGTTCCCGGGAGTTGAGCATGATCAGGGGGGATAGGGTTGGTTGCTTCTGCTTGTCGTATGTCTCTCCCGAAGCCTGGAAGGGGTCAAGACATTGGTTTCTTGGCCCTGGCCCCTTAGTTGGACTCCAAGGTGGGTGGGTAAGGGAGGGATGAAATATACTAAAATACACATGGCTTTTTCAAAACACATCCCCCCAAAAAAGAGGAAGGCAGCATCCCCTATTTCAGGGATTTCGATTCTGACAGCGATTCGGATATGGAGGTACGACAGAAGACAGGTTTTTGGGCTTCTTGGCTCGTTATGGAAGGAACGGAGCAGGAAAGGCCCCTTTCAGCTTTGAGCCCTTTTGCTATCCAAAAGGGCTTTCAAGGTATAGCAGGTGACCCTCGGTCCATCAAGAGGTTGAGGAATGGTTCCTTTCTTATTCAATGTAAGTCACAAAAGCAATCTGAACAGCTGCTGAAAGCAACGAAACTTGTGGACAGGGAGATCAGGGTAACTCCCCACAAACAATTAAATTCATCAAAAGGAGTGATTCGCTGCAGGGAATTATCAGGTGTTTCAGAGGCAGAAATCAAAAACGGAGCTGGCATCCCAGGGTGTGACGGAGGTGCGCAGGGTGACTATCAGAAGGGTGCAGAAAGAGTGGCCACCAACACCCTCTTTCTGACATTCTGCAACCCTGTGCTGCCTCCGGTCATCAAAGTCGGCTACCTGATGTCCGGGTTCATTTGTACGTTCCGTCCCCGTTGAGGTGCTTCCGATGCCAGAAGTTTGGTCATGTCAGAGACCGTTGTTCTGGGCAGGAGGTGTGTGGTATTTGCTGCAAGGCAACCCATGATGGGCCGTGTAAAGATCCGGCACATTGTGCAAACTGCGGTGGCGACCATCCCTCCTCTTCACGGAATTGTCCTCTGTGGATTCAGGATCTGCAATACAAAGGGTTAAGACAGAAAAGAAGATCTCCTTTTTCGAAGCCCGCAAGCAGGTTGTGGGCAGTCAGTCGCCGACAGCTTCTTCGTACGCTTCAGCCGTAAAGAAAGTTCCAACAGTTCCAACTCGGTCAGTCTGCTGTCAGACTGATAACTTTACGTTTTCGAAGACATTGCAAGGAAAAACTGTCAGCTCTGGTGGAAGCAGGTCCACCACCTTCCAAACCAAAGTGACTGCCCCTGGTGGAGGCAAAAATCCGCCACCCCTCAGACTGCCCAGCAGTCTACAACATCTGCTGCTGGCAGATTAAAAAACCAGCAGTTCCCCCTCGAACTCCTCTGTCCAGTGCCCGTGCGGGCAAGGGAGTTCCATCCAGTGTGGAGATGGTGGAGATAAGGAAAAACCCTCCACCATCTCCCAAATCCAGACCTCCACCTTCTCCAAATTCCAGGCCTTTGTCACCTGCGAGCAAGTCTGCCAGCGGGTCCAAAGACCAACACAGTCCAGTAAAACTAAAAAATAAGTTCACTCCATTGGCCGCAGATGCTGATGAGAGATGACCTGATCTCTCTCCTTTTCGCCCTCTGCACCATGGATAATACAATAATCCATTGGAATATCCGTGGTCTAAATTCCAACTTCGAGGAGCTGCAGCTTCTGTGTCAATCTATGAAACCTTCTGTCGTGGCTCTTCAAGAAACCCAAATTCAAAGCCAGAAGACCTTTACTCTTTCTGGCTTTAATATTCTTTCAAAGCCTGCACAACCTTCCACGTTGGGACTGTCGGCGGTGTTGCCCTTCTCCTTCACAAAACTTTGTTGTATAGTCCTGTCGCTCTGTCTACCTCCCTTCAGGCTGTAGCTGTGAGAGTCACTCTCCACAAGACTGTCACAATCTGTTCTCTTTATCTACCTCCATCTGTCCCGGTCTGTCGTCAGGACCTTGTCAGTCTGTTAGGGAACTTCCTCGACCTTTTTTGCTGTTGGGTGACTTTAACGGTCACAACCCTCTTTGGGGTAGTACGTTCGTCATCCAGAGGTCTGCTGATTGAGGATGTCCTTTCGGATTTGGATTTGTGTTGTCTGAACGACGGATCTGCAACTTACCTCCATTCTTCCACAGGTTCACTTTCGTGTTTAGATTTGTCGGTTTGTGACCCCCGCTGGTCCTGGACTATGAGTGGTCTGTCCATGACGATCTGCACGGAAGTGACCATTTCCCTGTCCTTCTACAACCTGTAATAACTGAACATGTCTCTGTCTCTTCAGCATTTAAATTATAAGAAAGCAAACTGGGACCTCTTTGCAGCCACTGTTTCTAAGGAGTTCCAGGACACTGATTTTTTTCAGAGTCCTGACCCAGCTGAATCACTGACTAACATTATGATTAAATGTGCTAAGGCTGTATTCCAGTGTCTTCCGATAAACTTCAAATGCCAAAAACACCCTGGTTCGATTCAGAATGCCAACAAATTTCCAAAGTTAGAAAACGGGCTCAGCGTCAGGTATACCAACGACCTTCGGGTCCCAACGCTCGAGCCCATCAAAACTCCGTGCTAAATCAAGACACACTTTTAAAATCGGTAAACGTCGGTCCTGGAGAAGCTTCTGCTCCAGGCTGACATCAAAAACTTCTAAGAAAAAAGTGTGGAACATCATTAAGAAAATTAAAGGAAGAACACCTGTCCCACTGTGAATCATCTCAAGTTTTCGGATTCTTTAATAACAGAGAAGAAAGCAGTTGCTAATCTGCTTGCTTCAACCATTGAAAAGAATTCCTCCTCTTCTAATAAATCATCCACTTTTGTCAAAAACAAAGCCCTAAAAGAAATATCACCCTGCAACTTTTCATCCGACAACATGGAAGACTACAATCTTCCTTTCACGTTAAACGAGCTGAAATCTGCCTTACTCTCTTGCAGCGATTCCTCTCCAGGTCTAGATGAAATTCATTATCAACTGTTGAAACATCTTCCGCAAGAAGGTCTGAAGATACTGCTACAAGTATATAACCATGTGTGGACTTCAGGTTGCTTTCCTCCCTTTTGGCGGAAAGCCCTCATTATTCCCATCCCCAAACCTGGAAAAGATCTTTCTAATCCTGCAAATTACCGTCCCATTGCTTTGACCAGCTGTGTTTGTAAATTAATGGAAAAAATGGTCAATGCTAGGCTCATGTGGAAACTTGAAACCGATGGCCTTTTGGCGAAAGAACAGTGTGGTTTCCGCAAACATCGTAGTACAGTTGACCATTTGATTCGTCTGGAATCTACACTTAGGAACGCTTTTTTGAACAGACAGCATGCAGTGGCAATTTTCTTCGACTTGGAGAAGGCCTACGATACCACCTGGAAGTCGGGGATACTTCATGATCTCCACGATCTGGGTTTTCGAGGTCATCTTCCTCATTTTATTCAAAATTTTTTGGCAGAACGACAGTTTCAGGTCCGGGTTGGCACCACTCTCTCTGATGTCCACGAGCAGAGTTGGGTGTTCCACAGGGGAGCATACTGTCTCCTGCCCTCTTTAGTATTAAAATCAACAACATTGTGAAATCAGTTCAGCAGGGTTCAGACTGCTCATTGTTTGTGGATGATTTTGCTGTCTACGCAACTGGAAGCCTGTACCCGAGTGTCCAGCGCAGGCTCCAGCTTTGCGTAGATAAAATCCATCGATGGGCGGATGAAAACGGTTTCACCTTTTCTGCTACAAAAACCCAATGTATTCACTTCCATAACTTCCGTCAGTTTTTTCCAGATCCGGAACTTCAAGTAGGGAAATCTCCCATTCCAGCTGTTAAAGAGGCCAAATTTCTGGGAGTCATTTTTGACCAAAAACTTAACTTTCTCAGCCATATTAAAAACCTCAAAACTGCTTGCCAAAAGGCACTGAATATTCTGCGGGTCGTAGCACACACCGACTGGGGCGCTGATAAGAAAACTTTGTTGCACCTCTACAGAGCCCTGGTCCGTTCTAAACTGGACTACGGTTGTGCTGTGTACGGCTCCGCAAGATCATCTTACCTCAAACTCTTGGACCCTATCCACCATCAAGGGCTTCGTCTCTGTCTTGGAGCGTTCCGCACCACCCCTGTGTACAGCCTGTACGCAGAGGCAGGTGAAC
This sequence comes from Conus ventricosus, assembly GCA_018398815.1. Taxonomy (NCBI): domain Eukaryota; kingdom Metazoa; phylum Mollusca; class Gastropoda; order Neogastropoda; family Conidae; genus Conus; species Conus ventricosus. The sequence continues at coordinate 55,967,905 of CM031608.1, forward strand.
CTTCACTGTCCAATCGCAGGCTGAAACTGTCTTTGAATTATTATATCCGACTGTTCTCAGAACCACAGAATCCTGCCTATGACTGTGTTTTTGACCCTCCGTTCCAAAGTAAGTTTGAAAATAACCCGAAATGTATTCCGCCGTTTGGGCTTCGTATGCAGCCTCACGTGCGGAATGCAGGTATAGACCTGGAGTAGTTTCCGATTTTTCCAAGTTTCCGGATCAACCTCCATGGACCTTTTTCACACCAGAGATTCGTTTTGATCTCGCAGCTTTCCGTAAGGAGTCTACCAGCTCTCTGGCGTACAAGGCTTTGTATGCCGAGCTCTGTTCCAAATTCCCATCCTATCAAAAAGTTTTCACTGACGGTTCCAAGTCTGAGGATGAGTGGCCTGTGCAGCCTACTGCCCTGGGGCTCCTTCTCAGATATTGTTGGAACATATACATTCAGATGCTTCTGTCTATTCTGCTGAACTTACTGCTCTAGTACTGGCTTTGAAGATAATCTCCCATTCTTCGAGGAGGGACTTTCTGGTTCTGTCGGATTCGCTGTCAGCTTTGGAGGCCATAGCTGGCCGCAACCTTCAGCATCCAGAACTTTTATTTTTTTTTGAACTTTTTAGCAAGTTGAAGGCGGACGGTTACAACATTACTCTTGCTTGGGTTCCTGGCCATGTTGGCATCGGCGGGAACGAAATGGTTGATCGTTTAGCCAAGAACGCCACAAGAGAGAAACTGTCCAACACTTATATCCCCTGCTCAGATGTGAAACCCAAAATTAACGATTATGTGAGAGACCTCTGGCAGGAGGATTGGAACACACAGACGAATAACAAACTCTTTCAGATCCGTCCAAACTTAAAGACTTCCTCCCATCTACGTCGGGTGGTCGTAAAGAGGAAACGGTTCTGTGCCGGCTGCACACCGGCCATTCGTATTTTAACCCATTCTTACCTTTTAAAGAGTTGAAGAAGCTCCGTGGTGCATTCCATGTCATGCACCACTCACAATGAAACATGTTCTTTTAGAGTGTTGGACTTGCACGATGTGAGACACAAACATTTTACAGCGGAGTCCATGAAGATCCTGTTCAGGGATGTCCCGCCTGACGTGATCCTTGGGTTTTTGAGAGAAATTAACATTTTTCATCTGATTTGAGATTTACGGAAGAAGGATTTTTAACAAAGTTTCTGGTTCGTTTGTAGACGATGTCATTTAACGAGATGTGTGAAAGTTTTTTTTTTTTTTTTTTTTTTTTTTTTTTAAATGACTGGTGAGTTGATTTTAACGTGGTGACAGCCCTGATGTGGCCCTCTGCGGTCGGCTGGGCTATAAGCAACATTATCTTATCTTATCTCTTTTGTATCAAAGGTACTTGAAGTGCCTTTAGAATTACATCAAGAGACAGTGGTTTCCGTCAGCAGTAGCATGTTTGGGGCTTTTTGTTTCTTTGTTTTTTTAAGAAAGAAAAAAAATCACCCAGATCAATCATGAACATCACACACACTAAGAATAAAATGCAGCTTGCAGACAAAAAGACAAATTTCAAGAGTTTTAGCTGAAATCTGTCCCCACTTTATTCTGTTAGAAGCAATTTAAATGGGGTACGATGATAAGGAAGCCAAAATCTTTTTTCACAGATCTCCACTTTGCATATCAGACATTAATCATACCAGATATTCCACAATCCAAATGTTACCAGTTGTCCTACTCTGAAAAATTGGTAGAAAAACTATAACAACAGAAAAGTTACGTTCAAGAATTTGACTTCTCATTTTGAATGGGTGCCACCACAATGAAATGCCTATGATAAAGTCTCACAGTGGGTCAAATCAAATAGTATAGCAGTGGTAAAAAACAAGCTGAAAACAGTCAAAGGGGAAGAACTTCAAAACTGTCTCAGAGTCCCAGACTGTGGGTGGTTACTTTTTTAAGCCATGAGCCTGTTAGAAATCAATTCTGTCACAAATGTACATATGACTGGGTCTTAACAAGAAGTATGTATGTGCTGGAAATCTTGTTTCACATGACTTGATTGAGTAGAAATATTGGCGCTTATGCTCGCGCTCTCTTTCTTATTTGCACTCAAGCAGACCTTTAACATTTAACCTAGTCCTCTGGACAGGGGGCAGTGCTGATCCCTGGCCGCCCAGCGTCTGTCACAGCACTCCTACCCTTACCGGACAATAAATGAATTAAAAAAGAAAAAGCCGATATATCCAGTGGAAGTTAGTCAAGCTACATGTAAAGTATTAGAGTAAGTATTTTTGTCATCTTTCATTGTAGAAGTCTGTTGGAGAATGCTGTGGAAAAGTTTCGCGCCAAAGAAGAAGAAGAAAAGAAAACAGCCCCAAACATGATTGGGCTGCATGAAGGCAATATTATCCTGATGTTAATGGTTGTGATCCTTTAATGTGGCCTCAATTGTGTTTCCAGTGCTTCAGAAAAAGCTGAGCTCCAAAGGAAATTGTGCGACTGATGAAAGAAAATGAAGGTAACTTGTCTTATGAGTTTCGTTGAGGAGGGATGGGGGTGGGGGAGGAAGGTGGCCATGCAAGAGGTCTTGTCAGGGAGAGGAGTGGAGATGGAGAGGGCTGAGTTGAATTTACAGATATATTTTGCACCCAAAGGCGTCTCTTTGATAACAGTTCTTTTGCTAATAATCAGTGAATAATTCTTTGAAATTCCAGATAAACTGACATGAAACTGATGTGTACTGTTTTAAAAATTACTAGAGAATCCTGCAAGTTTGATTTGCACCACATTTTGCATACAAATCGTTTTTGGGGATGTTGTTTGCTGTGCATGTGTCTGTGTGTTGATGTCTTTAGCTGACTACTGTGTATGGCAAAATGAAGAGAGCCAGGAGAGCCAATCGTGAAGAAATCTTTTTAGCTAATCAGTTGGGGGAATGTCGGGAGCCAGTGTATCAGGGGAAATTTTTGAATCGGTGAACATGGAGAATGTTTTGAGCCAAACAGTGCGGAGAAATGTTTAGAGCCTAAGTATGAGAAATATTCTGAGCCAGTCAGTGTGGGGAAATATTCTAAGCCAGTCTGTGTGTGGAAATATTTTGAGCCAGTCAGTGTGGGGAAATATTCTAAGCCAGTCAGTGTGGGGAAATATTCTGAGCCAGTCAGTGTGGGGAAATATTCTGTGTGGGGAAATATTCTGAGCTAGTCAGTGTGGGGCAATATTCTAAGCCAGTCAGTGTGGGGAAATATTCTGAGCCAGTCTGTGTGTGGAAATATTCTGAGCCAGTCTGTGAGGGAAAATATTATGAGCCAGTCAGTGTGTGGAAATATTCTGAGCTAGTCAGTGTGGGGAAATATTCTGAGCCAGTCAGCGCGGGGAAATGTTTTGAACTAGTCAGTGCGGGGAAATGGTGTCAGCCAATCATCTGGGAAATGGTGTAAATCAGTCAGTCTGGGGAAATGTTTGGATCCAATCAGTATGGGAAAAATGTGGGAGCTTTTTGATATAGAGGACTTTGGGAATCCAGTTAGATTGAGATTTTGAAAGTCAATGAGTATAGATAAAAAAACATTGAGAACTCTTGTAGCCTCTTCACAAGTATCTGTTCATGTTCAAAAGTGCTGTGTCCACAAGCATACATCGACATGTTTAGCTTATATTCTTGTACTTGCGCCTGTTTGAAATCAGTGTTAGAAGAAAAGAAGAATCTCTATTTGATTTTTCTTGAAGAGACCAAAATGCCTATTGATTTTAAGGCTTTTTCTCCTGTAGTGGATTTTACCTGAATCCTCTTTCTGTACTGACTTTGCCCTGATTGTACGGCTAGACGTGCTTGTCCTTCGAACTCATCCTATGATGCAGTCATTGTGTATTGTGTCCTGCCTTGATCTTTGACCTGACTGTGCACGTAAACATGCTGGTCCTGCCCACCCATTATGTGATGTCACTGTGTGTGTGGTGTGTCTCCATGTCCTTGATGTTATCTGTCAATACAGCTAAGCTTGATGGCTGCGTTCCACTTGCCTTATGATGTGGTCGTTGTATGGTGTGTCTGCATGTTTTTACTTTGACCTGACATATGTCTAAGTCACTGTGTCCTGAATTTCACCTGTCAGTACAGCTAAGCTTGATGGCTGCATTCCACTTGTCCAATGATGTGGTCATTGTGTGGTTTGTCTCCATGTTTTTATTTTGACCTGACAGTGCATATAAGCTTGCTGTATTCCTCCCACTTATCTTGTGATGTGAAAGCTGTGTAGTGCGTCTCTCTGCCCTTACTTAGACCGGACAATACTGCTGAACATGCTGGTCCCTTTCGCCCATCCTGTGATGATGTCACTGTGTGGTGTGCAGCTTTGCAGAAGAAGAACAATGACCTGAATGCCTACATCCAGGATCTGGTTGCCAAGGTGATGGAGAACTGTCCAGAGGTCCTGGCGGCCATGCCTAGCAAAAAGTAACGTCTGCTAGCAGTGCAGAGTCTGTTCTGCAGAGTAGTCGTTGGGTAACCAGAGATTGATATCTTGCTATTGACTGCCTCTTTGTGGAACAAAACTGGGTGTATGAGAGCCAGCCAATGTGGCACAGAACTGAAAATAGGACAGGGGAAAAAGTAACGGGTGCTTGTGCGTGTCAGACTCAGAGCAACTCGGTGGACTTGGCATGCACAAATAGACAGGCCTGTGTGTGGTTCATTCCATGGACATCTTTTTCACATGAGGCAACACTGGGTGATCTTTGTGTGGAGGTCCTCTTTACGTGGTGAGGACTCGTGGTCCATGTGGATGTCAACAAAAGATGATATGAACCATGATTCATCGATGGACCCAGCAGTGTGTCTCCTGTTGTTTCACATCTCAGATCATGGATGACAACAGCGTGGTTGGTTGGGTGATGTGTTGTGGAGTTGTGGGAATGAACTGGAGCATTTAGCTGCACAGATGTGCGGCTCAGACTTTGGCACTTTACTTACGTGTTTTGATTATGTAGTAGTTCAGATTTGCTGGTTGGTTGATAGTAATTCATGTTCATCAGGTTCAGTAAGACGCCACTTGATAAAGGAGCCATTTTTGACATTGGCAGTTGCCATCTGATTTTTTTTTGTTAAAATTTTTTTTTTTTCATAGATCTGAAACTGGTGTAACTCTTGACAGAATTAATTGAAAGCTGTGTGGACCGTTGTCACTGCAGTCCAGGCCCTGTCACATGGCTACACCATTGTGACTATGACAACTGACTTGTATTTTGCACTGTTTTCAAAGGGACTGAGGAGTTTATTTGCTTCGTAAGTGTGATATTGCTGTGAGAAACCGCATCACGTTTTCTGTTTTCTCAATGTTTTAACAATTCTTTTTGGTCCCTGGTTCTCATTTGAGGTTCATGTACATCTTTACTCACTCTGCCACTGATGGTAAATTATGACAGACCTGAACCACCGTTTCTTGAGGTGACAGGAACAGTTGTTTTTTTCTTGATGTTTGCAGAACAGATCAGTACGCTTGTTAAGACAGTGAAATGTTGGAGCTCAGTCAGCATTGTGTCAGATGTCTTCATGAAAGCATCAGGATGAAGAGGATGGGGTAAAAGCAGATGGATAGAGGAGGGGGATGGGATGGGGGATGGTTGGTAAGATTTCAAATCTTTGAATGCCAACATGCAAATGAATGAGAGCATCAAGATCACACTACCTAAATTTCTGTTTCAGTTTATTTGAGTAGAGTGGGAAAAAACATGTAGGCATGAAACCAAGGTGGAGTGAAAAGAACCCTGGTGATAATAGGAATCTCAGAAAACTATTTTATGAAAGTTTACGAGATCTAGTAAGAAATTGGATTTGAACTATTTCATGCAGTTTTGTTTGTTTGTTTGATTTTTGTATGTTTGTTTTTTAATTGCTGCATTGAAGGAGGGATTGTTCCACATTCATGGAATATCTTTTTTTTTTTTTTTAAGTGTATAGGCGATCAGAGCAATCATTGGTTTTCAGAACATTTGCTGTCCAAGAGAGCTGGGATAAAGCATACAGAGAGATGTGTACAAAGCAAAAAAGGCCTTAACACATTCAGTCACCATCATCTGTGAATTGGCAACAGTACGCTGCTGTTGATGGAGATCACTTCCCCTGCTGCCTGTTTTTTAAGTCTGAATAGTGAGAGTTAGTGAACGGGCTGCATCACTGAAGACTTTGTTTGTTAGCATGAGAGGGGACGGTTGAATAGGTGTCAATCACTATGGATTCTCGGGGCTTCTTACCTTTGTAGCCAGCCATGTATTTCCCTATATGTTCCACCACTAGGTCTCATGAGCTGAAAAATTGTAACTTGACAAAATCATGGGAAGCTGGAAATTGGGTATGCACAATTTCAAATTAACACCATAGCTTGGCTCTGTGACCAGTAATGGCATTTTATAGGAGGTCAGAACACATCGATTATGTGAGAGAAGTTGACTGCTGGCAGCTTTAAAACATGCACTGTGAGAAAACTCTGATCACAATTTTTTTTACCTTCTCAAACTGACTTATCCAGTATGCAAATGATGATACGTTCATAAAAATCTGAAGTGCTGAATTTTCTATACAGGTCTATTTTGATAAATTGTACTGGTTTACATATATATGGTTGGACAAGTCTTTGTCAAACTACAGTTGTGTGTAGAGTGAGTAGAAGTGTGAGGTTTCTAGGCCGCCTGCATGATGATCAAAATGCTGTTTACACTGTGTCAGTAAGGGATGTGCAAGAATGGCAGTGTCTGTATCCTCGTGTCAGTGGCTATTTTCATTGCTTCTTTCTGCTACCAGTAAGTGACAGGACAGTGCAGTGTTAAGAACTGAACAACGCAGATTTGTATCTCAAGGGTAAATAATGGTCCACGTCATGTAGTGCCTATACTACGGAAAATTAGCACAGAAATTTCAGGAAGGAGGTACAAACATGTTCAATCTGTTTTATTTTAATGAACGCAGTGATGCTTTGAGGATGAAAGAGAGAGAGAGAACAAATCGTCCTGAACCAGAAAAATCAGTAACTAGGATACAAAGCTCATAAAAGAAACAGGAGGACAGTTGGGCATCTTCTACCAAAGATGCGTTAGGTGGATGTCATGATCAGTTCAGAGTCCACAGTAAGTTCTGGTAGAGCTCACTACCAGTACTACAGTCTGCATACAGTATGTGTTAATGACAGGTTGGTGGGTACATTTGCATAGCCAGTGTAAAGAAAATGCATCACAAAATGTAATTTTGTATTCATCTGTGATTCAAATGATGGTATCAGAAGAAATTAATGATGAGTTCATGATCGAGAACAGATTATGAATTCATGACCAGAAGTTCTGAAATTGTGACTTTCAGTGGGCCATTGAATTTCACATAACCACCAGCCAACTACTGTAACAAGTGCAGGCATCAAGCATTTATTCAGGTTTGTTTTATCTGATAATAAACCAAACTCAAACTGTTTTGAATATGTGCTGCATGCACTTTTTTTCTTTAGTCCAGGCTATATTTCCTCCCTCTTCAACCTTCAGTGCTGTCTTTTTGTTTCTTTCTTTGTTGATTTTTCTCTCCTCTGCAACAATGTCAGTTTTTCTCTCTCCTGCAGTAACGGTAAAAAGATCTAATCTTGATCAGTGTAACACAAGCTTCTTTCCTCTGAAAGTGAAGGAAGAGGTTCAAATGTTTTAGACTTTGCATTCCCACAAAGGACCCAAACAGTGTTGGGAATTTCACCAGATGCATGTCTTCTTCGATCTTTAAGCCAGTGCAAGGTGGCAACAGCATATCCTACAAACTTTTTTCTTTCCATGGTGACAATTGCATCTGCCTTGGAGCCTCGCCTCGCCTTGGAGCCTTGGCACTGCCAAAGCAGTGAGATGATCAGCAGGTTTGATGTGCTCATGTAGTGCACTTTGTTACAAATTCTTGCACCCTATTGTGAAACAGTTGTTTGTCCTGATTTCTGTTTGATGCAGAACATCAATCGACCATAGATCATCTATGGGTACAGCCATTTTCCTAAGTTGCACCTGGACTTGCACCCTTCATTTCAATAAAAAAAAAAGGTCCCTACATATTGCTGCACTTTGTCAAGCCTTAGTTTAATTTCAGTGTCAAAATATAATCTAAAAGTGACAGGGTTCTTTCTCTTATTAATATTAATTGGGGAAATCCGACAACCTAGAGATATGCTGAAAAAACAGTAACAATATTATTAACTGCAACAGCAGTTTTGCAGCAACTAACTGATTCTGTGGAGATTTTTTTTTTCCTGCCAGACATGGAAATCAGTAGGTCACTTGTCTAGCAGTGTGAAGTTTTAAATGTACAAATGACCTGACAGAATCGAACATATTGAGTTTGAATCTATGTCCAGAGACTGAGGCCTTGGTACATCAGCGTGAGTGTGAATGCATATATAGCATTTATGTTCAGGAGGTATCAGAACAAAATATGTTTTTTTTTGTGTGTGTGTTGTTGGTTTTTTTTGCCCACTGCCAGTCAAGCGTCTCCTCCCTGTACTTACTGTCATCAAAAGGTTTGTGATGCAGATTTGCATTTTTCAACTCCGCTGCAAATGCTATTCTTTGGAAACTTGGAGCTGTCTTTCTTCTTGCTTTCACTTCCCAGATCTGGAAACCCATGACATATTTTGTATGCTGATCTACCAGTAACACAACCAAAATAGTGGTATTTGAAATATATATCTGGAAAGAGGTGTGATGTTAGGTAAAGTGTATTTGCAAATCTGCATACCTGCTGTTTATATAGCCAGTAGTTTTTTTTACTGCTAATCAGAGACGTCTGTCGGTTCCAATAGGAATAGCCATGACGGTGAGCACGAAGTGGAGAACTGTTGTTACCTGAGATTGAAGTTGAATTTGATGGTCAAAATGGAGTGCTTGCTTCCCTTTTGTGCGGTCAGCTAACTGAATGTTTGATGCATGATGTGCTTTCTGTATCTGCACTCAGACTTGCATGTCAGAGGCAACATCACCACACAAATTTAGCATGATACTGTGCCAGGTCATCATCGCCATACTCCAGATAATCCTTACCTGCAATACAGTTATAGCTGCCAGATAATCCTTACCTACAATACAGTTATAGCTGTCCATAGCATGATACTGTGACTGATCATAATTGCTGTACCTAGATAACCCTTGTGTACAAATTACGATACAGTTATAGCTCTCCATAGCGAGATACTGTGGTATCTTTGAGATAATCCTTGTGTAAAATGCAGTTACAGCTTTCAGCTTGTTAAAACCGTTTTTCCCAGCACACCTCAGATTCTTGAAAATAATAGTCTGTCTGAAAATTAAAGGTTTCCAGGTGTGGTTTCCGCTTATGTGAAGCACAGACTATGCTTCATTGTGTTTCCATATTCCCAGTTTTCTTCTTTTTTTTTATCCGGAGATCTGAGTAGTCTTTACATTTTGGGACAGAGATATGATGCCTCCACAAATGTTAAGTGTGGAACACTGGTTAACAGTAACAGTTGGTGATCAGGGGTGGTCAGACTGAGCACTGTTGAACTGAACAACAGAATATGATCTCTTTGGTTAACAGCAACAGTTGGCAATTGTCACTGTGTCTGTGGGTGACACTGATAGGTCTGAACAGTGTTGAACTGAACAACAGAAATCTGATCTCTTGAGTTAACAGTAACAGTTGTCCATTGTCACTGTGTCTGTGGGTGACACTGATAGGTCTGAACAGTGTTGAACTGAACAACAGAAATCTGATCTCTTCATTTAACAGTAACAGTTGGCAATTGTCACTGTGTCTGTGGGTGACAGGTCTATACAATGTTTTAACTGAACAGCAGAAATCTGAATCTCTTGGGTTAACAGTAACAATTGGCAATTGTCAGTGGGTAACAGGACTGTGCAATGTTAAATTGAACAACAGAAGTCTGTGTCCCATGGGTTAACAATAATAGTTGGCAATCCTCATCAGGTGGTAGGACTGTACAGTGTTGAACTGATTAAGAGAAATCTGCGTCTCATGGGTTAACAGTGACAGTGGGTGTTTAGATTCAAGATCTGAGGTCTTGTGTGTTACAATGGGAGCTGGTGATCCTGCTTCCTTTCTGCTGCAGTGCTCAGGTTCTGTGTTGGCCTGTGGAGTACCGCAGTCAGTTGTACAGGTTGATCCTGGCCTCTGGAGGATCTGGAAACCCTCAGAAGAGTAGTTAAATTTGATCTCTCTCATTCATTCACTTGTTCTTTTTTTCTTTTGTTTTTTAAATTTTCGTTTTGGGAGAAGATATCCAATTGTATTGTGTGTGGTTTGCTTGCCCTATTACTAAAAGGATTAGATATTTTTTTAGAGTGTGTGATTGTGAGTGCCTTTTTCAAATAGATGATTTCTGGAAAATTTTGGGAAGGGAAATAAAAAAGGCTGTTTTGATCTTTGTTATTTGATTGAATCATAAATGCTTGAGGAACGATGCATATGTATGGAGATGCATAAGTGTGTGTGTGCGAGCGTGTGTGTGTGTGTGTGTATGTGGGTGAAAGCAGGCCAATGAAACACAGGCATTATTCATTTTGATTGTTTGTGCTGTACTTAAAAGAAGTATGTTTATCCCTCTCTACAAGTATTAAGTGTTTTTAGTCAATTCATAAAGAGTTGAGAGTAAAGGTGTAGCTGTTATGAACACCACCTGCCTCGTCGCCCCTTGTCTGTTTTTGATATCATTCGTTTTTCATAATGATAAAGATCTGGTAAGGATTTAGAGCAATTTTCTTTGTTGTTTTTGTCTTTCAATTTTTTTGTTTTCATTTAGCGCTTAGTTGCATTTGCATTTTTTTCAGCTAACTGAATGTTTGTTGGTTCCAATTTCCCTCTCTTGTGTGTGTCGCTCTCAGTATGTTTGTTTATGTCTTTTTTTTCTTTCATAAAGCTAGATGATGATGTTTTTTGTTCAAAAGCATATGTTTTTGATTCATTTTCACTGAGTGCATACCAGTGGTTTTGGATTTTTTCTTTTACCAAACGCATGCTTGTATGTGTGTGTGTGTTTTTCCACAGAGCGGCTTCTCCAAAAGGACCCTGTGCTGTCAGCTAGGCTATGAAATTCCTATATTGAAACCCTGTACATGTTTATGAATGATTTGAAGTGCATGCTTGCCTTTTGAATTTAAAAAGAATTTTAGTACTTGTCATGTCTTCATACAAAACACTGATAATAGTTGATACGTTAACTAAGCCTTGTTTGACCGACAACGGAACAGCAGACAAAAACTGGACAGATCAGCTGTAAAGCCTTCAGCTGAAAGCTTTGTTTCTGGTTGTAATCAAGTTATTGTAAACTCACTTCACCTGCAGGATGCGTGACATGAGGTGGAAAGAAGCGGGGTTGGTTTTCTTTGATTTTAACTTTGTGCACCAGCTGGAATGTGATACCGCATTTTTCTCATGGGCATTTTTATTGTGTGAAGCTTTTTTTGTGTGTTTCATTTTGTTTGTTTGTTTGTTCTTAACAAAGAAACGCCTTTGAAACAGTCATGTTGCTTGAGAAGCTCTGTGTACCTTTGTGGAGAGCATGTTCACCTGGAAACATTGTGGAGTTACATACATGAAAGAAGAAAGGAAATGGTGAGTTGTCAAAAAGAATAGTTCGTCAGTCTGTCGGTGAGAGCCACTTGCCCAACTGCTCAGAGGTGAAATACTCATTGGTACTTCTTACACACACACACACACACACGCACACACACACACACACACACACACACACACACACACACACACACACACACACACTCTCTCTCTCTCTCTCTCTCTCTCTCTCTCTCTCTCTCACACACATTCACTCTCTCTCTCTCTCTCTCTCTCTCTCTCTCTCTCCTCTCTCTCTCTCTCTCTCTCTCCATACACACACACACACACACACACACACCACACACACACACACACACACACACACACACACACACACACACACACACACACACAGAGTAACAAATTAACACATCTTGTGTCAGTGTTAACTGGCATGTGAAACTTTATTTTCAACCATGAGTCCTTTCTTTAGGGACGGTGGGTGCAGAGGAGGGAAGGGGCGGATTTGAAACCCAGTGAGTGCGTGTTTCAGGAGTAAGTGATAAAGCATCAGGCTTTGCGGAGAAAGGGACTGGCTCATGACAGAGGAAATGGAAATGTGAACATTAAGGGGCTGTACTTTCAGATGGTGTCCATCACTAAGTGTCACCATGTTGTGATTGGTTCATGTTTATCTCGCGTCTTGCATGGATTAGTCTGAAGCACAACTGTCTGGTAAAGATTAAGTATATATAATTATTATGAGGCTGAAGCATTTAGAGATTCCTCTCCTGCTCCACTCCCCCCCCCCCCCCCCCCCCCCCTACCCCCACTTCAAAGACCATTATCCCGGTCAGTCGTCCAGTATAGTACTTCTGCCCAGCTTTGACATGACTGTTTCAGTTTGGCATTTTTATGTCTTATGGTTTATAAAAGAAAAAGGGGGGGGAAAAAAGAGTTACTGAATGCTAGGGTTTCCAGTAAAGAGTAGCAGAGCAGCATTGATCTCAGAGGCAGAGACTGAAAGTTTAGATGGTGGAGTGCAGAAAACAGAAGGGAAACATGTTCTTGTTTGCCTTATTAGTCACGTTTCAGCTGAATTATTGAAAACTGTGAATTTCATCTGATTTCTTTTCAGTTCTGATGCTATCACCTTGTGAATTATATTTTGTGATTACTCAGCCACAGACATACAAACAATCTTTATTGATTGTTCTTGTATATCAGAGAATAGCCAGTTCTACCTGCACGTCCAGTGGATGTACATATTTCTTGTGTATGGTTGTAAATCATGTCATTGGATTTATAATGTTTGTACAAGATTGTGCTGCCATGCCTGCGTCCATTTTTTTTTTTTCACTTCTCGATCCCGCAATCTCTTTTTTTCCCAGTGTATTTTTCTCGCACATTAATTAATTTGGTGATGGTCTGATTTCTTTGATATCAGTAAGTAAATATATTATTCAGGTTCTGCATTGAATTGTTATAATGTGTGCATATGTATGTTTGTGTGGAACATGGACAATGGATTCAGATCTATTTTCGTGTACTTAATTTTTTTTTTTTTTTCCTTTTCACTGGAATGGACTCTTGGTTGTGATTTATTCCAATATCTTTATATCAGAAATATAATCTATAAAGTGAAACATTGTGATACAAGCGCGTGGTTGTACATATTCATGTAACTTTTGTAATGCATGGAAAACAGAAATCTGAACAAACTGACTCCAGAGGGTGGAAGGTCTGATTCATTAGGTGCTGTGCAGAGAAAACTGGATTGGCCTAGAGGGTTTATGAGAAAATAAATGCTTTGTAATATCAGTTATGTTGTTGTTGAAATGAAAAAGATCAGGTTTGCCTTGAAGTACATTTAACAGCCCATGAATGATTAATTGCCAAGGAAAAGGACTCTGTGTGTGTGTGTGTGTGTGTGTGTGTGTGTGTGTGTGTGTGTGTGTGTGTGTGTGAATGTATGTGTGTGAGTGTGTGTGTGTGTGAATATGTGTTTGTGCGTGCGTGTGTGTGTGTGTGTGTGTGTGTGTGTGTGTGTGTGTGTGTGTGTGTGTTAGGGAATGGGAGAGAGAGATAGACATTTGTAATACTTTCTTACACTTTTTTGTTTTGTTTCAGTGAATACCTTTGTATAACATGGGAAAATTTGTTTGTTTCTTCAAGATATTACGTTTTGTATAGAATGATATTGTTTTGCTTAATAATTGTGTGTGACCATTCAGAGCAACATGAGTTTTTGTATACATTATGTAGCATATAAATCAGACAGAATCTCATTTGTTCAGACTGTTTTTTCATGTTGAGTTTTGTTTGTTTGTTTTTTAAAAAAAATATAAAGCATTACTGTTCAAAGTCTAGTAAGCATATGAGTGTTAATTTGCCACTTACGTTTGATCCAGTCCTGTGTTCCTTTTTACATTGATAGTATGGTGTAATGATAGTGCACTGCGTTAAAACTGTATCACAGTGAGGATGAAGCTATGTCTTGAGATTATGAGAAGAAATGATCTAGTCTGACCTGATGTGTATTCACAGCATTGCGATTTGCTGTTATTGTTTAGAATTCTGCAAGGAGCAGGGAAGGAAATGACTTTAGCTAGTTAAGGAGAATGGGGTGGATGGATTTTGATCAATAATGATCAGAGTGTTAGAATATGAACCAATTTGTCACAACTGATCAAAAAATGGAAAGTGTTAGATTGTACATATTATTTCCTGTTACAACCTGTCTTGCCACTTTGTGGTGTTTAATGTTTTAAGCAAACAATGAACTGTAAAGAGGCAGTTGCAGTGAACAGTTCTGCAGCAAGTGGGACTCTGCTTTCATTGTTTTGGTATCTGTTGTTTAAGATGGTTCTGATGTGTACTTTTAGCTGGAATAATGTCAGATTTTTTAATCTCCAGATTTCACCAATAGATGTTTCCAAAATTATAAGACATGATGGGAGAGAGAGGAGGAGGGGAAGGGGGGTGCTTTGTACTGGATGCAAGAGTTCATGGAAAATGATGTCAGCTTTCTTACAATGGACCTTATGCTGTTTTAGAACTGAGGGTCATGAGGTCTCCTTTGGGCAGCTTCATGAAGATCTGGACTGGTGATGTGAACGAAGAAAAAAAAAAGAAGAAAAACTACATATTAGTTCGTATTTTAGTTAAAGTACTTCCACTGACTAGGCTTGAAAAAACTCCAGGGAATCTTTGTCCTCAGCATGCATACACATTCAGTAGAATGATTTTGTGTTTAAACAAACATGAATCGGGACAGATTAGGTGAATGGAAAATAGTTAAAATACCGGGGAGGAAGCAGTTCAGGCACAGAAGTAGTGATTTAAACCCTTCAGTTGTCATTACGTTTTGCTGTTTGAATTCACAGTAATGTTCTTTCAACGTCTTTGTGTGTTGTGTCTAGAAAATTAGCCAATGAAAACATGTCTTCCAGTGCATGCTAAGCATGTTCTTCCTTTTTAAGTATTCCGTCCATGTTAAATCTGCTCCATGTTAAGTTCAGAACAAGTCTCTGAGGGTGTTGAAGGAAACGAAGGGAAAATGGGATGGGGGTGGGCAAAGTTTGCGAAGAGAGAAAGAACAACATCTGAAGAGTTGAAGGACTTGGCGCCAAGTGATGTGATGAATGTTGTGAAATATTGGGCTGGAGGTTGGGTGATGACTGGATGATGCAAAGCTATGCACTGGTGGTGTGTGCTGTGCAGTGATCAGACTGAGGATCTGCAAACTTTGTTCACTGTGAAACGTTCTTACCCTTTTCCTTTTGTTTGCTTGCTTGCTTGCTTATTTGGTTTTTTTTTGTGTTTTGTTTCGGTTTTGGTTTTTCTTCTTGATTGGTTTGCCTTTTTTTTTTTAAACTGTAGCCAGATAGTTAATCATCAGCAGTTTGTTTGATATGCATTTCCCAAGTCCAGTGGATTTTTTGGTTACATATTTGTCATGTTTTTGCACAGGAAGAACAAACATGATTGATCTTTAATATTTTGCATTGTTGGTCGATTTGTGCACATGAGCACTCACATAAGCATCATTAGAAATACACGCACACACACATACACATACACATTATTGAAGGTTATTCCAAAACTTGACAGCAAGCTGGTTATTGAAGTCATTGTATTTGGGATTTCATAAAACTGCCTGAGGAAAGATTATGCAATGCCACTGGAGTAGCTCATGGAAAATACATCACAGAAATCATGCCAAGTGATTCGATGAGAAAACTGCCTTTTTGATTTGTCCTTTAGTGTGTGTGTGTGTGTGTGTGTGTGTGTGTGTGTTTATGTTTGTGTGTGTGTGTGTGTGTGTGGTGTGTGTGTGTGTGTGTGTGTGTGTGTGAAACCTATTATTCTTTCACAATTTTTTTTACCTTGCAGTAATACATGTTTTCCATTCATGCAGTCGAATATACTATTTGTTCTATGCTTAATCTTTGGTTCAGTTACCTAAAGCAACATCAACGGTTATGCAGATAAGTTGTATTTTGTGTATTTTATAGTTGTCTCTGATTCAGGTAAGGTAATATTCACGTGAAATTGTATCAGTAACACTACATTATCTCTACTTTAATCGTTGGTTCATTATGTGTTATTTATGTGTTTATTTTACTGTTGCCACTGATGAAATTGATGATTGAAATCAACTGGAATTAAGAGCCAGGTGGAACTCATGTGTTTTCTGCTGAATTGATTGATCAATCGCATTAAATCATGAACATGTGTGTATACATTTACATGAATTGTAACTGTATTAAATCAATATGTGGTTTTGTTTTCTTATGGCTTAACTTTGATTTTAATACTTTGTGTGTGAGTGTGTGTGTATGAGCATGCATGCGAGAAAGAGAGAGAGAGAGAGAGAGAGAGAGAGAGAGAGAGAGAGAGAGAGAGAGAGAGAGAGAGAGGTGTGTGTGTGTGTGTGTGTGTGTGTGTGTGTGTGTGTGTGTGTGTGTGTGTGTGATGGAGAGGTACATCGATATGCTTTTGTGTTTTCGTTCTGAAAGATCTGATGAATTATTTTGATATCAGCACACTTTGAAAGATTTGTATGTCAATGGCAGATCTGTCTTGTCATCATTACATTATGTTAGTAGACAGGTTTCTATTGCATATCAGTATGTTATATTAATGTTACATTCTGTGGGCTGAAGAGTGGAGGTGTTTGACACATTCCTGTTGTTTGATTAGTGATTTGTATGCAACAGTCTCATTTTAGAAGATGATTTCACAAGAAGTGACATGATCCATTATATTCAGGTAATCAGATAATCAGTTCCAGAACTTGGTGTTTGAATTTTGATCAGTGGTGTCGACTGAAGATTCCACAAACTAGTTGCATCCCGTCCCTAGCAAGCATAGAGTAACCATCATATCGGTCGGTGTAAGTCATATCTTGAGATTTTTTTTTCTGCCTTTACCTGTGGGTCTGGCCTGTGTTGAACTATAAACGAATACACGAATGTTCATACTCAGTCACTCATAACACATTGATTTATCTTCATGTGCTTTCAGTCCTATCTGATAGATTAATCTTCATATTGTGTCCGTCAAACACCACATTGATAAATCTTCATAGTATGTCAGTCACATCACACACCTCTCTGGCGTACAAGGCATTGTATGCTGACCTCTGTTCGAAATTCCCATCCTATCAAAAAGTTTTCACTGACGGTTCCAAGTCTGAGGATGGAGTGGCCTGTGCAGCCTACTGCCCTGGGGCACCTTCTCAGATACTGTTGGAACATATCCATTCAGATGCTTCTGTCTATTCTGCTGAACTTACTGCTCTGGTTCTGGCTTTGAAGATAATCTCACATTCTTCAAAGAGGGACTTTCTGGTTCTGTCGGATTCGCTGTCAGCTTTGGAGGCTATAGCTGGCCGCAACCTTCAGCATCCAGAACTTTTAATTTTTTTTTAACTTTTTAGCAAGTTGAAGGCGGACGGTTACAACATTACTCTTGCTTGGGTTCCTGGTCATGTTGGCATCGGCGGGAACGAAATGGTTGATCGTTTAGCCAAGAACGCCACAAGAGAGAAACTGTCCAACATTTATATCCCCTGTTCAGATGTGAAACCCAAAATTAACGATTATGTGAGAGACCTCTGGCAGGAGGATTGGAACACACAGACGAGTAACAAACTCTTTCAGATCCGTCCAAACCTTAAGGAGTTCCTCCATCCACGTCGGGAGGTCGTAAAGAGGAAACGGTTCTGTGCCGGCTGCACACCGGCCATTCATATTTTACCCATGCTTACCTTTTAAAGAGTGAAGAAGCTCCGTGGTGCATTCCATGTCATGCGCCACTCACAATGAAACATGTTCTTTTAGAGTGTTGGGACTTGCACGATGTGAGACACAAACATTTTACAGCGGAGTCCATGAAGATCCTGTTCAGGGATGTCCCGCCTGATGTGATCCTTGAGTTTTTGAGAGAGATTAACATTTTTCATCTGATTTAAGATTTTACGGCCGAAAGATTTTTAACAAAGTTTCTGGTGCGTTTGTAGACGAGGTCATTTAACGAGATGTGTGAAAGTTGGGTTTTTTTTTTTTTTTTTTAATTTTTTTTTAAATGACTGGTGAGTTGATTTTAACGTGGTGACAGCCCTGATGTGGCCCTTTGCGGTCGGCTGGGCTATAAGCAACATTATCTATCTACCCATTATCTACACCTCGATCAGTCTTCGTACTATGTCCGTCATAAAACATTTGTTCACATTTAGTCAGTTATAACACATTGATTAATCTTTGTATTCTAATTGTGACTCCATATTGATTAGCCTTCATATTCTGTCTGTCGTATTACACACCAATCAATTTCCATATTATGTCAGTCATATTGCACAAATGGTAATTTTCAAATTGTGTTGGTCATAACACATTGGTTAATCTTCATATTTAGTTCATCGCAACATGTCTGTATATATTCTGTCAATCGCAAAAATAACAATTAAATTATTCTGTCATTTCGCAGCACATTGATTAATCTTTTTATTCTGTTAATCACAAGATATTGATTTATAGTGATCATATTTTACTGATCACAACACATCTTCATATTTTTTAAGTTACAACATTATTGATTGATCTTCATATTGTGTCAGTCAATACACTCTGGTTAATCTTCATACAATGTTTATTGCATTTAGTGATGAAAATATTTGGTGGACAGCTTTTTAACATTCATTTACATTGTCTGTCAGTTCACTAGAAAAATTTGAAGGGTACTTGATTTTCTTTTTGGGGGTTGGGCAAGGACATGTGGGTGTGAACAATCATGTTTCGACTTTTAAGGGTTAGTCTTTGCCTAAATCAGCAGACAGCCTCAATTTGGTCCTAGGAACAGGAAGTCGATTTCATGTTTCCTAGAAAAAAAGGGGAAGGGGAGAGGTTGGAGTGGGGGGGGGGGGGGGGGGGGGGGGGGGGAGGGATAACGAATTACTCGTCTTTTTCTGTCATACTTCTGAAGTGTGATGTCAAAGAGTGGGCGAGTAGTACAGCCCGAACTGTACCTTGGTAAGGAGTAGAATGAGAATTGTTGGTGAACAGCACACGCAGAAGGATGAAAAGTAGGCAGGTGGAGGAGCAGCGAAGCTTGGGAAGGGAGACAATTGAATGTAGTTACCTACCATTCCTCTGGGAATGTGATGTATCACGTGCATTGTGATGTATCACATGTGTAGTATGTTGCAAGTCTGTTCAGCTGCAATCCATATGTGTTGATTTTCATCATACAATTACTCTCTGGCTAGGCCCAGTTTATCCCTGCTATGTTGATAAAATTGATTTGAATCATAATCAGTACCCATAAAGATGTCAAGTGCACAGTGTGCGTGTCATTTTTTTCGTTGAAATGAGACGACACTGTGTCAGTCAAGTCTCTCACTGCCGACTACAGTACAGCCAAAATTTGAAAAAGAACAAAAAATATTAACAATTTTTTTTTTTAACGCATATATTTTGAGTGAGTTAATATGAACTATTGACTTTCAATTCAGTTCAGTGGCAAGTATCGAACTTTCAAATGCATTGTGCAATGGATAATGTGTCAAATTCTAAATCTTGGATCTAGTTAAAGGATTACTAATTTATATACCGTCAACCCTCAAATATAATATATATATATATATATATAAATATATATAATGAATATAATATAAACTAAAATATATTATAAAACGTAATAGACCCTTCTATATGATATATAATATATATATATATATATATAAATGAGAAATGTATATGTATGATTAGAAACCAGCGATCAAATGTAAATGAATTTTTTATGCATGGCTAGACGAAATGTCACCTAGAATACAAATTGGTAACAATATTGGAAAAAAAATCATGTCTTGCAGATTGCCACCATTAAAAGGACTGTGTACATTTTAAAAACACATAGATTTTATGTATGATGTGTGAAGTTGTAGTGAACATGACATTTGAGGGTTGGCAACTATAAAAACGAGGAAAAAGGCTTTTTATTCTTTTTCTTCAGACAGATGCCCATGAAAGAAAGTGAAAAAGGATCCTACAGGTTTATGAGAGGGTGGTTAACATCTTGTGCGAAGTGCTTCACAATTGAAGTACATTATCTCAAATCTGGAAGTGTTCAGGAAATTTGCTCAGGTTAAAGGTCAAATTCCCATAGCCTATCAGCCATAGGAGCAGTGAACTGTGAAATTCGTCGTGTCTAAAGCATGTTACTATAAGATCGCAGGCAGAGCCCATCCTTCTCTTGTACCACATTTAAATTTATCTGAACTGAATCAGGTACCCATTTAGAGGTAGTTAAAACAGAGGGCTTTTAAACAAAACCAAAAAAAAAAAAAACCTGACCCTTCATGTGATTTGAATTCGCAACTGTCTGCTTCAAAGGCAAACGCCTAACCATCTGATGATTGGCACCATTTATCTTTTAAATTGTTCCAGACCTTGCTGTTTTGAAATTGCCTCCAATTGAGGATATTTTTAGATTGCTTCCAATGCAGGATATCTTGAAATTTATTTCAGTTCATTATATTTTGAAAATCTGCGTTTCAGGGTGTAATGAAATTCCATTCAGTTCAGAATTTTATTGAATTTGCTGCAGTCCAAAATTTTTGAAACTTTCTGCAGTTCAAGATATTTTAAAATTTCTATCTATTCAGAAAGTTTAGAAATTTCCCAGTTCCAGATCTTTTCCCCGTATTTGATTCTGCTCAAAATGTTTTGAAATTACCTGTATTCAGAATCCTTTGAAATTTCCCAATGTCAGTATGTTTTGAAGGCTGCCCCGTTGAGGATGTTTTGAAAGTTATTCAGTTGATGCGTTCAAAATTTCCCAAATGATGATGCATTTAGATTACCCTGAGTGAGGATCCTCTGATCCAAACTGAAGATGTTTTGGGAGTTCACAAAATACAGCACATATTGTAATTTCCCCAATTCAGGATACTTTGACATTTCCCCTGTGGGGGATGTTCTGAAATTTTCAGATTCAGGATATTGTGGAATTACTCTCTGTTCAAGATGATTTGAAGATTTTTCCAAGGATATTTAGAATTTTATGCTGCTTTGGAATTTCCCCAGTTCAGGAAGTTTTGAAGTTTCCATTAATTCAGAATGTTGCGTGGAATTTTCCACAATGTAGATGTTTCAAAATTTCTGGCATTTTGGTATGTTTTAAAATACCCCCCAAGTCAGGGTGTTTTGAAGGCTTCTAGGCTGTTGAGGTTTTCTGTCTGGGTATTTGGTGAATGTTGCATCCAAGTGCCCTCAGAATATTATTTATTTATGTATTTACTTGTGCTTTAAATCATTCAACAGAAAAATATTAACAACTGAAAATGGATACTTCTCCAGCTGAAATTGCAAAGTTCTTCGTGTATGCTATGATCCTTTTTAGGACGTTAAAAATATCTGAATGAGAAATTCAGGCTTTCATTTGAGAAAGGTATACTTGGCTTGCTTAACATTTTCAAAGCATGTGCTTGCTATGTATCAGTACATGTTATGTTGGACAGCCAAAAAGTTAAAAGCGCTGTCTCAAAGATGTTGAAGGCTGTATTGTTGATCTCCATTCCAAGCAGGAGAATGTCTGAATTGAAAAGTTGCAACTCAAGAAATAGTGAGCATTAACAAATAGCTTGTTTCCTTATTCTTCAAGGTTCCCATCCTCATTTGCCACTGCAGGGAAGTTCAGAGATGGGAGCAATGCTTGGCAGAGCTTTTTACATGGCAGTGTGCAAGAATTTTGTTTTTTGCCTGGTGAATATGTTTAAGTAAACTGTGGATGTCAGGGATAGTGTGAATGTCAGGATACTGCAAGTACGTCAGGATATTCAGTTTGCATATTGTGAATCTGTGGGAATTTTGTGAACCGTTCAGGCTGTCGTGAATGTCGGTCAGGACACCGCGAGCGAGTGTTAAGATACTGTGAAATAATATCAGAAAGCTGTGAACATGTCAGGATACTATGATTATATATGTGAAGATACCATGAATATGTTGGGCTACTAGGGATGACATGTCAGTTACTGTGGATCAATAGAGGGGGCTACACTTACTTTCCACCATACTTTTAGTGGAAAACACCGAAAATATTGATGTGAAATAGTCTAAAATTATTCATTAGAAATATTTGACCTGAAAACACCAGAGGTGCATTTTCTTTAAGAATCCAAGCACTTCTCTCTCTCTTTCTCTCTCTCATGTACTCTCTCTGTGTCTTCCCAGTGTGTGTGTGCGTGTGTGTGTGTGTGTGTGTGTGTGTGTGTGTGTGTGTGTTTTTCATGATGCCTTTTGTGTTTTGTTTTGTTTTGTATGAAAATTTCAAATTAACATGATGCCGTCTTGTTTTCTGCATAGATCACCTTTTGTGATATTATAGAATCAAAACGTGGGTGATTTGGCTTCAAATGATAGTACTAAGATAATCGTAAATTTTTTTGTTCCCCCTCCCACTCCGGTGTCAGTCATGTGGCGATTATTCAAGGCAGGGAAGTGTGTGAGGTGGTGTGAACAACGTGATGTGTTTTGGAGAGAGGCAGGGTATGGATTTCCAGCAGCCCTCCATGAATCATATATGTAAAATGTCGACATGGAGTTTGAAGACAAGCAAATTTCTGCAAACCTGTTAGATTTCTTTGAAATTTATCATGCTCATACAATCATACAACGATTGTATATGTTGGTATTGACAAGGGAGGGGGGGGGGGGGGGGGGGGGGGGTGAGGGGGGAGGTGGGTTACATACATAAGATCTGTACTGATTTTGAGATGAGAAGTTATGATATGTTTTTGGCTTTTGTGTGTGTTTGTGTTTAAAATTTCATTCACTGTATTTGTGGCGTATGTATTTGTTTTAGCACATAATTCCAGGGATTAAAAAGTTATTCAAAAGAAAACTCCCCACAGTATGTAATACAGCTGGTGTAATCAGTAAGCTTGCCAGGTGAGCATTGTCATGGGGGGTTACATGGATTTTTCAATATGGCTGGCAGTTTAACGAATACTGAGGCAGCTGTTGAGCAAAAACAAAGACATGTTTTTTCAAATTGTTGCTTGGAAATGTTTTAATTTATCACATTAACAACAGCATTCAATTTCAACAGCACATGAATATTGTATTTACCGCAGTGTAGCTGTAAGACCAACATTTCAGGTGAAAGGTAGTGGAAGCAGTATAGCCCCCCCCCCCCCCCCCCCCCCCCCCCCCCCATCCTCCATCCCCGCCGGCCCTTGCAGTGTTTAGGCTGCTCGTATTGTGACTTGGCTACCCTAACACATAGCGTTCTCGGGCCCATTCAGGCCGAAACGTTTGCTTGAGAGGTTTTTTATTATATTTTTTATTTTAAAGACTTTCTACAGTCGAGTATTCCTAGAGCTGGCAAATTCTTTAAAACCTCTTTGCCATTGGTTGGAGTAAACGTCTTTGCCATTGGTTGGAGTAAACATCCTTGCCATTGGTTGGAGTAAACTCCCTGGCCATTGGTTGGAGTAAACTCCCTGGCCATTGGTTGGAGTAAACTGCCTGGCCATTGGTTGGAGTAAACTGCCTGGCCATTGGTTGGAGTAAACTCCCTTGCCATTGGTTGGAGTAAACTCATTGCCATTGGTTGGAGTAAACGATTTTGCCATTGGTTGGAGTAAACCCATTGCCATTGGTTGGAGTAAACTCATTGCCATTAGTTGGAGTAAACGCATTGCCATTGGTTGGAGTAAACGCATTGCCATTAGTTGGAGTAAACGCACTTGCTATTGGCAGACGAAGCGCTCGGTCTTCACCTGTTGACATTCCCATCACTCTAGTACGATTTTCCCGCGACCTGATACGTGGCAGGAAATACGGTGAACTAACCAACACTGGACATCAAGTGGGAGTTAAACAGGACTTCGTTTCTAAGGTTAAAAATGTCATAATAACTGTTCATCGCTCTCACTTTTTATTTTATTTTCAATCCGCTTTTAATTTAGAAACGCCAACAGTTCATCAACCATGTTATTGATTAATTAATGATTAATGCTAGTGTCTTCGGTTTTTTTGTTTTTGTTTTTCTGGATGGGACCTTTTTTCCTTACGTATTAGCAAGCTCTGAAAAAGCCTTGTAATGGTCAGCTGGGCTATGATAATAAGACGAATTGTATTGCATTGTATGAGAGTTGCATATTCGTGTCTGACTGGTTGTACATAGTAAAGATTCCATTATTTTGTTTGTCTTGTGCTTGCTACATGTTGGATGGAACACCTTACTTATTTAAATTGGGAAGAGGTGTATACTTATACTGTGCATGTTCTTGTGTGCATGTTGGGATGGAATATAGAACTGAACAATTTGCCATTGTTATCAAACCAGAAATAAAGGCATAGCATATGTTACGTGCTGTTGTTACTTTTAAGAGCAGAGAGAGAGAGTGGTGTGTGTGTGGGGGGGGGGGGGGGGGGGGGGGGGGGGAGTGGGATGCTTTTATAACAGTTTGAACCACCTAATTCAGACGCATCTTTTCATCCTCCCTCTCAGTCTCGGTCACTGTCTGTCTGTCTGTCTGCCTCTCTCTCTCTCTCTCGGTGTGTGTGTGTGTCACATTCGATGCTCGTTGCACACATACATGCACGCATACTCGTACAGTCACACCCCTTTCTTTACCCCTAGCCTCCTCCCATTCCACCTTTGCGCATGAATGCTGGGTGAGCGATTAAAGATTACGCCGGAAATAGAGAGGCATCAAGCTGTTGTTATTACTGTGTGTGTGCGCTGTTCACACCCCTTCAATAGGCGGTAGGGATCAATGAATAAACCGCCCGAATCTTTCTCCCTCTCTTCTATTTTACCCCCATGAAGGGAAAGAAAGAAAAAAGGATTTGGAACATACCAGAAAAAAGCGTGTCAATGTCGTTGCGGTGAATGTGTCTATTACAAGTATAATCATTTTGCATCAAACGTATATTCCTACGCTTCGTTTTTCAACCCCCTCCTCACCCTACACACACACACACATATATATATATATATATATATATATATATGTGTGTGTGTGTCATCCAGCCATTACGTAAATGCCCTGGTGAAATACAATGATCAGTAAACAAGTAGGGTAACTTTTGTTCCCATAAGAAAACCTAACACAGAGTAGACAAATACAAAGACGAACAATCTAATAGTGGGGTAAAAAACAAGCGCAGGCCAACAACTCCTCTGTCATCATAGTAATAACTTAGCAAAGAATTGGACGTAAGGGGGGAGGGAGTTGAAGAAAATGGGAACATGAAATAAAGGAAATATATTATAAATATGAAAACTCTTCACTTGCTGCATGAGGGAACCATCGTTATCCCTTTTGAAGGCAGATATATTTGTATTGCCTGTTCTAGGCCTTTTGTCCGCTGGATCGGACCTCACCAGGGAGACACGACTGGTTGTATTTTGCGCTCCTGGCGTCAAATAGAAACACACTGCAGTCCATAATACCGTGGTATTCTCACCACCAAGGGTTCAAAAAAGAATCCAACAGCACCCCAAAGCAGCCGGCGAAGGGTAGTGAATGAAACAAAAGGAAAGTGTGGGGAGGAAAAAAGTTGCTAAAAAACTAAAGACATTATGCAAACAGTATAAAATGTAGGGGTCAATCTTTGTGCCTACGCTTGAGGATCCACCCAAGGATGCAAGGGAGATCAAAAGACAAACACGGACAGAAGCAAATACAAATAACCTCGATTAAATTGAAACGAAATTGAAAATGAAATGAGGCAGGGAACTGTAAACAAAAAAACAGTAAACAAGTAGGGTAACTTTTGTTCCCATAAGAAAACCTAACACAGAGTAACTTTTATTCAAGACTGGCACAGCATTTTAAACTTGAATGGTGCCTGGTGAAAAAAAAGGGATCTTTTTTCAAACTATGACTCGTCCGCAGTACCAACAGCCTGTCCACTGTTCATCTCTTAGCCCCCTCCACACCTTCACTTCCATCCCTTGCCCCCCCCCCCCCTCCCCCTCCGAAAGCCCCTCTCTTTCCGTTGGATGTATCTTATATCTATATCGCGTCCACTGCATTGCAGTACAGAATGCGTTTTGACTGGCACGGAACTTCTCTGAACAAAGACAACACGGCTACTGGCAAACGTTTCTCGACACTGACGAGACCGTGATTAAAGTGACACGTGAGTAGGATAGGCAATCTGCCTCTCTTGCTCTGTTAATGCTGTCAGTGGTTACATGATTTTGTTTGTTTGTTTGGATGGAAACAAACAAACAAGCAAGCAAACAAACATACCTAACGTTGAAACCGCCCATCCCAAACCTCTATCAGAAACGAATACAACTTCATGTGACCTGATGTATTTTCTCTGGTGATAACGAAGCAGCAGAAACGGCGGCTGGCAATAGTGCTAGAACAGTATTTTAGGGTTTCAGTATACGTAGGTGTTGTTGCTGGCACGTTCGACAGCCTACTACGTTCTCTGACTGCTCCCTTATTACATGTGATGCAAACATGCCTGCAATTTTGTGATAGCCAGCCAGCGCCATATTTGCTGTCACAGCGCAAGGCAAAGATAGTTTGAGTTGACCTTTTATTAAGCGTCCTTGATGACTCATCCCATCATCAACAAAATGTCACTTTCCGCAGCCAACACTGTTTTTTTTTTGTGGTTTTTTTTTTTTTTTTTTTTTGTTTTTTCCCCGTAAGCCGAGCTATACCCTCGTTCATTCGTTAAAATCGTTGTTTCCTTTGAAATATCTCTGCAAGTGGGTGCTGGCCGACTTGGAATGACTTTGAACGCCAAAGCCCTGAATGAGTCAGCGTGACTTTGTCAACGTGCTTGTAGACAGTTTGCTTTAAAAATGTGTTCATGTTTTTCTCCGCTTTTCGGCTCAGTGGTTAGAGCACAGAGTTCGATATCAAACCAGTTCGAACCACGCGGGCGCCCAACATAGACATTGCTATTTTCAATGCCCACCTCAACGTCGTCGTTCTGGTGGTGTAACAAAGTGTAAGATAGACCCCCTTCCCCCACCTTCCTGGGATGATCATCCCCATCTGCAGTATTTGTGTAGGTGGGAGTCAACTGCAAACATGAATGTGACAAACTCTGTTCCTCCTCTCTGCTACACTCTGCTGGTATACGGGTAAAAAGACTGGAAGTGTGCATTATTTTCTTTTAGGTCTAGGTGCTTTACAACAGCCCAATGTCAAAC
Source organism: Conus ventricosus (assembly GCA_018398815.1). NCBI lineage: Eukaryota > Metazoa > Mollusca > Gastropoda > Neogastropoda > Conidae > Conus > Conus ventricosus. The sequence goes on from CM031608.1 coordinate 55,995,122, forward strand.
ACTTTGATTTGTTTCCCCATAGATACGGTGATGAAGTTTTGTCTTGCTGCCAGAGAGCTACCTTATTTCTACTTTTCTCTCCCGTCTGTTGATGAAAGATTGCCATGGTAATCACAATTACCAGAAACAAATATTTCAGTTCTGCGTTGTGTGTTTTCGTTCTCTCTTTTTTTATTCTTTTTTTTTATTTTTTACTTCAGATACCATGTATCAAAACCTTTACTTTTTTTTCAGGTGGTGAAGAGTGTTGACATTTGACCAAACTTCGAAAAACATAACGAATAGTTGTGTTCTGGTCATTCGCCCCTTCTGACAATGAATGACATTTAATGTACACCACGTAGGACAAAAAAAAAGTGTGAGGAAAGTAAAGACTGGCGAGCAGTTCTCCCGTGAATAGGACGACAAAAACGAAAGCAAAGGCACGTTTGAAGCCAAAGATAGTACGCACGTCATGGAAGGACCGTTTTCCGATACTAATTAAACCTGCCGCAACGATCTTGAAAGCCGTTCATGTACCAGTTGCATTACAGGTGAAGCAAAGATGGCGACGCCCTGCGGACCAAAACGGGCGAGTTAGATCCGCAGTAATTCGACCTGGAGGAAGATGAAAAAAAAATAATAGTCATCATGAAATGTATCACGATCGTAAGATGTTGGAGTGACGTGACAGACACTTGTGCAGTCAGGGATCCTCAGATCACCTTCCGCCTAGCGCTGTCTCCTTGTCCGTTTTGTTTGTTTTGTTTTTTAACCGCCCCCCAATCGCTCACCTCGCGGCTAGGTAGACCAGACAGATCGTGTTGCTGTTAAAGACACCACCTCTTGTTTTACAAATGACGGCGAGTCATGGCAGATAAAACCAGGACGAGCTTTGTTTTGAGGATCCACCTTTGCTCAGAACGGTTCAACTGAAGGGACTCGAAATGATCCACTGCAGGCTTCCTGGGTCTCTCCGTTCAGTGGGATGTCGATGGCAGCTTGTGGTGTACAAGTGTCATACTGTTTCCACGGTCTCTCGTTCAGTGTGATTTTGATGGCAGTTTGTGGTGTACATGTGTCCTACTGTTTCCACGGTCTCTCGTTCAGTGTGATTTTGATGGCAGCTTGTGGTGTCTAGAAGTGATCGACTGTTTCCTGGGTCTCTCCCTTCGGTGTGATGCTGACGGCAGCTTGTTGGTCTGGAACAGTTGATCACGTTTTTACTTTGTTGTTTGTTTGTTGTTTCCTTTTCCCCTCAGAACTGACTTCTGTTCTGTGTGCGCTCGATGCTTTCCGTTGTCTTTTTCCCCTCAGAACTGACTTCTGTTCTGTGTGCGCTCGATGCTTTCCGTTTTTTTTTTCCCCTCAGAACGGACTTCTTTCGTTTTCCCGCTCGATTTTTTCCCGTTGTTTTTTTCCCCCTCAAACTGCCCTTCTTTTCTGTGGGGCGCTCGATCCCTTTCCGTTGTCTTTTTCCCCTCAGAACTGATTTCTTTCGGTGGGCGCTCGTTGTTTTTCCCGTTGTTTTTTCCCCCCAAACTATTCTGTTCTGTGTGCGTTTCGTTGTTTTCCTTTTTCCCCCCTCAGAACTGACTTTGTTCTGTGTGCGCTCGATGTTTTTTCCGTTGTTTTTTTTCCCCTCAAAAAATTGACTTTGTAGAAAAACGGGAAAACCTTCATTCGGGGCCACTTTCCCCCTTAAAACCAGTTTGGGGCGAAAGGGGCCCAAAAAAAGGTTTTCCTTTTCCCTTTTGAAAAGGTAAAAACTTCAAAAAACCCAAAAAATAACGTTTATCTACAAAAAAAACTTCTGTTTTGGGGGTTTTTTTTTAAATTACAAAATTTACTAAACTTTTCATAGATTTAACGTAGGGGAATTTTTTTCATAGAGAAATTGTGGGGAAAGTAGCCGCGGCTGAACACCCCAAATAGAGAAACGAGGGGGAAAGCAGATGTGCTAAACCGCGCCCCTTATAAAAAAAAACGGTGGGGGCAGGAAATTTGCTATTTTCCCGGGCCTACCTAAGGCTCTGCACTACCCAAATTACTTACTGCTTTGATGGGCTTGGCGTTTTTGAAACCCATTCGCCATCTTTTTAAAATTTAAGTGCGGGGTTAAAAACGCGGGGCTCGGGCCTCGTCTTTTCCCATTGCGGTGTGGATTGTGAAGGGGTATGGGGTTTTCGGAAGAACTTTAAAACTTTTTTTTTGGGGTTTTGGCCAACGTTTTGTGTGGACATTTTTTGGGGATGGGTTTTTAAATATTGTTATTTTTAAAAAAATTAATGGCAGCACGCAAAAAACATATATTTTGGGTAGATAAAAAAAAATTTAAAAATTTTTTTTTAAACATAAAAAAAATAGAAAAAAACCCCCCCTCCCTGAGCATGGCCAAACTGTTGATTTAATTTTTATTTGCAGGCGTCACTTTGTGTCGACCATGCCTTGGGGGGGAAACCCCCAGGAGTTTGTTTGGGGGGGGGTTTTTTTGGGGTGGGGGTGGCGGGCCTTTCGGGCCCGGGAATTGGCGGGACCCCGGGCCCCTTCCCTTTTGGGTTGGGGTGAACTTGCCCCCAAGACTCTGGTCTCACCCCAAAAACTCAAAACCCGTTGCCCAAACAAATTGAGGGAAGTGACCCCGGGAACTCACACTCCAAACCCCGAAAGTGTGCCCGGCGGGGGCCAAACCCGACCCCCAATAGCGAGTAGTTGAATTCTTTTTTTAAAGCTTACTTTTTTGGGGTGGGGCAATCCCGTGTACAGGGAAACCCCCCAAATTTTACTATTTTTCGTGATGCAACGAAAAAGGGCTGCGTGTGCGCCCTTTTGCGGGGTTTGGTCTTTTGTGTGCGGCGCAAATGCCGCGTGGGGGTTTTTTGTTTACGGCTGTGCGCGTAGTATTTTGTGTGTGAAAGGGTGTGTGCGTCGTGTGGTGTGTGCTTGCCGCGCGTGTGTGTGTGTTTTTTGGGGGGCGCCGCGTCGAAATTGTGTGTGTGTGTGCAACAAGGGAAAGGGCCCTTAACGCTCAACCTCCCTTACGGGCCCGGGGGGGCTTTTTTGATCTGTTTAAAGCTGAAAACCCCAAACCGGTACGATTCCCCCAAAAGAAAAGCCGATAAAACCCACCCCAACTTTTTCACACAGCTTTTGGGCTGGGCCGCTTCCCCCGTATTTTTTAAAGGGCCCCCCTGCCCAAAAAACCGCCCCAATTCTCATTTGTCGTTCCTTTCTCTCTCTCTTTTGCGTGTTTGGGGGGGGGTTGGGCTCTGGGGGCCCCCTGGGAAAGTTTCAGAAGTGCGTAGTCCAAACACTTGACCCGCCCGGGGCCGCCGTCCTTGTTACATGGGTGGGGGGGTTTGTGTTGTGGGGGTTTGTGGGGTTGCAGGGGCCGCGGGGGGGGGGGGTTTTTGGGGGTTTGGTTGGGGTTTTTTTTCTTTGATTTAACTCTTTTCATTTTAAAAGTGTTATTAAAACATTGTAACGCGTGTGTGTATTTTGTGTGTTGTGCGGTGGGGTTGCACACTGTTACCCAGCGCAAACAAAACACGGGTTTAAACACATAATGAACGCGCCAATTTCCCACAATGGGCCCCCTAAAATTAACTCGTTCTAACACCCCCAAAACTATTCCCGCGCTTTTTTTCCCTTTGGGAAACCATTTTAGGGAATTTTTCCCTTTTACCCACTTTGACGACTTGGTTGGAAAAGGGTTTTAATTAAGAAAAACCTTTAATTTTTAAATTAAGTTACCTCAAAGTGAGAGTTTTTTAATTTAAGCCCCCCCCCAAAAGTTTTAAATTTTATTTTCTTAACCCCAAGTCACTTCCAATTTTTTTTAAATTTAAAGTCACCTAAATTTTTAAATTTAAAGTTTTCCTTAAAATTTAAATTTAAGTTTTTAATTAATTTTAAACTTCAATTTCTTAAAAAGTTCTTAAATTAAATTTTTTCTTTTTTTAAGTTCTTGTTAATTTACCTAAAGTTTGTAATTAAGTCGTCCTTTAAGTAAAACCCAAAGGTTATTTTCAAATTATCAAAAAATTCCCCCCCCAACCCCCCTATTTTTTAATTTTAAAATTGTAGATGTCAAAAAATTTTACAAACACGCCTCAAAAAACGCTTTCATCACTGAGAAATTCTTGCTCGGCCCTTTCTTTTGCCCCAGATGGGAAACCTAGATTTTTAAATGAATTTTTTTTACATCCAAAGCAACCGCATTAATTACAATTCGGTCTATGGAAATGTCTTTTAAAAAGACTCCATGTCTTTTTTTAAATTGCCCTTCATCTTTTTTAAAATTTAGGGCCATGTTTCTATTTTTTTTAAAAAATTTTTTAAAATTAATTCTTAAAATATTTTTTCCCATTTAATTGGACCCAAAATGATTTTTTTTTTGGGGGTTTTTGGCGTCCCGTTGCCCCTTTTTCTTTTATTTAGGGGTCAGTTTTTTTTTGGATTGCTTTTGTTTTTTGTTGCCATTGTGTATATTTTTTTAAAACCCGAAATAACTCCCCCCAACAGCAGCAATGGCCCCAAAAAATTGGCAAACATTTTTAAGTTCAATATTCCTGAAGATTTTGGTGCTGTGGTCTTGTATCACTGGATTTTTTTATAGCGGGATTGAAAAAAACTTTTTTCTGGCGCTGGGGGTGTTAGGGTTTTCGATGAGTTTTATTCGGGAAACTTTAATTTTTTTTGTCTTTTCCCCACTTGCAAATTTTTTTTTTCCTGCTTTAACCCCCCAGGATGGGGATGTTTTTTCACGGGCCCCCCACCGGGTTCAGTGTTTTCTATTTGCTGATTTTGGGCCCTTGGTTTTTTTTCCCCCACCTAAATTAAAATTTTTTCCCTGATTCTGGTTTGAGGATTTTCCGGGGTCGTTCATTTTAAAGGGGAAAAAAAATTCTATATAAATTAAAAGTTTTAACCCCAATAAATTAATGTGGGCGTTTAACCAATTTTCCCAAAATTCTTTTGTATTTTCACATCCAAAGGGGGGACTTAATGCCCTTTTTAAAACTGGTTTTTGCTTTAAAATTCTTTACGAAAGATTTGGGTTCGAATAAATTGGGAAAAAAAAATTACTGACTATTTGGGTGTACAAACTAAAAACCGTTTGCCCAAAATTTTCACCATCTAGCCCCCAGCTCCCGCTTCATACCTGTTATGAAACTTTATAATTTTTGGGTGGGACATCGTTAAAATCGGGTTTATGCTGAATTCATTTTCCCGAGGAACGTTTTTTTTTTTCCAAACACGCCCCCAAAAAAATAAAACCCTTTTCCCTTTGGGGGCCCATAATAGCGGGTCATCAATTTGGGTTTTTTAAAATTTTCGGGAAAGGTTTAGGCCCCCCTGTAGCTGTATTTGACTTCACTTTTTCATTTTTTTTTTTTAATTAAAATTTTTTTAATTTTAAAAAAATGACACCAAAAAAACTGTTACCCCTTTGGGTTTACCATTCTGCTTTTTTTGGGGTCTAATGTAGGTACTAAAGGGCTTGGTAAAACCCGGGTTAAAAAAAAACCCAGCAATTTTGGGCAAACAAGCTTTGAGGATTCAGAAAAGGGCTAATTGCTTTTTTTTTTGCAGCTTCGTTTGCCAGAAAGATTTTCTTGTAAAAGCAAGGAATAATTCCGACAGTAAAAAATATTAAATAAAAAATACTTTTTAAAAAAAATGGCTTCATTTCGAAGGATGTTAGGTGGCGCTGTGGTGAAGGACTCGGTTTTTTGGGGTTTTAGAAATTTTAGCATTTATTAAAAAAGGGGGATAAAGGGCGAGAGAAAAGACAAAAACAAAGCTGTGGAAAAATTTCCGCAGCCAAATCGCTAGGAAAAGAAGAATTGAGCAGTTAGTTTTTATTAATAACACACTGAAAAAACGGGGGCATGCACTTACACATTTAAAGATGTTGATCAAGCAATAAAAACAATTTACCCTTGTAACAGGCAAACCAATCGGACATTCCCCCCCAAAATTCAGTGACTTTTTTAAACCCTTTCAAAAAACAAAGATGCAAGAAATGGGGTTTAAAGGGTCTTTGGTATGACCTTTGTGTATTTTTTTTGCATTTTTAAAAATTGGCTAAATAAAAAAGGAACAAAATCTATTTTTCCCCGCCAAAGGATTTTGGGAAAGGGGCCCTTCCCACCCCCCCCCCAATTTAAAAAAGCTAAGCCAAGCAGCGGGAGTAAAGGGAACAAACAGCAAAAGAAGGGATCAAAAAAGCGTTTTGGGCAAATTTTTTTTCCAGCGCCTAAAACAAATTACAGAACCCACTTTGTCAATACAATTCCAAACGCACCCTTAAAAGGGTCTTCTATTTTTACCCTCTTTTAACGATTAGACAAAAAAGATTAAATTTCCACTCCAGTCATTGACGTAGTTTCAAGTAAAAAGATTCGGAACCTTTTTAACAAAAAAGGTGCTTCTGTTTGGGCTTTTTGTTTTCACTAAAAAACCAAGGGGGCCCCCCTTAACTTACCCCCTCGCATAAATTAAAGTCGATGAGGAAAAAAAAATTTAAAAGGGGAAAGGGTAAAATTCAATTATTGTTAAAATTTAGAGTTACCTTTAAAAAGAGGCATTCCAGGATTTTCACAATAAACGGGCTTTATTTAAAATTTTAAAACAAACATTAGCCAAAAGGGACTTTTTCCTCCTACCAGATCCAGAGAGCTGTTTGCCTTCTCCCCAACACAAAAAGGGGTTAAAGACTCCCCTCATTTTTGGCGCGCAATAAATAATGAAAAATTTTAAAAGGGGTTTAAAACCAGTAAAAGTTTTTTAAAAAAAAAAAAAAATTTTGCTAAAGACTCCAGTACACCCAGCAAACTATTCCCTTTTGGGGTTTAAAAAAAAGGCCCCCTTTTTTTCCGGGGGAAGCAAAAGGGGGACACTCCATCAGGGCAACGTTTCCTTTTTGGGAGTTTTGACCCCAAAAGAAAAAAAAAGAATTGTAAAAATGAACCGCCCGTGTTTTATTTACGAAAAGGGCACAACAAAAAAACCAGTTTCCTCAAAGATCTTTTGGGGAAGGAAAACTGCAGATAATTCCCCCCAAGACACAGTTCCGTTTTTAATTTTTTTTTAAATAAACTTTTTTGGGTTTTTAAAAGGGAAGGCCAAAAGGGAAGCCAGAACGAAACAAAAATTTTTAAAGGGAAAGAGCCCTTTGGAAAAATTGATAGGGGAATCATTTCATGCGTGTAATGTATTAAGGAAACATTTTCGGGGATTAATAAAGCATGCAAAACTTTCCGGGATTACCTACAACTAAACCCCCAAAATTTGGGGAAAAAAAGAATATCTTTAAATTAAAAAAAAAAATTCAAAGCACCCGCAAACAAGAGAAAAGTTTTTAAATAAATTTGGGATGAAGCAAGATCGATCTTATAAAAAAAGGTTGAGGGAAAAAAAAAAAACCCCCCTGTTTATGCAGCCCTCCATTTCCCCGATTGCATATAAAAATTTGGGGATTAACAAATACTTTTTTTGGTTTTTTGTTCTATCTAAGACTTTTTTTGTTCCCAACTGTTGTTTTGTTTCGTAGATTAAAATCCCCTTTTTAAACGTTTTTCTGATAAAAAATTTCCTTATTGCCATAAAAATGCTCTTTGTATTTTGTCATGTGATATGTTTGACTGACAACGCTACGAGAAAACCCCCTTTGCTTTTTTTAATGATTTTCTCCGGCTCGAAATACTGTAAATTTTTGCCTTAAAAACCAACAAACCCCTTGACCCCTTTTTCCAAATTTTTTCACCCTTAAATTTTTCCTAAAACCTTTTTTAAATTAGAAATTAAAGGGCAAAGGTAAAATCTTTAGGATTTTTGGGAAACGTGTCAACCATCCTGCGGCCCTTTAGTTCTTGGGTTTTCCATGTTTTATAGATTCTTCAGGGGGGATTTCTATAAAAAAACTGTCTTATCTGTGTAAAGTATTTCTGGACTCGGGGAAAAGAGGGTTAAAAAAGTAGTCATAAAGAAACTCTAAAAATAAAAAACCCTTTGTTAATTCTAAAACATTAAACTCAAAAAATTTACGGGTTTTTGTCAAATTTTAAACTTTCTTTTTTTCATCTTTTAAAACCAAAAACCCTGATCATGAAATCTTCTAAAGCCCCTGAAAATTGGGTTTTGAAGTCACCCCTTTTTCTTCTTTTTCCTTTGGGGCTATTCTGCATCTTTACCTTGTGCGGATTCCCCCTTTATTCTTTCCAAAAACAGCTGTTGTTCTTTCAGCTTAAAAAAAGTTTTTTTTCTAAAAGCATTTTGTGGATTTATTTCCCTAAGTTCAGTTTTCTTCTTGATGTAGGGTTTCATGAACTTTTCTTGACAAAAGCTTTTAAATGTTTTTGAACTGCTGTAAAACTTCAACCCATGTTTTAAAATTTAAATTTTTGCAGAAGTCTGTAAGACAGACTTTAATTTTTTTTGCCTCGAAGTTTGGCCAAGTTTCGGTGGTTCTTTTGGGATCCATCTTAGACTTTTGCTGCTAATGGATAGTCATTATGCGGGTCATGGAGTTCATGAGGATTTTTAAGTAAAATTCTGAAAAAAACCCCGCGTTTTGGATCTGGCGCCCAAATCCCCAAACCACTTTAACCCCCTTTTGAATTTTTTTTTTTGGGTTTCCTTTGTGACATTTTGAATTTGCGTAAGGGATGTAAATTGGGGCCAAAAAGCCCATCCATACAGATTTTTTTCAATAAAAAAATTTGGATGTTAGCCCTTTTAAAACGGGGATCATAATCATCTGGGGTTATTTGTTTTTTGCTTTACAGTAATGATGGCGCCATACTTTTTTCCCCCACCCAAATCCGTTTTCAATCATTGAATAAATTGGTAAATTGACAAAAAATTCAATCTTTTAACCCCAGAAAATTTTTAAGAAAGAATCCCAGCTAATCCCGGGCGCAGAAATGTAATGCCAGGATCCAGGCTAAAATTTTTTTAAAAGGGCGGGGCTTTCTGAAATTTTTAAAAGACGTCCCCCAAAAAACATGTTTCAGCCCCCCAATTTTGGAAAGTCATGTTAGCCCCCAAATTTTTTTTACACTCTAACTTCTGCCAGCACTTGAGCAGCTGTAATCAGAATCATTTGATGTCCTTTCCTCTAAGATAGAAAAGAACCCGCCTTTAGGCGGGGTATCTTCATCAAACCTTTCCCAACTGTTTTATGAAATTTATAAGGGTAAACGCCCTTTTTTTAAAAAAGAGTTGAGGCAAAATTTTCTTCGTTTTTGGGGGGACTTTAAAAAAACAAGCCGTGACTCTAATGATCCCAAACATGTGCTGCATAGAAATCCCTAAAAAAACTTTTATTTAGATTAAAACACATGTACTTTTCTGTTTTCTGTCCCAAAGCTTTACACCCTGAAAAGGGATCGTCCACTGCTTTCATTATAAGAAGGAAATCGTAAACCCCGGCCCAAATTAAGAAAGAAAATGGGCCCGCTTCCATGTCTTGGTTTAAACTTTATTTAAGTTTTCATTTACTGTGCGCTGCTCCCCCTGAAATTTCCGCTAAAGTGATCATGGGTTTTTTAAAATGTTGGATTCTCGCGTCGATGAGAGCCCAAACCACAAATCCAAAAAAGTGAGGGGGCGCGTCCCTACTGTTCTTTGGGCCCTTTAGGGTTTCTTTAATTTTAGATTAAAATTTAGTTTTTAGAACAGTCATTAAAGCACTTGCTGCATGCGTTTTTTAAAAATTTCGCCGCTTTTGGCCCCTATTAAAACTGGCTTTGAATGAACGCCATCCGACCTTTACAATAATGAAGGCAAAAGAACAAAACTGATGATTACCCCCTATGGCGGGTTTTTTTAAGTCTCTGGGGGTTGGCCCCTCATAAGGGAAAAATGAGTGATTTTGAAGTCTGCGTAAACAACATATGGAAGTTTGCATCCGTTTTCCCTTTTTTAAAACTAAATTTAGATCCGGGGGGGGGTGTAATTTGTTCCCTTTTTCAGTCTACAGAACTTTACTTTTTTTCTTTTGTTCGCTCGCGCTTTTAAAAGATGGAAATTTTGTTAAACATTTTTTTACAAATTTTTGTTTTATACTTTTTTGGGATCTTCTTTTTTTTACTCATCGTGGGGGATCAATGTGTAATGGGGAACCCCCGGGGGAAAACCCTTTAGCCTAAGTTTAACAGTTTTTTGGGGGTTCGCCAAATTTTGGGGTGTTCTTTGGGCCCTTTAAAAAGGCCACCAAATTTGGTTTTTCCCCATCCCTGTGTTTCATTACAAATTTTGGTTTGTTTTGCTCTTCAAACTGAAACAAATTTTGGGCTACCTAACAGGGAAAAGGCACCCCATAAAGTTTAAAAATCTTTGGTTTTTGCCCTTTTTGTCACTTCTCTGGTGTTCGCGGGGCACCCTTTCAAAGGGTTGGGAAGAAAACAAAACCCCAAAAGAAAAAATTTGTTCCGGGCTGAATTCTTTATGTTTATAAAATGCTTTTTTCGCGCCGTGCTGGAGGTGGGAATGTAAGCCTTGCCTAAAAAAAATTTTGGGGGGGCCCTCTTTGCCCCGTTTTAAAAATTAAACTCTAAAACTTTGCCCCTGAAAAACCGACCCCTCATTTTTGCTTCTTCCGGCAGGTCAAACGGGGCAAGCAGTTCGTCTGCCCCCCGGGGGTTAAATCATTTGAGAAAGAATAAATCTTTGTTTTTGGGCGAGCCCAAATTTTTTAGTTTTTTTTCCTTTTTTTTACTTTGCAAATTTTAAAAAAAATAACATTACTTTAAAAAGGCGGGCCCATTGTTTTTTAATTTTTGGAAAATTTAGAAATACAAATTTCAACGCTTGCCCGCCGTTTTCTGGGTTTTAAAAACTTTTAAATTTTAAAATAAATTTATGCTCTTTACAAACGCTCTTTTTTCGATTTCCTTCAAAAATTCATCGGGGGCCCTTTTTTTATTTAGCCGTGTCTTTCCCTTTTTTAAGCCAAAAATTTTTTTTAAATTAAAAAAAATACAACGGCTTAAACGAAACAATACAACGGGCTTTTTGTGTCTTTGGCTATAAAATAAAGTATAAACCCCCCTTCGGGTTGTTTTTGTGAGGGTGTTTAGAACCGGTTTTTTTTGTTTTCGTTTTTCTTTTTTTTAAACATTCCTTTTTTATCTGCTCGGGTCTGGGTGTTTGGGAAAAATTTTTCCTGCCCCGGGATTCAAACTTTTGTCTTTTGTAGTCATCAAAATCGGCCTGTAAACGATTAAATTTTTCATCCGTGATGTTTGGGGTCAAAAAGCGCTTTATTTATTGTCAGTTTTTAAAAGAAAATAAGTTTAGCCGTTTTTTTTGGGCCATAGCCCTTTTCTTTTTGGGGTTTAGTTTTTAAATTTTTTTCCGCCGCACTTTCACTTAAAGAACACAGACCGAGAGCTAAAGACAAACCCCCTAGAGGGGAAAACTCGGGTTTGGCCCCCGCCCGTTGCTAAGGGCCTACAACCCTTCCGCTGATTTGGCACTTATAGTCGATTCTCCAGTTTTTCATAAGTAACGCATTAAAGGGAGCAGAATACCTTCGTTTGGTTTTTCGTTTTTTTGAAAGGGCTTTCTCTAGGGTTTTTGGGGTTTTTGGGGAATGTTTGTTAATCTGAAAGGTTTTTTTGTTAGGGGTTTCTACTTTTCCCTTCTTTTGGCGGGGGCTGTAGCCATTTTTGGATAAACCTAAAGGGCACCCTTTTTTTAAAAAGAAAAAAAATTTTTTAAAAATTTTTATATTTTTAATCTGTTATTTTTCAATATTCATTTGCGCATTATAAAATTAAAAAAAAATGTACATTAAGCGGTTTACGGCTTTTTTCTTTTTTATCAATTTGGTTTTTTTAATTTCGTTCCCAACCCTTTTCCCAATTCCCCTGCAACTGATTATCCCCTGCACCTTTTTGGGCAAAACCCTAAGCCCCTAAATTTTGTTGTTAAATAATCATCGGGGTCAACATTTTTGAAGGTGTAGATCTTTTGACACAAGGTTAAAAATTGGAATTTTTACACCTCCCGCCCCCAAACAGTTTTCTTTTTATCAAAATTTTGATAAGGTTTTTGGGGGCCCCCTGGTAGATTTGGGTTTTTACTTCCCTCAATCGAACATTGGGATTTGTTTTTTTTTGGTTAAAAAAAATTTTACTTCCCCCTTTTTAAACGGTTTTTAAACTTCAACAGCAATAAAAACTTTTTGCGATCTTTGGGGACAAATAAAAACTAAAATTTCCCTTTTAGGGCCCCTCCTTTTAGGATTTGTTTTTTTGATGAAACACTCTTTCGTAAAATTTGCTTAATTTTACTGATATTTATGCTTTGGGTTTAGCCCCGCTAAGTCGGGTTGTAAAAACCTCAAACTCCCCAAAAAGGGTGGGCAGAAATGCTTACTTTCCCTTTGGGGTCTGATGACTAATAACACGTTTTTTTCATTAAAATTTTTGTTCAAATAAATCTGTCTTTTAATGCTCCCCTTTAAATATGGCGCATGCCTTTTAAACCAAAAACCCAAAAAAAGGGAAAGGAAAAGGGGATTTCCATAAAGCCCAAAATTTTCAGCTTTCATACTTTTTGCCGTCCTTAGTTTCTCCACGCTTATTCTATGGGTTTTTTTGGGTTTTTCATTTTCGATTTCCCTTGGGAAAAGCAAAAATTTTGCCCCCTTTTATTCCCCTTAGCCATAGATCAGAAAAGGTTAAAAATATGTCTGGGATTGGGTAAAAAAAATATTTTTTGCCCCCCAAGTTTTTTTAAAAAAATTTTTTTAACCCATTGCCCCCCCAAAATTTTGTAAAACTGTCCTGTTTTTGGGGCCCGTTTTTTTGAAGCGAAATACATTTTTAAAAATTTTGACCGGGCCGAGCCTGGCACAAATCACTTCATCCGCTCCTGGGCTGGAAATTTTAAAATAAGAATTTTATCCGCATCATTTTTTTTTGGTTTTTTGGAAAATTAAAAATTCCGTTATTTCCTTTTACGCCAAAAAGGGGTCTTTCCCGTTCTTTTTGCGGGCCCAAATTTGAACCATATGCTTGTAAAAAATTTTTTTTTAAAACAAAATAAAAAAGTTTAAATTTTAAAAAAAAAATGGGAGGCATTTAAGATGAGATTAAGGATTTTGATCCTGGAGACCCAAAGAGTGAAAAGACTCCTTTGGTTTCAGCATCGCTCGGGGCTCTCTTTTCGGGTGAATTTTAAAAGAAAGTAAGGGCAATCTTTTTAAACCAAAAATTTAAAGGGCCCAAAACCTCCCGAATTTATAGACCCCAATGTTTTGAAGTAAAAAAAAGACCCCTTTTTTGTGAAAGCGACCAAGGAAACTTGTTTACTTCATCTAAACCAGGCTAATTTAAAATTTTTTAAAAAAAGTACAAATTTGACAAAAGGTCAGTGGGGACGACCAAAATGCCTTTGGGAATTACAAAACCCAAAAATTTGATTGGGATCAGTTGCTAAACTTCCAAAAAACGCTACAAAAACTCCCAAAAGTTTGCCAAAAACAAAACATGGAACTTCAAAATTTTTAAATCCCCAAAAAGCGGCAAAGTTAATGAAAAACGAAAACCAGTTTTTCCGAAGAAAGGGGTTAAAAACAATTTTAATTTATTTCCCCCCTACCCCTCGGGGGTACGGCCCTTGATCAAAGCTTTTAGGAAGCTCCAAGGCGAAATTAAAAAAAACAATTTTGCAAAAAATGGGTGAAATAGATGAGGGATAAAAAGGAAAAGAAAAAAATCGTTTTAGGCTGATGACGCCAACTTAGGGCCGATATTAAAGAAAGAATAACCAAAAAACTAAAAGATCTTTAAAAAAGAAAGATTTTGCAAGCTGAAGGTTTGGGGCTACTAACCGAGAACCTAACGAAACTCAAGTGAGCAGAAAAAAGAAATTTTCCCAAAAAATTTTTTATGAAAAACAAAAACCTTGCAGAACGAATACGAACACTGGTTTTGGGGAGGAGGGGGTCCCCCAAATTTGCAAGCGTAAAACAGCCCTTTGGATTTGCAATTAAACCCACTGGTGTTGGCCCTTTTTTTGGCGGCCGGGGGAGGGCAAAGTCCAGTGTTCCCCCACTTCGCCTTCCCCCCCCTAATAAAAAAGGTAAAAAAACCCCCCCCGATCCCTCTTGGGGATTTTTTTTAAAAAATTTGCTGGGAAAGCAAAAGACTCTTTACCCGGTTTTTTTAGGGGGTATTGTTAGCTGGCTTTTGTCTACTGCAAGCAAAGAAGTTGGGGTTTATGGGCCAGCACAAAATTTTGGGGATAGTTCTCTTAATGTTGGGTTAATATTTAGTAAAAAAAGCCCCGGGAATCCCAGGCCGTTAAACCCCAAAAAACAAAAACGCTGTTTTTCATATTCATGGGTTTTTTTTTTGACTTCCGAACCCAAAATCCGCGTCTTCAACGGGCTTCGGGCTTTTTGGCCCCGGGGGTTGGGGTGCTTATTCTTTGGAGGGTCATCTTGTTTTTTTACTGCTTGCCATATTAAACCGGCTCAGAATTTATTTTTTTTTTTTCCCCACTTTTTGTTTTGTTTCCTGCCCCAAGGGGTTTCCCTTTTTTGTAGGTTTTTTATTGTTCCTTTTTGGGGCCTGGGGTCAGAAAAGGGAGCATGTATAAAAAAATTTCCAAAAGCAAAAAATCAAAATTTTGATCTTTCGATTTTTAAAACAATTTTTTTACCTTTTAATACTAAGGGAAATCGGGTGTAGAATTTTTGCGTCCCCTAAATTTTTCAAAGTTTCTGTTTTTGTGCACAAACCGTTTGAAGGTTTGTTATGCTCGGGTCTTTTTTTTGCTTTTTGAGCCTTCAAAACACCAAAGTAAAACGAACAGAATTTGTTTTTTTGTTCCCTTTTTCCCGCTTTAGTTAGGCCCTTTTTGAAGGGGGTAAGATAAATGTTGTCCAAAGCTGTTTTTTTGCTCTTGCTCTATAGACCCGGGTGAACCCTGTGCCTGAAGGAAAGATGTGTAAGGGGGATTCCGTCATAGTTATTTCTTTCTTTCAGCCCCAAAAAAGGGGGGGTGCCCAAGCCAGGGTTAAGATCCCAAATTTTGTTAAAGTCTGTCCCGATGTTTAAAATTTTTTAATTCGTTACAGATTCGTTCAAAAGCCTTCAGTCTTTCTGTTGCTGAAGGGATTTTAAAGGTTTGTCATTTTGGGAATGGCCTTGGGAGTTCGTTTAAAAAACTCTGAAGGGTAAAAAAAAGGGAAAACCCATACCCTGACCCAACCCCAAAAAATTAGGATTTATTTAAGTGATCACATACGACCTCCCCACCCTGTTGGGTGCACCAAAAAACAGCAAAGTTTTTAAATGGCCCCTGATAAAACGCTTTGGATGACTAAACCAAAACTTCGCGATGTAGTCTTTTTTAATAGGGGGGTTAAGTTTTTGCCTTTTAAAGGAGTACTCACCCTTTTCTTGAAAACGTCATCTGGTCACAGAAATGTCGAGGGTTTTCAGTTGTTATATTTTTAAGATTTTTAGTGCGGCCCAAAAAAGAATTTTTGCCTTTAGTATATTTGAAAAGCACCCCATTTTTAAATTTTTTTTAAAAAATTTTTTGTAACAATAACAACCCCAAACCCCCCCTTCCTTTTTTGGGCATGCAAATTTAAAAACGAATGCGGGAAACCCGAAAAAGGTTTGCCTCCATGGAAAAAATTCTACAAAGTCGTAAGGTTTTAAAATAAGCAAAGCCAAGGAGAATAATAAAGGGTTTTAAAAAATTGACAAAACAGGGGCCCCAAAATTTACCGTTAACAATACCTGATGGTTTTTACGGGGTTTTTCCGCTAAAAAACAAAAGTAACTTCGACATTACTCCAAAATTAACAAAAGCGAAACTGAAAACAATGTTAAAAAATTTAAGCCTTTTAAAAGAAAGGGGGTTACTATTTTTATTAAAAAGCTAGCTAAAATGTTAGGGTTTTCAGCTGGGCAATTAATTTTGGGGTTTTGGGGGGTTACACCAAACAAAACTACATATGAGGGGGAAAAAAACCCCCTCAAAATTTTTCCCTTAAATTTCATTTCTCTATGTTCATTTGGAGGAAACTAAAGCACTGTTAAAATTTTTTGTGGAAAAGGGCCCTTTAAATGTTTTTAAAAGCTCTTCCATCTGGGAAAGCTGCATATTGCATTTAAAGAAATATACAATTCCCTAATTTTCAGGTTTTAAAAGGGGTTTGTTTTGGGAGGGCCGGGTCATTTAAAATAAAAATCAAAGACAAAACGGGGAAAATTGTGAAAAGTGATAACCTGCACATTGTTTTGGAAATAAAATAATAGTTACTAAAAAATTTAATGTCGCTTTTGGGAAAAAGGAAACAGGGGTTTTCATTGCGGGATTTAAAGGGGTATAACCCTTTGAATTTAAAGACTTGCCCGATGTTTCGACTTTGAACAGAACGGTGAGTTTGGCGCTTTGTATGGGTTTTTAGTACAAATAAAGATGGTGATTAAAAAACCAAAAAGGGTTTTTGCGCAAAAAAATTTCCTAAAAAATAAACAACTGCGCAATCTAAGGCAAAATTTGTTTGGGCCCGTATGAATATTTAAAAAAGTTCGAAAACCCGAACCCAAATGGGACTTAGAACCATTTTTTTGAATGGGAAATAAAAATTTGAATTCATAAGCCCATTTTACATTTTTTTAGGTCAAAAAAATTTTTAGAAAAACATTCAAATCTGGCCCTTTACATGTAAAATTTATGCCCGGGGCGGGCAATGTAAAAAAAAATTGAAATAAGCCGTAAAGGGAAAAAACCCGTAACCTCCCCCCAAAGGGAAAAAAAAAAAATTGTAAAAAAAGGGTTCTACAAAATTACAGTTTTTTTCCCAAACGGAAAAAAATTTGGGGACCCGTTTTACAAAAATAAATTTAAAATTCTGTCTTTTAAAAATGGGGGAGAGGGATGGGGTTTGGGGGGGCGTTTGTGCCCACCTTTTAAAAGGAAAATTAAAATTAGGGTTTGGGAAAAATTAAAACGTTAAAAAGTTTTTAATCGTTTCCCTCGTCCGGGTTTTTCAAATGGTTTAGGATATTAAGATCATAACAACAAAGAACAAAATCAATTTTTAAATTTAATTTGAAACAATCCCTTTTTAGAACTGAATTTATTAATCTTACACAATTTTGGCCCCTAGGGGTTTTTTATACTGAACAAGTTTTGACGGAGAGTATGATAAAAATAATTTTTTTTGGATTTGATTAATTTCTGTTATAAAAATATGGGGGCAGTTAAACTTTATGTAAAATCCCCTCTTTTTTCAATGATTTGTGGGGAGGGTTGTAGAAAAACAATATTTGTCCTAGACTTATTACAAACAGTTTATCGCTATAATTTTGATCATATTGTGATTTTCTGTCCAACACTTAAAAGGAACAAAGCATATCATGATAGAAGGTTTATATGGACAGACAAGACGTATATTTAGTTAATCCTAGCACTAAACTGAGTGAGTGTTTAGAATGCTTTTATAAAGTGTTTGAAGGAACGCAGACACTCTTTATTATAGATGACTGTTCGGCAGAAAAAGATATAGTTAAAAAGAGAAACACTTTGTCAAAGCTGGCTTTCAGCGGAAGACATGATGGGATAAGTGTGTGGATTTTAATGCCAGAAATATAACTCGGTTTTAAAAGACTTTAGAGAACAGTTAAAGACTGTAGTGTTATTTCACATGAAAGACAGAGACTCATTTGAAGAATGTTTGCGCGAAAATGATGTTATTGAAAATGATCAGGAAAAACACAGGATTAAGCAAAAACTGAAATCTGAAAAGTTTAGTAAATTAGTATTAAAAACGGATAACCCTACACAGTATGTATGTTTGTAGATAATCGTTATTTTTTGGTTATTGAAGTCTTACTTGTCAGAGAACAGGAAAACCTTTATTCTGGCCACTTTCGCCCCGAAACTGGGTTGAGGGCGAAAGTGGCCCAGAATGAAGGTTTTCCTGTTCTCTTCTGTTCTGTGTGCGCTCGATGCTTTCCGTTGTCTTTTTCCCCTCAGAACTGACTTCTGTTCTGTGTGCGCTCGATGCTTTCCGTTGTCTTTTTCCCCTCAGAACTGACTTCTGTTCTGTGTGCGCTCGATGCTTTCCTTTTCCCCTCAGAACTGACTTCTGTCTGTGTGCGCTCGATGCTTTCCGTTGTCTTTTTCCCCCTCAGAACTGACTTCTGTTCTGTGTGCGCTCGATGCTTTCCGTTGTCTTTTTCCCCTCAGAACTGACTTCTGTTCTGTGTGCGCTCGATGCTTTCCGTGTCTGAAGGCGAGTTCATGGGATTGTTTATTGTTTTCTTTTTTCCCCTCAGAACTGACT
Organism: Conus ventricosus; assembly: GCA_018398815.1. Lineage (NCBI taxonomy): Eukaryota > Metazoa > Mollusca > Gastropoda > Neogastropoda > Conidae > Conus > Conus ventricosus. The sequence continues at coordinate 56,013,432 of CM031608.1, forward strand.
TCTGTTCTGTGTGCGCTCGATGCTTTCCGTTGTCTGAAGGCGAGTTCATGGATTTGTTTGTTGTTTCTTTTTCCCCTCAGAACTGACTTCTGTTCTGTGTGCGCTCGATGCTTTCCGTTGTCTGAAGGCGAGTTCATGGGATTTGTTTTGTTGTTTCTTTTTCCCCTCAGAACTGACTTCTGTTCTGTGTGCGCTCGATGCTTTCCGTTGTCTGAAGGCGAGTTCATGGGATTTTGTTTGTTGTTTCTTTTTTCCCCTCAGAACTGACTTCTGTTCTGTTGCGCTCGATGCTTTCCGTTGTCTGAAGGCGAGTTCATGGATGTGTTTTTGCTACCTCACAATAGGTAAATGGCTTTAGCGAAAGGAAGGCGGCAAAGATAGGCCTACTGCTTCCAAAGAGATATGGAGATGATGGAGTCCTAGGGCATTATTATTTCATTCCAGATTGTATTTGAACAGAATGGAAGACAGGAGGCAGCCTTGACGCTGGCGCATGCACACATGACTACAGTTATGCGAAAGAAGTCTCCGAGTCTTGCGCTTAAGTGAATGAAGATAAGTGATTGCTCGTTTATTTTCGTTGTCCTGAGTGTTTGTCTACGTTTTTTTTTTTTGGCGGTTCGCTATTAATTACACCAGCACCACTCTTTCTTTTCTTTTCTTCCTCTTTTAACCTTCCTTTTTCCCCCAAAAAAATTCAGTACATACTTAAAATTCAAATGCACATGTCGTGCCAAATCATAACTGAATAGCAAACATCGAAAAATGAAAATCATCATTAGATTATGATCATTATGTTGTCACTCATCAAATTGAACGCTATAGTATAAACACACACACACACACACACACACTCACACACACACACACACCACAACCAAAACAAGAAAAACAGAGATATACAATCAAGATCACAGACCACCATATTGAATACAGAGATTTATTGCACAGTTCTTACCTAAGTCTTCTATAAATTTCACATATGGAAGCCATTTTCCATGAAAATTTACGTTATGTATATTTCCGGGTACATGTTTTCTGTTTAATTATCACTGCGCTAGTAATTTCGAAAACATGACAGTCTGTTTTACATTGTTAATTCTGCATGATAAGACAAGGACAACCCAAAACCTCGCATTTCACTGTTGCTGTTGTGTTCTGTAATCCTCGGCGTCAAATAAGACATTGTTCACAGTAAATGAAAATCCTTCACAACACGTGTTAGCATTTAAGTTTCAAAGTAGTTACAAATCCAAAATTCCAAACAGATCCCATATATTGTCATTTACAATGAGTCGTGTAAAGATCTAAATTATCAACTTGTTGCATAAATTATATGAATACAATATACAACAACATCAACAAAAGGATCTGGAAAAGCGGATACAAATGTCACGAGCACGTATACCACGCAACTTCAGCCCCTGACACACACACACACACACACACACAACACACACACACACACACACACACACACACACACTCAGAGAGAGAGAGAGAGAGAGAGAGAGAGAGAGAGAGAGAGAGAGAGAACATATTATATACGGTGTGAGTATTCGCATGCACAATACTCGCCACGATCACTGTCTAATCAGATTGGTCCTTGAATAACATGCTTATTGCGCTAATACCCAAAGAAAATGGAAGATGTGGGGGCGAAGGCAGAAGGACAAGGCAGGAGGGGGTAAAGGAGAAAGGTGGGGGGGGGGGGGGGGGATGCATGAGTGCGATAGTAATATAATGTGAAACGTTTTTGCGTTCTCTGTAGCTACCTCAGAGGGCTCTTATGAGATTTTATAAAAGTATGAAAAATGTTGATTCACGTGATATATAAGAGTCAAGCTCATCATGACTTTGTCCAATCTGCCATCGGGATGAGGCAACAATTCACACTAAAAAGTCTTCTCTGTGGCCTATGCCTTTGAAGCGTAGATTTCTTTCTCCTTTTTCTATTCTTCTCTCTCTGTGTGTATGTGTGTGTGTGTGTGTGTGTGGGTGTGTGCGTGCGTGCGTGCGTGCGTGCGTGCGTGCGTGCGCGCGCGCGCACACTCCCCTTCCCCTTCCCATATACAAGTACACACACACCTCCTCCCTTCTGCCCTTCCTTTTCAAGCATGGCCTAATGGTGTGTGTGTGTGTGTTGTATGTGTGTGTGTGTGTGTGTGTGTGTGCGTGCGTGTGTGTGTGTGTGTGCTAGTGTATGAGCGTGTATGTGTGTGGGTGGTGGTGGTGGTGGGGTGTGTGTGTGTGCACGTGCGTGTGCGTGTGTGCGTGCGTGCGTGCACGCTCACGTTGTGTGTGTGTGTGTGTGTGTGTGTGTGTGTGTGTGTATGTGTGTGTGTGTGAGACAATGAGAGAGAGAGAGAAGACGAGAAGAGAGTAGAGAGAGAGAGAGAGAGAGAAGAGAGAGAGAGAGAGAGTGTGTGTGGTGTGGGAGTGAAATATATTCCTTTTTTTTCAAAGAAAAAATGTTAGCATTCTTTTCATAATGTTTTCTTAAATGTCAGAACAACTGTGAGTTAATCTGACAGACAATACATTGGTTTCAGTCAGTCAGGTCTAAACGCTTCACATCTTTCACTTCAGGTGACGACAGACACCAGATGATCAGACGGGATGCCAGTGCTCTCAGTCATCAGACGAAGACAGCCTCGCCAATGCCTGCTTCTTCACGGCCGAACGGTGCGCCTGCCGTGTGGTCACGGAAACGAATCGAACGTCAGATAATGACGCGGCGCGCGCGAGAGAGGCTCGTCATCCGACGTCACGATGTCCTTTTCACAAAGTCCTGCACTCCTGCAAGGTCACGTGGTCGGAAGCCAGTGTCACGCACGCGCAGATCTCCTCGCTGGCGCTCTGGTCCGGCACGCCCACCACCATGGCGTCCCGAACGCCGGGACAAGCCCGGATGCGCTCCTCCAGCCAGCCAGGGTAGAAGATGTACGGGCCTTCATGATGGCGTCGCTGCCGCGCCCCTCCACGATCACGTGACCCCGCTCGTCCAATCGCCCCATGTCCCCGGTCCGGAAGAAGCCGTCAGGGGTGAAGGCAGCAGCCGAGGCCTCGGGTCGTGGAGGTATTCCTTCATCATGACGGTCGCTTGACCAGGATGACCCCGGTCTCACCGGCGGGCAACGCGGTGGACTCGTCTTGTCCAGGCCGGACGATTCTCACCTGACCGCCTCGGACCACCTGGCCGCAGTCGAAGTCCTGGTAGGCGTGCGGGTCGGGCACGGTGAAGCTGGAGATGAGGAAGCTCTCCGTGGATCCGTACAGCACGAACACGGCGCGCGCCAACCAGTTGGCCATCTGCACCACTGTGCGCGTGACGGGCTGACCCCCGACTGTGATGCGGTCAAGGATGTGCAGCGCTGTACCTGAAAGACATTGGACACAGAAGGGTCAGGCCTCTTGGGGGTGGGGTGGGGTGGGTGGGGGGTGGTGAGTGATCGGACATGGGAATAGCATTAACAATATGGACTGCTGGTCGGAATGTATTGACAACAAAAAAGTGTGTATGTGTGTGTGTGTGTGTGTGTGTGTGTGTGAGAGAGAGAGAGAGAGAGAGAGAGAGAGAGAGAGAGAGAGAGAGAGACAGACAGACAGTCAGAGACAGAGACAGATAGAGAGAGGGAGACAGAGAGTGTGTGTGTGCGAGGTGTAAAGATAGGAACGGGGGAAAGGAAGGTGGGACGTGTGCGTACTTGTGTGCGTGCGAGCGTGCAAGTGTGTGTGTGTGTGTGTGTATGTGTGTGTGTGTGTGTTGTGTGTGTGTGTGTGTGTGTGGTGTGTGTGTGTGTGTGTGTGCGCGCGCGCGTGCGTGCATGCGTGCGTGCGTGCGTGTGTGTGTGTGTGTGTTACTGCATTCTGACATCGACATCCACGGAAAATGGCTTGTGGTACTTACCACTTTGAATTTACTGTTCAGAGGGTGAAATAAAATAGATGAAAGTCTGCACAATCAGCTAATGATGATGATAGTGTTATCAGACCTCTCCCCCCCTATACACACATACACATACACACCACCACCATCTCCACCATCACAACGCAACCCCCTACCCAAAAAAAATAAATAAAAGAAAAAAAAACCCAAAAAAACAAACAGACGTACACAAACACAAAGACAATTATAAACGGACAGACCGATCAGCCGACTGACGGACAGACCGACCGACACACACACGCGCGCGAGCGCGCGCGCGCGCGCGCGCACACACACACACACACACACACACACACACACACACACACACACACACACACGCACACACTCTCCCACACCTGGATGTTCAGGGTCCACCGCCTTGCCCTCAGCAGCCCTCATCTGCCGGACTTTCTCCACCAGCGTGGGCAGGCGGGCGCGGGGATGAAGGTGACCGCCACCCGCTCCTCCTTGAAGACCTTCAGCATGAAGTCGATGAGGTCGGTGGGCAGACCGTTGTAGGTGTCCACCAACACCCGTGTGGTGCCCGTCAGGATGTTGTTGGCCATGTAACCCCCCATCCAACCCAGCGGTGCCATGTTGAACTCCACCTGCAGCAAGGTAGAAAAGGTCAAAAAGGCGAAAGTTAAAGGAATAGTAATAATAACATTGCATTTATAAAGCGCTTTTACTGTTTTAGCCGCTGTCAATCTACACTCTCGTGTACGCAACGGGCTGCCTACCTGTGTAGTGCCCACTGAAGAGCTGCCTGCCCGCTCTTCATTCAGTCGTTTCCCGTGTCATCCCTTCAATATCGTTCACTCAATTTCCTTACTTCCTTCATTCTGTCAATTTCTCACGCATGGTGCATGTTATGTGTAACGTGTCAAACATATCAACGGACAAACTGCCTTCTCTTCTGAAATTTGGTGATGGGATTTACGTGTGTGCAAGATGTTATGCGTGTGTTCACACACGGAACCTCGGTTATGAGTCTCATTCGAAGGATTCTTTTGGAAATAGAGTCAGAACCAATGTTAACTCCGATGGAAAGATCCCCCTGTACCGAAACGTCACGGCAGAATTGGAACCCGCAACCCCAGGATCACCAACATCAAGTCCGGTGCTCTACAAAGTGATCTGTTCCATGTCAATGGCTTAATGGCCGTAGGGGCAGGGAACTGTCACAGGCTAACCGAGTCCGGCCACGGCATGGTGGAAGGTCGAGTCCATCCCTCTCCTTCCGCCTCTTTGGCCTGCCCTGGCCAGAATCAAGTGTCTCTTTAGTTTACTGCTTGCTGGATGGCGAGGGTCCCTGTCACGCTTTATAAATACATGCAATTCGAATTATTCTTATTATTGAGCGTCCAGCATGGTAAAAGACATGGAGTACTGGACGGACGACATTTAGCACTGCAAAGGCTACACTATCTCTACACTGTTGCTCATGGTTTGAGAACAGAGGACGTTCGTCAAGGCAAACCAATGACTATAGTCATGGAACAATAAACAATTAAATGAATGAGTAACAAATGAGATAAAGTAAAATAAATTAATAAATGTTTAATCAGTCAATCAATCAATTCATATTTAATCAATCAACCAGTCAATCAATCAATTAATTAATCAATCAATACTTAATAAAATTGAAAATAAAATGAGGCAGGGAACAGTAAACAATAAACAAGTAGGGTAACTCTTGCTCCCATAAGGAAACCAAATACAGAGTAACTTTTATTCAAGACTGGCACAGCCTTTTAAACTTGAATGAAGTCAGACAAATACAAAGACGAACAATCTAATAGTGGGGGAAACAAACGCGCAGGCCAACGGCCCCTCCGTCATCATAGTAATGACTTGGCAAAGATTTGAACTTAAGGGGCAGGGGAGGGGGGAAGGGGGGGGGGGGGTTGAAGATGAAGAAAATGGGAACATGAAATTAAGAAAATATGTTATAAATATGAAAACTCTTCACTAGCTGCATGAGGGAACCATCGTAATCCCTCTCGAAGGCAGATCTGTTTGTATTGCCTGCTCCTCATCATGATGAGTCCGATCCAGCGGACGAAAGGCCTAGGAGCAGGCAATACAAACAGATCTGCCTTCGAGAGGGATTACGATGGTTCCCTCATGCAGCTAGTGAAGAGATTTCATAGGCCTATTTATAACATATTTTCTTAATTTCATATTCCCATTTTCTTCATCTTCAACGCCCCCCAACCCCTTAAGTTCAAATCTTTGCCAAGTCATTACTGTGATGACGGAGGGGCTGTTGGCCTGCGCTTGTCCCCCCCCCCCCCCCCCCTCCCCCACTATTAGATTGTTCGTTTTTCAGCAACATTTTCTTCCCCACACTTTCGTTTTGTTTCATTTACTACCCTTTGCTGGCTGCTTTGGGGTGCCGTTGGATTATTTTTGAACCCTTGGTGGTGAGAGCACCGCAGTATTATGGACTGTGGTGTGTCTCTATTTGACGCCAAAAGCACAGACAACCAGCCGTGTCTCCCTGGTGAGTCTAATCCAGCGGACAAGGCATAGGAGCAGCAATACAAATACATTATCTTCAACCTCCCCCCCCCCCCCTTCCCCATGTTCAAATCTTAATCATGTCATTACTGTGATGACAGAGGGGCTGCTGTTCTGCGCTTGTTCTTCCCCCACTACTTGATTCTTTGTATTTGTCTGACTTTATTCAAGTTTAAAAGGCTGGGCCAGTCTTCAATAAAAGTTACTCTGTGTTAGATTTCCTGATAGAAGCAAGAGTTGTCTTTCTTGTTTATTTGATCAATACTTAATAGTAATGAATAATAGTACCTCCTCGCCACTCAAGTCATCAAAGACAGGACTGAGATGCAAAACGACATCTACTCTAATAAATGAATAAATAAACAACTAAATGAATGAATACTTGAACTCATTAATGTATCAACAACCATCATTAATTTAACCGATTTATTAACCAATACATAATCGTAATGAATAGCAGTACCTCCTCGCCACTCAGGTCCTCATAGACAGGATTGAGACGCAGAACGGCATCTACGATTCCTCGGTGGGTGTGAGCCACCAGCTTGGAGAACCCCGTGCTCCCTGACGTAGTGAACACACCACAGATGTCGTCATCTCCCACGTCATCGGCCACGAACCAATCGGTGCACGCCTCCAGTCTCGCCAGGAATCCATCCTGGCTCTGTGGTGCCCCTCTGTTCAGGAAGAACACCCTCTTCAAGTGCGGCAAATCGCTCGACACTACCGTGCCGTCGTCCTCGGGGGAGCGTGACGTTTTCCGGAGCACGTGCCAAGGACTGTGAATGACGTCAGGGTCCACGAGAACGGCGACCGCGCGGGAATTCCGGATGGTGGCGAGGAGATCGGAACCGTCGGCCAGCATGCACTGGGCGTTGACGGAGGTGGCGCCGCTGAGGAGAATGCCCGCCTCCCCGATCACCCGTTCCGGACAGTTGGGCAAAGTGTTGACCACTAACTCCCCTTCCTAATCCCTCCGGACCTCAAGACGGCGGCATAGCGGGTTCCCAGGCGGTAGACGTCCTCGAACGTCTGCACGTGCCGGCCGCCTTGAAGATCCCTGAAGACGAAAGCCGGGCTTGTCGGCTGCTGCTTGGCGCGGACCGTGACAGCGTCTACCACCGTGCGGATGGTGTCCGCGGCCATGTTATTCGGGCAAGCTAGTGTGTGGGGACTTGGCCTGAGATGAGCACAGGATCTGGGAAGTGGGAATCTTCCTGGAGGGCTGAATCACCGCCTGGGATTCAGGAGCCAGGGAACCTGGACACAAAATCAAGACAGATGATATTCAGTCAAATCCGATTCCAATCCAAGTCCCAAGTCGGATCAAATATAGCCTACCCTAATCCAATCTCATTCCGCCAACCCGTACCAATCCCGTCCACATCCAAACCTGTCCAAAGAGTAATTAAGGCAGTGCACGATATGAGAGAGAGAGAGAGAGAGAGAGAGAGAGAGTGGGGGTGGGGGTGGGTGATTAATTAAGCAAGCAAACGAGCACAATGAAACAAAATTGCATTCTTCAGCCTCCTTATACGAGTAAAGTTGGTAAAATGATATAAACTACTTCACGTCATTTTAATGTAGCTCGTTTGTCGCAGTCCTTAGTACTGAAAGTTGATTAGAACAAACTTTTGGTGACCGTGTTTGTCTTACAAAGCTATCCAGGACAGGATGCGCTGGCGGATTGTTGTTGATGGCCTTTGCTCCAGTGGGAGCTGATGGCTTGAACGAACGAACTTACAAAGCCATAATTTTGTTTGTTTTATCGGACAAAAGAAAAAGAAAAGAAAAGAAAAAGGTTGGTCCATGAGAAACTACGGCTATATTTAGAGTCAAGTTCACTAATTTGTCTGTCCGTTAGCACGATGACGTAAAAAACTATTATATACTGACCTCATCTCCCCCCCCCTCCACCCCCCCCCCCCCCCCCCCCCACACACACACACACAAACGCGCGAGCGCTTGCTTGCTTGGAGTCTATAAACGAAAGTCTCTGTGTGGAATGTGAAGTTTGTCTGGTTGTTCATTTCTGGCACTAAGCCTAACGGTGCTCAGCAATTTCGTTACTTTACTGAGCTCACAATCTTGGTATTGAGCCTAACGGGCTCACAATTCGTACTTACCATGATGTCACAATTGTTTCTTTGTGTCATTGCAGCCTAACGGTGCTCAGCAATTTCGTTACTTTACCATGATGCTCACAATTCTTTGTTTCTTTGTGTCATTGCAGCCTAACGGTGCTAAGCAATTTCGTTACTTACCATGATGCTCACAATTCTTTGTTCTTTGTGTCATTGCAGCCTAACGGTGCTCAGCAATTTCGTTACTTTACCATGATGCTCACAATTCTTTGTTTCTTTGTGTCATTGCAGCCTAACGGTGCTCAGCAATTTCGTTACTTTACCATGATGCTCACAATTCTTTGTTTCTTTGTGTCATTGCAGCCTAACGGTGCTAAGCAATTTCGTTACTTTACCATGATGCTCACAATTCTTTGTTTCTTTGTGTCATTGCAGCCTAACGGTGCTAAGCAATTTCGTTACTTTACCATGATGCTCACATTCTTTGTTTCTTTGTGTCATTGCAGCCTAACGGTGCTAAGCAATTTCGTTACTTTACCATGATGCTCACAATTCTTTGTTTCTTTGTGTCATTGCAGCCTAACGGTGCTAAGCAATTTCGTTACTTTACCATGATGCTCACAAATTCTTTGTTTCTTTGTGTCATTGCAGCCTAACGGTGCTAAGCAATTTCGTTACTTTACCATGATGCTCACAATTCTTTGTTTCTTTGTGTCATTGCAGCCTAACGGTGCTAAGCAATTTCGTTACTTTACCATGATGCTCACAATTCTTTGTTTCTTTGTGTCATTGCAGCCTAACGGTGCTAAGCAATTTCGTTACTTTACCATGATGCTCACAATTCTTTGTTTCTTTGTGTCATTGCAGCCTAACGGTGCTAAGCAATTTCGTTACTTTACCATGATGCTCACAATTCTTTGTTTCTTTGTGTCATTGCAGCCTAACGGTGCTCAGCAATTTCGTTACTTTACCATGATGCTCACAATTCTTTGTTTCTTTGTGTCATTGCAGCCTAACGGTGCTAAGCAATTTCGTTACTTTACCATGATGCTCACAATTCTTTGTTTCTTTGTGTCATTGCAGCCTAACGGTGCTCAGCAATTTCGTTACTTTACCATGATGCTCACAATTCTTTGTTTCTTTGTGTCATTGCAGCCTAACGGTGCTAAGCAATTTCGTTACTTTACCATGTGCTCACAATTCTTTGTTTCTTTGTGTCATTCCATGCACTGTCTCCTTCGTCTTCTCCTTGTGTCACACAGAAGGAAATTAACAAGTAACCTTTTTTTCCAAAACATTTTTTTCCATTAGTAAATGATGAAGGAAACGATAATTACAACAGAGTTATAGCATCATATTATTCCCACTGATACAAAATTAATATTGAAAAAAAAGAGAGAAAAAAATCATATTGTCGATACAGATACACGAGGCAGACGCTCACCCTTTAAAACAACACACACACACACACACACACACACACCACACACACACACACACACACACACACACGCACACACACACACACACACACACACTGATAATGATATACTAGCGACAATAGCATCATTTTTGCAATGTGCATATTACAACAGTATAAACAAAACATGGGTCTTTTAATCAACGCCAAAGACTATTGGTTTATGAGAATTCCATTCAGTAACAGGATCATCATTTTTATAATACAGTATATAAGGTTACAAAACTATAATAATGCCATGATGCTTTTAATCAATGCAGAAGAACATTGCCTTATAAGAATTCCGTTCAATACTGAATTTGAACACATTACTGTTAATTTTTGCACAATCTATTATATTTCAAACGGTTGAACAACATGTTTAAGAAAAATTGGGTAACGGTCTACAATTTTACATTCGTAAACATGCAAACAGCATATTTATAAGTTACTTACTGGGATCGGCCTATCATTTTTTCTAGCCGCGTGGAATCCTTACGATTACGTTCACTCTTTCACACCTCCAACCAGTTTACCCTCGGCACACATTCTTTTCTTCATGGATGGAGATAGGAGAAGACAACTCTATTGTCCCCCACACCGCAAGCACAACGTCTCGGTGGAGAGTCTTTCATTTTGTTTGTTTTTTTTTTTCTCCTTTTTTTTTAAAATGCAGTTAAAGTTATAAGCTTACTAGAGTTAAGATGAGAGTAGGGTTCGGTTAAGTTAGGACCGTTTGGATTAGGGTTTGGTGACGGTTAGGATTAGGAGTAGGATCATGCATTCCTGAGTAGAAGGTCTTTCGATTTGCTTCTCAAAGGTCCAATCTCTAAGGTATGGACTGCCACTCCACTGTTTGACACACCTGGCGCCACGAGCAGCATCTATGTTCCACACCAACTTCCCTTGCCCACTGACTGATTCACTCTATCCATCTATCATCTGCCTGTCCGCCTATCTACAGAGAGAGAGAGAGAGAGAGAGAGAGAGAGAGAGAGGAGAGAGAGAGAGAGAGAGAGAGAGGTGGTAAGACAGAGTGGGGGGAGGGGTATGGGACAGTTTCAGTTTCATCAAAGAGGTGTCACCGCGTGCGGACTATAGTCCATATATGCTACACCACATCCGCAAGACCACACTGCGCATGATTTAAAGCTAAGTCGTTGCCACGAGACCCTCTGCAGAGTTGTACGAGACATAGGGAGAGGGAGAGAACTCCGCAAGAAATCTATGGGATAATACTAACTCCTTACACCTCTAACAGCCGTTTTACCGTCTTCCTGTGGAAATCAGGCTCTATTCTTCAGGAAAACTGAAATAATCGGGAACTCTGTTTTTATCGCCGCTATCCTCAAGGATCACAACAGTTTTCTTTGGGATAATTTGTAACATAAACGAGCACTTACCTGCAAGTCGAAGTTTGTGTGGAATTTCAAGATGGTAGTTTACAGGAACGGAGGAATATACGAGATGCGCATGCGCATAGCAGGCCATATTTCTAAAGTATAAGTCCTTTATAAAGGACTTCACATCATCTTTATTCAATCAATTTGATGAATAAACGTGATAATTGTTAAAGCGATAAACAGTTTGCATCAACCAAAAAAGAAAATGAGATTTTGCTCATGGGAGGGAGCAGTTTTAACAAGGATTGGCGTATATTCCTCCGTTCCTGTAAACTACCATCGTGGAATTCCACACAAACTTCGACTTACAGGTAAGTGCTCTTTTATGTTACAAATCCACTTCCGGTAGTTTCCATGGGAACTACAGAATCTACGAGACTTTGAAGATGGTTGTGGAAACTGAAAATTTCTCTCTCTCTATATATATAATTATATATATATTATATATATATATATATATATTATATATATATATATATATATATATATATAATATATGTGATACTCTGCATCACAATCACACACAGAGATAACTTTTCCACTGGTCATTACATCCATTTATTAACCAGACACATAGATCAATTTCATGACTCAATTGTAAAGGAATAATTGGACAAGAAAGTGACTAGACTTGATTAGAATATTGCAACAAACATAGAATAAAATCTTCATTTAAAGAGTTTTGGGCTCTCATGCCCAAACCATAGATCTTTTAAAACATCAAGCACCATTCATGAAATACGTATTCAAACCCAGCAGACTATGCACCACAAGTTGCCAAACCATGCAACAAATTCAGTATCATGATAATTTTAGAACAACTGCAGGCTGACACCACAGGATTGTCCATTTTCTTTGGGGTGTAATACTTCAAGATCGAATTATTTTGTCCCTGCTCTGCTTGACGGGTCGGTTATAGAACTTGGTGAAAAGTTCTGGCATTTGACCAGCCCGCTGTTCTCAGAATGTCATCTAAAGGTACGCCACTTTTCAGCAAAGCAGATGATGATGCCCCTCGGAACCTGTGCGTGCCAAAGTCCTTTATTCCCACATCATGCAACAAAGTCTTCATCCATCTAGAAACAGTATCTCTTGAAGCCGATCCATGCGGACGCTGATAACATAATATAAGCCTGTCTGAGGCTGCTGATCTAAGAACTTCAGTTCTTTTCATATATTCCTGAAGACACTGCACAACACAAATTTTGGGATTGTCTTCATACTTTGGTAATTCAATGACACCTTGATGAAAACCTGGTCTAGATGCCTTCAGCTTGTCTGTCAGATAAATTGTACAACCAGATCTGTACACTCTGACATTACTAAGCTTGATAAGATGAATAGTTTGGAGTCTTTGTGCAGATGATAACAACAGTAAGGCACACAGTTTTACACTCAGTTCTGTCAATGTTAATAGAGCATTATCTACTTGACTATCAAAGTGTGTGAGCAACACAGAAACATCCCAAACTGATGATATTGAGGTTAAGGAGTTCTGAGCTCATATACACCTTTCATAAAACAATCACTAAAGGATGTGCACCCACTGGCTTACTATTCTCTGGTTCTAGAACAGCTGATAAGGCACTGCGTGCAGTGTTGAGAGCACTGCAACCTAAACGTTGAGAAGCAACTGGGTTTAAATATTGAAGGACTACTGTTACAGATGCACAAAGGGGATTATAACCCCTTTCAAAACAGAATGCACTCCATCTGGAGAGATATGAGGCATACTGTACTTTAGTTTGTTGGTCGCCAGGATGCCCAGACGATCTTTTCCCCATTTGTTTGATTTGATTGAAACGTTTTAAATTAAGAATCATACGAAACGTTCCGTCTGATTTCTTGACCAGAAAAACAGGGCAAATAATTTCTCCTGTTTGGTGGTACATTTCTCTATAACACCCAGATCAAGGAGTTTGATCACTTCATTATCCGTATAATTAATTTGATTCCCCTGAACCTGATTATTTGTTCAGGTACGTAGGCAATTGCTCAAAATTCTCAATAGGCATTCAGAACCCTGTAACTATCATGTCCAAAATGAATGGATCAGATGTCAATTTGTTTCCAATATTCAACGTAATCCTCCAGTCTACCTGCTTTAAATGGTTTTTGTATCTTTACCACAAGCAACATTTCTCACCTCACAGGATGAATGTGATGGTAGATCAAGGGCTACTGAGCTGTCTCCCTTTGCTGCACGGGAGTGTTGTGGCCTCTGCCCCGACCCCCTGAAGGCGTGGCCTCTGGTCTGCCTCTGTAGCTCCAGTTCTGGCCTCGCCCTCTGCGTGGCACTGGCTGCCAGTCCCAGTTTTTTTGATCTGGGGAAGAATTTTTTCCCTCTAGCTGACTGTGTAAAATATGGTCCAAGTTTGGACGTAGAATCAATATTTTGCACAAGCATCCCTCAGATCGTTTCAAAACAGATTTTCTGTGACTGGAATATCAGCAGATGCTAGCTTACGGTACCTTTTGTTGATCTGAGGTGCATTCAGAATCTTATTTCTCCTTTCCGTGGACAACTCATGGTTTGCCTTGTGTACCAGGCCAACTGCATCAGTCAAATCAGCAATTAGTTTTCGAGTTTCTGATGACCACTGGTGAGACACTGATTACATACTTTCGCCAGAGCAAAAGTGGCTTTCAAAAGGGCTTTTTGTGTTTTCTAGGTCCGTAGGTCTGCTGATCTGGCAGCGTTTTCCATAATGGACCTGATATCATTGTTCACCCGAGCACAAATGCCACAATTCTTGGCGCTTTGTGCTTGTCCATTTTTTCTTTTAATTTTTCATCAGTCAACTTGCCGTTAGCCATGACTAAATCACTTGAGCCACTTCTCAGCCAAGTCAGGACCCAGATCCTCTTCCTCTCATAGCCCTGGAGCAATATCTTCAAACTGACTCTTCTGGTAATTTGCTCTTCGTCGTGTGCGCCACACTTTTTCAGCCCCTCATTTAGAGCATGTCGACTCTGGTCGATATCAAGCTCGTCATCATGATCAGGACATTTTTCTTGGAGTAACTGTGATCACATTGATCTTCAGCATTGGTAACGGACTCCATTTCCGATTCATCTGAATCCGGTTCTTTCTCTGCGACATGTGGCGCTCTTTGGCTCTTTGTTTCGCTTTTGGCGCCTTCTCATCAAAAAGCGCATTCAGCGTGGCCAGAATCCTCAGATTCTGCTCTTTCATGTCACTGAAATCTTTGACAGAAAAAGAAGTATGGTTTGGCACGTTGCCAGTGTTATGCGAACTTGAAGCGTCTTCAAGTAGCACATCTTCGTCCACCAATTCAGAATCACGCACGACCGGTTTCCCGCGGTCGCCATTTTGTTCGAAATTCGACCAGCATAGAAAATTATGACACAAAGTTACCTGAACAAGAGGAAAAACAGATAAGAAAACAACTGGGACTGGTTTAGGAGCGCCGATGGCGTTGAAACGTACAGATGCAAATGGATTTTGAGGATGCGAAGTTTCAACGTGCTATGGCCGCCATTAACATGCGTGATATGGCCTGATATGCGCATGCGCATCTGATATTCTGTAATTCCCATGGAAACTACCGGAAGTTGAATTACTGTTTTCTCTGTTTCCATAAGCATCACAGCTGTCTTCCCTCAAGAGTACAACGCCTTTATTTCCCCCAATTTAAGACGCTACTGCTCTCCCATAGAATTGACAACGCACGTTACATCAATCGACGCTCTCGCTCGCTGCCAACACTGTGAGAAAGTATCGCAGCACTGACTACCAGCAAGAGCTTAGACAGGAAATAACTGACCTATATCTCTATGTATGTTACTCGCGTCAAAAAAGTCTGCACTTCAATTTCCTTACGAAAAACAGTAATGTTCGCAAAAACAAAGAGTAAGTATACACTGTATATCCCATTGTTATGCGGTATAATTGGTAATATACCTTCTGCCTTGACATCATAGCGTGAAGTAACTGGGCATTGAGTTATTGTGGCACACAGTATGCATACAAGCCAGTATTCAATAACTGAAAAAAGAAATACGCGGATCACCTGAGAATGAGAACTATCATCATTATTCATTTCACTGCAGACGCCGCTCTGGTGGCAAAATGGTCATATTTATCATTTTGTTTGTTTTGACACAACGGAAGCGAATAGTTTCGTCAAAAGCAAACAAATATCATTTGATGACCGAATTTCACCGTCATGCACAAAAAAAATTACAGATCAATTATCAATTAATTAATTAATTATTTCATTATAATATATATAAATATATATATATATATATATATATATATATATATAATATATATATACATGATATGTACACACACACACACACACACACACACCCTGTCACACCCACAGCAACCCTGGCACTGGCAGTCCTGAGAGAGCTGCCAATGTTTAGTTGTCATAAGGAAACCCACCAGAGAGACACTGCACTGCGGCTGAGTCACTTCGGTGTTGTTCGATTGTGCCTGTTGTGATCCAGCTGACGCAGGACAACCACCTTCTGAGATCCCTACTGACGACAATGACTGCTTAATCGCACAGTCTGCGTGAGTGAGCATCCCATTCCGGAGGGCGCCACCACTCTGTGTAAAGACAGCAACCATCAACTTGCCAGTACTGAATGACCTCGACACGAACTCTAAAGGCCACAGATGCGGAGAGGATATCAAACTGAATCCCTACTGACGACAATGACTGCTTAATCGCACAGTCTGCGTGAGTGAGCATCCCATTCCGGAGGGCGCCACCACGTCTGTGTAAAGACAGCAACCATCAACTTGCCAGCGAAGCATCCCTTGTGCCCACGTCTCTTGTGCCCACGTCTCTATAAGTGGTTAGGGTTGGCCAGTACTGATGACCTCGACACGAACTCCTAAAGGCCACAAAATGCGGAGAGGATATCAAAACTGAAGTCACCATGAGAGCTTACGCTTGGCTTAAGGCTGTGTCAGACCAATTGACATAGGCCAGAACACCAAGGCTACATCAAAATGTTGTTATGCTCTGCATAGTTATGTGGGGATTGTCTTCAGTCGTGACAAGCTCCTAGCATAACATTATCAGTCTCCCAAATCCCCCGAAGTCGGAGTGTGGCTGCCCATGTGGCGGGGTTAATCAAAAACGGTCACACACGTAATGTTCTCATCCCCAGCTGATGCATTTGTGCCATAGTGTTCAAATACTTCGGCTGTTCGGATGATCCCTGGAGTCTTTTAGCCAGGGTACGACAACAACAACAACCATGAGAGCTGGGCATGAAGGGCCACACATTTTGAGACCTTTTTTTTTTTTTTTTTTGCTGGTCGATGAGTATGATGAAGGTGGTTTCTGAGATGTTCCATTCCGATCTAAGACTGCATGAAAAGGGCTGTACTCAACGTTAACTTTCATAATATATCCTGGCAGTCAACCAGCCGCGAGGAATACAGACACCTGCAGGAAATTTGAGCAACACTTCCAGAGACCATCCATTACGTATATGGAACTCCAGTCTTACCATTTGAGCTCACAGCAAACTCAACTCTGGGTAAGAGTCTGTTGGGGCAGACAAATCCCACGAATTAATGCGCTGATGGAATTGAACCAAGACTTCCCAGTCGTGAATCTGCGACACTAACCTCTGCGCAACGGCGGCTGATATTTATTAATCTATTTATTTATTTATTCATTCATTTATTTACTTTACATGATGAAAATTACTTTGTCACGAAACCACAGTAGTGCAGACCTTTTGACACTGCGAGATTTCCATACACTGACTTCCACACCACTGACCACAAAGTATAAACGCACGCTGAGAGATAAGCGGCGTACGTCAGGAAGAACTCGGTAGCTAGATAGGAGGATGGAAGGAAGGTATGGTGTTCAGCCATCTTGCACATTCCATCTTCTTTGCTCTGGCTTCGGCTGAGCCAGTGAGATGGAATTCAGTCCGACCCCCACGTATAAGGGGCGATAACATTTCATGAAAAATGACCATGAGCCCATGAATCATGAGTCCTATGAAATATCCCTGCAAATAAACTTTTGTATGTAGCCTGTTTGGTCTGTAATGCTGAATTGCAAACCACACATTCATTATTTGGCCAGCGCAGAAGAGAGAGAGAGAGAGAGAGAGAGGAGAGAGAGAGAGAGAGAGAGAGAGATTAAAACCAGTTTACACATATGGGGGGAGTGGGAGCGAACATTTTTGTCGCAAAATGCATTTTCTCTCGCTGACATATTGTTTGTTCGTCTCTATTTCTTTTTCTCTAATATCACGTAGAGCACTTACGCAAGCTTATTTCTACATATTTTGTATCTATGCTCGAGTCATTTTGCCATGGACTGTTGTAGGCTCGAATTTATCATGTAAAAGGCGAGGACGATGTCAAACAATGCTTCTATCTACATCGGTATTAACATCCAGACATTACACACAGTCATGTTACCCACCATTTCAATAAGCACCATGCGTTGCATGCCCACTGCAAAACAGCACAGGACAGCGACTATCCCAAGAAAAATATTCTGCTTCCGTATGATACCAACAAAGCACCGTAATGACTTATCGTTGGTCACCTGTGCTGGATTCCTTTGTATTTGATTGCCAAAAAGTTGTTCCCTCGGGTACGACTAACATGGAATGATCCCTCAAATGTGAGACACAGAAAGAGAAAAGGAGAGAGTCCGGTGAGTGGTGTGTGTTGGTATATTGGTGGGGTGGTGGTGAAGAACTAGCCAAATCCCAGCAGACGATGTTTTAGATTTTAACATCACTTGGCGATAACGCAAATATTTTGATACAAGTTTTTTTTACGTCAATTCTAATGAAGTCACTACAAGTTTTGACGTAACCACTGCAACCTGTCACCCCTTGAGAAAGAGCAGAAGCTCGAAATATCGAAATAAGACTGGTTTACCTGCTCTCCTCTCTCCTCTCTCTCTCTCTCAAACACATGTACATAAAACATAAAGAACATCACACCACCAGCTCTTACTCCTTGACATAAAAATTATCGAGTGTGCTCTTCTACATCTCTCTGTCTTTCTCTGTCTGTGTGTCTGTCTATCCGTGAGACAATCGTTTTACGTTCATTTAGAGACAACTACCGTGATTGACGACTGCTTACCTCACACAAGATTGCTTCCCTTGCTAACGAGAGGCCGTTCTCTTTTCTCTCTCTTTCTCTCCTCTCTCTCTCTCTCTCTCTCTCTCTCTCACACACACACACACACACACACACACCCCACAAAACCACACACACACATTGTATGATGAACAATATTGTGATTGTGGAGTGAAAGGGCATGCAGGTTTCGTTTCTCTGTATCTTTTTTTTTTTTTTGCTCCCCCTCCCTCCCCCCTATTGTTCATTTATTCATTCATTCAATTATTTACTAATACGGACATGAGAATAAGGGGAGGAGTCCTGAAAGTTCAGCCAAGTTATGTTTGGTGAATAGGGAGGGTTTTGGGCCCCGGCAAGGGAAAGTGGCAAATGAGTGAGATTGGGTTTCGTGTGCGATTGAGTTTCAGTATTCTTCACAAGTGGATAGTCGGCGAACAGTTTTTTGTGCGTTTGACTTTATGTCACATGGTTTACTTCAATGTTTGCCCAAAGTAAAGAGGAATAAGCCGTTGCTTGAGATGGTCACGTGTGCGTTGAAGTTGATCGAGTAGTATATGAATGTTTTGAGGTATTCTTATCTGTTTTTATTTGTTTGTTTGTTTTACTGTTGTACTGGACAATTCATTCCTTTAAAAATCGGTTTTGTCCGTAATCCCCTTCCTTTGCGGCTTAGTTTTAGTTGAAGGAAATAAAAGATCGTTTCATCATCATCATCACTCTCTCTCTCTTCTCTCATTTCATCTGTTGGCAAAAACAAGGCCTTGCCATAGGCGATATCCCACGGCATACATGAGAGGAGTGTTTTGGTGAACAATGAGAAATGCCTATCACTTCAATTGGACAGATTGTTTAAGAGAAACACACTATATACGTGGTGGAAGAATGAGAAATGCCCATCAGTTCAATTGGACACATTGTTTTAAAAGTAACACGTTACATACATGGAGGAACAATGATGTCAAAGGGGCGTGAAACCTCTCAAAAGGCATTAGACGCTTGGAGACAAAGGGACATGTATGTGGTATACAAATAGGTAATTGAAACCCAAATTTAAACCCGGGTACCTTACCCACCGCACACGGCCGAAGTGGTCAATGACAAACAACACCTAGGAGAGAGTTCGGACCTGCCTGGTGGCGAAAGGGGAAGGGTTGTAACCACTACACCTCGGGGCCCCAATGAGCGCAAATGCTCGGTCAGCTGAGGTTCTTGTGTAAACCCGTCAGTGAAGAGCAGGGGCCTTGGATTTGTTCAATGGTATTGCCGTGGGGCACTGTGTTGGTTCTATTGTCAGGCTGGTTGAATGCGTGTGGAGGTTGTAGCAGCCCTCCTTAAGATAATTTTCTGTGTTAAGTAAACCACCGAAGTCGGCGGAATGTTCGATGTCCATCGGGCTAAGAGTGTGTTTGCTAATCAATTAGGTAGGGGTGTGTTTTAAATGCCCGATGTGTGTGGAATGTAGCAATGGAGAATTCAGGGTACTTGTGAACTAGGGCTTGAGAAGCAGCTGGACAAGCATGGCCGAAGGGAATTTTTGTTTTTCCCCCGTTCTCGTCACTGTAAGCGGCGTAGTCAGGAAGGACTCCGGTTGCTAGATAAGGTGGTGGGAAAGAAGGTATGGTGTTAGCATCTTGCACAGTTCCATCTTCTTCTTTGCTCTGGCTTCGGCTGAGCCAGTTGAGATGGAATTCAGTCCGAACCCCCACGTATAAGGGGCCGATAACATTTTCTGAAAAATGACCATGAGCTCTATGAAGCATGAGTCCTATGAAATATCCCCTGCAAATAGAACTTTAGTATGTAGCCTGGTTGGTCTGTAAGTGCTGAATTGCCAACCACACTTCATTATTTTGGCCAGCGCTCAGATGTAGAGAGAGAGAGGAGAACGAGAGTCGCGAGAAGACGAGTGAGAGAGAGAGAGAGAGCTAGATAAAAGCCCGTTTACCCATCTGGGGGAGGGGAGCGAAACATTTTTGTCGCAAAATGCATTTCTCTCAGCTGACATATTGTTTGTTCGTCTCTATTCTTGTTCTTCTAATATCCCGTAGAGCACTTTCGCAAGCTTTATTTCTACATATTTTTGTATCTATGCTCGAGTCATTTTGACATGGTCTATGTTGTAGGCTCGAATTTATCATGTAAAAGGCGAGGACGATGGTCAACAATGCGTTTTCTACATCGGTAGTAAACTCCTGAACATTAGACACACAGTCTGGTTACCACACCATGTCAATAAGATACTCCTTGCGTGGCATGCCCACTGCAAAACGCACAGGGGACAGCGACTATCCAGAGAAAAATATTCTGCTGCCGTATGATACCAACAAAGCATCGTAATGAACTTATCGTTTGGTCACTGTGCTGGCTTCCTTTGTTATTTGATTGCAACAGTGTTCCCTATGTACGACTAACATGGAATGATCCCTTCAATATGTGGAGACACAGCGAGAGAGACTAGGGAGAGAGAGTCGGTGAGTGGTGTGTGTTGGTATAGATTGGTGGGGGGGGTGGTGAAGAAACTAGCCTAGCCAGCAGGTACGATGTTTTAGGACTTTACATCACTTGGCGATACGCAAAATATTTTTGATTTACAAGTTCTTTTAACGTCCATTTCTAATGAAGTCCACTACAGTTTTGAGTAACCACTGCAACCTTGTCATCCCTTGAGAAAAGAGCCCAGAAGCTCGAATATGAAATAAGACTGTTTTACATGGCTCTCTCTCTTCTCTCTCTCTCTCTCTAAACAAAAAAATGAGTTACATGTACATATACATAAAGAACTTCACACCACAAGTTTATCTCCTTGGACATAAAAATTATCGGTGTGTCTCTTCTACGAGCTCTCTGTTCTTTCTCTGTCTCTGTGTGTCTGTCTATCGTGAGACAATCGTTACGTTTAATTTTGAGACATACTACCGGTGATTGACGACTGCTTACCTCACACACAAGATATGCTTCCCTTGTAACTAGTGGCCGTTCTCCTCTCTCTCCTTTTCTCTCTCTCTCTCTATCTCTCTCCTTCTCTCTCTCACACACACAACCACACACACACACACACACACGCACAACACACCCTTGTATGATGATACAATATTGTGAGTGTGGAGGTGCAAGGCATTGCAGGTTCGTTTCTCTGTATCTTTTTTTTTTTTTCTTGCTTCCCCCTCCCTTCCCTATTTGTTCTTTATTCATTCGCGTCAATGATTTTACTAATACGGACCTGAGAATAAGGGCAGGAGTCCTGCGAAGTTCAGCCAAAGTTAAGTTTGGTGAATAGGGAGGGTTTGGCCCTGGCAAGGAAAGTGGGGCAAATGAGTGAGATGGTTACGTGTGCGTTTGATTTTAGGTATTCTTCTACAGAGTGGATAGTCGGCGAGGACAGTTAGTGTGCGTTTGAACTTGATGTCACATGGTTTACTTCCAATGTTTGCAATTTAATGAGGGAATAAAGCCGTTGCTTGAGATGGTCACGTGTCGCGGTGAAGTTGATCGAGGTAGTTATATGATTGTTTGGGAGGTATTCTTATCTGTTTGTTTATTTGTTTGTATGTTTTACTGTTGTACTGGACAAAATTCAATTCTTTATATCGGTTTGTCCGTAATCCTCATTGCCTTGCTGGCCGTAGTTTTCGTTGAAGGAAATAAAAGATCGTTGTCAATCATCATCATCTATCTCTCTCTCTGTCTATCTCGCATTTCATCTGTTGGCAAAACAGAGGCTCTGTGCCATAGGCGATACTCCACGGCAGTAGATGTGATAGGATGTGTGTTTGGAGGAACAATGAGAATGCCTATCACTTCAATTGACAGCTTGTTTAAAGTAAACACAATATATACGTGGTAAGAATGAGAAATGCCTATCAGTTCAATTGGAGCACATTGTTTTAAGAGTACACGTTAACATTACATGAGGTAACAATGATCGTCAAGAGAGCGTGAAACCTCTTCAAAAAGGCATTAGCCGCTAGGAGGACAAAGGGACCTTGTATGTGGTATAAAATAGGTAATTGACAATTAACGAGGGTACCGTTATACCCACCGCACACGGCAAGTGGTCAGAATGACAAACAACACCTAGGAGAGGTTTCGGCCTGCTGGTGTGCGAAAAGGGGGAAGGGTTGTAACCCACTACGACCTCGGGGGCCCCAGTGAGCGCCCTAAATCTCGCGGTCTAGCTGAGGTTCTTGTGTAAACAGTCAGTGAAGCGCTGGGGGGCCTTGGATTTGTTCAGATGGTATATGCCGTGGGTCAGTGTGTTAGGTTCTATTTGTCAGCTGGGTTGAATTGCGTGTGGAGGTTGTAGCGCCCTCCTTAAGATAATTACGTGTTACAGTAACCACCGAAGTCGGCGGGATGTTCGATGTCCATCTGGGGCTAGAGTGTGTTTGTTAATCCAATAGGTAGGGGTGGTTTGTAATATGAGATGTGTGTGGAATTGTAGAAAGTGGAAGAATTTCGGGTACTTGTTGAACTTGGGGCCCTTGAGAAGCTAGCGGTGACAAAGGCACGCCCGAAGGGGGAATCCGTTGTCTTCCCTCCCGATATAAACTGAGGAGAAAACGTGTCGGGTGAACAACCCAGGAGAGAGAGAGAGAGAAGCAGAGGAGAGGGAGAGAGAGAGAGGAGAGGAGTGAGCAGGACAGAGACAAGGGGTTTGAGAGAAACGTTTGGTGGTCTGGGAGATAGAGAGACAGTAAGATTTGGTTGAAGACACGCGGAGAAGATGAGAAGCACTAAGTTTGAAGCCCAGAGTGTGGGTGAGGACAGACAAACTGAAATGAACCCAGAGGTGGGTGTGAAAGAGACGGAACGAAGAAGAGTTCTACGTCAAGATCCCAGAGACGATCCACGTCGACCCAGTCCTGAAGCACTGGAGCCATGTCAAACCAGAAGGGCATCACCATCAAGCAGTGCGGAAAGAAGACGTGAAGAGAGCTTTTTCAAGAACTGTGGGTGTGGTGTGAAAGCGTGGTTGTGTTGTGTGAAAACCTAGGCAGAGTATAGAAGTCATTTTATTATAACCCGGGATAAGGGAAGTATTGATCTTTCATGTGCTGATTTGTTCTTTTTGTGTAATTAGGATTTTTTCATGTTTGCTATTTAAGTAGATAGAAATTGTAATTCTTGTGCTCAGTCGTGTTTGGAGAGAAACGAATGCGTGACATCCCATTCCAGAGAGAGGTGGAATGTGTGGTGGACGCTTGAGTGTGCATATGCGTGTTATGAGTGCAAAGATAACCTTGGTGTGTTAGCCTGGACTAATAATACATCAATTAGTGCACTTTAAGCATACCATCACGATTCCCCAGTCCTGGACAAAGTGGCGAGCTGCCAGGATTGCATGCCCAAATTAGTTCAGGAGGGAAACAAAGTGAGTACTAGCGTAGCTACTGGGGCGAAAGCGTCCTAAAAGGCAATTTAATTAGCTCTTTCTAATTATTTACATTAGTTCTTTGAGTGTTGAGTTTTGACTTGTGTGTTAGGGTTGTTGTAATTAATCAAAGGGTCGTTCAGAGAAACGAAGACGAGGTGTGAGTCTTAAACTCTCACCGAAGACTGTTGTTCACCCGCCCTGATTAAGGCCTCGTTGGTGTTTGGAAACACTACCAATAGGTTGGTGTTATCTTAAACGTATTTATGTAGATAAACTGTGTATGACTTTTTCCGGGTCTATATAGCGTAAAATGTTTTAGTGGTGCTAAAACTATCAGGAAAAGAAAATGGCTGAAGAAAGTTTTACCCCCATAGAGAAACTAGTAAGTCTTGGGGAAAGAAATGGGATATACAGGAGATGAACTGCGTAGATCATTGAAACTCAGCAGAAGACTGAGAAAGATGGAAAGGGCTGAGCTGAACGGAGGAAATTTGAAAAAAGGGAACGTGATAGAGGCAGAAACACTGCGTCTCAAAGGTCAACAGATGCAGAGGGGCGCAGTGGCAGAGCAAGAGCAGATGCAGCAAGTGCAGCGGAGTAGAGCTAGATGTCAGAGAGTGCAGCTGCCAGAGCTAAAGCAGATGAGAGAGGGCGAGAGCAGAAGCAGAATCGGCAGGAGATATTTAGCCAAACAAATGTGAGTTGAAAGAATAAAGTCTGAAAATCGCAGTGAAATAGACCCCAGTCTGAGTTCAGTATGGACGCAGACAAAGTTTGCGCACCCTTAACTTAAACTCCCTGTTCCGAGAAGAAACTGATTCCGATCGACACGCCTATATTCAGTCGGTTTGAATGGTTTTGCCGAGCACGAGGTCTGGCCCGAAGATGATCTGGGCATTAAACCTGTCTGCTTGTTGCAGGTCGTGCGCTTACATACACAGTTTCCACCATACCCAAGTTGATCAGTAGAGATTTTGCCAGGTTGAAACAAGCAGTACTCAAGGATTATGATTTGACTGAAGAAGGGTTGTAGGCGTACGTATGCGAGGCGCGAATCGAACAGGGAGTGAGACCTCCACACAGTTCGGAGTAGATTGGACACTATTGATCCACAAATGGGTAGAACTTAGTGGAAGTAAAGACAGTGATTTTGATGGTCCTCAAGACACTGGTGAATGAAAGAACAGATACTTGACGGTAGTGGAGACAGCCTCACAATCCACATCTAGGGGAAAAAGGAGCAACCTCACAATAGCTGAAGTGCTTGAGACAGCAGAGACTTACCGGGAAGCGTAGGCGATGATTTGCCTAGACAAGAGGATGCACGGAAGATATTCAGAGGATAGCTGGCCAGCACATGACTCACATAATGTCAAACTTGTTAACACCCGAAGCCCACGGCGTCCCGATGGCAGCAAAAAGGGTGGGAAATAACCTAATAGCACGTGGCTTGGAATGAGCGTGCCTGTTTTCTGTGGCAATAATAGAAGGGGGCAACTTGGCTGAGGATGTGTATATCCATAGTCTCAGAAAGCAGCAGCAATGTGGATCAGGCGCCAAGTGAGAGACAGGTCGAAAGTAGATGAAAGATGGACAGTGTTATTTTGTCTGGATTGTGCTGTAGTGTCACCGATTCTCAGGCGATATAACATGGATGTGCACAAAGGCGAGTAGGGGACTAATGTGGTTAATGTCATTAGAGATCTGGTGCACTGTGTCATATGGTGAAGGATATACGTCTGGTTAAGAAGGGACTCTATTCACAGGAAATAAATAACACCAGAGGTGACGGACAAAAGATGGAACAGTTCGCAGAATTCGCAAATCGGCCATTGGTGTCATTGATACACCATCTTTGATAGTGGAAGTGTACAGGCCTTTGGTGTCCGAAGCCGCCGTACGATTTCGGTATCGAGGAAACATGTAGGAGCCACGTGGGTACGGTAGACCCAGACGCTGATTTGTGTACGGAATGGAGACAGGGTAACCTAGACGTGAGTATAATGGTCCCAACATGGGCAGTCAAACACTTATGAACGCATTGGGCGTGACCGGTTTTGGAGGGAAGACTAACCCCCACTCTCATCTTACAATGAGCTAGGATACAAATTGTTATGGCTCGATTTACTGCTTAGAAAACTGTGTTTTAGGCTCGATCGCCCCACAGGACAGAAGAAGGTAGTGAAGGAGGGCGGCCACCATCGGGTTTGAGATAATGGATGGGGTTTATTAAAGGGGGTATTGTACCGAACTTTCACTCATCTTGAGTTCGGGGAAGGACAAAAAGACCGATCGTTGTGCCTACGAAGTGCAGAAAGGCGGTAGATTGTCAGAAAAACATGTGACGAAAGTTCAAGCTCGGGCCAGCTCGGCAAAGGAAGCCCTCACAAAAGGCACGTTGACGCGAGAGATACTTCTGGCCGGATCCTTGGTGATATCAGGCGTTTCTGTGCGCATTTGCAACACCATGTCGCGCGGTACGACAACGTGGGTTAAGAGTGATAAGACTAAGAGTGACGGGACCGTAGGCGTAGATTAAAATGGTCGGTTCGAGAAGTAAGGTTAGGTGTGTGCGTGTGTCTTTAGCGTGATAGCGTATGCGTGACGTGGCTGTTGCAGGACCTCGTGTATGAAGAGATGGGGGAACACGAATTTCCGTAGAAAAAACGAAACATAATGGTTTTACGGCCCCACACGACTTAGAGCTGGGTGGAGATTTCAGATTTATGATTGATATTTGCTTTGATGTGTGTATGTAGATTGATTTTCTCTATAATTTTTGGTCTGCAAGACGCAAAATCTGCGTGCGTTCTTGGTGTAAGTAAGGCTTATGAGAGGCGATAGAAGCACTGGTTTTAAATACAACGGAGAAAATTAAGGTTTCTTCTCCTGGAATGTCTAAGTTTTAGTCCAATGCAGGGGCTTGTCTGTCGGGTAAACGTGGGTGGAATTTGTCAAGGAAACGTGACACCTCTCCAAAGGGGCATTAGACAGCTTGGAAGACAAACGGACATTGTATGTGGTATAACAAATAAGGTAATTGACCAATTAACCCGGGTACCATTTACCCCCCGACACTGGGCACGCAAAGTGGTCAGATGATCCAACATTACTCAACACACTAGGAAGAAGAGTTCGGATCATGCCTGGTGGCGATAGGGGGTAGGTTGTAACCACTACGACCTCGGGGGCCCAAGTGAGCGCTAGAAACATGCCTTCGGTCAGCTGAGGTTCTTGTGTAAACAGTCAGTAGAGCATGGAGGACCTTGGATTTGACTTCAGATGGTATTGCCGTGGTGGGTCACTGTGTGTGGTTCTATTGGCAGGCTCTGGTTGGAATGCGTGTGGAGGTTGTAGAGCCCTCCTTAGTAATAATTTACTGTGTTTAGTAACCACCGAGTCGGCGGGAATGTTCTATGTCATCTGGGGCTAAGTGTGTGTTTGTTTAAAATCAGAATTAGGTAGGGGTGTGTGTAAATGCTGATGTGTGTGGAATTGTAGCACGTGGAGGAGCATCTAGGGTACTTGTGCACTAGGGGTCTTGAAGAAGCAGCGTGGACATGGCCTGGCCGATAGGGGATCCTTTGTTCCTCCTATATAATGAGGGAGAAACAACGTGTCGGGTGAGAACTAACACGGTGAGAGAGCGAGAGAAGGAGAGGCGAGAGAGAGAGAGAGAGGATAGTCGTGAGCAGGACCGAGAAAGGGGTCGTAGTGAAACGTGGGTCTGGGGTATAGAGACCGACAAGCTAAGTCTTAGGTTGAAGAACAAGCTGGGAAAGAGAGAAGAAAACTAAGTTTGAAGCCCAGAAGGTGGGTGATGGACAGACAACTTGATAATTGAACCAGCGGTGGGGGAAAGAGACGAACGAAGATAGCGTTCTACGTCAAGATACTCCAGAGACTGACACGCTGACGACCAGTTCCCTGATAGCCTGGTGAGCAGCAACCAAGGCATCACCAGTCAAGCACGTGCGGAAGAAGACGTGGAAGAGACTTTTTCAAGAACCTGTGGTGGTGGTGTGAAAAGCGTGGTTGTGTTGTTTGTGAAAATCTGGCTCAGGTATAGAATGTCATTTTTATTTAACCCGGGATTAGGGAAAGTATGTTGATCAGTTTTCGCATGTGCTGGATTTGTTCATTGTGTGTTAATTGGATTTTTTCTCATTGTTTGATTATCCGTAGATAGAGATAATAGTAATTCTTGTATGCTCAGTCGGGTATGGAGAGAAACTCGGAATGCGTTCTGACATCCTATTCCAGGAGAGAGGTGAATGTTTGGTGGACGCATGGTGTGCATATGCTGTATGAATGCACAAAGGAGATAACCTTGGAGGTGTTGTAAGCTCTGACTAGAATAATACATAATTAGTGCACTTTAAGCATACAGATCACGTTTTACCCCGTCCTGGTCTAATGGAGAAATGCCTATTAGTTCAAATGGACACATTGTTTAAGTGTAACCGTTATTAAATAAATACGAGGAACATGAGTTAAACTACCTATTCAGTTCAAGATTGGTAACCATTGTTTAAGATGCTCAGAACACTTTCTATCCTGAGGAACAATGTGAAATGCCCTATCGGAGTTCAATTGGAAACATGTTTAAGAGTAACCACGTCATATCCCTGGCGGAAAAATGAGAAATGCCTTGAGTTCAACTGACTACATTGTTTAGCAGCAACACATAATTACATGGCGGAACAATGCGATAATGCCTATCGAGTTCAATGAATACATTGTTTAAGAGTTAGAAACACATTGATATACTTGGAGGAACAATGAGAAATGGCTATCTGTTCAATAGAACACGTGTTTACGTATAACACATTAAAACATATAGTCTCCTCCCCCCCCAACCGTGCATACACTGAGCATGATCAAGCATGCATTGCTGGACACACAGAGACACATGCACCTGAGCGTGCACGCGCACACACACATAACTCACTAGACACACACACACACACACACACACACGACGTGTCCACTACACATAAATACACATAATATGCGCCCCGCTGCTTATCCTCCATACATACTCCACTTCCATCCACCAGAAGGAATTTGTGTGGATGTGTATCTAGATTAACATACTCTCATTAGTCAAATAACGGCACTATCATAAGGTTCACAAGACAGTGCATGTGTGTGTGTGTGTGTGTGTGTGTGTGTGTGTGTACCGTGTGTGTGTGTGTGCAGGGCGCGCAGGTACACACACACACACACACACACCACACCCACACACTCACACAACACACAACACATGGACAACTACAGTATTTTTTTCTTTTTGTCTAACTTGTTGAATATGGTGATAATGACAATGGACAATTGATCATCATCCGGTTAATCCGTTTGAAATAGTTAAAAACACAAAACGGTTACCCCTGCCAACTGTCAGTGATGAATAACTTCTGGTCATTATCCAGAGTATATCAAAGTAGTCTAATATGATCGAACGAGAATTTTATCACGCCTTATGTATTTAATTTTCTGCCTCTCACCACTCATTTAAATGCAGGACATTAGGCAAATAAAACCAATGCTATTCAGCATAATATGCCAGGATCTGAAACACAGGCAACATCGTGAATAATTACATATTATACGATGGAAATGATATTATACTCTGATTTCTTAAAGAGACTAAACGTGGCCTTACTCGCCTTCTCCCAAGTAGTACGAATCAGCGTATGTCCATCGTATAAAGTACAGGAGAGTTAATTTTGAATCAGTATGGTAAGCAACTTAGTCTGTATTTTCCGAAGATGCTGTGCAGTAAATTATAAAATTCACATTAAAAATTTCACGCTGCGCACATACAGTTTACAACAGGTCATTTGGATTTGCCAAATTATTTTTAAGTCAACCGCAAAACCTAATGTAAACAAACTAACTACTTTCAAGTATCTTGAAGGACTCCTGATATTGTTCTTAGCTTTTTGTCCCTTAATAAGTGAGAAAAAAAAAAAGAGAAGAACTAGTGATACAGAAATATGCTCAATGCGAGCGGTGATGGTGCTGGTTGAGATTTGTCTTTCTTTCTTCTATTCTCTGTCCTTCGTCTCTCTGTACGTCTTATGTCTTTACGTCCGTTCTCTCTTTAGTCCTATATGTCTTTACGTCCTTCTCTCTTTAGTCCTTATGTCTTTACGGTCCTTTCTCTGTACGTCATATGTCTTTACGTCCTTTCTCTCCACCCTCTGTACGTCCTTATTGTCTTTAACGTCCCTTCTCTCTTTTACGTCTTATGTCTTTACGTCCTTCTCCTCTTACGTCCTTATGTCTTTCGAAAAAGTACACGGAAATGCTCTTGGCATTTTCTTGCTAATCTGCAATTAGTATCGTTGAGATAATTTTGATGAGTTGCTGCATTGCAAGCAGATCGTGTAATTTATTGTGATGATTATTATTTTTTTTTTTGTATTGAAAATTGGCTGAGGGAAGGGGGAGGGGAGGGGTTGGGGAGGGATGGGGGTTGTCACTGTACGGGGATAACGTCATGTTTGATGTACGCATGAGGTT
Source organism: Conus ventricosus (assembly GCA_018398815.1). Lineage (NCBI taxonomy): Eukaryota > Metazoa > Mollusca > Gastropoda > Neogastropoda > Conidae > Conus > Conus ventricosus. The sequence continues at coordinate 56,043,848 of CM031608.1, forward strand.
TGGTTTAAAAGTGTACGCGGAAAACGTCCCTCAAACAGTTAGGACAACAACACTAAGAGGGCTCCAAGAGAGTTCCATTAACCTCCGCCCGGCCGAACGGATTCAAGAAAACTTACTTCCGCGCAAGGAATGTAGGAAATTAAACAGGACTGAAACAGTTTTTTTCTGTGTACTTCTTATTCGTCTTCTTCTTCTTCTCTCTTTCTCTCTCTCTCTCTCTCTCTCACTCTCTCTCTCTCTCACTCTGTTTGTCTGTCTCTTCTCTCGCTTCTGTAATATGACAACCCACAATGAGTATGAGCACACGCAATTCCCATCTCCCCTCCTCGCATCTCCGTCACGCAACAAGACACATGATGACAATAAGGAAAAGATAAGGCATCCAAGCGTTTTTTAACCTCCCACCCCCTATTCCTCGAAATTATCCATTCAATCCTATTCGCTCTTGGGTTGGTTTTACATCCCTCACACCTTCTCTCACCACATAAGAGCTTCTTCGCATTAGACATTGCAAAGACGCTCTCGCAACAAGGGCTTTCATCACAACCACCACAAAGGGTTATGACAGTTTAACATCAAGCCATCGAAAGACACTCTAACTGGAAGCTCTGTATCATGCCATGGCGTTCGCTGTATGCTTTGGCCGATATATCACCAGCATATTGTAGCGTTTCTATTGAAGATAATACGAGCCGCGACAATCAATATTGAAGGGAAGTACTTGATAGACCAACTCTCTCTCCATCTCTCTCTGTACACACACACACACACACACACACCACACACACACACACACACACACTCACCTCAACACACACACACACCACACACACTCTCACACACACACGCACGCACGCACGCACGCTCACGCTCACTACACACACACAACACACTCTCACACACACTCAACGCGCGCGCGCGTCGGCGCACGCAGTCGCAACCGCACGCACGCACTCGCAACGCACACACACATCACACACACCTACACACACACATCCACTACACACACACACGCACGCACGCACTGCACGCTCAGCCTACGCACGCATCGCACACACCACACGCGCACGCACGCACGCACGCCACACACACACACAGCAGTACAGATCAGTAAAGAGTTACATCAGCAGCTGATGTCAAGCAAAGGACAAATTTAATTATCACTTGTACTCACAAAGACTATGGGGTTCCTCGTGCGTGCCTGTTACTCATTCGTCAACCCAGCGCAGGCCTCCAAGGGTGTGTACTAGGACTGCTCTCTAAAAGGAGTTGAACGGACGTGCTTGACTCTGGGTTCTCACCAGCACCTTCGGCGTGTTTTCTTTTTTCCTTTGCTTAACTAGGTCTGACCCTGGAGGGAAAGGTCCAGTGACGGTGAGGAAAGACCCAAGACCACAGGGAAAAGTCTGTTGACAGTGGGAAGAAGACTACAACTTTGGATTCTCCTCTTGAGGGCACATAAGACCGAATGGCCGATAAGCTTGGCTGTGTCTGAAGTGTGGCACGTTCTTCATCTGTCCGTGGGCAGGGGTGGTTGGTGTCTGTGGGGGTGTGCGGCCGCTGGAGGGTGGTGTTTTCGCCGGTGGGCTACGGCAGTCTTGAATTACGGGCTTGGTACACCATGGGGATGCTACTTTAAGGATGTTATGAGCTGCATCCGGTAGTCTATTTACCTTGTTCAGAAGCAGTTATGTCCATCATTTATCTGACATGGGGTGTCCCTGTGCGTAGCCTGTATTCATCGTTCAACACAGCGCAGGCTCAAAGGGTGGAGTACAGGAATGCTCTAAAGGCAGGTGAAGAGACTAGTGTCTTCTTGGGTCTCTCTCCTCCCGCACCTTCGGGACTGTTTCTTTTTCTTCTTTTGTCGCTCTGTAACTAGGCTGACTCCTGGAGGTAAGGGACTCAGTGACGGTGAGGAAAGACCACTGACCACAGGGAAAGTCCTTGGTGAGCAGCTGGAAAGACTAGAACTTTGGATTCTCTCTTGAGGGCCCATAAGACCGCTTCTGGCGATAAGCACTTGGCGTGTTGGGAAGTTGGCACTGTCTTCATCTGTCGTGGCAGGGGGTGGTTGGGTCTGTGGTGTGTGCTCGGCAGCTGGGTGGGTGGTGTTTTTCGCCGGTGGGCTCTGCAGTCATGAATTACGGGCTGGTACACCCAGGGGTAGGCTACTTTAAGGCTGTTATGCGCTGATCCTGTAGTCTATTTACCTCTGTCAGTAAGCAGTTATGTCCCTTTCATTATCTTAATGGGTGTCCTGTGCCTGCCTGTACTCATCGTTTTCAACACAGCGCGGCCTCCAAGGGTGGTACAGGACTGCTTCCTTAAAGGCAGGTGAAGACAGTGCTCTCTGGGTCTCCCGCCAGCACGTTCGGTGTTACTTTTCTTCTTTGCCTGAACTAGGACTGACCTGGAGAAGGTCATGTGACGGTGAGGCAATAGACCCACTGACCCACAGGGAAAGTCTGTTGACTGTTGGAAAGACTACAATTTGGATTCTCTCTTGAGGGCACATAAGACCGTATGGCGAAGCTTGGTGTTGTCTTGGGAGTGGCACTGTCTTCATCTGTCCGTGGGCAGGGGCGAGTGGTTGGGTCTGTGGGGGTGCTCGGCAGGCTGGAGGGTGGTGTTTTTCGCGGAAGGGCTCTGCAGTCATGTAGTCGGCTGGTTAGACACCCTTGGGGAGATGCTATTTAAGGCTGTTATGAGCTTGATACTGTAGTCTAATGTACCTCTGTTCAGCAAGCAGTTATGTTCTTATATCTAATGGGGTGCTCTGTGCGTGCCTGTACTCATCCTCAACACAGCGCAGGCTCCAGGGTGGTTACAGGACTGCTCTAAAGGCAGGTGAATACAGTGCTTCTCTGGGTCCTCCCCAGCACTTCGGCGTGTTTCTTTTTCTTCTTTGGCTTAAACTAGGTGGGACACTGGAGCAGAAAGGTCCAGTGTCGGTGAGGAAAGACCCACTGAACCACAGGGAAAGACCCTGTTAGACAGTGGGAAAAGATTACAACTTTTGGTCTTCTCTCTTGTCGGGCACATAAGACGTATGGCGGAAAAGCTTGGCTGAGTTGGAGTGGCCCACTGTCTTCATCTGGTCCGTGGGGCAGGGGTGGCTTGGGTCATGTGGGGTAGTGCTCGGCATGGAGGACCAGTGTGTGTTTTCGCCGGTGGGCTCTGCATTCATGAAATGCGGGATTATGGTACACCATGGGGATGTACTTTAAGGCTGTTATGAGCTGCATCCTGTTGTCTAAATTTACCTTGTTCAGAAGCAGTTAGGTCCTTCATATCTTCATGGTGGTGTCCTAGTGCGTGCCTGTACTCATCGTCATAACAGCGCGGCTCCAAGGGTGGTACAGGGCTGCTCTAAAGTCAGGTGAAGGAGCAGTAGTGCTTCTCAGGGTCCTCCCCAGCTCACCTTTCGGGGTGTTTCTTTATTCTTCACCAGGACTATGGACGTTCGTCTTCCAGAAAGACAGAATCCACCCAACGCACTCCATCACAATACAAATAACCGTTTGTGTTTTAAAACAAAAGAATCAACTCCAAACAAAAAACCCCCTCCCAGCCTCCCCCCCCCCCTCCCCCGCCCCCCCCCCCCAAAACAAAAAAAAAAAAAAAACAACATCATAAACAAACACACCACACAAAAACAAACAACAACAGAAAGAACACAGTATCACAAAAAAAGCTCAGCTAATATAAAGAGAACTTGCAACATAGTTACAATTAAACAGACCTGTTCCTCTACATCACCAGTTTGTAGGTTTTTTCTCATGAATGAGAGAGGAGAGAGAAGAGAGAGAGGAGGGAAGAGAGCGAGAGTTGAGAGAGAGAGAGAGAGACATTACTGCAATCAATGCGTCTTTTCACACACTGTTGTTAGCTGACCCGAACCAAATCTCTAACACAGTGATTGTTGAAGGCGTCTCCAACTTGTTGTGAAGAACCACACTTTCTTTAGTTTCTATCTCTTTTTTCTTCCAGATCCGCACCTCCCCCCCCTCCTCATTACTTCACTCTGACTTGATCCCGCCCCCACACTCACACCTACCCTTTCACCCCCCCCCCACCCCCACCCCCCCCCTCCCCCCGACGCTCACAGACAATGTTAGAGTAAATGTAGCAGTTTTGATTTTTGAAAGAAAATGTTATTTACTTATTTATTTTAACTGAACGTCTCATAAGTGGGTGACTGACACACTGGAGTAGCTACTACTGCGGGGAGAAACCCCTTGCCGATCGGCCAGACTGAGGGGAGAGGTGTTGCTTTCCTGGTTAATAAGTGCTCTTCCCACGCCCATCATGTGAGCGTTACAGGGTGGTCAAGTGTTCACTGGCAGGTTGCCAAAGTTGAAGCCTACCAGGAAACAACCGGCCAATCTCTCAGAAGCTGTCAGCAGCTAAATGCTGACGTCGACAATACGAAAGACAGCAAGCTATAGGCGCAAGCGGATAAAACGAACTGGAGATCCTCGGCAAATTCAGCCCCTAATTACTCCTCAGTGACAACGCATTTCTCTCTTCTCTCTCTCTCTACTCTCGCTCGCTCTCTCTCTCCTTCCTTCTCCTCTCTCTCTCTCCTCTACGCTCGCGCATCTCTCTGTCTGGCTTGGTTCTTCTTTCTTTGTTTCTTACTGTGGTTCGGTCTTTCCCCCCCCACCCAACGCCCCAGTGTTTTGTACTCACAGGGATGTCTAGACTGTGTTTTTTTCTTTGCCCAACGGCAGTGTTGTTGCTACACACAGGTCTTACTGTGTTTTTTGTTCACCCAAACGGACAGTGTTTTGCTACACACAGGGCTCTGACTGTGTTTCTTTCTTTTCCCCAACTCGACTGTGTTGTTTCTACAGACACAAGAGGTTGACTGTGTTTTCTTTCTTTTCCTCCTACGACAGTCTTGTGACTACACAAGGGCTCGTACTGTGTTTCTTTTTTCTTTCCCCAACGACTCCTCAGTTTTTGCTTACACCCAGGGCTTCTTACTGTGTTTCATTCTTTCTTTCCCCCTCAACGGACAGTGTTTTTGCTCCACTCAGGGCGCTTACTGTGTTTTTTCTTTCTTTTCCCCAACGCACTGTTGTTTTGCTACACAACATGGCTTTTACTGATTGTTTCTTTCTTTTCTTTCCCCATCGACAGTGTTTGCTATCACATACTAGGGCTTCTCAATTCTCACACGGGAAAAAAGACTTCTACGGTATGTCGTCCTTAGAGCGAACGACTCGGCTCCAGTGCTCAGCTCCCAAACTGGTGTCGCAATTTGAACAGATTTCAGAGCCTTAAGGCACTGGTCCTCAAGCAGGATGCAAAAGACAGATAGATCCGACTTTTGTCAGTTCCTGAAATACTCGGGCCTCCAAAGTAAAATGTGCCTTGTCACCTGGTACGATATAATATTACTGTCTGTTCGACATAACCACACTCTTGAAGTAGAATAGTCTACCTCTCTCTCTCTCTCTCTCTCTCTACTCTCTCTCTCTCTACTATCTCTACATCTCTCTTCGCTTCCTTTCTTCTTGTTCTTCTTCTTTCATTATTTCTTTCAATTTTGTTTTTGAACGCCCGGTTGTTGACAAAACTAGAACATCAAAATTATGGTAAAACGTCGATCTTTCTATCGTCAGAAAGTTGTAAAATTCCCGCAGAAACTATATACTTCACAAATGTTATCCAATTCGGTATTCTCAGATAAACCTCACACTAACTGCCCCGTATCAGGTTAAAATAGTTTAATACTGCTACTGGGGATACTGATCTGCATTCGACCGGATCTGCACACACACACAAACGCACCCACGCAACACGCACGCGCCCGACACACAATGGATCCTGAATAAGCTTCTTTGTAATGGAATCCGCCACAAAAAATATGAGGTTCTTTAAATCCGTCCCATTAAGAACCGGATCTGCCACCCAAATTAATGGCCCCCGGATCCGCCGCTTCTATTGATTTGATCACCACGCGCCAATAGAAAAGGATCCGGATAAATCCTATGATCCATATACAGATCACAATTATCTGGTTCCTTGATCAGCCTTTGATCCGTAAATTAATCTTTGCTCGGTCAAGCTGGGCTTTCTAAGCAACTTTATCCTTTAACCATGATTCGTCTTATCGATCTGAATATGAATTAATTTAATAAATGGGTCCCTCATCGCCTCCTTCAGATCAGGAGTCGCACAAATAATTTAATGGGCCCCTAGATCGCCCTTCGACTCAGGATCTCCGCACAACATTAGTGGGATTCCTGGACCGACCTGTGCTCCAGGGATAAGGTACATTATATTAGGTTCCTAGATTCCGTCTATGGTGTGGATCTGCACAAAAAAAAAGATCTCCGAATACCGCTCCTTTGATTTTGACCGACACCAAAAATTAAGGGTACCAGGATCCGCCCTGGATTCGTTACTACGAATTATCTGGGTCTCTGAAATCGTCTTTACGGTTTGGACACACAATTGAAAAAGATGGATCCAAATCTGAAGTCGGATCAGGTAATCTTGGGATGCACACAAAAATGTTCTAGATTCGCCCTTTGATTATATCCACTTCAAATATCATGTGTGGTTTTGGATACTGTCTTTAATTGGATCACCACAAATATTTACGGGCTTTCCCGGTATCTGCCCGCTCTGTTTCTGGTATCGCGTCATCATAAAATATTAATGGGTTCCTGGATACGCTTATTGATCTGGATCCGGACCAGAATTAACAGGTTATCGAGACTTGCCCTTTGAGAGTGGATCTGCACGTAGTAAATTAACGGGTTCGGATGCGCTCTTGATATGGATCGCACACGAAATTAACATGGGTGCCGGAGCGCCCGGGATCTGCACCCGCACCTGAACTTAACGGGTTTTTAGGTCCGCCTTTGAATCGGATCCGCACAAGAAATATTTGGATTCCTTACAAAGATTAATGGGTTCCCGGATGCGCCCTTTTGATTTTGGTTTTTCATTAAAAAAAAGCACGAAAGTAAAAGATAAAATGAAAATACTCAAAAAAAAGAGTCCTAAAACAGAAATAGACGAATATATGTTAATATGCGTCCCAGATCTGTCCCATAATTCTGAATCTGCATATGATGTGATAAAATTCGTCGTTTAGCCGTATTCATTTGTTCAGCAGGTTTTCGGTTAGAACCGGTTTCGGCATTTTCTGTTTTCTTTCTTTCTTTTTTTTTTTTGTTTATTTAAACGTAACTTTGCGGATCACTGACATCTATCAAACAAAGCCAACGGAACGCATTATAACATCATGTCTACTGTGGTGAAGGCAACTGCAATGAGATCAAAACATGAAAGTCCTTTTCACATATCGTTTCGATCAAAATTGATGACGAAATCTCCTCTCTGTTTTGGGTCAAGTAAACACAAATGCCCATATTCAATTTACCTACGGCCATCACGTTTACATAATTTGCATTTTGTTTTCTTGAAAACAATCCACATTGTTGACATTCGTATGATTTCAAGCTATAATGATTACTAAACAGCAGAAATTTCATTCGCAACGTTAATAAGAACATGCTGCATTTGAAGGTGTGCAACACTTTTTCTTTTTTTTCTCTCGCAAAATATACGATTTGGATATGTTTTTAATGAGGCTAGGGACGTCGTGTCAGGTAAAAGCTCGAACGATGTGCTTTTCAAGAAGCATTACTCATAATAATTATTAACATAGCAAGAAACTAAAAAATAAAAGAAAAGAAAGGCAGGGGTGGGGGGGGGTGGCGGTGGGGTAGGTGGGGGGGGGGGGGAGGGGGGAGTGATAGAGGGCTAGGAAGAGGAGGGAGGGAGGAGGAGGTGGAGGGCTAAGCATAACAACACTTTGCCGGAATCTCTATCCCGTAATCGACTGCTCCTTAACACCAAAGATTCCCCGATAAAAAGGCTCGTCGCCATATTAACGGGTCATATATCACAAAAAGGCAGTCAGACAAGAACACACACACCTACACCACACCCCGCACGTACGCACGCATCGCTCAGCACACACACACATACAACTACACACACACACACACACCACAAAACCAAACACGCACACTTCACAACACAGCACGCACACATATACGCACGACGCACGCACACACCACACTCACATCGACACACACACACCACTCACACCCCCACAACACACACACACATCTTTCAAGAAACTCGTACGTTGGTTTGTTGATTTGAAATGCCGCGTGCCGATGAACGTCATAAGCAAATATCGATAAGGCTATTAGATCGGGGAAACCATCACGCACCCCCTAGGAAAAACTACAGCCTCACACACACACACACACACACCACACACACACATATATATTTCTATGTGATGGTGTGTGTGTGTGTGTGTGTGTGTGTGTGTGTGTGTGTGTGTGTGGAGTGCGCGCGTGTGTGTGTGTGATGTTATGCGTGTGTGTGTGTGTGATGTGTTTGTGTGCGTGCGTGCGTGCGTGTGTGGTGTTGTTGTGCTGTGTGTGCGCGCTCGCGCTGCGTGTGTATGTGTGTGTGATGTGGTGTGTGTGTGTGTGTGTGTGTGATGTGTGAGTGTGTGTGTGGTGTGTGTGTAGTGCTTATGTAATGTCCACATAATTAAAACATCCCTGTGGATTGACGCAGAGAGAGATGAGAGAGAGAGAAGAGATGAGGAGAGAGATAAGAGAGAGGAGAGAGATGAATATATATATAATATATATATATATATATGTGTGTGTGTGTGTGTGGTTTTGTGTGGGTGTGGGTGTGTGTATGTGCTTTATGTGGTGGGTGTTCGTTCGTTTCTTCTGTTTAACGTCTGTTCACTTTGAGTGTATAGACGTGAATTGAAAGAAGATGATGTGACTGACTGACTGTATGGTTAATGAATAAGCCTACATGATATGGTGTAAGCATGAAGTAGGCTTGTATGGTGATGTGTGTAGTGTATGGATCTGTCTATGTGTCTATATAAATGATACAATAAATCATAATTCAACAATCTTTGATAAACAAGTAGTGGTGCTGTGTGAGGTGTGTAAGTGTGGTGTGTGTGTGGTGTGTGTGTGTGGGGTGTGTGTGTGTGTGTCGTAGTGTGTGTCCGGCGCTTGTGTGTGTGTGTGTGTGTGTGTGTGTGTGTTTGTTGTGTGTGGTGATGTGTGTGTTGAATGTGTGTGTTGGTTCGCTGTGCTCTCGCAGCCGGCTCTCGCTAAGTGTGTGTGTATGTGTGTGTGTGTGTGTGTGTGTGGTGTGTGTGTTGTGTGTGTGTTGAGTGCGTGCGTTGCGTGCGTGCTGCGATGGCTTGTGCATGTGTGTAGTGTGTGTGTGTGTGTGTGTGTGTCGTGTGTGTGTGTTGGGGTGTGTGTGCCGGCGCACGCGCCGCTCGCGCGCGACGCGTGTAGCCTCTATATCACAACATCGCACCGTGGGAGCGAAAACAGTGGCGATTGGCTTAAAATTTAGTCTGCCCAATTGTTGACCACATGGAGATAAGAAGAAAAAAAGACCCTCATCAAATTGATATTTCACACCAGCACCAGTATGGGAGGTCATGCACAGTCTGGCTAATAACACAAGGATTAGGCTATTGTTTTATAGGTTCGTATCTGTCCTTATTCCTCTTCACTTTCGCTCCATTGTGGCTACACCCTCCCCGCGAGTGTTTTAGTCTGGGACTATTTCGCCTCGACTCTGAGCTTAATTCACAAACCAAGTTTACAAGGGTGTTTCATTGGAATCAATACATGGCAGCCCGACTTATCACCGCTTTCATTTTAGTATTTGTGTCCGATCTACATAGGTAACTTTGTGTATTTTGGTTGTTACTCGCTGATCTTTCTCGTCTCTCTATGATAGCTATCTAGCTCTTTGCTGATGATAATCTCTCTCTCTTGCTGATGCAATACTCTCTCTTGTGTTGATATTATCTTGTGATGATTCTCTCTCATGCTGATGATATATCCGGCTGATGATACTATCTGCTTTCTTGATGATGATTCTAGATCTTGTCTATCATTGCTAGATGATGATTCTATCGTGCTGATACTTCGTGCTCTTTGCTGTTGATTCTTTCGTGCTGAGGATACTATCTTGCCGAGATACTATCTTGCTTTCTGGCTGATGATAACATATTCTGGGCTGATGATAAATATCTGGCATCTCTGTTGATACTATACTGTCAAAAAAAAGAAAACGCAAAATGAAATTTTGCCCCTGGTGGACATACAGTTGATAGATACACTGCCAAAAACCGGCCTGATGTGTATGTCTTGAACAGTCGTTCGTGCTAGGTTAAACTCAATTGTTCAGGTTGTCACTATGTGCACGAGCGTGTTGTTGGGCCTAGGTGAGCAGTGCAGAACATTGGGTTGTGTTCTGTTGTTTCGCTGGCAAAGCATGCCCAAATCAGTGGTGAAACACACAACACACTATGAGTCATAGTGCATGTATAAAAGCTCGGTGTCATTTTGGCAATCTCTCGGCAGGCAAACGTACAAAATAACGCATGCATCGTTTGAGCCCAGCAGAGATGAGAAAACGCCCTGGGTACGTTTGCAAGTTGGTCTGAAGTGCACTGATGTGGCCCATGCTTTGACTGTTCCCCCTAGTACCATTTGCGACTTGGGAATCGCTTCCAGTGGACAGGGTCATCTGCTGGTGCCCCCGAGGTCAGCCGACCTCAGGATCTCACAACGCCAGCCCAGGGACGCTTTATACGGCTCAGACATCTCCAGCGCAATCGCTTCCATGCGGCCTCGTCCACTGTCCAGGCATGCGCTGTTGATGAGCCGTCGGCATCTCCGACCTAGAACTGTCCGTGATAAAGGCTGCATAAGCTGCGGGGCTGAGGGCTTTCAGGCCACTAACGTGCAACGTTAGACGGGGGCGCCTCGACAGACCAGGACTGCAATGGGCTACGCATACAGCAGACACTGGACACTGAGGAACATCTGGTTCTCGGATGAGTCTCAGTTTCTGGCTGCTGCGCCATGACAGGATGGCGAAGGGTTTACCGCCGCGGTTATCGAACGCAACCAGCAGAACTGCTTCGACCGAGGCACCTCCGCATGTGGCGGCATTGTCATGGTATGGGGGGCCGTCTGCAACACAGGCAGAAGCCAGAGCTGGTGAGGTGGAAGGTCACCTGACAGCCAGCCGTCGTCCAGGTCATTGTTCAGAAACCCACGTCCCTGCCTCTAATGCCAACCAGCGCCGATGTGCCAGCAGGACAAGCCAAGGCCTAACTCAGCAGCACGCCTGTCCACAGCCTTCTTTACCGCCAAGCAACATCAACACCTCCTGGCCTGGCCCTCTCTTTCCTCCGGATTTGAATCCTATTGAGCACGTTTGGGTCGTTTTGGACAGATCGCCTTTGAGAGTGAGGGCCAACGCCCCAGCGACTCAAATGAACTGTTCCGGCATTGCAGAGGCCGAGTGGGCGGCATCCCACAGCAGACCAATCAGGAAATTATTGCTTCATTACCCCACAAGTTGCCAGCTACCATTGCAGTCCGAGGGGGTCACAACCGTTACTGACTTTGGAAAGCTGGAGCCTGGCGATTTCCTGAGGGTCTGGGGCTGGTTCTTTACCACTGCATTTACAGGGGAGGCTTTCTGTCCCTATGATGACCTGTTTTTGTCATTTTTCACATTAAACGTGTTGTCACACTGAGCTTCAATATATTGTGTTTCAATTCGGCAGCTTGGCATTTTGCGTTTCTTTTTTGAAACAGCAAATCTTGCTTCGTTGTTGTGATTAAATATCTTGCTCTCATGTCTGTTGTACTATCTTGCGCTTCTGTTGATACTATCTTGCTCTTGTCTACTCTCTTGCTCTCTGTTGATGATACTATCTTGCTTCTTGTCGATGATTACTATCTTGCTCTTGTTGATACTATCTTGCTCTCTTGTTGATGATACTATCTTGCTCTCTGTTGATACTATCTTGCTCTCTTTTTATGATACTATCTTGCTCTCTGTTTGTACTATCTTGCTCTCTCTTGTTGCTACTATGTCTTGCTCTCTGTTGATACTATCTTGTTCTCTTGTCGTGTTTGGGCGTACAACAAGGGTGTAAGCTCGGGAAAGGGTGGTTGGGGTGTTCGGGAATCATGGGAGAGGGGGAGACGCGCTGTAGGCGATTAAAAGTTAATTCTCGAAACATCGTCGAATCGCACTGCCATATACCACATCTTCCGAATGCATTGACTACAAACACATGAATAATAGTACCGAATAGATCTGTTCCAGGGTAAGTTAATCTGGGGAAAAAATAAAGCATTTCTTTCCCTTGCAAATTCTAGTTATGTCTGTCAGTTTTATGGGGTCAAAGCAAACTGATCTAGGAGATATTAATGTATTTGGTTTGAGGCGCCAGAGGCTTAACACTCGGAGTTGTCGTACTGTTTGCAGTACAGCCGTTCCGTTTCACTATCCCCTGTTTTGTCATTTTCTCTCTCCCATCTGAAACTATTATGCAGACTGACGAAGGACAAAACCGCCTTGGCCGTGCCCACCAACGGGTCCTGTCCTCATAAAAGCCGTGGGGCCACTCTCGCTGAAGCCGAGCTCTAACACAGCTTACGTTCCCTTGCAGATTTCCAATCATCAGCTCAGTCTCCGCATTAGATTTGCGAACTACCAGGAACCGCCTTTTAATCCGGATCTGCTCAACTCAGATTCCGCGCATAAAAGTGAAGGATTCGTCCTTGGGTCCCGTTCTTTCCACAAGTAGTCGTTTATATCGGTCTGTAGTTTTTTTTCCTTCCGTAAATCGTGCTAACAATTCTCCGTCGAGGTCGAAGGTTACTGGAATTCGCCCTTCTTCCGGATCCTCGCACACACGGAATTCATCCAGAATTTTGCGTCATCCAGTTGGACAGAGCTCGGATCTGCTCACACTTTTGGGATCTCCTCTGGGACCCTACGATCCATATACGCTTTTCAACAGGTTTGTTCAAACAGTTTCGCAGTGACGCATGATCCTTGCTGACAACAACCAAGCTCAAGAAGCCAACCAACCAAAAGCCAATCACCAACCAACCAGCCAACCAACCCAACGGACTCTCGAGAGTAAGGATAAACATGCGAAGTGGAGTCGCCAATTATGGCTGCTATGGGGGGACTTGTCAGCCTTGGGTGTCAAGGGACTTTCCTTTCGCCGAGTGTTCTGATTAACGCTTGGCATAACCCACCCCCCCCCCCCCCCCCCGGGTTCAGTTCATTCCTCTCCCAGTGACGCCTGCACGTGGTACCTGTGGTGGTCCTGTTACTTCTGGTCTGGTATGTGGTTGGTGTCAGTGGGTTCCTTGACTGGAGAAGAAGAAGAAAAGAAGAAGTAAGCAGGAGAAGGAAGAAAGTGAAGAAGAACAAGAAGAAGAAGGAGACAGAAGATGAACAAAGAAGAAGATGATGATGATAACATGATGACGACGGTGTTGATGATGTGGATGATGGTGATGGTGGATGTTGATGTTTGTGATGATGCTGATGGTAATGTGATGATAGATGATGATGGTGAAGATGATGAAGAAGTTTATAATGATGATTATGACGACAGTTGATGATGATTTGTTGATGATGATGGTGATGGTGATGATTGATGATGATGATTGGTGATGATGATGATGATGGTGATGATGGTGGGTGGTGGTGATGAATAATGATGGATGATGATGATGATGGTGATTGATGATGGTGATTGATGATGATGATGATGATGATGATGATGATGATGATAATGATGATGATGATGATGACGGTGATGACGATCCCCTGTGAGGCAATGATGATGGCGACAAACATGGCACCACCATTGTTTTAACTCTTGGCGCATTACTTTGTTAATCGTCTAAGAGTGATTTTCTAACAGCCAATTCCAACAATCCCTTGTCAACTTGACGAGGGTACCTTTCACATGCAGTCAGTTCACTCGCTGCACCTAGAACTTGGGTTTCTGCCTCATCCGAAATTGTGAAATGAGGAAACAACACATAACAAACAAAAGCTTTCACCAGGCGACAGGCCAGTTTCGTCTGCCCTCTTGCTCTCCCTTGTTCCCCTCTGTCTCTACCTCCCTCTATTTCCCTCTGTCGCTCTCCCTCTATTTCCCCTCTGTTCTCTCTCTATTCCCCCTTGTCTCGGTTGGTTCCGTATAGATGCCGGGGTGCTCTGTCACTGCAAATCATTCCCATGCCGCACTGGACATTCTGTTTGTAGTTTTATTTTGGGGGATAGGGAGGGGCGGGGGGGGGGGGAAGAGGTTACTCCACGTTGACTCTGCTTAAAACAAATCTTATTTACACTGTCACAGCAAAACATTTTTTTTTATTTTTTTTTTTACTTTTTATAAATAAAGCAAAACAATATAAAAACAAAACAAACAACTAAAAAAGCCCTTTCTGGCCCATTCACCTGACTGTGTTCTAGAGAGTCGTTTACACTATACGGAAGTGTTATGACAGTTTTCAACAAAGTTTTTTTTTAACTTTTTTTTTAAAATAATTTTTTAGTCGCTGGAATAAGAGGTGTGGGAGGGCGGGTGTGGGAAAGGTGGTAGCGGAGAGGGTGAGGTCTAATCAAAAGGGCAAGTAGAGGCAGACGTCCTCAGCATTGTCTTCTCTGCCTGAAGGACTAGTACAAACGTCGACGACAACAAAACAACAACACTACCACTCCCACTATTATCACTACGCATGTTACTTCTACTGCTGTTGCTTTTATTGTGAAGTTATTTTCTATCTACAGAGCTTTCTACTGCCGCAGAAGAAAGTCATGACACTTGCATAAATCATTAACGCCGCACATGGATCGCTTCAAAAGAACAGTTGCGCTACACATATAATCCAGAAGAGAGAGGCGCTTACACATTATATCCAAGATGAGGAGAGAGAGAGAGATTGAGAGAGAGGAGAGAGAGGGTGGAGATGGAGGAGAGAGAGAGAGATGAGAGACTAGACGAGAGAAGAGAGTGAGAGAGCGAGAGAGAAGACAGGGACAGACAGAAGACGAAGGAGAAGGGAAGAAGAAGAAGGGAGAAGAAGACGATGAAGAAGAAAAGAGGAAGGATGAAGAATAGAGGAGGAGGAAGGATGAGAAGAAGAGTAGAAGAAGAAGATCGAAGAGATGAAGAAAAAGAAAGAAGCAGAACACGAAGAAGAAGAAGAGCGGGGTAGAGAAGGAAGAAGAACTAAGTTAAACCGTGCGCCGGCAACTATTCTTGTGCCTAATTTTGACAACCCGTATGGACGCCTACTATTCCTCTACAATCCTGCCAACGCTGCCTGGAATATTGACCTGCTCCCGTACGTACACTTACTACGCGTGCGCCGTCGTCAACGTTCTGATATCGACCTGTTTGTTAATCCGCACTTCATCGGACCTGATTCGGTTCTGTAGGGGTGTCGCATGTCTCTCACTCCCTTGCCACCTGTGCTGAGGGTTAAAGCATGAAAACGATGCAGAGGATTTTGTGCTGATGGGAGAGTGTCTCATTGATTCAGGCACAGATAGAGGGACTCTCTGTACTGCGTTTAGTGTGTGTGTGTTTGGTGTGTGATTGTGTGCTGTGTGGTGTGTGTGTGTGTGTGTGTGAGGTGTGTGTGTGTGTGCTGTGTAGGTTATGTATGTGTGTGTGCGTGTCTATATGAGTGCGTGTGTTTTGCGCGCGGCGCGCGGCTATCCTGAAGGATCGATAATACTAAGTAAGAGAGAAGCCAAGGGGTTTGTGTCTGAATATACTTGCCGTGTTTAATTTCTGGATAGCGCTGCTACACACACACACACACACACACACCACACACACACACACACACCACAACACCCACTCACACCACACACACACAACCACAACCACACACCCACACAATCACCCGATTGAATGAAAGAGGGAGGAGTACCAAAGGAAGCAAGCGATTACAATACTCTGTCGTTTCTATTCTCTATCACTGTCTCTGTTTGTGTGTATGTATGTGGATGTGTCTGTGGATGTAGGCATATACGGTGCATTGTATGTATACATGTGTATACGAACGTATGGTGCCTGGGACATACGTGGTGGTGTGTGTGTGTGTGTGTGTATGTGCGCGCGTGCGCGCGTGTGTTTGTGTACGTGTGTGTCTGTGTTGGTATGTATTTGGCCTATTTTTTCTGTGGGTGTGACGTGTGTTGACTGCGCACGTGCGTGGTGTAGTGTTTCGTATGCATGTGAGTGAGTAGTGGCATGTGTGTGTATGATGCTTGAATATTTGTTACACGCGTGCTGCACCAAACACCCGGTGTGGGATGTGATGTGTGTGTGTGTGTGTGAGAGAGAGAAGAGAGATGAGACTGAGAGAGAGATGAGAAGAGAGAGAGAGAGTGAGGAGGATGGAGTGAGAGTGGGAAGAGGGGAGAGAGAGAGAGAGAGACAGGACAGACAGAGGAGAGTGAGAGAGAGAGAGAGAGAGAGAGGGATGAGAGCGAGACAGGCAGAAGAGAGAGAGAGAGGAGAGGAGAGAGAGAGGAAGAGAGAAGAGAGAGAAGAGAGAGAGATAGAGCGCCAGTGGGGAAATGTGTGTGTGTGTAAGTGAGAGAAGATGAAGGAAAAACAGAAGAAGAAGAAGAAGAAGAGAGATGAAGAAGAAACGATAAGAAGAAAACAAAAAGGAAGAAGGAGAAGAAGAAGAAGAACAGAAGGGTGGGGGGGGGGGGGGGGGGAGAGAGAGAGAGAGAGGTGAGGTGGGGAAAGAGAGAGAGAGAGACACACACACAACACACACCACACACAATCAGCGCGTTGAGAGAGATGAATGTGTGTGTCAGGTAATGCACGCGCGCGCGTTTGTGTGTGTGTGTGTGTGTGGTGTGTGTGGGGGGGTGGGGGGCGAGGTGTGGAGTGAGTGCTGAGAGAGAGTGTAGTGTATGTGTGTGCATGTGAATAGGTGTGTGTGTGTGTGTATGTGTGTGTGTGTGCGTGTGTGCGCTGCGTGCGTGCGTGCTGTGATTGAAAACACAATGGGATAGTTAAGGTTAAAGTCCACAGCCTAATATCCATGTTTCGGGTTAAAGTCCCAAGCCTAATATCCATGGTTAGGGTTAAAGTCCACAGAATAATATTCCTGGTTAGGGTGTAAGTCCCTCAGCACTAATTTCCATGCGAGGCAATGACCTGCATAGGTTCTACCCACGTCCTTGAACACTCCACATGATGGAGACAAGCCTGTCCGTTTCTTTCCGCCGCCTTGAGCCTTCCCTTTACTGAATCAGAGTGCGTCTGGATGCTGTGTACGTCAGAGAGGGGTTTCAAGCCGTAAAAAATCTATCCCTAAGGGGTTCGAACTCGCGTCCGTCCAAACTCCGAGATTGGGTCTCTAGGCATCAGACTATGGGTCCCCTCCCCAAAAACAGATTGAACGCGTGCAACACACACACACACCCACACACATACACCACTACATATTTTTATATATTTATAATATTTAATATATATATATATATATATATATATATATATAATATCATATATATATATAGGAGTGGAAGAGAGGAGAGAGAGAGAGAGAGAGAGAGAGAGAGAGAGAGAGATGCAGACACCGACTGACAGAAAGACAGACAGACAGACATCACACACACACACAAACACACACTCCACACACACCAACACAAATATATATATATATATATATATATATAATATTATATATATTATATATATATATATATTTATTATATATGAGAGAGAGGAGGGAGAGAAAGAGAGAGAGATGCAGACAGGACTGACAGAAAGACAAACAGACAGTACAGACACACCACACACACACACACACACACACACACACACACACACAGCTTAAAATTCAAAGCCACACGAGTAAATGAAGAACGGTCAGCAGAGAAGAAAAAAGAAAAACAAAGCGAAACATAACCTCCAAACAATCAAACAGCTTTGATCTTGTCACCGGAAACAGTCTGATACATATTTTCTGTTTTGTAACATCCTTCGGCCCGCCCCTTACCCCGCCCCTCCTCTCCTGCTTATCCTCTCATCAGCCCCCCCCCCCCCCCCACCCCCCCTGCCCAGCCTACCCGTTATCCCCGTCGATCTCTCTCCCTTTCTATTTTCTCCTCATCATGCTCGACAAATCTATGTCTCTCTATCACAGCAAGCAATACAAACTGCGTAACGTTAAAGCCTGGTCCCCCCCCCCCCCCCCTACACACACATACGCACACCACAGTCAACAAGCGCGCGCGCGCGCGCACGCACACACATACGCACACACAGTCACAGCGCGGCACGCGCGCGCGCGCACGCACACACACACACTTACACGAGCTGGCACGCACACGTTAAAAATCAACAGACACTCTCTCTCCCTCTGTGTGTGTGTGTGTGTGTGTGTGTATGTGTGTGTGACTTCTTTGCTCACTTTGCAAATGTTTTCTTACACAGTTCAGTGGGTATTCATCTTTGTCCGAAAGAAAACCACCCCCCCCCCCCCCCCCCCCCCCCCCCCCCCCCACTCCCCCCCCCCCCCCCCCCCCCCCCCCCCCCCCCCCCCCCCCCCCCCCCCCCCCCCCCCCCCCCCCCCCCCCCCCCCACCCCCCCCCCCCCCCCCCCCCCCTCCCCCCCCCCCCCCCCCCCCCCCCCCCACCCCCCCCCCTCCTGTAAAAAGTAGACACTATCGCACACACCTGTTAACTTGCAGATTTCACACATTCAAACATTCCGTACGATCATTTCTACGGGAAGTCGTTAAATGATCTGAAACAACCCAGAGAACAAGAACAACAAACAACAACACACACAGCTCTATACAAATGCACACTCACACAAATTATTAAAGCGTAACGCAGCGTCACAATTGACAGCACAACACACTAAACACACCCACACCCACACACCTCAACGCACCGCGCAGGTAACGGCGCCGCGCAGCCATAGCTGGTGGAAAATGAAATGAACGAAGATATAACATTGACAAACTTTGGGGACGACCGCCCTCTCTCACCCTACTCTCAATAGAGTAACCAAAACACAGTACAGACTGTCAGCAGGCAAAACATACCCACCTTCCACACACACACCCACAGAACTCTCGCCTCTCCTCTGACAAGCCGCAACACCACACTCGTGTGCAAAACGTGACCGTGAGCAGTTGTTTTTTTTCTATGAGACTCAGGAACTTGAACAGTTCACTTGCTACTCCATACTCAGCCAGACGTGCTCGAGTGCACTGAAACTAGCCAAACAGCCTCTCTGCTCTCTGCCTCTTAACTTTAACAAAACGCGGAGACTTAACCTAGGTCGGATTTACGCATAGCCGACGGCTCCGCTAGGACTTAGTGTTCTCGAAACCGCCCAGAAAGCGCCGCGGTCGAGTCACTTCTAAAAATCGACCTTGCTCGCCATAGTGCTGCGTTTCTTCAGACCTATGTAGCGTGCCTAATGGAAGCAAGCGGGCTGCGTTCAGATGGAGCTTCTAGCGGTGTAGTTGCGGTAAGAGGGGACGAAAGATCACGGGGGAATGTGGGAGGACAGGCGAAGGTAGCTGACAGTGTTTATGTCCCTGTCGTGTTTGTTTACACCTGTTTCCGTTTCTTCTTTCTCGCTTTCTTTTTTCTTTTTCTCTCCTCGAAAAAAACAATACCTTGCCATAATCATTTAAAAACGCCACGCACCCAAAAATGGTTGCTTTTAAAAAAAGAAATTTTTTTTTTACAATTTTTTTTTTTTTTTTTTTTTTTTTTTTTTTTTTTTTTTTTTTTTTTTTTTTTTTTTTTTTTTTTTTTTTTTTTTTTTTTTTTTTTTTTTTTTTTTTTTTTTTTTTTTTTTTTTTTTTTTTCCCCCCCCCCCCCCCCCCCCCCCCCCCCCCCCCCCCCCCCCCCCCCCCCCCCCCCCCCCCCCCAGGGAGAAAAAAAAGGGGTTAAACCCCAAAACAAAAAAAGAGAAGGGAGGGTAAAAAAGAAAGGGGGGCCGGGGTAAAAGAGAGAGAGAGGGAAAAAACCCAAAGAGAGAGAGAGAAAAAGGAGGGAGAGAGGGAGGGAGAAGAAGAAGGAAAGGGGAAGGAGAGGAGAAGGGGGAAGAGGGAACAAAGACAGAAGGAGGGGGGAAAAGGGGAAAAAAAGGAGGAAGAAGAAGAAGAAGAGAAGAAGAAGGGGAAGGGGGTAAAAGAAGAAGGAAAAAAACGAAGAAGAAAAAGGGGGAAAAGGAAGAAAAAAAGGGGGAAAGGAAACCCCGAGGGGAAAAACAAAAAGGGGGAAAGAGGAGAAAAGGGTGGGTGAAATTTTGGGGGAAGGGGGGGGGAACCCCATGGGGGGGAAAAAGGGAGGGGAGGGGGGGAAAGAAAGGGAAGAAAAGGGGGGGTGTAAGGTTTTGGGGGGGGGCGTGGGAGGGGTGGGGGTGGGGGGGGGGGGGGGGGGGGGGGGGGGAAAGGGGGGTTTTTGGGGGGGGAAGAAAAAACTAAAGAGAAAGAAAGGGGGGTTTGAAAAGGAAGGAAGGGAAAAAAAAAAAAAAAAAAAAAAAAAAAAAAAAAAAAAAAAAAAAAAGTTGAATGAAAGGGGAGGAAAAGGAAACCCCAAGAAAAACCCACCCCACCCCGGGGAGAGGAGTGGGATGTTGTTGTAGTAGAAACTTTTGGGCACGGCGGGAAATTTGGTGTGTGGGTGTGGTGTGGGGGGGGGGGGGGGGGGGGGGGGGGGTAGGGGGGGGGGGGGTGGGGGGGGGGGGGTTTTTTTGAGTGGTGAGAAAGGAGTGGTGTATGTGTTTTTAATTGAAAGTGGGGTGGGGTATGTGTTGTGTGTGGGTTGAAGGGGGGGGGGGGGGGTTGGGGGGGGAGAAAAAAAGGGAAAGGACAGGGCAAAAAGAAGAAAAGAAGGAGGGGGAAAGCAGCACCCAAAAAAAAAGGGGAGGGGGTAAAAGAAAGAAAAAGGGGGAGGAAAAGGGGGGGGCCCCAGTAATTTTTTAAAGGAAAAGAAGGAAAACAAAGGAAAAAAAAAGGAAGGGAAAAAAACCGGCCCGGGGGGGGAAAAAAGAAAAGGGGTGGGGGGGGGGGGGGGGGGGGGGGGAAAAAAAATTAAAAGGGGGGGAAGGAGAAGAAAAAACAACCACAACCCCCCAAAACAGAGGAAAGGGGTGTGGGCAACACACCCCCCCCAAAAAAAAATGTTTATTTTTTAATATTTTTTTTATTTTTTTTTTTTTTTATTAAAAAGGGGGGGGGGGGGGAAAAAGGAAGGGTAAAACCCCAAGAATACATTTTTAGGGAAACCCCAAGAAAAAGGAAGGGAAAACCCCACCAATACCAGGAAAAAACCCCCACAGCCACCAAGGGGAAAACCCCAACCCCCAAACCCAAACCACATTTTTTAAAAAATTTTTTTTTTTATTCCCCTTTAGAATATTTATTTTTAAATTTTAAAAAAATTTTAAGGGGGAGGAAGAAGAAGGGTCCCGCCCAGACAGGGCCCCCCAAAAAAAAAACGCGGACAAACAACCACACAACACACACACACAACCACAAAAAAAAAATAAAATTTTAAAAAAAAAAAAATTTAAAAAAATTTTTTGGGGGAAAAGGGAAGAAGAAGAAAAAAGAAAAAAACAAAAAGCAAAAAACAAAACCCAACAACAAACCCCCCCAAACCAACCCAAAATTTTTTAAATTTAAAAAATTTTTTTAATAATTATTATTTTAAATTTGGGGGGGGGGGCCCCGCCCAAACTCGGAAAACCCAAAAACAGCCCCCCCCCCCCCCCCCCCCCCCCCCCCCCCCCCCCCCCCCCCCCCCCCAAAAAAAAAACCCAAAAAAAACCCCCCCCCCCCCCCCCCACCAACAAACCCCCCCCCCCCCCCCCCCCCCCCCCCCCCCCCACCCCCCCCCCCCCCCCCCCCCCCCCCCCCTACCCCGTCTCCCCGTCGCCCCTCCCCCTTTCTTTTTCTCCTCCATCCATGTCGAAAACTATGCTCTCTATACGGCAAGAAATAAAAACTGCGTAAATTTAAAGCCTGGCCCCCCCCCCCCCCCCCAACACACACAAAACGCACACCATACAAGCGCGCGCGCGCGCGCACGCCACACATACGCACACCAGTCAAAGCGCCGCGCGCGCGCACGCACACACACCACATACACGCAGGGGCACGCCACGTTAAAATCAACGACACTCTCTCTCCCTCGTGTGTGGTGTGTGTGTGGTGTATTGTGTGTGATTCTTTGCTCACTTTCAAATGTTTTTTTACACCCCAGTGGGTATTCATTTTTGTCGAAAAAAAAACCTGTAAAAGTAGACACTATCGACACATCATTGCAGATTTCACACATCAAACATTCCTCATCATTTCTAAGGGAAAAAGACGTTAAATGACTGAAAAAACAAAACAAGAACAACAAAAAACACCACACGCACATACAATGCACACACACCAATTTTTAAAACGCGTACACGCCGCCCCAAAAATGCAACACACACACAACACACACCAAAACACCCCACACCACGCACGCGGGCGCGCGCCCCAAGCAGGTAAAAAGAAAAAAAGAGAACTAACATTGACAAACTTTGAGACCCCCCCTCTCTCCCCCTACTCTCAATACAAAGTAACAACCACAGAAAAGATGAAGCAGGCAAAACATCCCCCTTCCACACACAACCACAGAACTCTCGCCTCTCCTCTGCAAGCCGAAACCCACATGTGTGCAAAGTATGAGCAGTTTTTTTTTTCTATGAGCAGGAACACTTGAACAGTTCACTTGCTACTCTACAGAAAGGTGGAGTGCACCTGACAGCCCCTCTCCTCTCTCTGTTTTTTAAAAAAAAACGCGGGACAAACCCTAGGGGGATTTACGCATAGCCGAGGTCCGTAGGCTTTTTTTTTGAAACCCGCACAAAAAAGCCGCGTCGAGTAAATTTCTAACGACCTTGCTCCCCAAGTGGCTGCGTTCGACCTATGTACGCTGCAAAGGGAAAGCAAGGGGGGCTCGTTAGGGGATTTAGGGGTTTTTGGGTAAGAGGGGATCGAAAGACACGGGGGAATTGGGGGAAGGTAGCTACAGTTTTTATGTCCCCTGTCGTGTTTTTTACACCTGTTTCCGTTTCTTCTTTCTCGCTTTCTTTTTTTCTTTTTTCTCTCTCTTTGTTATAAATGGATACAGGTTTTTTGCAGTGGTATGTGTGGGTGTGTGTGTGTGTGGGGGGGGGTTGTTGTTGTTTTTTGGGGTGGGGTTTGCGTGCGCGCCGCGTCCGCATGTGTGGTTACGTTTCTTTTTTTTTTTTTAATTTTTTTTTTTTTTTTTCTGCCCCCAACCTCTGCGCTACTCAGAGGCGTGCACCCACGCCGCTCTTTCCCGGGACCCCCGCCCACAGCCATACCCCGGCTGGCCCCGCCCAGCCCCGGCCCCAGCAACCACGGGAGCAGTCAAGTCAGTCTTTCATAGGCCCCCCCGGGAGACACTGCACTGCTGCCGAGTCACTTGGGTGGTGTTCAGTTGCGCCTGTTCTACAACTTTAGCAGGACACCACCAACAAACCCCCACTGACGAAAATAATTGCTTAGTCGCGGAGCCGGCGGAGTGAGCTCTCCCTCTGGAGGGCGCCACCACGCCCGTCCCAACGACGCCCCAGGGATCGCCGTACCGGGTCCCCGACGGAAGAAAACCCAAGGGCCCACAGACGCGGAGGGACATCGAAACTAGGTCCCATGGGCGGGGATGAAGGGACACAAAATTTTTGAGACTTTTTTTTTTAATGCGATCAATGGGAATGAGGATGTTAAGATGATGCTACGGATTTCCATTTCGGTTGAGCTAATGACAGGGGGCTGTACTCTACCTTCCTTTCATAATATATCCTGGCGTCAACCAGGCCCGAGAGATACGGCACCTGCAGTTTTTTGGTCTAAAATTTTGAGCAACCTCTCGAAACGATCCATTAAGTGGATAAAACTCGACTGTGTGGCCCCAGTTTCCCAACTGGTCCGCAGCAAACCAACTTGGGTGGGAGCCGGGGGGGAGAAAAAAACCCACATGACTCTGAGGGGATTCGAACCCCCACGACCTCCCCCGGGGAGTTGCGCGCAACCACTTCGCACGGCGGGTGGTGGTGGTTACTTTTTCAGTGTAAAAGCCTGTGAAGGAGGGCGGAATAGATCACAAGAAAATCATGTGTGGGAAATGAAGGAAGAGAGAGAAGGAGAGAGGGGGGTGGAGGATGGGAACGCGTAGAGTTAGAAGAGAGAGAAGAGAGAGAGAGGAGAGAGAGAGAGGAAGAGAGAAAAGAGAGAGAGAGGGGAAAAGGGGGGGGATGAGGTAAAAATTTTTCGGCTGTTGTGTGTGTGTGTGTGTGTGTGTGTGTGTGTGTGTGTGGTGTGTGTGTGTGTGTTGTTTTTGCGCGCCAAACCCCTTTGTGTGTAGTGCAACCCCTGTGTGTTTTGGTGTGTGTGGTGTGTGTGTGTGTGTGTTATTTGTGTGTGCGCGTGCGCGCGCGCACGCGCGTGTGTGGTGTGTGTGTGTGTGTGTGTGTGTGTGTGTGTGTTGTGGGTTGCAGCCTGCTCTTGGGAGAGAGAAGAGAGAGAGGAGAGAGGGGAGAGAGAGAGAAGAGAGAGAAGAGGGGGGGGGGGGGGGGGTTGCTACCCCGAGAAAGCCGCCCCGGGAACTGACCCTGAGTGCATTACATTGCACAGAGTTGCGTTATCAAAAAAGCAAAAAGGTTCGCGTTACTTCCCCAGGGTTTTGGGCAATGACCCCGCATAAAACCCGGGAATACTCCCCATCGCCCCCCCTTTCCCCATCCCCCCTCACGCCCCCCCCCCCCCCCCCCCCCCCGCCCCTTCGCACCCCCCTTCCCGCCCCCACCCCCCCTACCGGTGAAAGGAACAGGAAAAACCGACCCCACTCTTTTGAGTTTTTGTGCCATTTGTAGTGCGCTATCGAATCCCGTCACTAACGGAGAGAAAAAGTTTTGCGGCCAAAATCTGACTTCGAACTATAATAAATCCTTTGGGAACTGATCGATGCATCGATTCTGCGTCAAAATCTTGAACGCGACAAGGGTCGTTTTTGACTTTTACCAGATTTTGACGGGCAAAAAGTGTGTGAGTCAGTTTCAGCAAATGTGGTTAGCCTGGCGTTAGGGGCTTGGTTCAACGTTCGGTTCGAATTGAAAGTGACGAGGTTCATTTTGTTCTTTCGTATGTGAGGAGATTTTTTCTGCGTGTTGTTTAAACCTGTAAACGAGGGGAACATGTGCCTTGGAGAGAGAAGAGAGAGAAGGGGAGAGAGAGAGAGAGAGAGGAGAGGGAGGGGGGAACAGGGAAACACCAATCCGGGGCCATCCGCCCTCACCAGTTTCGGGCGAAAGAACCGGGAAAATTGGTGTTTCCCTTTCTCTGCCAATAAGACTTCAAAAACCAAAAAAAACGTTATTCAAACAAACATACGTGCGGGTTATCCTTTTTTTTAATATAATTTACTAAACTTTAGATTTAATTTTTTGTTTAATCCTATTTTTTTCTTGATCGTTTTCAAAAAACATATTTTCCGCAAACATTTTTAAAATGAGTTCTGTTTTCATGTGAAATAACACTCAGTCTTTAACGTTCTTAAAGTCTTTTAAAACGATTTATATTTTTGACAAAAAAATCCACACATTATCGGCATGTTTTCCCGCTGAAGCTAGTTTCGAAAAAGTTTTCTTTTTTTTAACTAGTCTTTTTCTGCTGAACAGTCATCTATAATAAATAGCGCTGCTTTCCCCTCAAACAATAAAAAAAAGCGTTCTAGACATTCACTCAGTTTTTGCGGGATCAACTAAATTTATTTATCATCTGTCCTAAAACCTTTATTATGAATGCTTTGTTCCTTTAATTGTTGGACAGGAAAAAATCAAAAATATGTTTAAAAAATTATAACGATAAACTGTTTGTAATAAGTCGGCAATATTGTTTTTTCCAAAACCCGTCTCCCCACAAATATGAACAATGGGGGGATTTTATATAAATTTAAATGCCCCTTGTTTTATAACAGAATTTAATCTAACCAGTTATTTTTTATCTACTCTCCGCAAAACTTGTTCAGATAATAAAACCCTACAGGCCTAAATTTTGTAAGATTAACCTTTTTCTTCTGAATTTTGTTTCTATTTAAGTCAACAGTGATTTTGTTGTTGTTTTTTATGATCTTAATATCCTAATTTTTGGGGCCACAAAAGTTTAACTTTAAATTTAAGGGTTTCCCCACAAAAACCCCAAAGGTCACCACTAAGCCCCAACCCATTTCCACATCTTAAAGCGGGTTTAAAAATTCAGGAAGTTTCCTTTTTTCTGTTTGGAAAAACGAAATTTTGTAAAGTTTTTTCACCGGGTTTCTTTTTTTTGGGGAGGTTACTTTTTTTTTTCCTAGGGCGTTATTTCAAATTTCTTTGCTATTGTGCCCGGGCAAAAGATTACAGAAAAGGGCCCAGAGTTGAATCCCCAAATTTTTTTGAGGGGCCTAAAATAGTAAATGGGCTTATGAAAAATTTTTTATTTCCCATTCTAAATAGGGGTTTCAAGGCCTTTTGAGGCGGGTTTTCGAATTTTTTAAATTTCATACTGGCCAAATTTTTTTTGCCCTAGATTGCCAGCTGTTTTTTTAGGAAACTTTTTACTGTCGCAAAACCTCTTTGCGTTTAAAATCCCCATCTTTAGTGTACTAAACCCCCCTACAAAAGTGCCTATTCAGTTTGTTAAAAGTCCGCAACGTCTGCAAGGTTTTTTTAAATTTAAGGTTTACACCTCAAGGCGCAATGTAACTCCTGGTTCTTCGGCCCACGCACATTTTTTTTTAGTAGCGAAATTTTTACAAAAACAATGTGCGGGTTATCACTTTTACGTTTTCCCTTTTTTGTCTTTGATTTTTTATTTTAAAGACGACCCTCCCAAACTAATTTTTTAAATGTAAATTAGGGAAATTGATAATTTCTAACGCAAATGCATTTTTCCCTGAGGCGGGTTTTTAAACTTTTGAGGGCCTTCCACAAAAAGTTTTCATCAGTGCTTACTCATCAAATGAACATAGGAATGAATGTAATGCAAGATTGGGGGGGACTTTCCCCTCAAAGTAGTTTCATCTGGCGAAACACTAAAACTAGAGGGGGTAGATTGCTGGGTTTTTAAAGCCTAGCTTTTTTGCAGCTCTTTATCAAAAATCGTATTTTGCTTCTTAGGGAAAAAGGGAAAATGATGGTTTTTTGTTTTTGCTTTGTTAATTTAAGATAATGTCTAAGTTACTCATTGCTTCTTTAGTGAGCAAAACCCGAAAAACCCATGGTATTGTTAACTGTTTAACTCTTTGTTCTCCTTTTTTTTTTGTAATCTTATTTTTCCCCCTTGGGTTTCGTTATTTTAAAACATACACTTTGAAAAAATTTTTCATGGAGCGGGGGACCTTTTTGGGTTTCGCACCATTATCAATCATGTTCTAAAAACGAAGGCCGGCCCGGGGTTGTTTTGTTCCCAAACTTTTTTTAAACAAAAAAAAAATGGTGCTTTCAAATATACGGGCGAAAATTTTCTTTGGGCCGCATAAATTTTAAAAAATGAAAAACGATACTTGACTTTGCTGTGACCCAGACTGCCTTTTTTCTAAAAAGGTGAGTATCCATTAAGCAGATATTTTTAAACCCCCCCTTTAAAAGACAGCAATCCAGAAAGGTGGTTTGTATCCGATGCATTTTTATCAGAACCAGTTAAACTTTGCGGGTTTTTTTGGGCATAACTGGGTGAGTGGCTTTATGCTGATTTTTTAAAACCCCCAGACCCTTTGGGGGGGTCAGTGTACCGTTTTTCATTTTATTACCCCTTCGACTTTTATTTTGGCTAAATTGCAAGCCCCCTTCCCCCCAAATACAAACTTTTAACCCCATCACAACAAAATAGCCAAAGGGCTTTTGAAAGGATCTGAAACGAATTAAATTTTAACTCAAGACAGACTTTGCAAAAGTTGGATCATAATCATGGCATGGCGTCATTTTTTTCGGGGCCGCACAAAAAGTATAACTTTCCGGGTTCTCCTTTCAAAATTGTTGAGCCCTGGTCCATAAGAAGAGCATAAAAAAGATGGACAACTTTATCTTGGCACTTCTGGGGCCTAACTGGGGGAATAGAACAAATTTTAAACGACTCATTCGTACTTATTTTGGGTTTTTTTGCTGGTTCGCAAGCACGGAAAGATCGGCATAACTGATCCTTCACTGGCTTTGAGCGCAAAAAAAATTTAGCAAATTTTGGGGGACCCATTAATTCTCAGTTGATTCCCTTCAAGTTTTAAAAAAGATACCAAAATTTTTTTACAATAGAAAGATCAAAAGTAGACTTTGCTGTTGGCAGGTTTTACATGCTGCCTTTCTGACCTCAACCCCGGGTGGGAAATAATAATAAATATAAAATGAAATTCTTAACAGGCAATGAACAGAAGGGTTTGGGGAAAAAAAAACGACATAAACACCCAGTATATTACAAGCTTAAACAAACCCCCCAAATTAATCATTAATTCCCAAAGTCCAAACCCCAAACCCTTGAAACTCAGCAAAGCTCGCGATCGTTCGCGATGACCGAATATAAAAAGACGCGCTTGTTCTTGGATTAATGGCCTAGGTTTTATTGGTCTTTATTTTACTAAAAATTAAACCCCAACTATTAAGAGAACTAATGTCCATAAGTGCTGGGCCCATAAAGCCAACTACTTTGCTTGCATAGACAAAAGCCAGTGACAATACCCCCCCAATATTCCGGGGTAAAGGCCCAGGGCTTTACCAGCTTTTTTTTTTAAAAAAATTCGCAAGATATTAGTGTTTTTTTACCCATGATTTATAGGCGGTGGCGGCGGATGCACTGGATTTGCCCCCACCACCGCCTTAATACCACACCAGTGTATTATTGCAAACCCTTTAGGCAGTTTAAGTTTGCAATGTGACCCCTGCCTCTAAACAAATGTTCTTTTGTTTGCTAGCGTTGCGTCTTCATTAAAATTTTTTCGATATTTTTCTTTTTTCTATTCATTTGAGTTCGTAATAGGTTTCGGTTAGTAGTCGTCACTTCTGTCTTGCTGCTCCTTTTAAAGATCTTTTAGTTTTTGGGGTTATTCTTTCTTTAATATCAGGCCCTAAGGGGCGCATCAGCCTAAACGATTTTTTCTTTTTCTCTTTTTATTGCCCTCTGTTCACCAGTTTTGAAAAATTTGTTTTTTTTAATTCCCCTCTAGGTTTTAAAGTACGATAAAGGGCTAATAATTCTCGCATAGGGAGGGGGGAAACATTAATTGTTTTTTAACGCTGTTTCTTTTGAAAAAAGGTTTCTGCTTTTATTGTATTTATTAATTCGCCTGTGATTTTTTAATTCTTTAAGTTCCAGTTTTTCATTTGGGTTTTCGTCGGGAGTTCTTGTAGGTTTTTTGAAATTTTTGCAACTGCCTCCGCCCTTAATTTTGGGCTAGCAATGCCCAAAGGGGATTTTGATCTTTCACACTGAGTCTATTTTTAATTGAACCCACAGCTAAAAACTTTTTATGGGTCGGGTTTTTGTTGTAAGCCAACAAGTTGCCCTTTATCGTTTTTTTTCAGACAAAAAGACCATTTCTAATTCAAATCATTTTTGGGTCATAAATTCGGGGGTTCTTGGCCTAAACTTTTTTAAAATGCTTCGACCGTACTTGCTGTTAATTTACGCTGCAATGAGAGCTTGAGCGTGCTGTGCAAAGGGATCATTCACTCATGTGTCTCCACGATCAAAAACATATAACTCCGCCTTTAATTCCCGCCCGTTTTTTAAAAAAAATTTAAATTTTTATTTTTCTTCAAAAAGCCCCACAAGCAATGGTCGATTCTTGACCCGCATTGAAAACGAAAGGCCCCAGGCGTGAAGGGAAAAAAAAGCGGAATATTTCTGTTCCAAATAATCCATCTACATTGATGCGATCAAATTCTTCTGTCAAATTTCCGACCAGGGGCGGATGAATGATTTTGGGCCGGGTCTGCGCGTCTTATTTCAAAAAAGCGCCGATTTTAACAACAGACCCAAAAAGGAAGTTTACAGAATTTGGGGCGGGCAATCGTTAAGAAAATTTCTATAAAAAATTTGGGGGGAAGAAATATTTTCTTTCACAATGCGACAATTTTTAAACCTATTTGATCTATGGCTAACCGGGGGAATGAAAGGGAAGATCTTGCGTTTCAAGGGGTCGGCAATGAAAAGCACTAAAATTAGAATAGGCGCCGAATGCCTCAGGTGCTAAAAGCAGCAAAAAGGCTTTAGCTGTAAATTTTCTTATGGTAACGCTTTTCCTTCCCCCAGATTTTGGTTGTTAAAACGCATGCCCATACTTTCAAGGAGCATTAAAAGACAGATTGTCATATGAACTAAATTTTAATGAAAAAAAACGGTTATCAAAACAAAAGACACCCAAGAAGTAAGCATTTCTGACATCGGTTAAGTTTACGTTGTTAGCAACCCTAATTTAGCAAGGGTATTGCGCACCAATATGAGACACATTTCCAATATATTTCGAAAGAGTGATTCTCATCAAAATATCCCAAAGCGGGAGACGCTTATGGGAAATTTTGTTTAGCGTTGCAGCAAGATCGCTTAAAAGGGATTTTTTTTGCTGGCGAGATGAAGAACCCTTCAAAAGAGGAAGTGAAAAAATTTTTTTAAACCAAAAAAAACGAAAGACAAAGTTCAAATTTAGGGTAGTCCCAACCCAAAACTACGCTAGCGGGCTTAAACCTTATCAGATTTTGATGAAATAAGAAAAGTTTGGGGCGGGAGGTGTAGAAACAACAGAGCCTTTTGTCTAAAGATCGCACCACAATGTTGACTTGATATTTTTTAACAAACGAAATCGGTTTTTTGGATTGACCTAAGGTCAACAGGTTTAAACGTTGCGGAAGCGGGAGAACTGTGGAAGAGTAATAAACAATTCAAATTGATAAAGAAAAAGAAGCGATAAACCGCTTAATTACATTTGTTTTTTAAAATTTTGATGCGCAGCTGAATTTGTAAATAAAGATTTTTCAAGATGTGTAAACTAAAATTTTTTTTATTTTAAAAAAGCATGTCGTTCAGGGGTTTATCCAAAGTGCCTTTAAACGCCGCCAAAAGAAGGAAAAGCAGGGAATTTGGTTATAGAAACCCCCGAAGTAAAAAAACCCTTTGATTTAAAAAACATTACACAAATGCAACAAAAACTAGGAGCGGACCTTTTAAAATACAGCAAAACCCCAAAAGAAGGATTCTGCTGCCCTTTTAAAGCTGTTTCATATGTTAAAAATGGAGCATCGACTATAAGGCTCTACGCAGGCGAGTGTTGGTCTTTAGCAAGGGATAGGGCACCCGAGCCCTTTACCCCTGGAGGTTTTTTCTTTAGCTCTTTGGGCCCGTGTTTATTACTTTTAGGTGGCCCCCAAAAAAAAAAAAAACTAAACTCCAAAAAACACCAGCTTGGTTCAACTAATAACAGCTAACTTATCGTTTAAACTGACAAAAAATAAAACCTAGTTGACTAAAAAATCACGGATAAAATTTAATCGTTTTACAGGTGATTTTTTATGACTAAAAAGACAAAAGTTTTATCTTTAAAGAAAGGCGGTGACAAGTTTTTTCAACAGCCAGACCCGACAGATAAAAAAGGAAGCTTTAAAAAAAATTTAAAAAGGGCATTAAATCTTTCTAAAAAGTCACTTAACAACACCAAAAGGTGTTTTTTTTAAATTTAGTTTTTGGTCCAAGCGCAAAAAGACCCTTGATATTGGTTCTGATTAAGTATTTTTTTTTTAATTTAAATAAATATTTTTGGTTGAAAAGAAAGAAGCAGGTAAAATATATGAAGGACAAGACGAATGTTTGAAGGGAAAGCTAGAGAGGGTTTATCAAGACACGAAAGAATTGATTTAGAAGTCATTGACCCCAAAAAACGTACAGGCAAGTGTTGTTCATGCAATTTCTCAAGTTCAGGCAAACTAACAATAACCCGCCCGTTAAAGTAATGTTTCTGTTTTAATGACTATGTAAAAATAAAAAAAGAAAAACTAGAAATCTGGGTTCGACTAAACAACAGGTTTTTCTTTTTCATAAAGCTTAAACCTGGGTTTGGGGAGCGAACTGCTTAACAGTTTGACGCTGCCGCTGAAAAAGCCAAAAAGAGAGGTTGGGTTTGGTCAGGGGGGTGAGCTTAGGAAACAGATTAAAAAAGTCTAAGATGCACCGATTTTAGGGAAGGGTTACATTCCGCTACTCGGAGTTGGTTTTAAAGAGAGCATTTTTTAAACATAAAAAATTTAGACAACAAATGTTTCAGGGTTTGGGTTTTGCAAAGGCGCATCATTCCGCGACCAGCAGAGAGAGTACTAACTATCGGGAATAAAAAAGTCTTTTAACTTCATGGGAAAACCTTTTCCCGTTAGTGTGACCAAATTGATCGTTTGAAGAACAAAAAAAACCAATAACTGTCAAATCCACATGGGGGTAGGAAAAAAAATCTACAGCGATTAAAGGTCCCCAAAAAACATCCAACGATTGGGGAGCCCCAAAAATCATTTGATTTCTACTAAAGTTTTCACGCGGGGGTGCCACTTCACATTTTATCGAAAAAATGAGTAAACAATGCACATACTCAAAATTTGGGGACAAACAAGAATTCTGAGAAAATGTTTTTAAAAAGTGCCATCTGTTCAAGCCCCAAGCGAAAATAAGAAAAATTGATGGCCAGTTGCTGTAATTCAGAAAAAATTCCCCCCACCTGGATTAAAATTAGTTTTTAAAAACTGGGAAAAAACGCAACATTTCCAACTTTGTTTACGCAGACTTCGAAACTCATGTTCCTTATAAGGGCCCGCGCCCAAAAACTTCGAAAAACACTTAATGAGTAATCATAGATTTGTTCATTTTTCCTTCATTGTTTCAGGGGGGATGGGCCCTTCACACCGAATTATACAGAGGCCCAATGGGCTAGAAAATTTTTACACGCTGCAGCAAGGCGCTTGACTGTTCTAAAAATCTGAAATTTTTCTGAATCATAATGAAGGGGGGAAACCCAAAACAGTTGACTCAGCCACCCTGTTGGGTTTGTGGGTTTTGGCCTTATCAGACGCAGAGAAACCCAAAAAAAAAGCCTGATCACATTAGGGAAAATTTAGGGGAGCGGCGCAAACAAAGCAATTTCAATAAAATTTTTTCTAAGACATGGAATGCCCCTCTTTTTTCATAAATTTGGGGGTTACGACTTCATCTTATTTGCAAGCAGTAACCAGCGCTTTAGGGTAGCATGCATTGCACAATTTTAAAAAGTACATGGCTTTTAAACAAAAAACATGTCTTTTTATGATCTATGCAGCAATATGGGTTTTAGAGCACTGGCTATGTCCTTAAAGTCCTCCCAAAAACGGAAAAAAATTTTGACCAATCTCGTTTGAAAGGGGGTTTACCCCCCCCTTTGGTACAGAACAGTTGGGAAAGGTTTATGAAGACACATTCCTCCTAAAGGCGCGTTCTTTTTAGCCAGGGAAAGGACATTTGTGATTATGAAAATTTCCACAAGCTCAAGATGCGGGCAGAAATTAGAGTGTAAAACGAGGGGGCTATCATGATTCTATTTTAAAGGGGAATGATGTTTGTTGGCGGAGTCTTTGAAAATTATAGAAGACCTGCATGAAACTTTCCGGGCCCCCAATTTTATTTCTGCACCCGGGGTGATTGGGACGCTTTCTTAAAGTTGGATCAGATTATTTATTGTCAGATTTACCAATGCTTCGATATTGAAAACGGATGCGGGGAGGAATTTTTGTATGGCGTCGCCCCCAATTACGTAAAGCAAAAAAAAAAAATCTGACGACTTGATCGAGTAAAAAGGTCTAACTATCATTTTTTTTAGATGCAAACAATCTGTAGGTTGGGCTATGGGGCAATCACTTTCCCTTACGTAAATTTAAGATGTAAAAGCGGCGATCCCAATAATATTTAAAAAAAAATTAAAAGGGGTTGGGCATTTAAGCTGATCAAACGTGGTTTCTTCTAGAAGTTGACTTAGAATACCATGAATCCATGACCTGCATAATGACATATGCAGCAGAAGTCAAAGATGGATCCAAAGAAACCACCAAATTTTGCCTAATCTTTGAGGCAAAAAAAAAAATTTTGTCTGCATTACAACTTCTACAATTTTTTTTAAGCTGGTTTAAAGTTTTAAAAGCTGTCCATCGTATAAATTTCTTTCGACAAGAAGTTATGAAAAAAACATCATGAGAACACGATTTAGAAACCCAAACCCCCAAATTTCAGAAAAAGATTTTTCAAATTTATGAACAACAGCTGTTTTGGAAAGACTATGGGAATCCCCCCAAACGCAAGATGTAAATTGGGACCAGAAGAAAGAAGCAAATTTAAACTGCTTCAAAAATAATTTCAGGACTTCAGAAATTTATGATCATTTTTGGCATAATGATAAAAAAAGAAAATAAATTAGACAAACCTGTATTATTGGGGTTTTCTGTTTTAGTTATCAAAGCTTTGATGTTAGAGTTTTTTTATACACTTTAAGCCCTCGATCCAGATTTTTTAGAGTATTACACGATACCGTTTTGTTATAGATATTTACTGGAAAAATTTAAAGACATGGAAATGGAAGTAGCTAAAAGGGCACGCGGGAGGTATGACAGTCCGTTACCCTAAAGGTCGCCTTTACATTAATTATAACAAGAAGGTTTTTTGGAAAATGAAAGGGTGATTATTGGGGAAAGGTGATCAAGGAGTTGTGGGGAAGGTCAAAAAAGTACAGTATTTAAACCCGGAGAAAATCATTTAAAAAAGCAAAAGGGGAAAATCCGCAGGTTGTGCAGTAAAAATATAAATGACAAAAATACAAAGAAGCATTGTTTGGCAAAAAATTTTCTCTGACAACGTAAAAAATGCGATTTTAATTACATGGAAACAACCAATTTTAACAAAGAAGTCGTTAGATGAAACAAACACAAAACGGGTGTTTGTTAATCCCGGAAATTTTCATATGCAATTTGGGCACTGGGAACCGCTAAACAGGGGGGGTTTTTATTTTTTATCAACTTTTTTATAAGATCAATCTAGCTTCATCCCCAATTCATTAAATCTTTTATGTTTTCTTGACAGTTCGAATTTTTTTTTTTATTTTAAAAATTTTTTTCCCAATTTGGGGGGGTTTTAGTTGTAGGTGATCTGGTGATTTAGCATGCATTGATTTAAACCCCGAAAATGTTTCCTTAATAGCATTAACGCCTAAATGATTCCCCGTATCTTTTAAGGGCCTTCCTTTATATTTTGTTCGTTCTGCGCTTCCCTTTTGGCCTTCCATTTTAAACCAAAATAGTTTATAAATTAATTAAAGCGGGAAATGTGCTGGCGGAATTTCGCTTTTCTTTCACAAAAATTTTGAGGACTGGGTTTTGTTGGCATTTCTCGTAAAAAAATACACGGGCGGTTTTTTTTTTACAATTCTTTTTATTTTTAGGACAATACTCCAAAAAGGATCGGTTGCCCCGATGAGTGGGCCCCTTTTGTTCCCGGTAATAAAGGTACCTTATTTTAATCCAAAAGGTAATAGTTTGCCCGGGTGAAGACTCTCCTTAAACAATTTTTGTTTTTCTTTTGATTGCTTGTTGGGTTTTTGGCCTTTAAATTCTTTATTTTTCATTTTTGCGCAAAACTGGGGCGTCTTCTAACCATTCTGTGTTGCGAGAGTTGTCAATCACTTCTGTGATATGGGAGGAGAAAAGTCTTTCAGCTAACTGTTTGTTAAAGTTTTCAACTAAAGCCTGTGACTGTGAACCCGGGGAAACCTTTTAATGGTAAATCTATTTTTAACAATAATTGATTCACTTGGCCTTTAAAATTTTTTTCCTATCGACTTTAATCATGGAGGGTAAGTTTTGCGGGGTCGTTGGTAACCCCGTTTTATAGCACAGAACAGCAAAGCACTCTTTTTTGTTAATGGTTCCGCATCTTTGTATCTTGAGCCCTGTCAAAAGACTGTAAGGGTACTTTAAATTTTTGAACCCATAGAGGGTAAAAATAGAAGATCCATTTGGGGGGCGTTTGGAGTGTGTTTACAAAATGTGGTCTCTGTATTTGTTGGGGCAGGTAAAAAAATTTTTCCAAATCGTTTTTTAGATACCATTTTTTGTGTTGTTCACTGACACCCCCTGCTTGGCTTAGCTTTTTTGCCGTGATTTTCCCTTTCCCAAAATCCTTTTGGTGAATAATAAATTTTTTTCTTTTTTATTTAGTGAAATTTTGCGCAACAAAATAACCCAACAGTCTACCAACGACAAAAAACGGATTTCTTTCCTTTTGTTTTTGATGGTTGATAAAAATCCTGAATTTTGGGGGGGCTGCGGACGGGCCCGTTACTAGATAATATTTTTTATGCTTGTCAAACATCTTAAAATGTAAGTGCATGCCCCTGTCTTTTTGTGTGTCATTAATAAAATCTAACTGCTAAATCTCTGCCTTTCATAGGCGCTGTGCAGTGAGTTGCTCCCCTGTTTTTTGTTTTTTCCTCGCGCATTCCCCTTTACTAATGCGAAATTACTTCCGCTAAAAGCAAGGCATTAAACCCCAGCGCCCCCTTCATTATTTCGATGAAGCCTTTTTTATAAAATGTATTTTTTTTTTTAATATTTTTATTTTTGGAAAATTTTCCTTGTTGACTAGAAAATCTTCGTGGCAACCCAAGCTGAATATAGCAATTACTTTTCTAATCCCCCAAAGTTATTTGCCAAAATTTTGGGGTTTAAATTCTTAACAGGCTTTTACCCCGATTGAGTATCCCACCTTTTGGCCTCCAAAAACACAGAATGGTATACAAGGTTGGAAAAGTTTTTTCGGGCTATTTTTATAAAATAAAAAAAATTATAATTATTAAAAAACAAACAGTGTGATTACTCATCAAGGGGGCCTAAACCTTCCGAATTATAATGACCAGTTGATGGGGGTGTTTTTGCCCAAAAGGAAGGTGTATTCTTGGGAGCTGTGGAAAAAAACAAAACGTTCTGGAATTGAATTCAGCTTGAACAAATTCAAAAGAGTCGCCAAAAGCATTTTAAAAATAAACAAACAGGTATGAAGGAGCGGGGGCTAAAGGTAAAAAGGTGGGGGGAAACGGTTTTGTTTGTACATAAAACTATCAGTAGATTTGTCCCATTGATTCCCGAAAAGATCTTACGTATGATTTAAGCAAATCCGTTTTAACAAAATCCTTGAGTCTCTAGGTGTTCTATATTACAGATTTGGAACATTATTGTCGCCAGCGATCATGGGTTAATAAATTTTAAACTAAGATTTTGTTTCCCTTCAAAAAGAGCGAGCTAGAAAATCAGCAGAATAAAAACACGAATGGGGGGGAAAGTAACCAAGCCAGAAAAACAGCAGAAAAACGCTGAATCAGGGGAGACCTTAAAAATCCGGGGGTGTTAACGGAAAAAAATTAGCAGAGTGGAAAAAGACAAAAAAAAAATTAATGTTACAGAATATGACTCATCATAAAAACATAACCCCCCCACGCCAGAACAAATTGATTCAAAGCCCGTATAAAAAAATCCATGTGAACAAAGGGGACCAAACTTCATGGAATATTGAACTTTAAAAAAGTTGCCATTTTTGGCGCCATTGTGCTGTTGGGGGCAGGTATTCGGTTTTAAAAAATATAAAGAAAGGCGCAGAAAAAAGCAACCAAAAAAAATTTAACCGTTAAATACAGAGAAAGAAACAGCATCCAAAAACCCCCAATAACAAAACATCATTTTTACCTTTATAATGGAATAAAATTTTTTTAATTTTTTTATAAAAATAGTCATGGGGATTTTAAAATGATGAAGTCAATAAATAAAGACTGGGTCTATAAAAACATTCCATGACCCAAATTGTAACAGCGGGTTTCTTCGGATGTAAAATTTCTTAAGATTTTATGCAGAGAACGCGAGCAAGACATCCCCAAAAGATGACCCTTTTTTTGGGGGTGTGTGTACTATATTAGGATTTCATTTAAAATTTAAAAAATAGTTGTATTTTTTTGATAATTTAAGATAAAATTTAAAAAGAACTTGGTTGTACTTAAAAGGGTATTAATCAAGAATTATCAAGAACTTATTAAAATTACTTAAAACTTGATCAAAAACTTATTAAGAACTTATTAAAAACTGGGGATAACTGAGAATGTTAAAGGGCAACTTAGAAGTAATTAAGTAAGAAATTGAGAATAACTTGT
This sequence comes from Conus ventricosus, assembly GCA_018398815.1. Taxonomy (NCBI): domain Eukaryota; kingdom Metazoa; phylum Mollusca; class Gastropoda; order Neogastropoda; family Conidae; genus Conus; species Conus ventricosus. The sequence goes on from CM031608.1 coordinate 56,082,071, forward strand.
TAAAAAAATTAGAAGGAATTTGATGTGTGCAGGTGGGTGGGGGGGGGGGGGGGGGTGGGGGGTTTTGCATGGTGGGGGGAGGAAAAACAAACAACAAACCCCCAATAGACAGTCCAGGGGGGGGGGGTGGGGGGACGGGTGCGTGGGGGGGAGGCCAAAAAACACAACAAACAAAAAGAGAAATCCTAGGGCATTCTTTCTTTGGACTAAACAGGTGTTCTGGCCAACCCCCCAAACAACCCAAGTGATAATAGGGGGCGTTTGGCCTTTTGCCGCTGAGTTTTTAGGTGCGCCGCGCTTTGCAGTCAAGCATCCCTGGGTTTTGTTTGCCTAGTTTGCCACCCAGCTTTGCAGGGCAACGTCTTGGCGCAAGCGACACATAGGGGTTGTTTGGGTGTTTGGTGCCCCCTTTTTTTCAACAGGCTTGAGTGGTGGAAATTACGCAGTAATTGCTGTGCCAAGCTTTTATGGCAGCTTAATCCCATAGTAGTAATCCCCGATTGTATATTTAAAGCATTTTAGAAGTAGTGTACCACACATACTCCTCCCATCTAGAGATGTACCAAAGGGCCCGCCCAGCCTATCGTTTTTCCCGAACATTTGAAAAAAGTCATTTATTGCCCAGTTTAATAAAGGTTTTGGGTTTGACACAGTTCTTTATAGATTTCCCAGCTTGTGGAATTTAGGATAGTTTTAAAAAACCCCAGAAAAGTTTAATGAGTTTTTGCAAAAGAACAGACAGTTACCTGCGTCTTAAGAAATAAACGCCCAAGTTTGATGGTTTTTTGTTTTTTAAACATGAATTGGGGTGTCTCAAGCCAAGCCCCAAAAATCAAAGCGGTGGATTGTTTTGCTTGGCCGGGTTTCAACAATGCAGCGCCATTTTTAAAAAGGAACCCTTATCGATATCAAAAACATATTTAAATTGGCTAATTTTGTTCAGCAATATTGCTTCACGTTTTCATTTCCTTTAAACCCAAAACCTTTAGATAGTCGTCCATTTCCCAAAGAGTGGTTCACTTTTTTTTTTTTTGTTCCTTCTAGGAAAACAATATTCTTTTTGGTTTCGGCGGCAACGAACATGCTTTACCCCGTTCTTTTTTCAACAATACTTACGAAAATATGGTAAAATTGTGGTTTTTAATGGCAAGGCTGCTCTTCATGAAACGGGTGCCATTTTTTTTAAAAAAGACACCAAACACAGTAACAGCGAAGTAAAAGCTTTGAAGTGGAAGTCAGTAAAGAATGATGAAACCGTGTTGGAAATGGTCATGTGAGCGCTTTAACAGGCCTCAGGCGGCAAGAAAAAACTGATTATATTTGCAATGCGCAACCCCGGGGTGAGGGAGTGGGGTGAGGGGAGGAGCGGGGGAGCAGTATTTATTTTTTTTGCCTTCTTTGTGGAGGTGTAGGCGCGCGCGCGGCCCGGGAGAGTGTTGTTGTGCCCCGGGGTGGTGTGTGTGTGTGTGTGTGTGTGTGGTGTGTGTGTTTCGCTGCTCTTTTCTTTTTCTTCTGTTTCTTCTTCTCTCTCTCTCTCTTATAAGTGCGCGCGTGGTGGTGCATGGTGCTTGTGTGTGTGTTGTTGTGTGTGTGGTGTGTGTGTGGTGTTGTGTGTTGTTGTGTGGTGGTGTGTTGTGTGATGTGTGTGTGTATTTGAAATCTTATTTTAGAGAAAGTAGATAACCCAAACCTGGGTTTCTTTTTCCCGAACTGGGTGAGGGGGGAAGGGCCCCGGTTGGTATATCTACGTTTTTTGAGGGGGGCAGAGACAGATTTTATGAGCTGTGTGGTGTGTGTGTGTGCCCCTGGGTTTTATCGGGTGAAAATTTTTTAAATGTAAAATCATGCGCGAGGGTGGGGGATGGTAATTTAAACGGGGGGTCGGGGGGGGGGGGGGGGGGGGGGGAAGAGGGGGGGGGGGGGGGAAATCTTCTCTCTGTGCGCGCCCTCTTTCCCACACAATTTTTGAGAGAGAGAGCCGCCGCAAGCCCCCCAGCGGAGAGGAAGAGAAGAGAGAGAGAGCAGCCCCCAGCCAACAAGAGAGAGAGAGAGAGAAGAGAGGGGAGAGAGGAGAGGAGAGGAAAGAGCACCCCGCCCAAAAAGAGAGAGAGAGAGAGAGAGAGAGAGAGTCATGTAAACCGGCTGTTCTCAACACACTACCCACCGCTGCGTAAACTGTCCCTTTAAGCTTTTCGCTATCAGGATTCCGTCATACGATACAGCGTTTTAAAAGCAAAAGTCTGAAAAAATCAAAATTTTTTTTTTCCATAAAAAACCTTTAAAAAAAAAAAAAAAAAAAGAAAAACGGGGTAATTTGTAAGGGGGCCCCAAATCAACTTTGTGGGTTGTTCATTTGCCTTCATTGTTTCAGTCGGATGCGCCCATTCAGCACCAGAATTATACAGAGGCCAAATGCGGCTAGAAGATTTTTACAGCGCATGCAGCAAGTGCGCAATGACTGTTCTAATAATCTGAATTTATCTGAAATCATAATGACGCCTGAAGACCAACAACAGTATGACTCAGCCACTCACTGTTGGATTTGTGGTTTAGGCCTCTCATCAGACGCAGAGAATCCAAAAGTAAGAGACCATGATCACATTAGCGGAAAGTTCAGAGGAGCGGCGCATAACAAATGCAATCTTCAACTAAAGTTTGATCCAAAAACATGGAAGCTGCCTGTATTCTTTCATAACTTGCGAGGTTACGACTCTCACCTTATAATGAAAGCAGTAGACGATGCCTTTAGGGTGTCATGCATTGCACAGTCATCAGAAAAGTACATGTGTTTCACTTTAAATAACATGTCTTTCTACGACTCTATGCAACACATGATGGGTCATTAGAGGCACTGGCTATGTCCTTAAAGTCCTGCCCAATAACGGAAGAATATTTTGACTCAACTCTTGTTAGAAAGGGCGTTTACCCTTATGAGTACATGAACAGTTGGGAAAGGTTTGATGAAGACACACTTCCTCCTAAAGGCGCGTTCTTTTCTAGTCTCAGAGGAAAGGACATCAGTGATTCAGATTACCAGCATGCTCAAGATGCGTGGCAGAAGTTAGAGTGTAAAACGATGGGAGACTATCATGACTCCTATTTAATGGCAGATGTATGTTTGTTGGCGGACGTCTTTGAAAATTATAGAAAGACCTGCATGAAACATTATAGCTTGGATCCCGCGCATTACATTTCTGCGCCCGGGATGAGTTGGGACGCTTTCTTAAAGTTTACAGGAATACAGATTGATTTATTGTCTGACCTACCAATGATTCAGATGATTGAAAACGGATTGCGTGGAGGAATTAGTATGGCGTCGCACCATTACTGTAAGCAAACAACAAATACTTGGACGACTATGATCCGAGTAAAAGGTCTAACTATCTCATGTATTTAGATGCAAACAATCTGTATGGATGGGCAATGGCGCAATCACTTCCATTACGTAACTTCAAGATGTACACAAGCGGCGATCCGAATAATATTCAAAAAGCATTAAAGTGGTTGGGCAGTTTAACGCCTGATCAACAGCGTGGTTTCATTCTAGAAGTTGACTTAGAATATCCTCATGAACTCCATGACCTGCATAATGACTATCCATTAGCAGCAGAAAGTCTAAAGATGGATCCAAGAGAACCACCTAAACTTGTGCCTAATCTTCGAGGCAAAAAAAATTATGTCTGTCATTACAGACTTCTACAATTTTATTTAAGACATGGTTTAAAGTTAACAGCTGTCCATCGTATAATTGCTTTCGATCAAGAACAGTTCATGAAACCATACATCATGAAGAACACTGATCTTAGAACCAAATCCACAGATGCTTCAGAAAAAGACTTTTTCAAGTTGATGAACAACAGCTGTTTTGGAAAGACTATGGAGAATCCCCACAAACGCAAAGATGTCAGATTGGTCACCAGAGAGAATGAAGCAATTAAGCTGACTTCAAAACCTAATTATCAGGACTTCAGAAGATTTCATGATCAGCTTTTTGGCATAATGATGAAAAAAAAGAAAGTCAAATTAGACAAACCTGTATTTATTGGGTTTACTGTTTTAGAATTATCAAAGCTTTTGATGTTAGAGTTTCTTTATGACTACTTTAAGCCCTCGTATCCAGAGTCCAGAGTACTTTACACAGATACAGACAGTTTTGTTATAGATATTCCTACTGAAGACATCTATAAAGACATGGAAATGGAAGTAGCTAAAGGACACGCGGGATGGTATGACACGTCCGATTACCCTAAAGAGTCGCCTTTAATTCAATTACTAACAAGAAGGTTTAGGAAAGATGAAGGATGAATTATCTGAAAGGTGATCAAGGAGTATGTGGGCTAAGGTCAAAATGTACAGTTTA